>CM033682.1:24421675-25087397 GCA_019514585.1 Dendrobium officinale | reverse complement strand
GTTTGGTGGGTGGGGTTGGGGTGGGTTGGGGGTTGGGGGGGGGTGGGGTGGGTGGGGGGGGGGTGGTGGGGGGGGGGGGTGGTGGGGGGGTGGGGGGGTGGTGGTGGGTGGGGTGTGTTGGGTTTTTGGGGGTGGGGGGGGGGGGTGGGGGTGGGGGTGTTGTTTTTTGGGGGGTGGGGTGGGGGGGGGGGGGTGGGGGGGGGGGGGTGGGGGGGGGTGTGTTGATTTATTGTTATTGTGGTGGGGATTAAGTGGTATATTAGGTTTTGTAGTATGAGGTGGATGTGTTTGGATTTGTGGAGGAGAAAAAGTGGGGTATTTATTTTTTTTTTTTTTTGTATAAAGTTTTGGGTTTGTTGGGTTGTGAGTATGAGGTTTTGTTGTGATCCTATATAGAGAGGATGGATGAAACATTGTTGATTGGTTGGTAGGGTATTTTTTGAATATATTCTGCTTGTATGATGTTTTATCAAAATTTATGAGAATTTTTGGCTAGCATGAATCATCCGATTTATTGATATGGGATAATTTGTGCAATAGGGATTATATAAATTATATGGTATTCATGTTCCAATACAAAAATTTAATTGAACATAATGAATTGAAATGATGAATAAAAAAAAGAAACATATACTTTTGCCGACATTTGCGCCATATTTTCAATAGTTTGTGGCACACTTTGTGCATCTTTTATATTTGGCTAATTTTGTGCCTCTTTTCCAATTGCAAACCATTGCTTATTCTTTTGATTTTTTGTCACTTGTACATTTTTTTTAAATTTTAAATGAGCTTTTTAAAATCAATAATCTAAAAGCTCAAATTTCTCTAAGTACAAAGATAATTATATTGAAAAGAGAAATAAATAATAATAAGATATCAGGATTACAATAATAATATTAAAAATTTTATATGCCTAAAAAATATGAAATTGATATCCTTAACTTGATCGAGTTATAAGCTAACATAAATTTATAAAAAAATTAGATTTTCTAATGAAGTTAATTTTTTGTATTGCTTGTCAAATTATACTACTTTAAGATCATTTAAGTTAGGATTATCATATAGGCAAACAAACATTTCAACCAACAAATATAATCAAGTAAATAAAAACATGACATGTTTTATTGACATCAAAATAAAGGATAATACATTGGGGCTCAGTTGATATCAATTCACAACGGATATTATAAAAACATTAAAATAAAAACTAAAAACAGTTACAAAAACTACCAAAGTCATCACATCAAATCCCAAGTGCTGGCAAAGGAAATCATAAAAGAAGTACATTTTTCATTATGAGGGGCCCTGGTCTGGAGGAGATGGCTGGTTGAAGAGATTAAAATAGTTATTTATCATAGCCATGTTGGTGTTGACCGAGTCGAATAGACCTCAAATCCAACCCATATCCTACTGATATTGATAATACTGCTGCTATAGATGAGTCTCAATTTGATCAAAGCGTCGATCAAAGTGGCTCTCAAGATGATCAAAGAACTGGACCAGGTCCTGAAAGGCTAATCCTTGAGCAGGCTTAGGTGTAGGTTCAGGTGCTCCCCCTTCTTCCTTAGAATCCTCATGTCCACCTCCTTTCTTAAATATTGCTCGGAATGAAACATCAGTAAAATAGGTAGGAGTTTTCAGATTAGGATAAGGGTGGACTAGGTCGTACTTCTTCTCAAGTATGTATGTGACAAAGTGTCCTAAGGCTATGTTCTTCTTTCTCTTATGGGAGACATGGCTAATTTCAGAAATCCCATGAATATAGTCAATAATTAGTTGGGCTTCATCTATAGGTTGATCAGTCATAATAAGATAGGTTATAGTGAAAATAAGTGGTGTGATATTGATACGGTCACGAGCTTTAGGAATTATAGTAGTTCTAAGAATGTGCTGGATGATTTGAGCATCTAGGTTCAAAGTTGACACCTTAGGAAAATGGCATACGTATCAAATTCCTCTAATCACTTAATTTATTACTGTCTAGTCATAGTCAGAAGCAGAAGTCAAGGTATGGGCTCTTATTCTTTTAGTCCTCAAATTTAAAAATATTCCCATATCCTCCTTAGTTATTTCAACCCTTTTCTTCAGAAAATAACTACTAATCTTAGTCTGATCAGAGCTAAAAATCATATTGGCAAGGAAATAGTGGAAAGTTTCATTGTTGTAAGAGAGTGAATATGAGTGTGGATAAATGCGAATTGGGTACAGGCCAAAAGTGGCATGACTTGATAGATGATATTTTCTTGCAAAATAAATCTATAAGGAGTGATTTTTGCTAAGACAAATCTAAAAAAAGATTCTTCGCTTATTTTGGACAGGAAAATTTTCTTCGGTATTCTTAGAGGAAGGTCCCTTAGTTAGTTTGATTAGCCAATCTACCCCTTTTGCTAGAGCTTGCCATTGAAGAATTTGGAAAAGATGAGAGGGTTTAGAAAGACTTTTGAAGTATATGAAATTAGATTTTTAAAGCCTTCTATTTAAAGAGAAATAATCTTTCATACGTACGAAAAGGGCTTTGTACCCGTACGATGCTTGAAGTCGTACGTACAAAATAAAATTTTGTATGTACGAATGAATGCATCCAAAATGAAATGACTTTTTCATAATTATGTAAGTTATGAGATGTCCTTTCATACATACTTTTTGACCAAACGATCATACAGACGAACAGGTGTTCATCCGGGACGATCAATTATTTAAGATCATTTTTATGATGTCTTAAATCATCCCCCACTCAGAATGCCACAATGTTCGTATGTACGAATGCAAGGTTCATACATACGATCAGAAATAATAACTGCTCCTATCTGTATAATCGTCTACATGCATACATACAAATGAATACATATTGTACAGTTGATCTATGGATCGTACATATGAACTGTAATGAAAATTAAAAAATTATATGCATTCTGTTCTACCCAACGATCGATTCGCCATAGAATTCATCCAGTATGAATTGAATTTTATACAGTACGAATAGAATACTTAGAAAATTTCGTTCGATCGATCAAATTCATGAATTTCAATGTGAAAATATTTTGAAAATACATAAAACAAACAGACAAAAATCACAAAAGTAAACACGCACATAAAATGATAAAAATAGAAAGACATACAAATAAATTAAAACACAAAATACACACATAAAAACACACATATCAAGGTAATAGAAATTTTAATTTTTCCTTTTGGATCCTTATCCAATTGAACTAAGAAACTCATAGGTTTACTAACAGGTTTAGCATTATTCATTTCATACTTTTTGAGGATGTCCTTAACCTATTTCGATTAACTAAGAAATATTCCTTCCTCAATTTACTTAATTCTAAAGCCTAGAAAGTAATTTAAATCTCCCATTAGACTCATTTCAAATTAACTACTCATTATTTTAGAAAATTCATCACAAAGATTTTTATCCGTAGATTCAGAGATGATATCATCAATATAAATTTATACAATGAGTATGTCATCTCCCAATTTCTTCAAAAAGAGAGTTGTGTTCCACACACATCCTTTTTCAAAAGATCTGTTAAGTGGGAAAGTGCTCAATCTCTTATACTAAGCCCTAGGTGCCTATTTCAAAATCATATAATACCTTTTTCAATTTAAAAACATGATTTGAGTATTTTGGAATTTAAAATCCTAGAGGTTGCTCAACATAAATATCCTCTTAAATTACCTCATTTAAAAAAGCACTTTTAACATCTATTTGATACAATTTAAATAATCTAAAATAGGCAAAGACTAACATAACCCTAACTGCTTCAAGTCTAGCTACAGGGGAAAAATTTTTCTCAAAATCAATCCCTTCAATCTGATTATACCCCTTAGCTATCAATGTAGCCTTATTTTTAATGACTACTCTTGAGTCATTCTTTTAATTCTTGAATACCCACTTAGTTCCAACTACACTTTGATCATTTGACCTTGTAATTAATTACCAAATTTTATTCCTTATAAATTGATTCAATTCCTCTTGCATTGCCAAAATCCAAAACTCATCCGAAAGTGCTTGATTTATATTTGTGGGTTCTATTATAGAAATAAAGGCAGAATGATTAACTTCTTTTCTCAGTCCATGCCTAGTCTTAACACCCTCACTAGGTTCACCTAAAATCAATTCCTTAGGATGGTTTTTAAAAAATCTCAATTTTTTAGGCAACGGATTTTCTATCTTCAAATTTTATTCCAAATTAACTTTCTCAATCTTTTAGGAGTTTATTTCTATCTCTTCCTCTTCAATATTCGAATCTTCCAAAATACCAAATTCATCAAAAATAACATGTGTGGTCTCCTCAATTACCAAAGTTTTTTTATTGAATATCTATAAGATTTTCCAACACCAGAGTATGATAGAAAAATTCCTTCATCTGATTTTGGATCAAATTTTCCTAAGATAAATTTTCCATTATTATGTATGAACATCTTGCATCCAAAAATATACAAATGTCATAAATTAGGTATTCTTCCCTTAAGTAACTCATAGGGTATTTTATTCAAGTTCGATTTGATATTCACCCTATTCAAAACATAACATGCCGTGCTAACCGCTTTAGCCTAAAAATATTTAGGAAGTGAATATTCTACTAACATGGCTTGAGAGGTTTCAATCAATGTTCTATTCTTTCTTTTGATTACCCTATTATGCTGAGGGATTTTAGGTGCAGAAAAATTATAATCAATTCATTTTTCCTTACAAAAATTCTTAAATTTTTCATTTTCAAATTCTCCACCATGGTTACCTTGGATTGTTTAAATTTCACACCCTAGTTTCCTCTATTCCCGTATACCATGCAAAACATCACTACTATTTAGGCATATTATGCAGCTAGTAGGAAAATATTTAACATAATATCCTTTATCACATAGCTGACTAATACTCAAAGATTGTGCTTTAAGCCTTCAACTAGTAGTACATTCTTAATAAAAAAAAGTTTTTCAAATCTTCTATCATACCTGATCCAACTACCTTCCTTGTGGTGTTATCTTCAAGTGTAACTTTGCCTCCAATTCCTTGCTTCTAGCGATATGAATTGCTTAATATCTTTAGTCATATGCCTTGAGTAACTGCTGTCCATATACCATATGCTCTCACGAGGCCTTGTATGAGAGCGTGCCTGTAAAATCATAAAATGTTAGACCTGGGAACCCAAACAAGTTTGGGTTCACCTTTTGGCAACTTTAAAACAGACGCATGTATGATATGTCTATGTTTATGCATCTTTGGTCTCCACACTAAATGAGTTTTTTCTATCTAAAGTACAAGTGTGTGTAATATGACTAATTATCCCACATCTATAGCATTTAACTCTAGGAAATAGATTTCTTAATCTTCTATATAAGTTCTGATTCTTCCTGAGTTGTAAGAATTTTGGATACAAAATAGGATTAGTAAAATCTTCAAGTCTTGAGGGTTTCTTATTTTCCTCAAGAGCTTTTACTTTCAATTTCAAAAATATCTTCATATCTTCCAACACATTATTACTATATTTCAATCGATATTTTTCACTCTTTAATTCATCCTTATAATCTTTAAATTCATTTTCCAAATCTGCATAGGTTGATTTCAAATTCTCATTATTCTTATTCAAATCATCGAACTCATCAAGTAAGCTCATGTGGTTTCTATCAAGTAATGCATGATCTATTCTAAGAATTTCATGTTCTCTCAGCAGTTCTTATAATTTTACATTCAGACTATCATGCATTTTCTTTAACTTTCTATATGCATCATGTATTCTTTCATAAAATTCAAAAAGCTCAGCATAGGCTAAGTCACATACCTCTTATTGATTTGACTGATCAAGATTATCAGTCATCAAGCACAAGTTGGTGACTTCCTCTTCCTTTTCAGTTTCTGATGAGTTTGAAGCTGAGTCAGCCTAGAAAGCTCTTTCGAATTTTTTCTTTCCCTTCTTCACATTTGGTTTATCCTTTGCCTTCTCCTTGTTAGGAGTGGCTTTAAGCTTTGGGCATTCTGTCCTAATGTGTCCAGATTTTCTGCACTCATAGAAAATCAAATCAATAGAAATCTTGACATTACTATTGATTAAAGCCACTCCTAATTCTTTGCTTGTAAGTAATTAGTGATCCAAGAAGATTATTAATAGAGTAAACATTTTAGTCTTTTGTCTCTATAATTATAGTTATCTTAGCATCATATGTAATAGGAAAATAATGAAGTATCTTATTAACCATTTCAACATTCGTTAGTTCCCTACAAAATGCATGTAAAGAAGTGATTATTTGTGTGAATCTTGTGTACATGTCAAAAATAGATTCATTGGGTTTCATGCGAAATAGTTCATAGTCATGCAATAAGATATTATTTTTAAATTGCTTAACTTCATTAGTCCATTCATAGGTTATACAAAGTCTATCCCATATATCTGTTGACCTCATTTTTGTATGAGGTCTTTAATGAGATCCTAAACCCAACTCAAAGTCAAGTCAATCCAATTCCAACTCAATTCTAGACCCAGGTCTCAGGTCCTAAGGCACTATCCTAAAGATCTTTTCTAGTGAATTTTCAAACATTTCAAAACCCTATCAAATGACCTCTGATTTAGAATCTGTTAGTTTCATACTGATGGGACATGTCTCTAGAGGCAACCCTCCAAATTTGAACTCATTCTGAAGTCTCTAACCCAAGAAACTAAATCAAATTCTAAAGGCTGTAAAACCTTCAAATATTTACGGTCTATGCCACTGGACCTTTCATCCAGTGGATCCTGACCCTGGAGCTTCCTACAAAGTTTCTAATCACTTCCAGACCATCAATACTGACATGTTGATCAATAAACTGCATTTTTCTTGACTCTTTTCAGCCCCCAGTGGTCATGAGCCCAAAATGACCAAAATACCTATATGGGGCTCAAATTGGGATTTCAAACCAAATGACCTCCAAACTGAATGAAACCACCTCCAGTAGGTTTCAAATACCAAACCAAACCTGTTGGACTCATTTCCAGACCCTGGGTCAACCTAGTTGACCAAGTCAACAGGTTTGACCCAAGAGGCCCTTTAAGGGTCAAAGTAGGTGTTTTGAACCAAATGACCTCCCTAGACCTTGGGACCACTTCCAATGGTCTCCAAATATCATTTCAAACCTATTAACCTTGATCCCACACCCTGGGTCAACCTGGTTGACCTAGTCAACCTAGTTGACCCAATTGCCCCTTAAAGGTTTAAATGGACTATCTCAACCCATTTATCACTTTGAACCTTGTGCAAGCTTCAAGTCAATTCTAAAATATAACCTAAGTATGCCTCAAATCCTAGTCAATCAAATCCAAGCCAAGTAGACTAAGTCAAAGCATTATGACTTAGTCAAAAATGGCCCAAACCCCATTTCAAATATTCAAACTCCAATGGCATAACATGAAGCCTTCATTTGATCTACCCTACCAGTATCCTAGACTTCTCCTTGCCACCTCACCTACCATTGACTGAGTTTACTGGTCAAATCAGTCAACTCAAGGCTTAAAGAACCATTCCTTTGGACAAACTTCTGAACTCAATGAATCCAGTCTAACTCAAACTCATCCAATAGTCTAAGTTCACTCTACAGCCTGCTTTAATGCCAACTCAGCAATCATTGACCCCATTGACTGGTCAAACAGTCAATAGTAGCTCTAATGAGCTTAATTGGTCAAACCCGACCAAACAAATCCCCAGCATGAATCAGGCCCTTCCAGCCCATGGACCCGACTCCAGAAACTTCTCTAAACTCAACCCAACCTGACCCAATCCTTGGCATGTCCTCTAGCTTAATCAAGAGCTTAAGCGAGCTCACTCGGCCAAACCCGTGCAAATTGACTCACCCAATTTGAACCAAGCCAGTCCAGCCATTGGATTTGACTCCAGAAGCTCGCTAGGAGCTAATCAAACTTAGCCCAAGCCTTGATGTGCTCCTCAGCTCAACCAAGAGCTCAAATGGGTTCATTCGGTAAACCCGATCAAATGACCTCACTCATTTCAATCCAGGCCCATCCAACCTATAGAATTGATTCTAGAACCTTCCTGGGAGTTGATCTAACCCAACCCAGGCCTTGGTTCAAGCCCAGCCAGCTCGGATGGTCCCCTCTCATGTGAAGACAAACAAGGAAGTGGCCAACTCATCCTGCCCAGTACAACCACTCTCCTGTCCTTCTAACCATCTGGGCCAGGTGTCCAGCATCCAAGAGACTTCCCTGAGTAATCCAGACCGCTCATTTTTGCTCCAAACCATCGAATAGAGCAAAAAGACGGTAGGGACTCATTCGAACATATCTCTCATTTCTGGGATTCCCAGAGGTTTTTGCATTTTTATTTTGCTTCCTGGAGTTCCTCTCAACCTTCCACGATCGTTTCCCAACGTTTGAAGCTTGCTAGAGACCAGATCGATGTTGAGCCGAGTCCAAGGCCGCCTCATCTTTTCGAACTTCATTTCTAGTGATCGTCCAAGCTAAAAGTCAGAAGGAGATCAATACGTGGACAGTCAACAAATTCAATCGTGGTTAAAACAACCCAATCCATCAATCCTAGCTCGGTAAATCTCTAACCCTAGGCATTTACATAGGTTCTTAAATAACACACTAAGAAATGCATCAAATAACTTAATAATACCTCCCCATCGCTCTTCAAGCTCTGTTGAATCTCTATTTAAAATTTTAGAGCATTTGATTCAGTATTTTGTGAAAACGAAACAAAAAATTCTTTTCTAGGGTTCTCGGGTGGTTGGAGGAGGATGACGGGTTCGCAGGCGTTGGATCTTCTCTGTTTTGATCAACGACTGTGATTAAACCCAGTCTGAGACCCGTTCCAATCGTGGTTTAGTCAGATCGTTAGCAGGCTAAATCTGGGCCGTCCGTTCAAACCGCAGGATCCCAGATAGCCGTCTGATTACCACGGATCGGATTCGATACCGCGGGTTTAATCCCAGCCGTCGGATCCGCGCTTAGATTAATCTGACGACTGTAAGCCCTGCCATGCTGGATAAGTGGTGGGTCCCACCTGGCCGCCACGATCTGCGTAGCCGCGTCCGTCCATGTCTCGTGTCCCGAGTCAGCACCGCCGTTTGACCCGGTTTATCAAAACTTTAAAATAATTCAAAAAATTACCAAAATTTCAAAATTTTGTAAGAATCTCATTTCTCATCCATTTTTGGAGTTCTTGGGCTCATTCTTTTCAGTTTCATCTCTATTTTAATTTAAAAATATAATAAAAATATTTTAATTATTATATTATTAACTATTTTAAAAATACATAAAATAATATTTTTATTTTAAAATCATTTATACATATTATTTTGAGCTGAATTTTGGCAGAGGTGTAAAAGACCTTAAGATTGACCTCATATAATTTTCTTAAGTTTATTTGATGCATAAATCTCTAATATTTGAATTTACAAAAATTTGGGTCTTGATTTGACCTAAATTATTGTAAATTCAAATGCAAATCAAATCAAACTAAATCTATTGCATATTAGGGTTCTATGGAATCAGTGTAAAGCCTTCTTTTCACTGAGAATAGGTTTAAACCCTTAATCATGTATGACTTAGCTAAAATTTACCTTCAATATCATGCTTAATCTAGTTTAAGTAACTAATTAATCATACATGATTACTATATAAAATTAGATTAACTCTTGATTTAGGGATGCTGATACACATATGCATATATGTATATGTCCCAAGATCATCTTATTCTAATTTGATGTATCTATTCTTCTATAGTAAATTGTTTAAGCTTTTAGGTCATTAAATGACCTATAACTATAATAATTCACTATATTCATTCCATAGAATGTTAGGGGTACTTTTATTGTTCATGATTGTTTTGGTGTGATTACAATTAGTGTCAAAGGGTTAGAAACATTGATTTGCTATCCTACAACTTAGTGACACTAAGGACAACAACTAAGGACATTGTCTTAGTAAACTTAGAGCAATTTAGGTGAATTCCACATATCTCTTTTGAGATGAAAATCTCAAACATAGAAAAAATAGTGTCACAAATCCTTTAATCTAATATACCTTGATTTGACATTAATTGACCTTATAACAACTACTAGATTTACGAGATCCTCCATTAAGGATCTTTTTCTTTTATTTTGATACATTCAAATAAATCAAATAAAACTCATAAAAACCTATAATCAATTTCAATCAACTCTAATAAATCATAAAACAAAGTTACAATTATTAAAAATCAAAAACTCAAAGTCTTAAATTTTATATTAAACTAAATCAACCCTTAATTAAGTCATTTAAACTTCCAAAAAATGTAATAAATCAAGATTAAATCCAAAAAATACAAATACCCCTCTAACTGGCCAGAATTAAATCCTTAATCAATAAAAATAAAACCAAACTGATTTGACAACCAATTAAAGCTTAATTTAATTTTAAGTGAAATTCAATATTTAATTGATTTAATTGATAATAATTAAAAAATTCCAATAAATTGCCAAATAGTTGAGGATCCCTCTTTAGGTCATTCCTGACCTTTGGAGCTGATTTCAAGGAGTTGGGAACTTATTTGGAGCAAAATCATAAAAAGGCCCTTTAATTAAACAAATTTCAAAATTCCAATAAATAGCTCAAACTTCAAAAATTCATAACTAATAAAAAAAAATCAATAAAAAACTGATTCCTATAATATTTCAAAAAATTCCTTTCCAAAAAACACCCTTAAATAAAAAAATCAAACCCCTTAATTTTAAAATTTCTCCTAGAAAAATGCTTAAAAACTTAACTAACATAAAACCAGCAATCAAACATTTATAAATAAAATCCATTAACTTTTAATTCTTAACCAACTTAAACTACTTAATTATATCGGGTACCACTAGGTTACCTAAGCCTACGAGGCTATTAGCTTAGCCCCAAGGAAGGTGAAATAAACTTCACGGCCTCGGTGAGAAACAAAGGTGGTATCCAACCAATAATTAAAATCGACCTTAAAAATCAAATTCAAATCATTAACAATTCAATAAATAATTCAAAATTTTGAATATTATAATAAAATTCATTAATTTTTAAATTAAATTCTAATTTATTTAAAAACTAAATTAGTTTGATAATTTGATTGGTTAAGATTCATCTTAATTAATCAAATTTGATAATTAATTTAGATTAAATAAATTAAGGTCTTTTATGCCTAATGCTTGATTCCTTTTGGAGGGCTTTAGGCATTTTGATTTCAAAAGACCCTTAATACATCTAAATAACAAAGAGATCTCCTATGTGTTGTGCATGACTCCTTTTAGGAAGGCACTAATACATTTGGATTTGGAGATCTTCAAACAAATATAATAATACACCGGCCTTATACGGTGTGCTAGATTCCTTCGGGTGGGCACGTGGTATTGCATTTATAAGGTCCCTTTCTCTCTCTCTCTAATAAAACTTCAGGGACACTCAAAATAAACACTTATCTTATTTATAAGACGAGTGCGCATTTTGAAAGTCCTAGGACTTATAAATTGATAATTTCCTACACTTAGGGAATTATCAATTTATAAGTTCTTTATAACTAAATAAAACAACTTTAACTTCTAAAATTGGAATAATTCTAAATTTAAATACACTCTACTTAAACTCTAATTAACCTTCCATTTGGCCTCTAATAAATAAACTCTAATAATACATGTAATTTGAATAATAATTCCTATAGGACCTATCCAAGCCACACGACCTCTTTCACACACTTAAATGCTTGCTAGGACTACCAACTCTAGCCTAGGCTAGGCCGGTGGTTTGCTGTGGTTTGTTTGCGGGTGTCTTGCCTAGAGGGAACTTATGGGTGATTGCTTACTTTTCTGTATTGCATAACATGCATATCTATTTTCCTATCTGTACACCAGAGCGCGGAGTGAATAAAGTGAGGGCCGTGTACTTTACTTTTCTGTCTTTACTTTCCTGCATATATAATTGTACACAATGCACTCATAACATGCATAGATATACAACTGCTTCTACTACTTTCTATCTTTATATTACTGCAACAGTAGAATGTTCCTAGGGTCTGATGTACTGATATAAATGAAAATGTAAAGCTTTATTTTCCTAGAATTATTGTATATAGAATGAGTCTGTACAGTATCTGGAGTCTGTAAAAGAATTAAAAATAACTGCTTATATACATACAAATGGGGCTCCAAAAAGTAACATCCTCCCTCAGGAGGACGTTCTTTTTTGGAATTCCATAGAAGACTTGGAGCCTGAAGATCATAAGCAATTATATTTAATTCTACTTTCTCGTAGGCTTAGAATCCAGGTTTATTATCGGTGGGACCTGGCCACCTTTACTTTACTACAAATTCTGAGATGTAATCGATAAATTCAATATTAATAAAATCAGTTCTTTCATATATATCTGTTTCATGCATCATTAGCATTCGTGTAGATTTTTGGTTTTTGTAAGCATATTCAATTGCATACGGTTTAAGATCATTAAACCACTCCTTGATTCCTAGGATAGAGCCATCTTAACTCTTGCATCATCAGCGAATTGTTGTGATTAGAATGTTAGCTGACAGCCCACTCTAGGCAGGTGGTAAGTCTAGATCGTATACACTTCTCTCTGCACATTCTTTCTAATCAACTCTAACTCTTCTAAAATTTCAACCTTAAACTCTATAATCTAAAGCCTGATCATGAAAATTTAAATTAGCCCAAATATTCGATTAAAATTATATATAATTTTGGAATCAATTAGTCTTCATTTAAATCGAGAGTATTCTCTTAGGAGATGTAATTAACTATAGGGGCTTGCCCCTATAGGGAGTCTAGATCCCAGAATAATCTAAACCCATCTTAATTTCCTTTCTGAGGTGGGGGAAAGATCTGTGAAACGTAGATTAGTGCTTTATCCATATCTTAAAATTTATTTCTATAATCAAAGGATAGATAGATGGTTGATCTGCTCTTACAGGCAGGTCATACATCTTCTATATTTGATTATGGAAATAAATCTATAATTCATTAGTCTAATTGGGTCGATAGGATTATATGTGAATCATTCTTCGGGATGATTTGGATATTCCCTATGCTGCACCTGATTAGAAGAATGAATTACAGTTTTCTTTCTCTAAAATCAATAGAAGGATATTAGTCTGCTCTTCGGGGTGGTATACTATCCGACTATGTAGATTTGATTGAAAGAAAATAATTAAAATATAAATAAGGTAAATCATGTGGGAATTTATTTTATTTTAAATAAAAATTAGGACTTTAGTATTAAAAAAAAAGAAGAAAGAAATAATTTTCTCACAATATCCTTTTCACTTTTGCAAGTGAAAATCCACATGTAATCTTCAGATTTAAGTGCACAAAAGAAACTGTTTAAATATTTTGTATTAAGTTATGCTAATTCATGTTATTCTACAATCCAGTCTGCAAAGAGAATTTTAACTCTAACTCCGTCAACTAATCTAGTTAGTTTTGTATACCCTTCTTGAACTAAGATCCACATACGATAGTCTAATGACTGTAGAAATATTGACATACGTGTTTTCCAAAAATTGAAAGAAATAATGTCAACCAAGGGAGGTCTAGTTATAGAGTAACCTTCTAGTGTGATATAGTTTCCAAATGTAGCCATGATCGTTAATCAAAATATAGTTTAAACTTATGATTTTAAAACAAAGCTATGATACCACTTGTTAAAACTTATTAAATATAAATAAGTTGTTAGACCTAAGCTTATATCCCAAAGGCTAACCAAGAGGGGGGTGAATTGGTAATTTAAAAACTTGACCCTCTCTTGGATTTTAAAAATTCAGAACCGTTTTAATAAACTGAGCAGGTTTATTTTAGATTTTTTTTTAAAATAAATTTTCAACCACATAAAAATAAATTGTAGAAATTAATGCAGTGGAAATAAAAAAAAATAAAGATTTGTAGTGGTTTGGTCAAACATGACAACATCCACTCCTTGAAGTATCCCACTTCAGGTATTGCACTATTACCATAAGTATCTCTCATTTTGCTCCCACAGCAAGGTGGAGAAGCCTTCACAAAATTCTCTTCCATCACTACCCGATGCGATAGAGAATCATCATCCTTTTATACCCTCCAAGTGTCGGCAGAGAACCGTCGGCTGTTCACACTCTCCAGTGTAGGCAGAGAACCTTCGTCCTTTCACACCCTCCAAGTGTAGGTAGAGAACCTTTGGCTGTTCAAACTCTCAAAGTGTAGGCAGAGAACCCTCAGCTATTCACACTCTCTAAGTATATGCAGAAAATCTTCGTCCTTTCACACCCTCTAAGTGTAGGTAGAGAACCTTTGCCTGTTCACACTCTCTAAGTGTAGGTAGAGAACCCTTGGTTATTCACACTCCTCGAGTGTCGGCAAAGAATCAGATCTTCTTGAAAGATCTTCTCTCTATAAATTTAAAAGGACAAGAGAAAAGAGTGAAGTAAATATAAAGTACATACAGAGATCCTTACCCTTTAGTAGCCAAGTGAACCCTTCACACTTCAATAGGAAGAAATCTCCTTCAAACACTCTCTCTCACTCTCTCCTTTTAATTTTCCTTTACCATTCATGAAGACCAAGTGACTAAAAGATTAAATGATAGTCTTAAGTGGACCTTTTACAGAAAAGACACAAAAAAATCGTCCAAAAAATTGCATTTTTAAAATTTGGCCATCCACGATCGTCTCGTACGATCAAATTTCATATATATGAAAAGTTAAAAAACTGTTGCGTACCAACTCATTATGAATAGGTATGAACTATATTCATACCCGATCATTGTCTGTACAAAATATGTTCAACCGGTATGAATAGAAATTTTAAATCATGTATGTACGAACATCTGCACGAAAACTCAATAGAGCCCATCGTCCCAGTACGATCGAAAAATATCATCCGTACGAATAGCTTTAGAGGACAAAATAGAGAAGATAGTCCTCGCACGAACAAAAAATATCATCCGTATAATCTTCACATTCGTCAAAAAATAGAGAAGATTGTCCTAGCACAAATGAAAAATATCATCCATGCGATCTTCACATTCATCAAAAATAGAGAAGATCGTCCCGATACGAACAAAAAATATCGTTTGTTCGATCTTCACAATTGTCAAAAATAGAGAAGATTGTCCTGGTATGAACGAAAAATATCATCCATACGATCTTCACATTCATAAAAAATAGAGAAGATCGTCCCGGCACGAATGTAAAATATCATCCATACGAACTTCACATTTAGAAAAATGGATAAGATCGTCCTGGTATGAATGTAAAATATCGTTTGTACGATCTATACTTAGAAATTTTTTTTGCCATTCTCTGTTCATTCCATTGCTCATTGAGGAAAATAACTGACCAGATCATCCCATAAGAAATTGTATGATACCGTACTATCAGTTTAAAAATTGTAAATTTTAAAAACTCTCCCCCAGTGTATGTGTGCTCAGTTACTCAATTACAATCTCACTCTCTCAGACTAATTAAAATGAAAAATACCGACTTCAATTTACAAAATACTCTAAGTTGATCTTGATTTGAAGTCTTCAACAATCTAGAGTATGATTTTCTTAAAATATTAGTACACACAAGAGCACCAATACTTTCAAAATATGTTATGAGAAATAATAATCAGAACAATAATATTTAAAATCATCAAAAATATACAAGTTACAAGAATGTCAAACATGCAAAGTTAAGTAGCAACTATCTCAACAGTTTATGTTTCAGGGTAAATTTTCAGAAGATATATTGTATTTTTAGATAAGACACTAATTAGATATTTTCCTCTCATTTTATGAGAATTTGTGATCTAAGTTCTAATTTCTTATAGGTGTAAGCTCCTATTGTTATTTACCGCTCCTGATAATGAGAGAGAATTTTTGATTAAGACTAGTCATTGAATAGGTACTAAGTACCCATCGTATAATAGAAAAAAAAGATAATAAGAGTTAAAAATTTATCACCATACACTTAAAATGGATGGTGAGGGGAAGGATGATGAACCAAATAAAGATCTTATAGCTCCATCATCTTGGGCCATTATGGTCATTAATCTACTTAGTCAGAGGAGATAAACAACCCAACTTATTTGAAGGATCCTTAAGGATCCTTATCGGAAGTCAATGGTTGCCTTGTATAAGGATTCTTGCATGAATGTTTACCTAAGATGATAAATTTGAGTCCATCTTAGCTAACAAAGGGCTTTGTGCCCTATTGATTCATTAATCAAGGATTTAGACCTATTGGGGAACAACGGGCTCTGGCTATAACCATAATTTAGTGGTACCATTTGATGATAAAATCACCCAGTCAGAGGGCCTCGACCATAACTTTTTATTTGTGGTGCCATTTGATGGTGAAATTACTAGTTAGAGTACACATGTCATGTCCTTACTGATAGGAGATGGGCTGAGAATGAATCATAGTAATATTCTCGACTAGATATTTACTCTTTATGAGTTGAAGTGATTTTCAATTTTATTCACCTAAACAAACTGTTGTTGAGGGTAGATTGATTTTTTACTTTAAGTGTATATGTGATTTAGTTTGATTAGATATTTAAAATTTTTAAAGTGCAATAGATTTGAAATTTTTTATTTATACATAATCTTCAAATAATTAACTTTGAGATTTGGTGGCATTTCTTTGAAATTTTTGTGGACACCTCCAATTGAGATTTGCATTCAACATGGTCATCATCAAAGTTTTATTAGTATTGTCATTTGATCAGTCGAATCTTGTTAACTCTATTTACTTGTAAATAGAGGATTGGGTTTAGATCCTAATGTTTGGAGTTATTATATGTTGCAAATCTGGACCAAAGTCTTATGATTTTAATAATAACAAATATTATTGGACTCCTTATTATGTTATCTCTTATTATTGTAATTATTGCATATTTCTTCTAGTGCACTAACAGTTCAGGTCTACCCTACACCACATAAAGTGATCAATTCAAGATTGGGTATAATAGAGTTAAGTATTTTTGAGAGTATGTATTTCTACTTTTATTTATTTCTATTTTTCTTGATTCAAAGTCATGTATTTGGTGGATGTTAAACTTGGTGACCGTACACATGAACACTCTGAGAAGTAAGATAGTGAGAAAATTAGATGTGCAGCTTTCTAAACTAATCGTACTATATGATCATCCATTCGAAAAATCATTATAACGATTAATTGGTGTAATCAATCCTATTTGAATTTATCGTACTGTACGATCAATATCATATAAGATAATTAGTTGAAATTAAGATCTCAGCCTCCAATCATAATTTAGGCAATATTTTAAAATTCAAAATTTATATTAATCATACCGTACGATAGTCATCATACTATATGATATAATCAAATCTTGCCTAAATTAATCCTTTAATTGGGGGATCAAATTTGGATTAATTGTTCCAATATGATTAGGTAACACACTTACGCTTAATGGTAAATGACTTAAGTGTTAACTCTGATCAAGATGAGGTATGCGAGCTAACCTATGATGAACTATTTTTCATTTATGAGTAAATTCATGGTTCATATAGGAAGCTAAGAAAACAACATACTATGTTGAGAAAAAAATTTCAATTTTGAAAGAGGAGTATGGAAACTTAATTAATGAGCACTCTATTTTTAAAATTGAACACATCACTTTAGATCAAGAGCATTCATCTCTATTATATGAATATGATGCATTGAATAAAAGTTATATTAAATTATCAAAGTCTCATGAATTCTTTAAACTAAGCATATTAAATTAACCAAAGCACACAAATCCTTGAAATATGAACATATTGAATTAGAGAAAGCATTCAAGGAATTAGAATCACTTAGAGAAGAGCTAGAAATTGAAAAGCATGGCATTCTACTAAAATTAGTTAGTGAGAAAAGTGTAATTGATTGCTTGTCAAAGAAGCTCAGTGCAATACAACAAAACACTCATGGGCCTCTTTATATAGAGCCACATCCTATGATACAAATGTATCTGATTTCTTGAGGAAGAAGTGTAACACCAAACATAGATTATTAAATTCATTCCTTAGGTTAGGTGTTATTCTTGTGGCATGGTTGAACACATTTATTATAGAGGCCAAAGTCAAGTTCATCATAGCATAGCATGCATGCCATTTATTCAAGTAAGCATAATGAGGTTCCCAAACTAACTTGGGTTCCTAAATCTAACCCTTGATTGACTTTATAGGGGTACTCTCCCAAAAGGCCTAGTGGGAGCATGTGATACCTGGATAGTAGATGCTCTCTACACATAACTTGAGATATAAAGTAATTCATCATGCTGCAGGCCAGGGCAAGAGACAAGTTTACACTTGGAGATAACACCACCAGCAAAGTGGTGGGCTCAAATATGATTGAAAATTCTAAAAATTTTATCATTGAGAATATTTTTCTAGTAGGCGATTTGAAACACAACCTTCTTAGTATTAATCAATTATGTAATAGAGGTTTTGATATCAAATTTCTATATACTAAATGATTTATTAGTTTAAATGGTAAACTTATTTTAGAAGGAAAAAAAATAACAATGTTTACATGCTTGATTTAAATGATATTAAATATTCAAATTCCTTATGTTTGAAATTTTTTTTGATGAATCTTAGCTATGACATAGGCGATTATGTATTGGAAGCATGAACCCACTTAGGAAGATCACCCAAAAGATAGTTAGAGGCATACCTAAGTTAGGTTTCTCTAAGGACCACTTTTATGATGCCTGCCAACAAGGAAAAAGTCAAAGTATCAATTCATTCCATTAAGAATATCATCACCTCTAGCCCACTAAAAATCCTGCATATGAACTTATTTGGGCATGTTAGTACAACCAGCTTAGGTGGGAATACCTTTGGGTATGTGATATGATTACTCAAGATTTACATGGGTTATGTTCTTATCTCATAAGAGTGAATAATTTGAGAAATTTAGAATATTATCCACTTGGATTTAAAGAAAATTAGGATGTAAAATTCCAACTATCCATGGTGATCATGTTGAAAAATTTGAAATTGATAGGTTTGAATCATATTATAAGGAGTTGGGAATATAATATAATTTCTCTATCCCTATGATCCCTCAATAAAACGGGATATCTAAAAGAAAGAAGAGAATCTTAGTAGAAGCTACCACAGCTATATGTTAACTGAATATTCCCTCATTAGGTATTTTTGGGCAGAAGCAATGAATATTTCTTGTTATGTTCTAAATATGGTTAATATAAGATCCAAGCTTTATATGACACCCTATGAGCTGCTTAAGGTATCTTTCACATCATGTCTTTGGATGTAAATATTTTATTCTTATCAATGAAAAATCTCCTATAAGAATTTTTTTTCCCAAAATATGATGGAGTCTTTTTAGGTTATTCGTTTGTAGGTAAAGCCTATAGGATCTTTAATAAGAGGACCTTAGTGGTAGAGGAGTCCACCCATGTTATATTTGATGAATTTGATAGATCAGGGGAGCCTAGTTAGATGAAGGAGAATAAGTAGAGGTTTCCTAAGGAGTAGAATCCATTAATGGAAATAGAGAAGAATATTAGGAACCATTTCCTAGAAAATGGAGGTATTCATCTAGTTATCGTAAAGAACTCGTCTTAGGAGATCCATCCGTAGGAGCTAGAATTAGGTATGGACTTAGAAAGGAGATTAGTTATTATGCATTTATCTTTATAGTATAACCCATTAGTATAGATTAAGCTCGATATAATAATTTTTTATCCTTGCTATGTGAGTAGAGTTTAACCTATTTATTAAGAATGAAGTATGGTTGTTAGTTGGTAGACCTAAGGACTAGAGTATTATAGGAATTAAGTGTGTGTTCAAGAATAAGGTGAATGACTCTGGAGTAGTAATTTGGAATAAAGACAGGCTAGTAGCCATGGGATACAATCAGATTAAAGGTATTGCTTTTAAGGAAACTTTTTTTCCTCTGGCCAGATCAAAACTCACTAAAATTATATTAGTATTTGGATATTTTATAGGCTTCAAACTATATCAGATGGATTTTAAAATTGCCTTTCTAAATGTGGTAATTAGGAAAGATGTTTATGTAGAATAACCCCCTGGGTTTAAAAATTTAACTTTTCCCAATCATGTTTATAAACTGAGAAAGGCATTATATGAGTTAAAGGAAGCTCCTGCATATTGGTATAAGAAGCATAACACATTTCTCCTATATACATTATTTATTAAGTGAAGTGTAGAAACCACCCTATGCATAAAAAAGATAGGAGATGATTTACTCATTATTCAAATTTATGTGGATAGTATATTATTTGGATCTACAAATGAAAATATGTGTGATGAATTTACAATAACAATGACCAAAGAATTTGAGATGAGTATGAAGAGAGAGTTTACATATTTTCTTGGATTTAGTGTAAAATAAAGAGATGATCGAACATTCCTTAGTCAAAGTAAACACATCAAAATATATAGATAGCTATCTTACTCAAAATAAATGACCCCTAATTAATGATCTATCATATTCATATTGATCAGGAATGTCCCTAGGATCTACCCTTCAAATTTGATCTCATTCTGAGACCTTTAGCCCTAGAAACTGAATCTATTTCCAAGGGGTGTATAATTATCAAATATTTATGGCCCATGCAACTTAGACCTATCACCTTATGAATTTTGACCATGGGGCCTTCCCTAAAATATTTGATTATATCCAAACTCTTGATTATGATGTGTTAAGTATTAAACTATATTTTGGTGCTCAGTTTGACCCCAGTTGATTAGGGATCAAAATGACCAAAATATCCTATAAGGGAAAAATTGAAATTTTCTTTAAACTTCAACATGAACCAGTCAAACCAAATCCAAAAACTACCTCTAATGCATCATAAACACCATTAGAAATGCATTGGACTCACACCCAAACCATGGTCAAGCTTGGTTGACCAAGACAACCTAGTTTGACTAAATTGCCCTTTGAGGGCTTTAAAGGTAATTTCAATCGAAATGGCCTCATCTTTGCATGGGACCACTTCTATTCAACTCAAAACATCAAACCAAACATGTTGAACCCAAACCTATGCCCTAAGTGAACTAGGTTGACTAGGTTGACCAAGTCAGCCTAGGTTGACCAAACAACCCATAAAGGGTTCGAACCATCATTTTGAATTAAATGACCATTCTAACCCTTGAAATCACTTCTACCATACTCAAGATGTTAAATCAAATATGTTGATCTCAAACTCAACTAGGTTGACCCAATAGCCCTTTAAGGGCATGAATAATTAGTTTTACCCAAATGACCATTCTGACCTTTGAGACCACCTCTATCAGACTCCATATGTCAAACCAAACCTATTGAGCCTAAACCCATACCTTGGGTCAACTTGGTTGACCAAGTCAACCTAGGTTGACCCAATGGTCCCTTTAGGTTGAAATGGGTTAATCCAATCCATTTAACAAAATCAAGCCCTCTAAACTCTGAAGCTCACTTCAATGATTAATTTAAATGAATCCAACTCATTTGGAGTCAAATCACATTTGTTTTGATTTAGTCAACCCTGGACCCATGGTCAAACCCTACAATCCACATGCTCTTTCAATCAAACTTTAACCCCATTCCTTTAACAATCCTTAAATTCATTTTATTTAACATCTTGAACACTTCTTAATCCAACATGAGTCAAACCATGGTCAATTTGACCAAGCCAAGCCATTGTAAAATTTAGTCAAACTTGAATGGTTATGTTTTGACCACTCAAACTTCTAATTGGTTGCCTTAAATCTCATTCAAACCAGTACTCAAGACCTCCCTAACCTCCACATCATCAGCCTTGTAGAATGGTTAACTGGTAAACCTAGTCAATAAAGTCTCCTAAGGGCTTCAAGAGGTTTAAATGGTCAAATAAATTTTAATCTCCTAATCCCTTTGATTCAAATAAACTCCAGCAGCTTAAGGCCTCATTTGGTTTCTACACTCCTTCTATATAAGCTTGTTGCGAAATAATAATTGAAGAAATGGAGTTCTACAAAAAATTAATTAGAAAACTGATACCTCGTTTGGTTATATAATTATTTGAATGCTTTCATAAACCTAAGCTATGCTCTTCTCAGCAGAAAAAACAAAATTTCTCTGTTATTAACAGTAAGTAAACATGAGATGACTTTACGTAGAGCTTCATTTCATCTAACAAGGAGATAAAATTGCACTGCTTGACTCACAACATACCAACATCATCAAACTCGCCGGCAAGATGCGGGTCCACCATTTCCTTCCACTTTCCTGCCGCCCACTTCTCCCATATCAAATCGGATCTCCAAATGGGAAAGAAATCTAAAAAGATAAGCAAAGATAAGGATGAAGTTGTCAAATCCCTTCCGCTGTAAGTGACATCCAGCGTAGTTAATGGCGATACTGGCGAAGAAACTAGGGTTAGGGATGGATTCTAGTGTAGCTAAGAATGACACCATGAAAGAAGCAAAAAACTTGGAATTAGAGCATTCCAATGCTAAGAAGAGGAAGAGAGAGGCGGGAGTTATAAGAAGAGGATGAAGCTTATGGAAGATGCCAACGGGGATGGGTCAAATAAGAAGAATAATAAGAGGAAGATAAATGAAGTGGAATTGGAATACGAGAAGAGGAAGTTGGGTTCAGTCGGAGAGGATGAGCTAGCGGCAACCATTTTTGCCATTGGGGAGAAGAGGAAGGTGGAAGCTGCTCCTGCGAATATATTGGTGGGGCAAAATGGAGTTTTTCATTTTTCAACTAAGGGAACAGATCGATAAGCGGCATTTTTTTCCTTTTCAGATTGGCAGAAAATGGAGATACAGGAAAATGTATTATGTAAAAGGAGTGTTATCAAACAGTAGAGTAGTAACTACTTCCACGATTTGAACCAAAAACATCGTAATTATGCTGAAACAAATGAGGTCTAAATGGCTTCTAAAAAATTCTTAAAGAAGCCTTAATTTATAGGTTAATTCCTAACCTAAGTCAAGTGGTCCCCTCCCCATGTAAAGATAAAGAGAGCTTTCCATTTCATGTCATTGGGGCTGTCATTTTTCCTACCTCGTACCTACCCTAGGACAGGGGGAAAACATCAAGCATTACTCCCAAATTAATCAGGACCATCTATCCTATCTAGGAGAAATTATTATGTGTGGAATCCGGTCACAGAGGTGTGTTCGGTTGCCAATAAAAACATTACGCGTGTTGTGCTTACGTGGAAAGTTAAGACCCGACCCATTTACTACAGATGACGAGACACCCGCCTGCCCATCAAATTTAACAGTAAAAATATGAAAAAGGCAGAAAATTTTTACATTTTCACATTTCGGCCATTCTCTCCAGTTCTCTCTCGAGGGTTCCTGCAAAAAAATCTTCTCAAAAATATCCAACAATCTCTTCTGCTCAAATGGAGGAAGAGAAGGATTCACCTGCAAAGAAAAAGGTACGTTATTGCTTACTTTGACATAAAGTGTTATACGTATTTCTTTGGTATTCAATGCGTATTTGCGGAAGAAACCAAAATAAAAAATAAAATCATTCCGAGAACGATAAAAAATTATATTTATCTCACCATTTAAGTTATTTCTGCATATTTTCTTTGTATATAATGTGTATATTCTGCGTATATTTTTCTTATTTTATGTGTATATGTTGAAGATAAATCCTAACATTTTATAATAAATACTTTGGATCTTTAAATCATAGAAATAAACTTCCAATAAAGAAAATATTTAGCGTAAATAATTATTGATTTCTACTGATATTTTTTGTATTCTTTGCATACAGTATGCGTATATATTGCGTACACCATGTGTATGAAATGCGTATAATATGCATATTCTTTGCGTATATATTATGTTTTATATGTGTACTTAATGCGTATCATCTGCTTCTCTAAATTAATTTTAGTTTCTTAATTTACGTAGATTTACGTCCGTCCTATATCCTATCGCTGCTATGTTTCAACATTTAGAATAATCTGTGATACTTTTTGTGAGATAATTCCTCTTGAAGTTGAAGAAAAATTGAAGAACCTGAATATCTTCCAATTTCTTCATTTTCCTAGATTTGAGCAAAACGCCCCACTGATCTAATAGCTGCTGACAATGTGGAGTATTCAAAAGCAAAGTTTTATTATAGAGGGTCATGTTGTACCTTTCACAGCTGATGAAGTGGCACTGCTTACTAGTCTTCCAAACAAAGGTGAGGAGATTACCTGGATGACCTTGCCAACTTCAACCATCACTTCAAAGGATATAAAGTCTGAAATGCTTGAGTTGTCAAGAGGAAGTGCCCCAAAGACTATGTTGAAAACATTTATTATGTATTTATGTTTAAATTTATTTTTCCAACAAAGCAACTTCAAAATTCTTAGGTTGTTAAAAACAATAGCAAATAATGTTGATAATTTTTCATCAATTAACTGGGCATGGTCAATTTGGGAATGCCTGGTTGAAGATTTTAATAATGTATCTTTGAAGATCTCAAAGAACAAGCCAGCAAGTTATGTCAATAGATTTGTGCCACTGCTAATTGTGAGTGGTAAAATAATTCTAATTTAACATTTAATTTGACTGATTGATTTGCTAGAATTTACTAAGAAGATCTCAATTTTATGCAGGTTTGGTTCTTATAGCACACTTCCATTTATCTCCCAAAGTACCCTAAGAGAAGTCCCCATTTCCTTCGATGGGGTGATGACATTGTATATAACACTGAGAAGATAGCTAAATTATTTGTTAATTTAAAAAGAAGACAGGTATATATTGTGAAAATATTTATATATTGCTTATTTATCGCGTATGTACTGCGTATATATTGCGTACGTATTATGTATATATTGCATATGTATTGTGTATACATTGCGTATTTATTGCATATTTATTACAGATTAAATTTTCATAGACTTTTATTGACATTAAAGGTGTTACCCCTGGAGAATCTAATCTTCTGGGTATTAAGAAATATCCATCAAGCCCTCTTCCACCCATTCAAACCAACACACCTGAACATCATCTCCCCCCACAATCTCCCCAGCAGCCCGAACCCAAATCTACCTTGAAAACCCAACCCCAATCATTCGATGATCTAGAAGAGAAAGTAATGAAAATAGTGCAGGATGCCATGGTCAACCTCTTCCAAGAAATTGAAGCTAGGATGACCAAGAATTTTGAGCAAATTATGAAAAGAGTTGATCTTATTGATAACAAGATCCAAAATTACATTGTTGAAGGAATTCTTAATCCTGATCAGTAAGCTGCTCCCTCCTCCTCATCATTCATTCCCCATACAATGAAGAATATTAGGATATCTTCTGAACACACAAAGACCGAAGCCCTAGAGAATATCAATAACCAAGAGATGACCAAGGCTGCTGACCAAGAGATGACCCAGGCTGCTGAAAGGGTCTACAAAAAGCATAAATTAGACAGAAAATCAATCCAAAAGAAAAACAGGAAGCAGAAAAGGGTACACCACCCCCAAGAAGAACCTGCCCAAGAAGAGCCATCATAGAAAGTTCCATCCCCAAAAGCACCTCCCCTAGTAAAACCATCCCATCAAGTATCATCACCAAAAGAAGCTCCCCAAGAAGAACCAAGTCAAATTGTTGAATCCCCAAAAGAACCTCCCCTAGTAGAACCATCCCCAAAAGAACCTCCTCAAGTGAAACCATCCCCAAATGAACCTCCGGAAAAAGAACATGCCCAAAAAGTTCCACAACCAAAAGAAGTAATCAATGTTAATGTTATAGTAAAGGGTTTCCCTGCTAGTCCTACAGTGAACTTCATTGGCTTGGAGATGTTGTTTCCAGAGAAGGAACTTTTATCAGAGAGAACATAAAGAATTATCTTAATAGGTATTTTATTTGAGTCATGTATGCGTAATTTGTGCGTATGGATTGCGTAACAGATGCATACATAGTGCGTAATTTGTGCGTATGGATTGCGTAATTTATATGCGTACCTAATGCATATTTTTTCTTTTAATGATTTCAGTAGCATGCCAATATTTGAAGCTAGGAACGTCATAATTTCAAGACGTATGATAGAAGAAATATTATCCGATGGTTACCTTGAAAATGATCATGTTGATTCATTTTCCATTTTATGAAATAAGAAGGCTAAAATTTCACCAGACAAGTATCATAAATTTTTATACATCTCACTAATGTATTGGGTTAGTATACTAGTTTATTATATATATAATTATATATTTTGACTATTTTATTCTTATATTTATATCTTGCAGCATTACAAATTAAAGGATGAAAGTTTAAAATTATTCATCGAACACATAAATTACAGTTCTGTTCATTCATGAAACATTATACTTAATCCAATTATTGACGGTTCGCACTGGACCCTTCTGGTTGATTACCAAAATCAGAAAAATGGGAATTTTACGATTCTGTTCCCAACCCTATGCATAAAGTATTGCTATAAAGATTGTGAGTTTGATTGTAAGCTTATATTGCTAAAGTATTTCAAAATTATTTTCAGTGAACTAAATTATATTCTATATATTGTTCAGATTGCAAGCTTATATAAGGATTACAAAAAAGCTTTTAATGATAATATCAACAAATGGAGTTTCAAGACAATCAAGAAGGCGCCAACTCAGTCCAACAATACAGATTGTGGAATGTTTGTTTGTAAATACATGGAGAATATTATTCGATAAAAAAACTAAAAGTGGAGAGAGAGTCAAGATTGGCAGGAAAAAATGCCAAAATATAGGGCAGAATTCTCATACGCATTATTTTGTGCTGCGTTCAAATGAACTTTTCATATTTTATTTTTGTGTAAATAACTGATATATGTAAATTATCTGTGCATAAAATGTAAATTATCTGTGCATAAAATGTTTATCAATGCGTGATATATGAAGTGTTTAGGGTCAATGATCCTTTATTCCTTGTGATTAAGAATGATTTCCTATGGTATTGCAAAGTACGTATTCTATACGCTTATAATACTTAGTATAGACACATGAAATATGCATTCCATACGCAAATAATAATCCTTAGTTTTTTTTTAAAAAAATTAAAGGTGTTTGGAATGCTTCGTATCATGAAGAAAAGAATAAGGAATCGTTGAATATACTGTTTAGGGTAATGATCCTTCATTCCATGTGATTAAGAAGAATTTCCTATGGGTTTGCAAAGTATGCATTCTATATGCATATAATATGCAGTATACACGCATTAAATATGCATTCCATACGCAAATAATAGTAATTGATTTTTTTCTTAAAAAAAATCAAAGTTGCTTAAAATGCTTCGTCTCGTGAATAAAAGAGTCAGGAAGGGTTGAATGTTGGGTTTCTCACCATTGAACCTTCATTCCTTGTGATTAAGAGGGATTTTTATGGGTTTACAAAGTACTCAATACTTACGCTTAGTATACACATTAGGTACGCACGGAATACGCAATCAATACGCAAATCACAGTCTTGGTTTTTCCTTAAAAAATTTATTTAATTCGAATACAATTGATTCGATGCATTCCTTCAGTATGAATCATGTCAATACTTATTTTACCATTGTTATAAAATGATTATAAAAAATTTCTCAATGAGACATAGTATTTGTGTATACCCTTGTGTTACACAAGTAATGGTTCTAGAGTGTGGGTGTTATGCTTCACTATTTTAGCAGTCATTGGAGTATATGGAGAATCAAAGTTGTTTAGAATGCTTCGTCTCGTGAATAAAAGAGTCAGGAAGGGTTGAATGTTGGGTTTCTAACCATTGAACCTTCATTCCTTGTGATTAAGAGGGATTTCTATGGGTTTGCAAAGTACGCAACACATGCGCTAGTTATCCATATTAGGTATGCACGGAATACGCAATCCATTCGCAAATCACAATCCTTAGTTTTTCCTTAAAAAATTTTATTTAATTCAAATTTAATTGATTCGATACATTCCTTCAGTATGAATCATGTCAATACTCATTTTACCATCGTTATAAAATGATTATAAAAATTTTCTTAATGAGACATAGTATTTGTGTATACCCTTGTGCTACACAAGTGATGGTTCTAGAGTGTGGGTGTTATGCTTCACTATTTTATCAATCATTGGAGTATATGGAGAATCAAAGTTGTTTGGAATGCTTCGCCTCATGAATAAAAGAGTCAGGAAGGGTTGAATATTGGATTTCTCACCATTGAACCTTCATTCCTCACGATTAAGAGGGATTTCTACGGGGTTGCAAAGTACGCAGTACATATGCTGGTTATCCGCACTAGGTACACACAGAATACGTAATCCATACGCAAATCACAGTCCTTAGTTTTTCCTTAAAAAAAATTATTTAATTCGAATTTAATTGATTCGATGACTTCCTTCAGTATGAATGATGTCAATACTCATTTTACCATCGTTATAAAATGATTATAAAACATTTCTCAATGAGACATAGTATTTGTGTATACCCTTGTGCTACACAAGTGATGGTTCTAGAGTGTGGGTGTTATGCTTCACTAGTTTGGCAGTCATTGGAGTATATGGAGAATCAAAGTTGTTTGGAATGCTTCGTCTCGTGAATAAAAGAGTCAGGAAGGTGGGTTACTCACCATTGAACCTTCTTTCCTTGCGATTAAGAGGGATTTCTATGGGTTTACAAAGTACTCAATACATACGCTTAGTATACGCATTAGGTACACTCAGAATATGCAATCAATACGCAAATCACAGTCCTTGGTTTTTTCCTTAAAAAAATTTATTTAATTTGAATATAATTGATTCGATGCATTCCTTCAGTATGAATCATGTCAATACTTATTTTACCATCGTTATAAAATGATTATAAAAAATTTCTCAATGAGACATGGATTTGTGTATACCCTTGTGCTACACAAGTGATGGTTCTAGAGTGTGGGTGTTATGCTTCACATGTTTAGCAGTCATTGGAGTATATGGAGAATCAAAGTTGTTTGGAATGCTTCGTCTTGTGAATAAAAGAGTCAGGAAGGGTTGAATATTGGGTTTCTCACCATTGAACCTTCATTCCTTGCGATTAACAGGGATTTCTATGGGTTTGCAAAGTACCCAATACATACGTTGGTTATTCGCATTAGGTACGCACGGAATACGCAATCCATACGCAAATCACAATCCTTGGGTTTTCCTTAAAAAAATAATATTTAATTCGAATTTAATTGATTTGATGCATTCCTTCAGTATGAATCATGTCAATACTCATTTTACCATCGTTATAAAATGATTATAAAAAATTTCTCAAATGAGACATAGTATTTGTGTATACCCTTGTGCTACACATGTGATGGTTCTAGAGTGTGGGTGTTATGCATCACTATTTTAGCAGTCATTGGAGTATATGGAGAATCAAAGTTGTTTGGAATGCTTCGCTTCATGAATAAAAGAGTCAGGAAGGGTTGAATATTGGGTTTATCACCATTGAACATTCATTCCTTGCGATTAAGAGGGATTTCTATGGGTTTGCAAAGTACGCAATACATACGCTTAGTATACACATTAGGTACGCACGGAATATGCAATCAATACGCAAGTCAAAGTCCTTGGTTTTTTCTTTAAAAAAATTATTTAATTTGAATTTAATTTATATGATGCATTCCTTCAGTGTGAATCATGTCAATACTCATTTTACCATCGTTATAAAATGATTATAAAAAATTTCTCAATGAGACATAGCATTACCTTGTGCTACACAAGTGATGATTCTAGAGTGTGGGTGTTATCTTCACTAGTTTATCAGTCATTGGAGTATATGGAGAATCAAAGTTGTTTGGAATGCTTCGTCTCTTGAATAAAAGAGTCAGGAAGCATTGAATATTTGGTTTCTCACCATTGAACCTTTATTCCTTACGATTATGAGAGATTTCTATGGGTTTGCAAAGTACGTAGTATATACTTTGGTTATACGCATTATGTACCACAGAATACGCAAATCACAGTCCTTGGTTTTAACTTTAAAAAAAATTATTTAATTTGAATTTAATTGATTCGATGCATTCCTTCAGTTTGAATCATGTAAATACTCATTTTACCATCATTATAAAGTGATTATAAAAAATTTCTCAATGAGACCTAATATTGGAGTATATGGAGAATCAAAGTTATTTTTTTTAAATACATTGCATTTTCAGAAACATAGAAAATACGCTCTGTATATGCATCCAGTACGCATTGTATACGCGGCCATACGCAAATTAAATATTCTTTATAAAATAAATATCTTTAAAGATAATAACATACATTCTTATTATACTTTTTTTACCTTATTAGGCCCCTCCGCTATCTGCGTTCTAGCAAACCACCTGACCTATTAGGGTGCAATTCTTTCAAGGGAATGTTATGGAGTCTTTAAGGAAAAATCTATTTTTAAGCCTTTTTAAAAATTGCTTCATATGTAATTTCTGAATTCATCAAGTCAACTAGCATGCATCGTATTAGATACAAATTTAAAAGTGTCTAAAAAAATTAAATAATTTTATTTCAAGATTCATAATGGTCTATGTATGTCAAGGTGCCGCTTAAGACATTATCTAGACGTCGACCCCAACTCTTAATCAACAAGTTCTACCACTCTTTCATTAAATATCAAATTCATAAATTTTAAGAGACTAGGTGGTTAGTTGGCTCCCCAATCCAGGCCAAGGGAAGTCTAGATTTACACTACATTAGCTAGGTTCGGGCTACTGATTTTAGGTTCTAAGCTAGGTTTATACTATAAGCCTCCACCTTCTAGGAATATAATCCTAACTTTCTAATAAAATTGATAATTCAAACCAAAACTTCTCCTCAAACTAAAGTGTAAAGTCCAAAACTTAGGATATGATGGGGTGCTTCGAAAGTGTTTTAGAATCCCAAAACACCCCTACCCTTCATCCTTCAATCTCTAAATTAAGTATTCAAATTTGATCTGATCCCAATTGAGATTCCATCCTCACTTCCTTTGATATCACTCTTTAAAATTTTTCAAAATAAAATTTATGCCATTATTTTAATCAAGAATTTTTGTAGGAACTCAGATTTCCTATGATATAATTAACTACGAGGGCTTGCACTTGTAATAGATTTAGAACATAGATTAATTTTCAAAATTAATTTTCAAAACTCAATTAATTTCTTTTGGGAAAATCAAAATTAATGTCGATCATTATTGTTATATTTAATCAATTAATTATAAATACTATTTTTCTTTCCCTAGAGTGCTACACCATTTACTATCGCTATTTTGAATATGAAATTAATGATCTCTTATTCATGTTATAATAGTTAGATACTTGGTAGAATGTTATTTTAACCCTTCGGATTCAAATGTAGTTCTTTCTCGAATTTGGCTATTATAATCAGGATGAAACTTTTAGTTTTGTTATCTTAACTCATTAGGGAATGATATCTTCACTTCCCAAGGTGATAGAGCATTCATAATGTCATTTTCGATCTTAAGACTAAAACTCTAGAAATTAAATTCTTCCAAAGAAAATTAACTTTTCTTAACCTCTTTTTCAAAATCAAATTTATAACTCAAACACACATTTGCACATCTTCACCACTTGTGAAATCAATGGTCCTGATTTGACCAATAATTGATGATCATACTATACGACCTCCTCTTCATGCTATATAATGTTTATGTCAATATTGTTGGACAAAATTAATTTGGTTAGTGCAATATTTAATTTAGCCTTTCTACTGTATGAATACTTAGTCATACTACGTTGTCCTAGTTAAAAATTATATAGGATGACTCCTCAAGATGATCACTTTAACGAAGATCATCTAGTACGATTATGATAATAATGTATGATTGGACCAACTTTTTGACTAATTGGCCTGGATGAATTAACTTCTCCTGATCATACTTTACGATCAATATCATATAATAAAATCTACTTGAAATCTATTTAAAAATAGGGAAGTCTAAAGCTTTCAATCATGACATTATTCCTTTTCTTCTCTCTTAGTCTATTGTTCTTCCTTAATTTTTTAGGTTCTCAATCTCTTTGATGGCACTACAGTCCACTTTATTCTCACCTTAACATTTTCATTCAGCTCTGAAATGTATTAAGAATTCTTTACCAGTCTGAGTGTCAATAGTGAATGGACAGCCCTTCAATCTTTTTTCTATAGAAGATGTGTAGAAATCAATTATGAAGATTTTAACCAAATCCAATATCTCTCCGCCACTATTCTCAAAACACAATCCATAGATTTTCTTCTTGACTATGACTGAACCCAAGCAAATCTCACTCTGAGGGATACTCATCTGAACACTCACGCTACCTTAGTTGCACCTTAGTCTAAAATGATGGCATAATCCAGTATATCCTTCATAACACAGTCATTCCAAAAGAAAGTGATAGGGTAAATATCACTCCTCCTCTATCCCTAGTCACATACATTATTATGTCATAAAGTGACTTCGATGCAGTAGACCTAATTATCTGCTACATTAAAAATTTTACAAGCATTTGTGACCCAAAAAAAAAAAGCGTAAGCAAAATGTAGCGCTAGGTCACATGACAGTTTATATTATGGAATCCAAATACAATCTACAATACCCTACACCACCTCATCTCCTTTAAGTCTTCTACTCTATCAACTCCTTTCATGTACTCCATAATGATTGATGCCGTTACAAACATTATATGAATGATCTCGAGCTAGAAGAGGTATGGGGATATCCAGCACCAGATCCTACTCATGACTATGACTCTATCATTTAGCAACTAAACTGACTGGAGATGCAGAATTCCCCCCGTTAATAATAAACTAATCAGCAATTAGAGTGTCTCAATGAGTAAATTAATCTACTCCAATAGTAACACCAGCATCTCTAGTGGCAGCGTGAGGATGATCAAGCCTATTTTAGTAACCAATTTTTTGCAGTGCAAAAGTTTTTCTAGCAACCACCATTTCCTGATCATGCTCCTCCTTACTTCTGAATGTTCTAGTGTTGTGAGGTTCTTGTTATTCTTTGTTATTTGTTGCATTGTGTTTTTACCCTTTTTGGGATATTAAAAAGGGGAGTAGAATATTGGTAGAATATATCATTGTTATTTGTAATTTTCTTTGTTATGTTTAACTCTATCTTTTTTTTTCAATACAAGAGAAAAAAATATAGTTAGTAAGGGGAGAATAGGAGCCAATCAACTTAACTTAAAAATTCAAATATTAATATTTTTCTTCATCAAAAAGGGGGAGATTATTATAAGTCAGGATCCAAATTTCATGATTTTGATGATAAAAATATTATTAGGCTTCAACTTTGGTTCTCATGATATTATTATTTGAATTTATTTTATGCACACTAATATTTCAAGTACATCGTACACCGTACAAAAGGCTTATCTCAAGGCTTGGTATAATATGCTTGATGTTTTTGTAAAGAGATTGTATTTTTATTGATTTAATTTTTATTTTTCTTAAGTCAAGAGTCCTCTAAAAGGTGTATGCTAGCTTAGCAACCATGCACACACAATGGGGAGGAAAATGAAGTGTTGTAAATTTTATGAATACCATATTATATTATCTGGATTGTACTGTATGATATTTGTAAAATAGTGATTAATTAAACACTTAATTAAGGAAATCTAAATTTGAACAAATTGTTAATATATGGTATACATCATACAAGATGATCTTTAGAAATCGTGTGTCCTACTGCTAATCATAAATTAGGAAACAATTTGAAATTTAAAATTTGAACCAATCGTACTGTACGATGCAAATCGTGCTGGATGATATTAAGAAATCTAACATAATTTAATTCTATGATTATGAAACCGAATCAGAATTAATTGATTCTTTCCCCGAATCAAAATAAATATAAAACTGCTATTATCAAGGGAAAACACTGACCCATGACAGGTATTTAAACAATTAAACTACCCATTCCTCACATGAATAATGCTAACCAGACTTCAAAAGATACCATCAGAGATACACCCAATGAACAGACCATACCCAAAAAAATTAAACATAATAAGTCAAGGCCTGAAGTACAGCCAGATAGAAAACTCCCACTCTTTCAAAAAAAAAAAAAAGGAGAAAAAAAATACACTATCAGCCAAAGCTCTAGGAAACATAGCAATCTGAATAAGCTTAACCGAAAATAACTGCACACACACCAGAAATTGAACATAAAATTGAAGGTCAACAGCTGATAAAAATCAACTCAAACAAAACATCTAATAAGCTGAACAAAACCACAAAACAAAAACAAAAAGAAAATTGACATCTTAATGGATAAAATAGATAATAATAGCTTTTAAAGATATTCTGATAGATAGCTTTTGTGAGATTTAGGGCTTTGGAGAATGAGAACGTGAGGTTGTGAGAGAGGGAGAAGTAGTGTGAGGCGATTCCATACAATTTCTCCCAGTACGCTTACACCTTATTTCCTCCAATGTCTTTATTAATCTCTAGGGGTTGATGTGGGTAGAAAAGCATTAAGGTTAAAGATCGTATGGTTCTCTGCCTTCACTATGATGGTAAAAATAGATTATAAGGTTCTCTGCATTCACTAGGAGGTTGAAACAAGATTCTAAGGTTCTCTACCTCATTAGGAGAGTGAAAAGAATTCAAATACTTTGCACACCGAGTTGGTAGTAGAGATTGTTATAAAAGCTTCTCCGCCTAGCAGTGGATGCTAAATGAGAGACACTAAGAGTTTAGTGCAAATATAAAGACTCTAGGAGTGGGCATTGGTAATTATTTAGTCAAACCACTATTAAATCTGGTGTGTTCTTTCTTTATTTTTGTATGTTTATTTTTTACATTTTTATTTATTGCCTGTTTGCTTTCTTGCAAGTTTGAGTTGGGAATATTGACATTATTTTTGTTTATATGAAAAATATAAAAAAAGAAAATATGTATTTTCATATTTATTTTTTCTACAAAATCAAAACAAAAATATCATTTGATTTTATATCATTAGCTTCTGTATTACAAGATCTGATTTTGAAATTAAGTTGTGAATTGGGTTTAAACTTTCATACAGAGATTTTTGAAAAAGGAAATTTTAAAAACACTAATTCGCCCACCTCTTGGTATGCATTAGGCAGTTCAATGAGGTTTAACAACCTCCCTTGAACTTTAAATATACAATTTCAATTCAATAAAATTAAATTAAGATACCAAACTACATAACTTCATAGAATGTTGTACGCGTAGCCAATAAATTAAAAAAAAATAGGAAAAATTTCAGGTTTTCAAAAATTCACCAAATTATCAGGTATTATTCAAAATTTTGTTTTATGGCTTTAAATGTTCTTAGGAATTATTGTTTGATATCGTAATCATTTTTAATTAAAAAAAAATTATTTCTCTAGTTAAATTTTTTTAGAAAAATTTTAAAATATTTAGAATGATTGTATTTTAACAATATACAAAAAGTTACATGGTGAAAGTTTAATGGATGTAGAGTTATCCTAGTTTCTACACTACAAAATTATAATTTTAATAAAAAAAAAATTAAAAAAAAATTTTAAAAACTAAGATAGGCAAAATATAACCTACCTCAATCCGAATAATTTTTTGAATTGGATAGACAACATAAAATAGTTCAAAGTTGCTTGAAATAGAATTTCTTTCTATAAAATTTCTCCCATTCTCTCTATAGGTTGCAACTCAATGGGGGTTTTGAAAAATAAAAAATTGTGTGAAAAATGAAATTTTTGTAAAATTTAGACCAGACATTGTAGTACTCAACCATGCAGCATCACAATGCTCTCAACAAAGAGCACAGTGTAGCATCACTCAACCAAAAGCCATAGTGAACCCTTTATTTTTCCAAAAAGTTAGAGAGCTTAGTGTCATAGTGTTACAAACCCAGCCACCATGGTGCTCCTAAGGAAATATTTCATATTTCTTCTTCATGCACATAAACCCTTGGGACCCACTTCATAAATGTTTCAGACACTCGTATACATACAAAACATTCACAAATACATACGTAAGGTAATGCAAAAGTTCTAACACATATAACTTATAGAATCATGTCAATATAGGTCCAACTAAACAATATTTTAGTGGGTGTTACAAAACCCAATGATCATAAATCTCTCATGAAACTCAATAAGACTAGCCAAAAGCTTTTAAGGTTTCTAAAGAAATCATATTTATAAGAATTGTTTCAAAGAAACTCTAAAATAAAATTTTTAATAATTTTCCCAGGTTAATCGTATAGTATAGTCCATGGATAGTACAATATAGTTAGTACAATTCTAGTTAAAACCCTAATTTACTCTCTATTTGATCAGATTATATGATATTCATCGTATAATATAATTAGATCAAGGTAATCCAATCTCAATAGGGTTAGGCCAATCATTCTCTTTATTTATTCATCTTATACGAACATAATTTTAAAGTATGAAATTATCTCAAAGTCCATCCCTTGATCTCGCCTATAAAATAGGTAAATAATTAAGCTAATAATTAAGGTTGTATAATACAATTAATATAATTTCAAATTTTGCTATTTTAAAAAAGAACAAATAATGATTATTTATATTTGAAATATGAAATCATATATTATGACTTGTAATTTAAAATTTTTAATTTTCTATTAACAAATATCACTTGATTTTTTGAATTTTTCAAAAATGGTCATAATATGTTGTATAATTCAATGTACATTGTATATTATGATTTGGTAAAAATCAAGTGCTATATATAAATAACATTAGAATTTCTTATTTTTAATACACTCACTATTCTTATGTATGTGTATGGTTGTTTAGCCAATATAATCCTACACACAAATTATGAGGACTCAACAAGAAAAACACATTTTATATTTTGAGTTTTTCTAAATTTTTAATAATCTTCACATTCATAATTCCTGGACTCAATCAACTTCTCTTCCTGATTCCATCTTTGATGCAATAGTTATTTCTGTAACCTAAAGTGTTAGTAAAAAAATATTCACACTTAAATAAAAGTTATATTATCATAACAATAATGTTTATGATCATCAAAACACTAGTATACTCACCAAGCTCATGGATACCAATAGATCTAAAAAAACCATAGTAAAATCAAATATAATATCTTCAAATTTCCATTTAGGAATCAATAATCACTGTAATAAACCACTGGGACTTTGATATTTTACCATTACAATTTGATAGGTCTCACACTTTTAAATAAATTTGGACTCATCACATTTCAACCCATTCCACTAGAACATCAATTTCAAATCATGATGTATCTTCATACTATTGGTGTTAATCATATATCAAGAATAAAGGGTGATAAGAGTAAATTATATATTATTTTATGTATTTTATTTTTAGTAAAAATATGTTATTTTAGTTATTTTTTTGTAAGAAAAAAATGGCAAAAAATTCTAATTAGTCAATGGCTCCACGACATCCGACAAAATAACTTTGCTTCCTTCAATACCACCGAGGTGCTCTAATTCGGACATGGCGGCTCCGAGTTCTCTATTTGTAAGCACTGTGGTGGAAACCCAAATAACATCATAACATTCTCAGTGCTACAACATACAAAATTAGCTTGGCAGTGGTAGATAACTTTCTCAGCACTACAACATCAAAAAATTAGCTTGGTAGTGTTGGATTCTCTATTTTAAAATGCCACAACACCATAATTTCTAACTCCTTGGCGCCATTTTTACAATTGGGCGCTAGAGTGCTCAAATTTCCATACCATTGTGATGTTGCATTTGTAACTTTTAAGGGTCACGTTATAGCAATAACGAGATGCGACTATTCACCAAGTAACCAATCCACATCAAAAAGCTCTACGGCGGTGCAAAAGCATTAACAATGAGGCACTAGTTCACTTTAGGGGTGTCGTGGCACCATTATTTCAAGTGTCGTAGTGCCAGTTACCTTTTTATGGTTTTCTATAAATATTTGTGATGTCATTTTTGTAGGAGAGTTTAGTCACTTATATAAATTTAGTACTTTTTAGATTACTTCTCTAGTTTCCTCTTAGAGTAAAGTCTAAGGGAGGCTAGTTGTGACACTTGCAAATTTAGCCTCTAGATTGGCCCATTCTGACCAATTGGAAAAAATTGCAAGAAGAGGATTTAGGAACAAAGAAGATTATTTTTTAGCCACTACGAGTCATTTTCATCCGTCGGCCCAATTTAGAAAGTTATATATATATATATATATATATATATATATATATATATATATATATATATATATATGTATATGTAATTAAATCATATATCAGTTTGGAGCCATAATTAAGAGGCCAGAATCCTCTAAGATTTTATCTATGTTAAGAAATAACTATAAGTTTAAGTGGTCAGAATCCTATAAGATTCTGCTTGGGATAAGGATATGTGATATGTTTTGGTGCTATTTTTTTTTTTTTATTTTTTTTTTTTTTATGTTTTGGTGCTATAAGTATGAAATGGAGTCAAAAGAGGCCTAAAGCCTTTGAGGTTCTATATAGGTCTAGGAAATATAATATGAACTACCTAATGATATGCATTATAATTTATTTATCTACTAATAATTATTATTTAAATAATTAGATAATTTTTATGCTCTTATTATATTTCTCATTACAATGAGTTTTTTTGATTAAATTTAACTACTTTTAAATAATGAGTTATTAAACTATATAAAATTTCTTTTAAATATTCAACAAATTTTAATAAAATAAATTGAAAATTTAGATTGCTTATTGAGTTGGCTCAAAAGTTGGAAGGGGAACGAGACTTTTGTTTAGTAGTTTAGGATCTTATTTCTATTTATAAGTATTTTCTTATTTTGATTTTTGTATAATCATGACTAATTTATTATTCAGTTTAGTTATGTAGCTTTTAATTTGCATGTAACCATGTACTATTATATATATATATATATATATATAATGAACAACAACAACATCAAGCCTTTATCCCACTACGTGGGGTCGGCTACATGAATCCTTTTTCTCCATTGTGTCCTATTAAAAGCCAAATTCTCGTTTAAATCTAATAAAGAAAGGTCATTCCTAATATTTTCTAACCAAGTCTTTTTAGGTCTACCCCTACCTTTCTTAACACAAGTCAAATCTAATACCTCTACTCTCTTAACTGGGTCGTCGGAAGGCCGCCTTTTTATGTGACCAAACCATCTAAGGCGACTCTCTCTAATCTTATCTTCTACTGGAGCTACTCCAACCTTTTCACGTATATGCTCATTTCGTATCCTATCTCTAAGGGTAAAGCCACTCATCCATCTAAGCATCCTCATCTCTGCCACACTTAACTTAGTATTATGCTTCTCTTTTAATGGCCAACATTCGGCACCATAAAGCATTGCAGGCCTCACTACCATCTTATAGAATTTTTCCCTTAAGTTTGAGGGGTACATTTCTATCACATAACAAGCCCGATGCATTCCGCCACTTCAACCATCCAACTTGAATTCTGCTGATAATATCCCCATCTATTTCACCATCACTCTGAACAATAGATCCAAGATACCTAAAACGTGTACTCTTATTAATGACTTGATCACCCAAAGTCACAATCCCCTCACTAGGACTATTACTGCTAAAATTACACTCCATATATTCCGTTTTAGATCTACTCAAGCGAAAACCTTTAGACTCTAAGGTTGACCTCCATAATTCAAGTTTACCTTCAACTCCCTCTCTAGTCTTATCAACAAGAAGAATATCATCAGCAAAAAGCATACACCAAGGTACATCATCTTGCAAATGTCTAGTGAGAACATCCATGACTAAAGCAAATAGATATGGGCTTAAGGCTGATCCTTGATGTAACCCAACCGAAATAGGGAAATACTTGGTCAAACCACCTTGTGTTTGAACACAAGTAATAGCTCCTGCATACATATCTTTAATGATTTGAATATAAGCATTATTGACTCCTTTCTTATCAAGAACTCTCCATAGCACTTCTCTTGGAACTTTCTTATATATATATATAATGAAATGAAAAAAAATCTTATGGATAAGTTTACATTCAATATTTGGATGTTTTAGTAGCTCTTTAGTTTGTAATTTTTTTGATATGAATATTGGCAGAGAATCTAAAATTTTCCAATACTAGATTTTGGGATTTGCCTATCATAGCACAATACAATAGGACCTATCCAGTTTGGGTTGGGTTATGACACTAGGAAAGTACAAGATATAATAATTTGGAGTGTTTAGCCTGTGTTTCTTGAAGAAAATATGTAAGTTAAAGGGAGGAGTGTTGAGGAGATACTTTGATCCTTCTTAGTTATATCTCTCTCTGGTATCTTTCATTCTTCTATGAGTTTAATGAAAATGAGTTTACTAATAATTCATTCTATGTTTAGCTAATTCTCTAGTTTTGAATTAATGATATAAAGTATATTTAATTATTAATGAAGACTCTTATTCTATAACTATTAATATATATTTTCAATATTATCTTACTTTTTATTTAATGCATAGTGACTTTATATATAGTTAAAACATAGTGTGATGTATAGCCTTGACGGAGGAATACAAGAACAACCATGAATATTAATATCGGATGTTTATATGCCTAGACATAGGATATAAAATAGTCTAGGTTCTTAAGGAGATATTATAATTGTAGGAGGTTAGTAGATATCCTTTTCACCCCTACAAGCATGATAGAGATCTAGAGAAGCATATACTTTAAATCACATTACCTTAAAGTGCCTCATTAGGAATGATATATAATATATACACATCAATCCAAAATAATTTTATTAAATATTGTATCAAATATTTTTACTATTTTATTTAGTTATAAAATATCCAAAGATATTTTTTTATTTTATTAAAATAACTATTACAATTAGGGTAAATATTAATAGTTTGTAGTAAGTAAAACATACTTCTTCATGGGTTCGACACTCCATTTTATCACTTTATTACTTAAATCAACACATATACTTGTGTATATGAGTGAGGTTTATTATTATTTATATCAAAGAAAACCTAAAAATTTTTTATAAGTGATAGAGTCCTAGATTTTTAAACAATTCAAAAGTTCACTCTAAAGCCCCCATTAAGTTTTTGGCACTATTGCTGGGGAAGTATTTTATTTTTTTTTAGATTTTAACTATATTATTAAATTATTTATATAATTAGACTTACTTGTATCTTTTATTTTATTTATTTTACTTTATTTGTTGATTGCAGATTCATGGTTGTATGCTTTATAGATATAGAAAGAAACCTTTGTTATTTGAAGCTGAAATATAAAAAGCTCTTTCAAAAATTAAAAAAAAAAAACAAAAAGTTAGTGAAAATAACTGAACTAATATTAGATCAAGATCAATCTAAACCTCTTAGACATTATGCTAACCCTTTTGTAGATAAAATTAATCATAGAATTAATAGATCTACAATCTAAGTTATTATTTTTGAAAAAAAACCTATCATAATTTAGATGTCTAAAATTCCTAGTTTGGGGGAACTCTTATTAAAGATCTAAATTACACTTAGTCAATTTCTTATAAATTTATGTAACATTTAAGTATAATGGTGTCAGTGATGATATTATTCTATCCCCATTTTCTTTAAAAGATAAAATTATGATGTGGTTGAATTCTTTACCCCCAAGCTCAAAAATTACTTGGAATGAGTTGGCTCATAAGTTTCTTGCTAAGCATTTCCCACCTACAAAGACTTCTAAACTTATAAATGATATCGCTTCTTTTACCCAATTTGAAGAATAATTGATTTATGAGAGTTGGGAGAGATTTAAGAAATTGCTTAAGAAAATCCCCACCATGCTTTACATGATTGGTTGGTTATTCAAATATTTTAAAATGGATTATTAGGATCTCTTAAAGCAATAATAGATGTTGCGGCTAGAGGATCATTAATGTATAAGCCATTTGAGGAAGAATATGAATTAAAATAGGAAACGACTACTAATAATTTCAAGTGGCCTATTGATAAGATAAATCTTAAGGGAGTAGAGTAGTATATGAATCTGATGCTTTATAAATTTTGATTCCATTCGTTGCAAAAATTTCTAAGAATTTGAGCACAATAGGAGAAAATGTAGAATTCAAAACTGAATTATCTATAGAATTAGTGGATTAAAAGTTAATTGAAAATAATAATGAACTAGGGATTGAAAATATTAATTTGATTGGAAGATAAAATAATTCCTAGTCTAATACATATAATTCAAGTTGGACAAACCATCCAAAATTTAATTGATTAAATAATATTATTGGGAATAATCAATTAAATTCAAGTTAAAATAACCAAGGAGTAAATTGAAATAATCCTCAATAACCTACTATTAAATTTTAGACCTACATATAATCAAGGATTTAATCAAAACAATCAATTTGGAAGTTAAAAATCACCATTAAAAGATGTAGTGATGTAGTTAGAAACTCAATTGCAAAGTAAAGCTACTTCAATTAAAATTTTGGAAACCTAATTAAGTCAGCTAGTAATTTCAGTCAGTAGTAGAGCTCTTTGATCATTGCTAAGCAATACTAAAGTTAACCCAAAGAAAAAAGAACAAAATCCAAGTGATAATCATTTTGGTAGCAATGCAGCCCAGCTAAATTGAAATATCTAAGAAAGTTTGGTTAAAGATTATAACTTAGCGCTATATGGGAGGAAACCCACTTATATCTTTATTGAGCTTATTGTGATATTTTAGAGTGGTGCTTTATACACTAGTTATCTTCTACTTTGTGTCAAAGTTCTATATATATATATATATATATCACATGTTTTGTACCGTTTTAATAGTCATATGAAAATATGTGTTATTTATTAATGTTTATGTTTTTATTTACATTTGATTACTTTTTTTTTGCTTAAATTTTTATATTACCTTCCTTTAATATCTATGCATCCTGATAATTTAATTAACCTTAATAAAATTAATAATTAATAATATGTAAAATTAGGATAATAATAAATCCTAGATCATAGTCCAAATGAACATTGATTTATAAGTCGTAGATTGGAAAAATTAATAATTTACTAACTTAGATCATTTAAATTATTGATTTAACTTGAATTTATAAGTAATACATGTACACATTGACCATTGCATTAAAGATGAATATTTAAGGTAAAAGAAAAGATATGAGTATATTAAAATTGAAAATAAGAAGAAACCAAAATTTAGAAATAGTAATCTTATTAAATTCTCACATTAAACTCATTAATTAAGATTTTAAGAAGATTTTAAGCAAATCTGGTATTCAAAATCATTAACTATGTACTCCACAAAAATAAAAATGAAAAGAATTTTAAAAAGGAAAGCAAAAGAAAGAAAACAAAAACGAGAGTATAATAAAAAATTGGCATCAAATAAAAGCTTAGAGTATGACTACAATCTTATATTTAAATTCACAAAGGATAGGATAGGAAAACTAATACAAATATTGGCAAACTTATGAAATTTTAATTTTAACTACAAATATATCTAATCTTTAAGCTACATTATTCAGTTTAGAATTCAAAAGTCAATTATTATATTTATATCAAGTGAATTCAAATTATGTAATACTTAGGATTATTGGTTAGGGTAATTATTAGTATTTTCTAAAACAGAATTATAACTTTATTTATTTCCACTACTTCTAGACCATGATATATTATCCTACATTTTAGTATTTTTAAATTATTAATTTTTATTTTGGTTATTTGATTAATCAAAATTATAGATTTCTTTATTTTTTTAGGACAAGAAAGAGTTAAGCTAGGGAGAATTTGATAAGTGTAAATTACATATTATTTTATGTGTTTTATTTTTAGTGAAAGAGTTTTATTTTTGTTATTATTTTATAATAAAAAATAAAAAATGGCAAAAAATTTTGAGTAGTCAACAGCATCGCTACGTCCAATAAAATAACACCTCAATGAATCCTTCAATACAGCAGATGCACTCTATTCTAACATGGCAGTACCGAGTTCTCAATTTGCAAGTGCTATGGAAGCAACAAAAAAAGTACCACATCATTATCAGTACTACGATGTCAGAAAGTTAGCATGGAAGCACCAGATTCATCATGTTCAAATGTCGAGGCGCCATAATTTCTCATGCCTTAGTGCCATTTTTGCATTTGGGCATCACAACACTCAAATGTCGATATCACCATGAAATTATAGTTGTAACTCCAAAGGGCCACAATTTATCATTGAAGAGACACTACTATTCACCAAATAATCGATCCACTTTAGCAAGAACCATGATGGTGCAAAAGCTTCATTGCTGAGGCACCACAACACTATTATTTCAAGCACCATAGCACCAATTATTTTTTTATAAATAGTTTTAATGTCATGTTTATAGGAGAGGTTAGTCACTTGTAAAAATTCAGTACTTTTTAAAGTACTTCTCTAGTTCCCTCTTTGAGAAAAATCTAAGGGAGGCTAAGGAAGTACAAGATACAATTATTTGGAGTGTTTAGCCTTTATTTCTTGAAGCAACTCTATAAGTTAAATGGAGGAGTGTGGAGGACATACTTAGATACTTTCTGATGATTTCACTCTCTTATATTTTTTAGTCTTTCATGAGTTTAATGAAAATGAGTTTGCTTGTTATTCATTATATGTCTTGCTAATTCTCTGGATTTAGACTGATGATATAAAGTGTATGCTAAGTATTAATGAAGACTCTTGCTCTATAACTATTAAAAGATATTTTTAATATCATCCTATTCTTTATTTAATGCACATAATGGTTATATATGTAGTTAAAATATAATGTGATGTATAGCCTCAATGAAGGAATGCAAAAAATTCAAAGAATATTTAGATAGGAAGTTTACGTGCCAAGACATAGGATGTAAATTGTTCTAGGTTCTTAATAAGATATAATAATTATAGGAGTTGATATATATCATTTTTACTCCTATAAGCTTGACAGTGATCTAGGGATGCCTATGATATGAATCAGATTACCTTGAAGAGTCTCATTAGGAAAGATATACAATTGATACTCATAAATCCAAATACTCTTTTTAAATATTGTATCAATATTTTTACTATTTAATTCGGTAATAAAATCACCAAAAATATCAATTTTTATATCAATAATATAATTATTGTAATTAGAGTAAATAATAATTGTTTATTGCAAGTAAAACATACGTCCTCATGGGTATAATGTTCTACTCTATCAGTTTATTACCTGATTCATCATGTATTTTTATGTATATTAAGTGCAATTTATTATTATTTATATCAAAGGAGACATAAGCATTATTTAGGGGTAATAGAGCCCTAGATTATTATACAATTCAAAAGTTTGCTCCATAGCCCCCATCAATGGGCTTCATGCAAAATCTCTTTCCTCAAACCACTACTAATAAGGACCATAGTCAACTTCCACACGTTAACACACCAAAATCATTCACTTGTAATTCAATTCTCTTATAGGATTTAATTTGATCAACTCGACTTGCATGCTCATCATCATATCTCTAAGCATCCTTAATCTTCTCCTATAAAGAGGGTTGAACAAACATCTTGGAGAAAATTCATGTATCAATATCAAATGAACACAATACCTCTAGCTAGTTCCAAAATTTGCCCTGAAAATGCCACAAACCTCATATAGAATTTACCCTTTAAGAATTTTGCATACAATTGATGTGCCTCAAGGTCTCCAATGTAAACTTCAAATGCTTCATATAATTATCCTCATTCCTTGAATACACCAAAATGTCATCAATAAACATAATAAGCAACTAATTAAGGTAGTCTCTAAATACCCTTTCATAAGATCCACAAAGATAGTGGTTGCATTAGTCACCAAAAAGGCATTGCTAAGAACTCATAGTGACCATATTATGTATTGAAAGCTATCTTTACCACATACTAAGCCTTGTCTCTTAATTAATGATATCCATATCTTAGTTCTACTTTCAAGAACATAGATTGGCCCTCAAACTGATCTAGTAAATCATTAATCCTTGGTAACAAATATTTATTTTTAATTTTTATCTTATTCAATTCCTCATAATTAATACACATCCTTATTGATCCATCATTCTTTCCCATAAATAGTATCGATGCACCCTAAGGAGATGTAATGGGTTGAATAAATAGTATATCCAATAACTCATGCAACTGAACTTCTACTCTTATAGTTTCGTAGGTGTCATTCTTTATGTGGCCTTCGAAATAGGTGATGTACTAAGCACCACCTCAATACAAAATTCTCTCTATATATTTGATGTAGAACTATGATGATTGTAATGATGTTTGTTAAGATTTTGCACAAATTCTTGATTAGAGAAATAACAAATAAATCTACTAGTAAATAAAATGACGAATCAAAACGTAAGAAGGGTCATTACCGTTTAGGCTAAGTTGCATAACAAAAGATTTGAAACTTCAAAATATCATAGGAAAATGATATGATGCCAAAGTAGTAGCTTCAACAAAATCCCTAGTCTAACAATGAGAGTTAGAAACACAGAAGTGCACTCAAATTCCTACGTTTATTAAGCTTGGCAGAAGTAGGTAGATGTGACCTTCAAGATTACAATCAATATCACAAAGAAAATATTAGAATTAGAAAATACAAGAAAAGTAGTGATTAGGAAACCTTCGTCAAGGATCGGTTGCAATTTCTGACTCGATGATCTCCAATTGTTCTTCTATTGCTTCCACCAAGGTATCCAAGATACGCTCTATATAGTCTTCTACTGTGTGGTCGATCCTCGGGTTGATGTCGAAGAAGGTTGAATGGATAATGTGCACAAAACCGTTCTCGTCATAAGCAAGTCCGTAATCAGTGTCGGGATCGGCTATTCATGGATGCTAAATGACGATATCCTCCAAGGGGTGCTAGTAATCTTGAACTTTGTTGAAGAGAAAGAAGTTTCTCTTCAACTTGAAGTGGGATGACAAGGTGTGGCTGGCCAAGGGAAGAGGGTTGGGGAAGAGTAGTAGGTTAAGTAGGGAAGAACAACTGAAAATTTGAAATAAATTTCAAATTTTCAATTGGAGGGATTAGGAATTAATTGGAACTTTAATTCCAATAGGAAAAGCTTTAATTTGAGAAAGAAATCAAGAGGTGGGGACAAGGGGGGTTTCGGCCAAGCAAGAGAAGGAGGAATGTGTCTAGATGCAATGTATTTGGAATTATGGATTTAATTGAATCAATCCATCATGAGTTGATTGATTAATTTAAATTAGGATCCTTCCAAAAAGGATTAAGAGGACATAGAAAAGATTTGAAATCTAGATTGGATTTAATTTCAAATTCAAATACTTTCCCAAAAGCAAGTGGAATTAAATAGGAAGGGAGGGGAAGTTTGGAAATAAATCCAATTGGATTTATTGAAGGGGGGCCGGTGGCATCAAGAGGGTGGGAGGGGATTGGAAGGAATTGATTGGGGCTTCCTATTTGGGGTCTAGGAATTAGGAAAGATTTAAATTAACTCCAATTTAAATTTGAAATTCAAATAGGGTTAATTTAGAAACTTTCCTAAATTAGATTTAATAATTTAAGAAAGATTTTAAATTTCAAATTGATTAAATTTGAATTCAAAATATGTCCCAATTATTCCAATCCAAATTAGGCAATAGAAATCAAAGAGGAAAGGGTGCTAGGGCCGGCGGGTGGAGGGGATTCAGGTAAGGGGGCTGGCGGCTAGTTGGGATGTTTGTGGAGCTCGGTCGCAAAGAGGTGATGGCTTGGGGAGGGAGAAGGGTTTGGGTGCAATGATGGTCGGTGGTGGTGGTAAGAGGGGAAAGGAAAAAGATAGGGAAGAAAACCACGAATTTGACTTGTCTAGGTTGGTGGTACTACGCAATTCTTCCTCTCCTAGGGATTTCACTCCAAACTCTCAATCTCTAATGAGCAGCCAAACAAGAGAAATGAAAATTTTACTTGGTCATTCATTCCCTTTGAAAGAGAAACATCGGGCTATAAATAGCCTCGTACATATGACTCAAAATAATAAAGATGACAATGCCCTCGGGGCTTACTTACGACATCCCTTACTAAAAGGGTACAATGAAAAATTAAATAAAACAAATACAACGACAACATAAATAAGAAAATACATAAAATAAATCAAAAGTACAATGACTCAATCGTGGCGGTAGATCGGTGGCCACGCATCTGATAAACCTTCCAGGATCTGATGTCCCCATCAATACCTCTCTAAGGGAGTAAACTCACCAACTCCTCTATGAACATTTCAAAGAACTTTCGCACCACAGGAACATAATCAATTAATCACTCTAATTATTTTCTTCCACTATTAAATCTATTAGAAAATGACATGATATGAACCTAGAAAGAATTATAAAATTATTTAAATAATTATAAATTCCTTTCAAATATATTTACATAACAAATTTATAACTAGAAAAAATTCCCTAGGAGTACTGCGGCATTGGGATGGGAGCTCAGTAGTACTGAACCTTGTGATAATGCCTTTTCTGTATATTGGGGAGCTCTTGGGGGTGTTAAGGCACTAATGGAGCAATACTAAAGAACTAAGGTATTTGTTTATGAGAATTTTTAAAAAATGATAATTGCTTGGGAGCATTGTGGCATTCGGGGAAGTTTGTGCTATAATATTGGGCTAATTTTCATATATATATATATATATATATATATATATATATATATATATAAAGTGTATATGTTTAAAAGGATAAAATCGTAGATCCAAAGAGTTTAACGAGTATACAAGAAATACACATACAATTTAAGAAATCGAGGAAAAATAAGACTTATAGCGCATACACAATATAACTCACCACTCAAACAATCACAATTGAAATGTATAACACATAAAGTAAAGTCTACGTGGCAAGTACCTCCTCCCTGTAAGAAAGAAATTGGTGGTCAAGTTCCACCTTAAACAATCTTGGATTTCTACTCCTCTAATGAAGCAAGTCTTTTACAAAAGAAATGTGTTGTTCCTAGTATTGGCATCATCTTTCCTCCAAGATTTACTAGATCCTTCCCATAAGACATCTAAAGCAGAAGAACCTTCTTATGGAAAAAAGTTCTCTCCTTCAGTTCCTTATTCCTTAAGAGGAACATCTCATATTCTTAGACTTTTACATTTTTATAATTACATTTATATTTATATTTACATATGAAAAAAAATTTAAAAATATACTATTTATAATATGTAGGTTTAGTTCAAAGTAGTTTATAATTCATAAAACACATCACAATATCTTAGTCATCACATAGTGCTTAAGGGCACTAGCTCATTTTTTGAGTAACCTAGAACAACATCCTAGCCCAGAATTAGATTTAGTTATCCTAACAATCAATCTAAAATGTGAGGTAGGTTTGTGTGGATTAGTGTTTCCTATTAAGTATAGGGTGGTTATATTTACAACTTTTTGATTTTGTTTCATGTCAAGGAGTTTAATTTTAAGTTTAAGTTTTGATAAGTTATAATTTTATCTTATATTTTAAAGTTTAGTGTTTTAAAATTTGATTTTAATTTTGAAGAACATTTTAATCAACAAACACAAAGTACAATAAGCGCATTGACTAATAAGTTCTAAGCCTAAGAGAAATGTAAGTATTTTATTATTATTATTTATTTTGATGAGGTGTTTACATTTAAATCTTCAAGTTTGGACTTAACCTACTAAATGATTTCTAAGTTTTATGAATGCTCATTTTAAGAGTTATTTCTAACATAAAAGCCATTTAAAGAAAAAACTAGAACCATTTGAAGCTTGGTGAATTCAGGTACTTTTTATTGATCTCTTTTAATTGTTTTACATTTAAACTTGAGTTTGATCAAGTTTAACATAAAACTTTAAGATTTGATTTTGGTCTAATTTCATTTTTTAAATGTTTGTATGTTTATTAAGAGTGCATTGCAAACTACCTTTATTTTTATGATTTTATATTCATTATTTATGAATTATACCCTATGTGTTAAATAAAATATATATTACAAGTCCTTAAAGTGGAATAATAACTCGATAGTGCTATGAAAGCTATAAGAAATGCAAAAATTCCCCACTAAGTATAAGTAAGCAAAAAAACAAGAAAAATCTTGGGTGGCCAAAAGCCAACATCCAAAAAAGAGGAGAACCACTATAACAAAAGCTTGCAGCACGCTTTGTACAATTTGGCTAATTAAAAAAAGAAGGTATAGTAACAATAATTTATAAACCATAAAAATATACCTTTGACACCTTGTGAATAATCTATAAGCCAAAATATTAGAAAAGAGAATAATAATAAAAAAACACATTGGGGGCTGATGATAAAACAAGCAATTCTATTGACAAAAAGAAGAAGCTAAAAAACCATTTACAAATAGAAGAACAACCCAAACAGAACCCAAAATAAAAGGTTTAAGCGGCACATCCAACCAAAATAGACAATAGAGCAATCATAATGGTTAGGAAAAAACCACCAAAATGAGAAACAGCCAACAAGCCCATCAGGATCATACAATAACCTCAAGCACCACCACGGTTCCCACCAGGGAGAAGAAATAATAAAAGCACCCATCACCTCAAAGCACCATAATGCTACGAAGAGCAACTCAGAAAAAGCCCTCAAGAACCGGAGAGATTATTAGGTGTGGAGTGCGGACAAGGAAAACCGTCCGCACAAATATTGGGTACCTAGCGGTACCCCACTCGGTACCGCTAGGTACCCAGTACTTGTGTGGACGGTGCGCACTCCACGGTGTGCACTTCGCATCTAAAATTTTTCCAAGAACCGAGCAGGAACCACAGGCACGAAGTCCCCTCCCAACAAAAAAACTGGCACGAAGCACCCAATACTTGACAAGAGAAAATACCCAGAAGAATAGCAACACCCATAAAGCCACCTAACAACTAATAACGTAATAGTAGAGATAGAAATGAACAAACTTACAAGATAACCAAAAATAAACCTGTTAATCACACCTAAGAAAAAAACCCAAGGGGAAATAAAAAATGAAGATATGAACCAACCAATGAACCCTTGCTAGGAAGAAGAATACCTAAGTAATTCAAATAGCCTTTCCATGACACCAAAAGAACTAGCGGGCGATCCAAAACCAAGGCTGTTAAAAAAGGGCTAAGACACTGGCCAAGTCCACCAAAACTAGTTAAAATCAAACCAAATATCGCCATTTAGCCAAAACCCTAGGAGACGAGCAGAATAGTCCCTCCCCTAAAAATAACAACAACCTAGCCAAACATCTAAATCAGTTAAAAGAGAAAAATTAGGTTGGCTATTAGAAACAAGAACAAATATATGAAAGAGTTAAGCTAATTCTAGCTCAGGTGTATAATATATATGCAATTCTATCAAGAATTTTGCCCAGTGCTACTCAAATCTAATCCAAAACAAACCCAAACACTACAGGCTACAGAAGATGGAGATAGTATCAGGCCAAAATAGTTGGCAAAAGGGTAAGATAACTAAATGGAAGCCATAACAAAGCACCATAAGAATCATAACAGGAAGAAGGAGATGATAGATGACAACTAACTAAGAATTTAAGTATCAGTACCCTAAATGATGGACAAAATAGAACCAGACGCAACACTAAAATGGCCTAAATAAAAATTGGACAAAAAATCCAACAACACCACCAATAAGAAATGAAATACACATCTAAGACAGCCAATTCCACCTTTGATAAATCAACCTTCCCACTAAACTTCAAAATAGGATAAGATGAGCAACATTCTGAATTATAACTAGGATCCATAGGGTTGCAATAATTGATATGATTAGCCCAACCAAAAAGCCAGAAGCAATACAAATCAAGTAAAGGGAAAAGAGAAAATAAGGTAAAGGTAGGCCATTAGCAGGATGCAGCACAACAAGGTCTTTAGGAATTATTACAGAAGAAAATCGAGATAGCCAAAACTAATACAAAAAAAAAAAAAAAAAGAATAGTTACCCAGGACAAAACCATGGAGAGCCAAAGAGATAGCCCCATAATCCTTAACCAAGGAAAACAAAAGAAAACAAAACCAACACAAAGTAAAGAACAAAAAAGAAAAATAAAACCAATAAAGCAAACAAATACACCAATAGAATTATGATCTAAAATAAGGAAAACCAATTTTATCCAATATAATAAGGCCTTCCAAGAAGACACACAAGTTAGAGTAAGTAAGATCTATGAGGTAACCAAAACTACACCCAAAATTGGCTAACCAATTAGCACAGGAGTTACCTTCCCTAAGGATATAAGACAAGTGGAAATTAAAAAGAATGTAGAGCTGCTTAATATCCCAAATAAGATAGAATAAATTTGCACCACAACCATTATTATCAGAATCCTTAAAACAATAAAGGCTATTGGTAGCATCCATCTCAATCCAAATATCAATTATGCCTAAACTATGATGCACCGACACTTCTGCTCAAAGAGGCGTGCAGTGTCCGACACCATGTCCGACACGACACTCGTCCGACACTCCTCCGACACATGTCGGACACGCCGAAAACGTTTCCGATTAAAAAATATTAAAAACAATCTGGACACGCGTGTCCGACACACGTATCTTAAATATTTTATAATTTTTTTAAAAATATAATTTCTTATATTTGATGAGATTTAAACTAAATTTCTTATTTTCTATCCACAACATGAAATCAACGTCTGCATTTAATACTCATTCATCGATTATTCTCATTTTCATTTCTCTTTGGCAATGAAGGTATTTTAATCTCCTCTTTTTTGCACAATTACAAATCTTTCTCTTCTTGAACCAGAGTTGAAAGCACTGATATTCAATGATGATGATATTGAAAGCCAAAAACAAACATCTAAAGCTAATCCTAATAGTTGAAGCTTGAATGCTTGATGTTGTAGTAAGTGATTATTTACTTATATTTTTGTGGTTGTACTAGATATTTTATACTAAATATTTTATATTATAAACTAGACAAGTTATCATGTCATTCATTTATTATTGTTTGCAATTTTAATATGATATTATATTAATATATATACACTATATAAAAAATGTATTGTCGTGTCCGCGCCGTACCCGTGTCCTATATTTTCAAAAAAAGTCGTGTCCCGTGTCCGTGTCGTGTCGTGTCCGTGTCGCCGTGTCCGTGTCTGTGCTGTGCATAGTGCCTAAAGACAGGCACAACGTAAGACCATATAAGATACCTTAGAGCTGAGCATAGATAACATAATATTCATGTAAAGGAGCAGCATAAGCCATGAAATTATTACCCAAAAATCCCCAATAATACCACCATAGTCACAACTCACAACCATTAACAGAACCATTAATATTCATTTTGAAAATATTTGATTTAGGTTTAATTCAAAAGACCGACTTGGGCTCATCAATGGTGTTGTTAAGAGGAAAAAAATGCCTAATTTTCTAGCAATAGAATTGTAACCCCAAAATTTTTTACTGCCTAGACGATTAATAGAGAACAAATTAAGCACATTACCTTTGATTTTATTTAAAATGTTGTAATGGTTCATGCTAATATTATAAAAAAGGAGTCATTTATTTCAAGGCATAAAAAACCATAAAATAAGAGAGGGAATAACATTCTTAATATGGCCTTTATAATTAGTAAAGCATAGGTTAAGCATGTCAGAAATGCTCATGTTACCATAGAAATGACTAGAGCCAAACAAATCGTCAAAATAAATCCAAACTTTTGTAGCAATAGGGCTAGAATGAAAAACATGATGCATATTCTCAAAATGGAAACAACATTGGCATTTAGAGGATAAAAAAATAGCTTTCATAATAGACCTACCCAGCATGAATCCAAATTGATTTTGAGAAACATTAGTATCACACTGCAATCTATGCTTCATAACTCCCTCCCATAGTTTTAAAATATGACGCATTAACTTAATTCCTCTATAATTTGCACAATCTTGTGCATCACCTTTATTCTTAAAAATAGGAAGCAACACACCCATTCTACACTCATCTGACATCATTTTAATCTTCAAAATAATATATCGTGTTTTCTTTAATTTTCTCAAAATTTGCTTTATAAAAGCTACTCTTAAGCAAACCAATAAAGCCGAAAGTAAAATTAGATGCAAACAAACTAATATTCCACCAAAACAAATTCTTTGCATTTAGATTTTACAGTCAATATAACAGAAGCAGAAAGTAGTTCAATAACGATATATACAATATACATGGATCCTAGAATACAAAAACCATGGGAGCTAAAAAGACAAGCGAAAAAAAAAAAAAAAAAATGGAGTGCATCTAAATTCAGAAAGCAAAACCCTAAATCAATTGATACTCAGGGTTGAAAGCAAGGGCCTCACGGTATATTAGCTCCTTCATCTGCTCCTCTGACAAAGCATGCTGCTCGAAGTCAAAGCTGAATGGCATCAAGCAGACTGGCTCGTCACTGATGTCATGCAATGATGCGAGGTAAGGATGTTCGAGGGCTTCTTCAACTGCATGAAAATCACTAGTTAGAAGATAATATATGGAAACACACATGGGAAGAAGTTCGATAACATTTGCCTGAATCTCCATAGATATTCTGATTGTCAATGATAAAATCCCAGTTTTCCATTTCAACAAGTCAACATTAAAGAATGCCAAACAATGGAGTAGTCCACATATTGTACAAACATCAAAAATGTGGGAAATCCTCATCATCACTAGTATTATCCCAGTGTTTAGATCAGCTTCCAAAAAAGTTAAATGAAAAAAATAATAAATAACTTCATCAACCCTTCTCCATTCATTTGAGCCAAATATAGCATAAAAATGTGGGAAATGTTTGTTTTTGCAAACAAAAGTTAAAGCAACGAGAACAAAAAATATTTAGTGTGTTTTCCCCAACCTGACTTAAAATCTGTAAAGGGTTAGGGCTAACCAATAACAATGCCAACCCAAATACCTGAAACAGATCTGTCCATCTCTTGTAGGATTTGGAAGTTGGAACCAATTCCGAGTTGACTTGGCATGGTTAAGATTACTTCATCTTAACAGAACTAAATATGGACGACTGCAAATCCAATGGTCTATATTAATTCCTCCACTGTCTTTCTAACATGGCATTGCCATCAATACTCTAGATGTCCCCTTTGCCTGCCTAGTCCTTAATTAGGCTGTTTCCATTTGGCTAGTGCCACTACAATTCAGATGGAGGGGTTCCATCTATGAAGTTGTTGGTGTTCTTTTAAAGGATAGAAATCTATTAATAATTTTATTAGGTGAGGTCAAAGTACAAATATACTGTGAAATGCGGGCTCACGGCTAGTGTAGATAAAAAGTGTACATTAGGCCAGTTGCAAATATAGGTGGGGACAAGGTCAATTATAGATATTAAATCCATGTGGATAAGGAAAAAATTATCATAATTGCAACCACTAATATTAGTGCTGAGTCCTCTTAGATAATAAATTAAGAAGTATAATGTTCAAGCCAAGACTCTTTGATATAAAAAGGAATGAGGTTAAAAAAGCGTGTAACGCAGACTTTTTAGGGGGTTACCCATCTTAGTATAGCATTGCTCTCAATCAAACAAGATTAACTAGAAAGTTATGATGGGTGGTGCGGGAGGTGGTATCTCATTACCACATTGTTCAGTTTCCTCGCTAACCTTGGCCTCCACATGTTTGTCCTACTAGATCTTTATATCCATAATTCTACCTTATCATCACACCATCAACGCCCTCTTCGGCAAAACTTCCATCAAATGTTCTCCGTCATCACACTGTCAACTTCCTTTGTCGTCACTTATGAGTTCCTCATCTCCTCTCCCTCCTCCAAGATTTACCCTTGGTATTTGAGAAAAATCAAGTTAGAAGGTTTGTAACCGAACTAAACCTAGACTAGGTCATGATTAACCTTAATTCCATACCTTTCTAAAGCATACCCAACTACCCATTTGGCTGGGCTGGATTGAGCCTAAACATTTATACAAACATGCCCCAAGTTACAAGCTAACAACTGAGTTTCTTCCTTGGGTAAATTGAAAAACGCCAAGATGATAAAAGACTTACGGTGAGAAATGAACCCTAGGATAAATGATGATACCAAACGAAAATCAACATTAGGAGACAACTTAATGATGAATTATGGTTTTAAAAACTATCACGCAGTATGAACTATCAAAGTGTTTGGTGTAGTTAAATCTGCATCTGAATTCTTGAAACAATTGCATACACAAGTACCAACCATGCATTTCTTGTTAAAAAAATACATTATATAAAAAAAGCTATTACTTGGAAATGTTTGATTGAAGTCAGCAACTTCTAGAATATTATCAAATTTGAAGCAGCAAATCCAAAAAAAGAAACAAAAACAGGTAGAACAAACTCACCTGTAAGTCTCTTTCTTGGATCAAATGTTAACATCTTTTCAACAAGGTCAATAGCTTGAGGATGAACATGAGGAAATTTTTCATGAAACGATTGGGGTCTATGGCGAGGAAGCTGATTAATGTATCTTCTTGCATTCTCATTTACATATCCCAGATCGGCTTCATCAGGAGTTCCTATAAGCTGCAGAATCACACTTATCAAAGTTAAGGCAGGATGACGACACAAGCCTTCAATGGGGGACACAGGTGGACAAAAAAAAATCTAGCATGCAAAAACTTTTAGTGCATACATATATCAATTCTCATAAGAATTTCCGTCTGCAATCAGATGGTAATGTAAAGACCCAGAAAACAAAATAAATTTTCTCAAATTATACTGAATGAAATTTATTCATAAGATAAACTGTAAGCAGACCAGCAAAAAATATATAGGTGAACTTTCCTAAACTCGTGAACATTTCTTTTTGTCAGATATTCACAGTATCACATACGACAATTATCAGTTCTTCAGAGAAAAGAAATTTTTGTATTATTGACTGAATATGATGAGCCTCTAAATAGAAATATAAGAAACAACAACAACAACATCAAGCCTTCATCCCATTATGTGGTGTCGGCTACATGAATCATTTTTCTCCATTATGCCCCGTTAAAAGTCAAATTCTCGTTTAAATCTAATAAAGAATGATCATTTCTAATATTTTCTAATCAAATATTTTTAGGTCTACCTCTACCTTTTTTAACATAAGTCAAATCTAATACCTCTACTTAAATATAAAATAAATTTGGAAGAATAATATCCCCAATTATGGAGATACAAAGTCATGTCTCTCTAATAATAACAACTTACCCATTACAAGGAACCTACCTAAAATATGACAACAATCCCCAAGAAGCTAGAGCATATATATTAGCTAGCTCCAATTTGTTACATAAACGAGAAAAGTGAGATGACCTAGAGCTTTGTTAAAGGCATTTGCCATTTATTATGAACAAAAAACACGAGTAATATTTTTTTCGGAAAGCACAACAACCTGTATGTAATGGAAAGTTACTCCAATAAGCATAACTCATTCATGAAAAGTAGTATTGCTGATGATGTAGATAGTGGTACGATTGTCACAATATAATGCCATAAGCTGACAGGAAAACATAACTCTCCTAAATAAAGTTTCCCCACATCATTTCGCGTGTTCTCTAAATTCAACTTCAACATTGGATCTAAATACAATAGATTGTTTCTTGTTTTTCGTAGTAACTATATTACCCCCTAGCAAAGATATAATACATTGAGGTTAACTTCATGTGTTCAACTAAGCCAACATAAACTACATCCGAGAATGCTTTAATGTTATGATGCTCAATTTTAGTATATAACCCTTTTCATTGAGACTTTGATATATCTGAGGATCCATAGTTAAAAGACATTCCAATGCTTCTTTTTGAACTTTGCAAGTGCTAATTCACGACTCCAAAGATTAAATAAATGCTAGTCTTGCTAACAGTCAAATAAATCAACCTACCAACTTTGGTATTGATATAATTTATCAAGAGATTTTCCATCATTATGTGATCTAAGTCTCCATGAGGGTGTCAACATGCTTACAATCAAAAAGGCTTTTTATAGAAAAGTATAGTAGCTTTAAAGATTGTCGTTGATGCTAAGATTATTTTATATTATAAGTGTTTTGTAATTGTTAGTATCTTATTTAAGAAAAAAAAACGAGCATCTCATCACTTATAAGAATAAATATAGTAAAACTCAGATTGATTATTTTCTTATAAGAAAAATATATCGTTTACATTACAAAGATCATAAAGTTATTCCAAGTAAAAATTTATGTACCAAACATCCCTTATTAGTTTTGGACTTTAAGATAAACCGATAGAAAATACAAAATAAAGTAAAACGTTGTTATAGAATTAGATGAGGACATTTAAAGAATATTAACAAAAAAAATTATTATAGTAAGATATTAGATTTTAAGATTTTGTCTGTGCATGAGGAAGCCAATGTTAAGTGGAAAAAAGTAGCAACAACAACTAACCTTTATCCACTACATGGGGTCAGCAACATGAATTCATTTTATCCATTGTGTTCTGTTAAGAGTCAAATTCTCATTTAAATCTAATAAAGAAAGGTTAATTCTAATATTTTCTAACCAAATTTTTTTAGGTATTTCTCTACCTTTCTTAACATAGGTCAAATCTAATACATCTACTCTCCTAATAAGGTCATCACAAGGATGCCGTTTTACATGACCAAACCATCTAAGACGACTCTCTCTAATCTTATATATCACTAGAGCTACTCCAACCTTTTCGCGGATATGCTCGTTATGTATCCAGTCTCTAAGAGTAAATCCACTCATCCACCTGAGCATCTTCATCTCAGCAACACATAACTTAATATTATGCTTCTCTTTTAATGGCCAACATTCTGCGCCATAAAGCATTGCATGTCTCACAACTGTCTTATAAAATTTTCCTTTAAGTTTGAGTGGTACTTTTCTATCACACAACAAGCATTCCTCCACTTCAACCATCCAACTTGAATTCTACTAATAATATCCCCATCTATTTTACCATCACTATGAATAATAGACCTAAGATATCTAAAACGAGTACACTTATTAATGGCTTGATCGCTCAAAGTCACAAAACCCCACTAGATCTATTACTACTAAAATTACACTCCATGTAATCGATTTTAGATCTACTCAAGCGAAAATCTTTAGACTTTAAGATTGACCTCCATAATTCGAGTTTACCTTCAACTCTCTTTCTAGTCTTATCAAAAAGCAGAATATCATCAGCAAAAAACATACACCAAGGTACATCCTCGGGACGACCGTAATTCCTTAAGATCATCCAGTACGATTTGGCTACCTTTTTCCGACAAGTCGTACAGACAATTTAACTCTCTTGATCATACTAAGCGATCTACAATCGTACTGTACGATTTCCCTCAAATCTATAAATTGAAGGGTCTCCTAAGTTTTCAATCCATTGAACTCCTTCATTCTTTATATTCCTACATTCATAATCTTAGGATTCTTCAATGGTCGGTGGAAGTAAACATGGTTGAATGAACCAAGGGAGCTCTTCTCGTCGCTCAGTTGATGACAGATTTCGATCTGTTCAAGATGAAGATGCGTACTATAAATTCAAGGAGGCTCACATCACTCCCTCTAAAATGCTCAATCAACCTGCTTTAAACTTCGAGGTGATGAACCCATTTGCTTCCACAATTCTTCAATTCCATCTCACCCTAGTATTTCCCTTTAATTTTGAATTTCTCTGCGAATTCCTAGCCAACCTTATGATCAATGCGGAAACCTTCACCATTACCTCCTATATATGTCGACAACCCGTAGAAATCAATGAGAAAGATTTAGGGGAGCATAACAATTTTTCTACTGAAGGACCTCGTCCACAATCCATGGACTCTAAAACGGATTTGAACTGGAGCATTGTAAACCTAACCATTCGGAATGTGGCTTTAAATCAACATCAGCCCTTAGTCTACTCTCTAAATCAAAATGCTCGAATTATCAAGCATGTTTTTCAATCCAAAGATGGTGATCGTGTCAACATCACTCCACTTCTTTCCCTAGTCACCTATTTCATAATTTCCAAAATTAAATTTGATGAAACTCAAATGATTATTGACTATATCCAAAACATGACTCCAATTTGACATCCCTCGACTAGGAAAAAACAAAATGTTGTCCTAGGTCATATCATAGCCTATATCCTCGACAAGAAATATGAACTAACCTATTAGGCACCTCCCGAAAATACTCCTATCTTATATATGGATGCTTCCTTTAGTATTCTTTTTCATCAGGGGCACGAGCATGACGAGCAAGATTTTGATGAAGAAGGGAAAGTTGCTCCTCAGATGGGCCTACACCACAACCTGTACCACTAGCAATACGACTATACGCACCTTTCTACCATGCCTACCCTCACGATGAAATAATTTAGAGGTTCGAACGATTAGAAACCCAGCTAGACTATCACAATCATCAACAACAACAACAACAACAACACGAGATAGAAAATGGAGTGGTTTGGAGAAACGCTTTCCTCAATTGAAGATTAATTCACCTCCATCCATAAATATTTTCAACAGCCATCACCATTATCACCTGATCAGGATTCATCCTACTTTTAGTGCTTGTTTGCTATGTTTTCTTATTTTTTATTTCTTGTAATGTTCAAAGGGGGAGAAATTATGTTTGGCTGTATGTGTGACTGTATGTTTTTTTAATACAATTTTGTCTGTGTTTTTATTTCTGCTATTTTATTTTTTGGCCTTTAATTTTGCTATTTTTATTCTTTGTATTAAAAATAAAAAAAATCAATAAATTTTAAAAAAAAATGAACCCCTAATTTTTAAATCTATCACTTAATGAGGCAGTGCTTAGGAGAAAAGAATTTTATTTTACCTATCAACTAAATTTGTTTGTCATCATTAAAAAAGGGAGATTATTACAATCCAAGATCCCTGATTATTACAATCCAGGATCCCTAGTATGTGATTTTGATGATGATAAATATTATTGATTAAATTGTTATTTTTCTCGGTAGATATTTTAAATTTTATTTTTATCTGTGAACACTATAATTACAGGTAAAATATATATTGCTCAATGCTACTAGAAACTCAAGATTGGATAGAATAGGATGTCAAGTAACAGAGTCTGTACTTTTAATTTTTTTTTATTTTATATTTCTTAAGTTTGAACATAAGAGTATTCAATTGGGTGATCGTGCACACACAGACAGAGGGAGTGAGAAAATTTTAAAGTTAAAATTTTTTGTTAATCATATTATATGACTTACAAACATACTACACAATCAGTTATAGGGAGAATGGGTTTAACGGCTAATTGAACAATTAATTTGTGAACTAATCATATTGTAAAATTCATTACGATCTTAAAAACCTAGCCTCCAGACAAATTAAGTGAGATATTCGAAATTTGAATTTTGAACTAATCGTATTATACGAGGTTTACATCGTGCATAATGAATTACTAAAAATGAACTAACCATAATGTACAATAAGAGCAGTACGGGATGATTAACAGAGATGATATCCAATCGTCCCACGAATCGTCCTGTACGAATTGAGAGAAAGTAAATAAATCGTACTGGACGATCTTAGGATCGTACTATACGATGTGTTCGAAAAGTTAAGCAGCTCATTTGAAACTACTATTCATATCGTACTGGACATGAATAGTTTTTGAATTGATTATATTGTATGGCCTTATATCATACTGCACGAACAGAAGACGACTCACTTAAATTTTAAGATTTTTGAAGCTCATTATTTAAGCAACTTTTATAACTTCGTTTTAAAAAAAAGAAAGAAGAGTCTTAGGCTGAAGAAGGAACTTTAAGAGAGGTGTTTTTGATAGAAAAATGGGGTTTGAGAGGAAGGAAAAGGCTCGCTACACCTTTGCTCCTCCTGTGGCCTTGGTGAGTCCTTGAAGACTCTCTTAGGAGAGGCTTCAAAGTCAAGTCCTCGAGATACTCTGCCTTCTCTAGGAGGAAGAAAAAGATTAGAGGTATGTTGCCTTCTCTAGGAGAGAGAAAAAGCTTTGAGTTCTCTGCCTTCTCTAGGAGGGAGAAAAATGATTCAAGGTCCACTGTCATCATTGAGAAGGTGACATAGATTTCGGCACTTTGCCGCATCAAGTTTGGTGAAAGAGAGTTAGTAACAGCTTATCTGCCTTGTTGTTGGGGTCAAAGGAGAGTCACTTAGTGTTAGTGTAGTACCCTGAGCGGAGGACTCCGGGGAGTAGACGTAGTTCAAAGTTGACCGAACCACTATAAAAATTTTTTGTATGTTTTTTTTTTTTTTTTTCGCATTTTTATTTTCATGCAATTTTCTTTCTTTGCAAGTTGAGTTTATTTGTTTCAATCTTATCAATCAACTGCACTGAGTTTAAAATTTTTTACTACAAGAATATTTTCATGTGTTAAAAAAAAAATTTATCATATAAATTTTTATATAAATTGCTTCAGCATGTTATTTTGAGTAATATATCTGAATTAAGTTTAAGTTGTTTTGTGCCTAAAACAAAAAATAATATTCCTGCTTTGGGGTTCTTAAAATTATCAATTCACCCCCTCCCCCCTCTTGGTGCGCCTTGGGCTAGTTCTGTGAACAACCTTCTCGAACATTCACCAACTTGCAAAATTGTGCATGAGGTTTAGGTTTACAGTGTACATTAGTTATAGATGGGTGTTTAAAAGAAACCACTTGCCTGTGCTTGTGCCTGCACATTGTGGTCAAAGCAAAGAAAACAAAAAAAGCATTTAGTGCTAGTATGAGTTGCTTAATATTTGAGACAACAAAAGCTAGTTATGTAAAAAAGTGTGCAAATATGATAATATTTTCCATCATTTTGATGTGTAAATGTGAGTAAGAAGCGATCTTGAACTATAACCAAGCTTAACCATACAGCCCCTCTAGATATAAATTAGGCAAATGAAGGCTAATTCTAGTCATATGGGAGAAATAATGAGAATATAAAGTAAGAAATTTAAGATACATTACATAACCTCCATCAATAGGCGTAATTGATGTACGTGGTCTCTCCCTGGAAATAAGGGCTTGCGGTCCATTAGTTCCATAAAAATGCAACCAACTGACCAGACATCAATTGCTGTTGTGTACTCTGAAGAATTTAACAGAAGTTCTGGTGCACGGTACCATCTTGTAACAACATACTCGGTCATGAAATCAGTTTCCGAGGTAGTGCGAGCCAATCCAAAGTCGCATATCTTCAAATCACAGTTAGCATTCAGTAGAAGGTTGCTGGGCTTCAAATCTCTATGTAGAACACTTGCAGAATGTATGTATTTTAGTCCACGAAGGATTTGATAAAGGAAATACTGCACAAAAAGATGGAAAAATTCCAAGTAGAGTTACATCATCAATCAAATAATCATGTGATGCAGTAAATAAATTACTCATGATCTAATGAAAAATTATCAGCTCCGATTAGGCATATGCGCGCACCCTGCTATCAATTGAAATAAATGATTGCTAAAAAATTAACAAAATTTCCATGAATCCTAGAATTCCAAGCTCCTTTCAGGACTAATAGAACCATGAATTTAAAAACTTTTCTTCAATCAAAATCTAGATACTTCATCTAGGGATAAAAATGCCTACTACAATTGACAATATACCAATGAAAAGCAGTTTCATGGGATATTGGATAAGACTATAACGAAATATACAAAAAAAGATGTACAAATTGCATACGCCAAAAGAATAACTTGAAGGGTTTCCCAGCTGAGAAAAAGGAGGTCCTACATGCATCAAATACTGTCTTACACTTAAACTATCTTCTTAGTTGATGCATCCGCGTGTAGCACTAATGGAAGTATATGGAAGATATATTTCTTAGAGATCCCAACAACTGAAGCATTGTCGCATCAAGTGATGAAGTTTTGGAGATATCCAAAATATGTTTTTAAATTCATGGAGGATTATGCAATGAATGATTCATTATTGCATCTTACACAAATCTGAACCATGAGGCAAGATCATAATACAATTCCCAACACAGGCTTCATTGGGATATACATGAGAGTGAAAAAATAGTCCAACCTTAGAAGAGAAACAAGTTTTGAGTTCCCTATCCTTATAGTGGTTCTTATCCATTAACTTAGCCTTTGGGGTGATGAGCATTCATCTGCTAATTTATTGGGCTTAATTAGGCCCCTCAATGTTTCACCCTCAAAAGCAGAAAAGTTCATGGTTTGGCTGGATGTTTCATACAGTGTGTGTCTTTCATGGGTTACCAAGTTGAGCAAGTTTACAATAGGAATATATAAGTTTATACTTAAAAATGCATAATTTCAATGTTCTCTTTTAAAATAAAAAATTTATAATCAACCAAAGAAGCAAAACATCAAGCAATTGGATAGAATTGTTAGTTGACAAAGAAAAAATCAAAATACGCTATCAAAGATGACTAAATAACAATAAAGCAAGAGTCCTTATGATGGAAGAGGAGAACCTCAGCATTCCTCATTTATAGCATTCAAGATTGGGAAAGTTTGGAGAGTGGTAATTTTTTTTTCCATTTCTGCCCCTTTTGGCATTGAGAATTTGAAACATTTTATTCACTTGTTCTCCTATGTTAGAAGTACTACTATTAGAGAAATTTGCATCACACATATCCCAAATAATAAGATGATCATGAGAAGCTAATACTTTTGATGAATATATATCAATGATCATGCATATAGATGAGCTGTTGATCATCTTCTTTAGACTAGAACGCCTATGAGGGATGACTTTTATTTCATAACAAGATCTAAAATTGGCTAAAATTTTTGTATAAACCTAATCAAATGTAGTTGGAACTATAACCACGACAATTGAATGTAGGTATTGATCATTTAAACACAAAAAGTGGAACTAATCAAAATCTCCTCTAAACAAATAGAATATCCATTTCTAGCAGGGCCTTAGCCATTGATGACCTAGAGAGCACAATAGTAGCAGAATACCTTGAAATGACTTCTCAAAAATAAAACAAAAAAAAAAAGAGTGAATTAGCTAAAATAGTGAATTTGAAGAAAAGGAAAAAGAAACCCAAAGCAGAGTTACAAGTGTTTCTTCTAAATAATCAAAGTAAGAAGCCACTTAAGCTTCGACACCAAAAAATCATCCAGATAGTCTAATCTCGTTGAGAAAAGCCTTGCAAAATCAACATTTGGTGATAATTTGATAAGAGCATGACGAGCATCAATAAGCCCCATTAAAAAATCTCTAATAAATGGTAAATTAAACATGAATCTACAAATAATAACAAGACTAGGATGACCCCTAAAAATCTTGTCAAGAATAGTAAAAGAGAAAGCAGATGCCAATTCAGAGATAATCATCAGATAAAAAAGAGTGATTTTATTGTGAAAGGTGGAGATCAATTTTATCCCTAACAGCCTCAGAAAAAAACAAAAAGCACATGTAATATGAAATTCCACAACAATTAATATCCTTGGCGTAAAAGTAGTCATAGGGGAAGCATCACAATGTGAAATCACTAAACAAGCATATGACAGAAGTGGATTAGGATCCAAACAAAAATACTTAGATGAAATAGCTATTTTGGGATGATCTAGATCATGAGGAAGCAACAGTGCACAATGCTGAACAAGAGAGTGTGAACAAAAATTAACAACCAGTGGGGGAAAGCAGAAAACTAGATCAAAGTTGTGAGTGCACTACCCTAGAAATAAAGACTGGAGACAAGGATTGTGTTAGACCGGTCCAGCTGGTCTAGGCGGGACCGTCTTATGGGCGAAACCGCGGACATGACTGTCTCCTGTTCGCACGTTCCTACCGCCCGCTTCTACATTGCTTTTAGGAAAGATTTTGAAGGAAGTTTAGGAGGGAAATTGAATGTAGGGACTGTTTAGAGATTTTTTTTTGAATTGTATGCATTAATCTAGGTTTTCTTTGGACTCTAGCGGCATCTAGATATTTGGGAGAGATCGATCCTCCTCTCTAATAAGGAATCAATTGTATCTTGGTATTTTCCGTTTCCCTTTCATCAAATAATACAAATTATATACTTTTTTTGTGACTTTGTACAGATTTTTGTGAAGAATTCTCGCAGTTTTTCGAAGATTGATAGGAAATAATTGAGATCTACAAGTGTTTCCTATCAAATTGGTATCATAGCAAGTCTTGGGACTGTTTGTGGGCTAATTTTGGCGAATTCCAACGGCTGAATTTTGTCTGGAAAAAGAGAAAGTTGCTGTTTTGTAATCCAAATCCATAATTTTTTTGGATCTACAAAAATCCGGATCGAGATGGTGACCAAGAAAGTAGATGCGATAGAAGAAAGCTTGAAGGAGGGATGAATCAAATCAAGACAACGGTGGAGGAAAGGATTCCCTCTATAGAAGGATAAGTAGCCGATCTCCGGGACATGATGACAAACATGTTGGAAATTCAGAACCAAATGGTAGCTTCCGTGGCAAAAGGGGTGGAAAGGAAAAGCAGGAATTTTGAAATTCGTAGGGAGGAAGATGATGTGGAAATTATGGAAGGAGAAAGAAGAAGACCCATCTAGAGCCTGTCCAAAGGGAAGAAAGAGGAGGTGGATATGGGGAACGCCATGAGGGATACTATGGCCACCGAGGTGTTGATTTTGAAGAAAGAAGAGGGGAATTCGAAGGGGGTTTGGGCTATTGCAGGGCAAGGGAAGATCGAGAGATGTGGGGAGGGATGAGCACTTGGGAGAGGGGAGGCTATAGAAGAATAAGAGAGAATGGTGGAGATCATAAGGTGAGGAAGCTGAAGATGCCCATATTTGAATTAATGGATTTATAAGGTGGAGAGATACTTCTCCGTCAATGGGCTGACGGAGGAGGAGAAGCTGACAGCGGCAGGCTTGTGCTTGGAAGAGAAGGCACTGTCATAGTACCAGTGGAGAGACCATAGAAGACCTATCAGGAACTAGAGGGAATTCAATGATTGCATAATAGAACGTTTCCAAACTAACCGAGAATGAGATTTCTATGAGCATTTCTTTGCTTTGAAGCAGAAGGGATCAGTAGCAGACTACTGAGAGCGGTTCGAGCACCTGGCCAGTAGAGTAGAGAGCGATTATCAAATATTGTATTGGAGGGGAATTTTATGAAGGGATTGAAGGCAGAGATCCGAGCGACAGTGAAGGTTCTGATGCCTTGTGACTTAGGAGAGGCCATGAAATTGGCCCAATTGGTGGAAATCAGAAGAATCTACAAAGGGGAGTCAAGAGTGGTAGCTTAGGAGGCACTTACAGGATGACGACTACTCATTTAGCACCCAAGGGTTCGGCATCAGGAGGATTTCATGAAACCATCAGGGAGAAGCCAAGAGGGAGTGGGGAAAATTTTAAGAGGCTGACAGAGAATGAGATACAGGAGAAAAGGGCAAAGGGGTTATGTTTCCAGTGTGATGAAAAGTATACTCCATGGCACAGGTGTAGGGATCGAACTCTTCAGGTTCTCACCGTCTATGGTGACGAGGAAACTGAAGGAGGTGAGAGAGAGATGGATGACAAGCTGCATCAGAATGTGGCAGAGGTCTCCCTGAATTCAGTAGTAGGATTCACTTTGAATCATATGATGAAGGTGAAGGGGGAAATAGCAAGCGTGGAGGTGATAGTTTTGATTGACAGTAGGGCTACCCATAATTTCATTTTCACTCATGGCGTCAATCAACTGAGAGTGAAATTGGTGAACAGCGATTATTTTGTGATTATGATGGGTACAAGGAAGGTGGAGAAAGGCCAGAGAATTTGTAGAGGAGTGTTGTTGACCATACAGGGGATTCAGGTAAGGAAGGATTTTCTTCCACTGGAGTTAAGAAGTACTGATGTCATCTTGGGGATGAAGTAGTTGCAAACCATGGGGAAAACCAGGGACAATTAGGGAGCACTCACGATGGAATTAAGGGTGGATGGGAGAAAGGTAATTATAAGGGGAGATGCAGAGCTATCCAAAGCCATGGTATCACTTAAGACCATGGTTAGGAGAATACAAGAAGCAAGGGAAGATTATCTGGTGAGACTACACAGGCTGGAGGTGATCAGATTGGAGGAGAGAGGGGATGTTTCTCTTTTAGTGCAACCCTTGATTCCACAATTCGGTAAGGTTTTTTAGCCTCCTCAAGAATGGCCACCTCCACGGGAATATGAGCATATTTCCACCTTGAGGACAAGGTGGATCTTTAAGAGGGGAGTATTGTTAGACCGGTCCATATGACCGATCCATCCGGTCCAGGAGGGACTAGCTTACGGGCGAAACCGCGAAATATCCTCCTGCACGCACGTTCCGACCGCCCGCTTCTACATAACTATTTAGGAAGGTTTTTGAAGGAAGCTTAAGAGGGAAATTGAATGTAGGGACTGTTTAGAGATTTTCTTTTAAAATTGTATGCATTAAATGGTTTGTTTTTCTTAGGGTTAGGGCATCTTGAATTTGGATGAAATTTGAGATCTCCTAGATTTAGGTTTTCTTTGAACTATAGCGGCGTGTAGAGATTAGGGAGAGATCGATCCTCCTCTCGAATAGAGGATCAATTGCATCTTGCTATTTTCCGTTTCCCTTTCATCAAATAATACAAATTATATATTGTTTTTGTGATTTTGTGCAGATTTTTTGATGTAGACAAAAGGGGGGTCAACACAAGTCCAAAATAAATCAAATTTTGGCTTCCCTTGAGTCTAGTAGTTTAACATATTTGAGCTGAACTTTTAGCTCATTTATGAGCTGGCTTTAGTTCAATTATTGAACTAAGGGTTAGCTCATTATGAGCTAATATTTTAGTTCATTTATTATCTTTTAATTAATGTCTTTTATGCTTTTTATGTTTGTATTTATGTTAGTCTCTTGGAATTCCAAACCGGTCTTTGGAATTCCAAGATTTTCTTTTCTCCATGAGGTGGCCCTTTGGCTTCCTCCTTAGCTTTTCGTATTTTGCGTTTTGCCTCTTGGAACTCCGGCCGGCCGCTGGTTTTTCCCGTGCCTGGGCTCTGTTCCCGTGGCCGTGCCCCTTGGTTTCCGCGTGGCCTCCTTGGCTCCCGCGGCTGCTCTTCGGTTCCTGGTTTGGGGCTGATTTCCGTGAGCAAGGGGGAAGGATTTATATGTTTTAATGCTTAGATTAATGTGTTTGAATAATGTAATGTGTCTTTTCATATTCCCTTTCATACCTATAAATATGAGGGATTTGTAATGTTTGAAAGTTAAGTGAATGATAAGTTATTTTTGGAAAGTTTTAACCTGCGGGTTGGCTTTGGAAATCCTGCGGGCTCTTTCCACCCTTCTTTCTCATCCCCTCCGAAAATCCTGCGGGCTCTTTCCAACCTTTCTTCTCGGGCTTCTAACCTCTTTCGTCTCTCCGCAAGTGCCACTCCACCTGTATCCTTCTTCTCAACAGTGAAGCAACTTTAGGGTGTCTTGTCTTGGTTGATTTGATAGTCTTGCAGTGGTGGACCATCGGTTTGCTAGTCTTATGCACTTCTCTTATTTAATCTGCTATTTGATGCATGTGAGGAACCCGCTCTGACGGTTGTCTGAGGATACCTTTTGTTTTTAATTTTCTTTATTCCTTAAAAAATCTCCTAGTATTTCTTGTCGTATTTGTCAAGTTTTAGTTGTCCATCTTTATTTTAATAAAGTTTATTTTAAGTTCTATCCATCGCGTCTGTTTCTTTATTGTGTCTATATCATTTTTGTGAAGAATTCCCGTTGTTTTCCAAAGATTGATAGGAAATACTTGAGATCTACAAGTATTTCCTATCAGATTGATAGAGTTCATGAGCACATAAGACAAACGGACATCAGCAACAATGCAAGGAGTCATTAACGCCTGAGAATACAAGTGAGATCGAGCTTGTGGGGGTAAGGTGGACACAAAGAGTGCAACACGATGTTGATTATGAGCGCAGAAGGCTATGAGGACCATGAGAGACTATTACTTTAGGATGCAACGTCAGACGGAGCGCAAGTGCACCACTACTTGGAGAAAGAAGAATCCCTTTTGAACAAGGCAAATTTAAAGTTATAATGTTATTTTATTTCAATGTTTTAGTTTATTTTGATATAACACATCTATGAAGATAGTACATATGAAAAAGGGATGCATTCTCTAAAATGTTTTAATTTTATTTTAATGATTAAACTTTTAGATATATTGGATCTATCATTCAGAGTGATGGTAAAATAGATGGGGATATTATCAACAGAATTCAAGTTGGATGGTTGAAGTGGAGGAATGCATCGGGCTTGTTGTGTGATAGAAAAGTACCCTTCAAACTTAAGGGAAAATTCTATAAAATGGTGGTGAGGCCTGCAATGCTTTATGGTGCCAAATGATGGCCATTAAAAGAGAAGCATAATACTAAGTTAAGTGTGGCAGAGATGAGGATGCTCAGGTGGATGAGTGGCTTTACCCTTAGAGATAGGATACGAAATGAGCATATACATGAAAAGGTTGGAGTAGCTCCAGTAGAAGATAAGATTAGAGAGAGTCGCCTTAGATGGTTTGGCCACATAAAACGGCGGCCTTCCGATGACCCAGTTAGGAGAGTACAGATATTAGATTTGACTTATATTAAGAAAGATAGAGGTAGACCTAAAAAGACTTGATAAGAAAATATTAGAAATGACCTTTCTTTATTAGATTTAAACGAGAATTTGACTTTTAATATGACACAATGGAGAAAAAGGATTCATGTAACCAACCCCATGTAGTGGGATAAAGGCTTGATGTTGTTGTTGTTGATTAGACTGCAAGCAAGTCAATTTAGCTCTCATTGGATTTAGCACTTTTGTTGACCTTTAAATTACTATTGGATTGTATGTGTTTCTTTGGTTTAATGCCGAAAGATATAAAACTATGCCAAAAAATTAATGGAGCACAAATATTTCTCTTTTATATATATACCCTTGTGTATCCCATTATAGATTGTATTAGTAAACCCTAAGGATTTAGTATTAGAACTTCTAGTTGCAATATCATGTCAATTGGATGCAAGACATAATAATTAGGTCAATTAACATGATAACAAAAGATAAAATGTAAACAAAATTATATAGGCCATGTAGGCAACAACATGACTATTATGTTTGAAATTATATCCCTTTTATGATCAGAGGTAAAAAACCTTGGAGTCTTCAAAATTAGAATGAAAATTTTGAATATTTCTTTAAACATTATAATCTAAGTTGATTTTGATGAAATAAAAATTAGTAGGACAAACTCAATTATTTTGGTGATGTTTTGCAAGTGTAGCAAAATTAGCATAAATGATACATACACTTGAAGAGCAATATCATCTTTTCAATGCATATATGGACCAATTGTATAATCAAATTAAGAGTAGTAAACAAAGTGATTCTAGTGTGCTTGAATATCATGCAAGATTTAGACATCTTATAGCTACAAATAATTTTCCTCTGGACCACTTTGTTAGCTCACCTATTTGATAAAAGGTCTAAGCGAGAGATTAAGAATAACTAAGTTATAGTTCAACTAAAATACTATTTGAGGATTTATTTAATTTTTTTTTAATGTTGAGGCATAATATGATAACCATGTTAATACAAGCACAACTGTAACTGAAGTCCTTACAAAGTAATAATTACTTCTCTATAGCATGTTAAACATATGTAGAGAAAATAAATCATGTATAATCAAAAATGGTCTTAATGAAGTAATTGTAGTTCTTAAATATTCTTCTAAGTCGAAATATGAACATAAATCTAAAATTGAATTAGCATATGATGTTTCTGAATTTAAAACAATCTACATTAGAACCCCATTCATGAACACAAACCTAAAATTTAGTAAGACTCAAAAATCTGAATCTTAATTTGAGTATGGAAACAATTCTGAATTTAAACCTCTATTACAACCTGTATTTGAAACTAAATATGAATCTACAAGCATACATGAACCTAAGATACAATTAGAATATGAATCAAATTCCTAAATGCAAACCTAAACTTCTGATATAAATTAAATATATTCTTGAATGTGAACCTAAATTCCTAATCAAAATTAAATCTATCCATGAATATAGAAGATAACAAAACATAACTACTGAATTAATAAATCAATTGAACAAATTAATTTAACACTAGATGAAGTTTCTATGAATTTATTTATACAAATCAAACTAAAATGTCTTTATTTTTTATTCTTGATTCCTTGATTTCCATATGCAGAGGGAAAAAGGTTGAGTTAACATTTCATTAAATTTGTCATAAATGATTGCCTTTAATAAGGCAATAAAATTCAAATTTTCATATCTCTAGTCTAATCTAGAAGCACATAGTTCATCCTAACTAATCTTTAAACTATTTTGTTAATTTTTTAAAAAAAAGATGTTTGTATTGTACTTATAGTAAAAATACATTTGGGTGATTTGATTGCTTTCAATTTGCTTACCATCTCATCTTTGTCATAGGTTTTAAGTATCCCTTAGAATGCATATTAGTATGCTAATGTTTTCATTGCTTTCCTTATATCACATTAGTCATTTTCATGATTTGCACAAAAAATATTTTAAAAAAAAATTAATAATTAATTATAAAAATTATAAGTGTATTATAGGTACAAGAGAGAAATGAAATTCAACCCATGCAATATTGTAATGGCATGTTTGAATTCTTATAGGCTTCTTACAAGAAACATTGAGAAATTAAATGTACAATATAACTCATAAACCACCTTGGGACAAATGGTTATGAGCTGAAAAATTATGAAAAGTTACGAAAAATTATGAAAGTTATAGCATGAATTCAATCTTCAATATACCTGATTTGATTTTATTTCGTAAGCATGCTACCAATGAGTTAGATTCTTCTTTATTTTCATCTCTTCCTTGTGAATTCAGATTCAACACTTCTCAGGCAGATCTACTCCTCCCATTCCCAAAACCATTGTTTAAAATTGCGCAATATGAGGCTAATCTAGAGTCCCGCCTCAATGCAATTCTAGTGAAAAATGCCTCAAAGCTTATGCCTCAGCTTGGTTGAGACCCTCCTTGAGTCATGTCTCGCCTCGCTAGCATGAGGCTTACGCCTCACCCTATTTGTATACTTTTTTTTTTTGTTAAAACTAACATAAATCACGCCTTCATGCACATTCGAGCGCAACAACTTCCTCTCGATTGCCTCTATCTCCATCCCGCTGCCTTCGTCATAGCCAACACTGTCATAGTCATCACCGACAATCACTTGAAAGTTGCACACAACCACCCTAAAATTTTTGGAGCATTAATCTCATATTTATGTTGATGAACATATTTTTATAAGTTGATTATGATTGAAATAAATTAAAAAGAAGTATATTGGGAGACATTCGACTCTACCGAATGAGGCAGGGGATAGACCAATTTGTTATGCAACAACTCAGATAAAGGCCACCTCAGTAATGACAGTGCAGATAATTCCTAAGTTGTTGTCAATTATTTCAGCTTTCATTAAGAATTAAATATAAATGCGTAGAGAATTGATAAAAAAAGATATTTTGGAGTTGAACTTGATGTTATATAATACTTCTATGCAATTTTTATATTTTTAATATTATTTTATTTTTATAATATTTGAATTTTAATTCTATTTCATGCAATTTATTACTTGTCACTTTAGATCTTATGTAATTTTGTGATTCATATGTATGTTAATTTGTTAATTCATAATTAAATAAGAAGTAAATATCTCATCATTTAACATATTATTTATATATTATATAAAAAATCACTTTTGACATTTATTAACACCTATGTTGCACCGATACACCTATTTATGAAGGCGTGCTGTATCCGATACACCGATACACGGATACGCCTCCAATACTCCACCGATAAGTGTCGGATACGCCAAAGACGTATCCAATTAAAATACTATTTAATTTCAAAAGGACACGCGTATCGGATACTCGTGTCCGTTGAAAAACAAAAAGAAATCCGAAAAAAAAAAGTGTCGTATTTACTTCCGCGGTTGCGAGCAAGATTCTCTTATTTCCGAGATGGATTTGAGTCTCTTGATGATATGAAAATATTAAAAATTATTAATCTTTCACTTGATGAGTCTGAATTAGAAGCTATGATATTTATTGAAGATGATATAGAAGTTCAAAGACAAAACAATGAAGAAGATAATTATATCATTCCTTCTATTGAATAGTTGAAACTTAATGTGCTAAATAATTTATGTTTATGATTTTGTTGTTGTACTAGATATTTAATGCTTACTTATATTTTGATATTATAAGCTACAAGGCTACAAATGATGTTGTTATCATTTTTTTTGTAATTAAAAATATTATGCTTTGATTGCTTTCTTAATTTTTATGTATGATTTATAAATTATAATGTCATGTCCGCGCCGTACCCGTATCCTGTATTTTTAAGAATTGACGTGTCCCGTATCTGTATCGTGTCGTATCCGTGTCGCCGTATCCGTATCGGTGCAACATAGATTATCACTTACGCAATTTTTTTATTTTGAGGCTTGCCCCTCAAAACGCCTTGAGGCTTACACCTCGTCTTATTAACAAAAAACACCTCAATACCCAATTGCGCAATTTTAAACATTACCCAAAACAATTCCAAATTATAAAATTATGTCCACCTAATGATAACAAATAACATGGGTAGCTATGCATTGGCATGATGAACATGCTTCTGATGATTCTTAGATTACTTTGTAGGAAATATATTAGTTATGCCTAAATTTATTTGATGAATATTCAATGAACAATTCATAAATAATAGGATCTAAGCACTAAGACGAATAAAATGATATTTTGATTTTTTTTATGTTTTTTTTTTTTTTCTAGATCATTTTGATGTTAAATACCTATGATGACGTTCCCTTACGAGAACGATGTATATTCTTTTTTTTTTTTAAATAGATTCTCAATCCATGACACTAGATGGTATTTAGCTATTTTTTATTTGAGGGAGGGTGCTGATCAATATGATAGAATCCAATGTGAGAAGAGTTGGATGAGGCCGATATGAAAATGAAAAAATTGCCCCACATCAAAAGATAAACAAGAGTAGAGTTCTTAAAATAATAAATATAACCATTAGCTAATCTCTTAAGATTTGGGGTTAATGGGCACCCATCCATCAATCTACTGGACCAAACATTGGTCTCCAGTGAACCACCCTCCAACCAAAATTATAAGGTGGCACCTACTTCAAATGCAGCAAGTATACTTGCATGATTAGTTGTAAAAAGGTGAGAAATATCACAACTTAAAAAAAAAAATCAAAGAACAATGGTTTAAGAAGATATATAAAAAAATAATAGGAAGAACTTCTCATGTGCCTTTCCACAATTAAATTTGAGTTATTCAACCTTTGCATGCCTCTCTTCTTTCCATTGCTTTGTAACTCTACAATGATCAAGAAAAGGCTCTCAACTAACAACTGAAGCAAAGAGCATCATGTAAACTAAAAGATGTGTCAATTTACCAATTTATTAATGCTGGAACTAGAATAAAACAAAAACTGAGGAAACATATAAAAACAATTGGCTCAATGGTAAAATAAACAATTATAATTTACATGGTAAATGATGGAAGCAGCCGGAAAGCAAATGGCCTTACTGGAATTCTTTCAAGTCAAGTAAAATTTTTAATGAACTTTTATATTTTAAATGTACTTGGTTGTCTTCACTCTCATTAGGAGAGAAGCAAAATGTAAACAATTAAAATGATTGAATAAAATAACAAAAAATATACTGCCAGGCTAAACCTAGACAACCTAATGCCAGATACACCAATCACCACCCACCACAATTTGTAATTCCTCCCCAATATTGGAAGGAGATTATTGCATGCCTTAAAATCCATTACTTAGAGGCTGCTAGAAGATAATGAGCATTCGGACTTCAATCATATTGTTTGTCACGACCCGGTCCGGCTAGCCCGATAAAAAATAGGGCGGGAACAGTCGGTCGTCGTACGGAAAAGCATAATTAAACATAAACAATTTCATTAAAGACTTTAATATCAGTACATAAACATCATTCAACATTAAATGAAAGAGCAACTAAACAACATCAAATAAAAGTGTTCCAAACTTTTTCTTCTCACACAACTACTAAAACATTAAACCACAATTACATAAAGTCATAAACTCTAAATCACTGTTCATACACAGGTACAAAATCAAACTCACAAACTACACAGGGAAAGAAATAAAGACTCAAACAGAAAACATAAAAGAAAACCTTTCTTCCTGAGGTCCTCTATGACGATATGTGTACGGTCGTCGTACAGCCATCACTTAGCTCCTAAAAAATATTTTAAAAGGTAGGATGAGCCAACGCTCAGCAGGTAATTCATAGCTCAATTAATTTCATAAGATACATATAACAAAAACTTTTACATCTAATTCATTTCATTGTGCAAGTCATAACATGTAAATTTTTAATCTTATATTCATTTTACTTTCTTTAATATTATATTCATTTCATTCTTTCATTTCACTATTTTCATATGTAATGCAAATACAAAAATGCTTAAGTTAAATGTATACACCCGTCCCGGAAGTACCAGTGTTCGTACTGATCAGGTACGGAATCAAATTTTTGGTCATTTCCTTTATGATTTGGCTCCGTAGAACCCCATTACCATTTGTCTTTTGTAAGCCCCTTCACTATTACCATTTTGACACTTCCGGATCAACATGCACATGAAATTGTTATTCAATTTAAATCTTTCAATTATACTCAATTTGTCTTTCATAAACTTCATAAATATTTTCTTCATATGCTTTAAATGCTTTCCAAATAATGCATAAAATAGAAACATGAAATTGTATGGTATTTTTATAATCATTTTTTATTTAAATTGAATAATAATTTCATGTGCATGTTGATCCGGAAGTGCTAAAATGGTAATGGTAAAGGAGCTTACAAAAGCCAAATGGTAATGGGGTTCTACGGAGCCAAATGGCAAAGGAAATGACCAAAAATTTGACTGCATACCTGATCAGTATGAACACTGGTACTTCAGGGAAGGGTGTATATATTTAACATAAGCATTTTTGCATTTGCATTGCATATGAAAATGATGAAAGGAAAGAATGAAATGAATGTAATGTTAAAGAAAGGAAAATGAATATAAGATTAAAAATTTACATGTTATGACTTGCACAATGAAATGAATTAGTTCCATTTGTAAAAAAATTTGTTATATGCATGTTATGAAATTAACTTAGCTATGAATTACCTGCTGAGCGTTAGCTCATCCTACCTTTTAAAATATTTTTCAGGAGATAAGCGATGACTGCACGACGACCATACACATATCGTCGTAGGGGACCTCAAGAAAAAAGGTTCTCTTTTATGTTTTCTGTTTGAGTCTTCATTTCTGTCTCTGTGTAGTTTGTGAGTTTGAGTTTGTACCTGTGTATGAACAGTGATTTGGAGTTTATGTAATGTGATTTAATGTTTTAGTAGTTGTGTGAGAAGAAAAAGTTTGGAACACTTTTATTTGATGTTGTTTAGTGGCTCTTTCATTTAATGTTGGATGATGTTTATGTACTGATATTAAAGTCTTTAATAAACTTGTTTATGTTTAATTATGTTCTTCCGTACGACCGATTGTTCCCGCCCTGTTTTTACGGGGCTAGCCAGTCCGGGTCGTGACAAGAGTGGTATCACAGCAAAGGTTTAGTAATGATCAATGACAGAGCCTATAAGATGATACAATTTGAAACAATTAAATTTGATGTTTTTTTAGTGGCTTTTTCTTATATTTCAGTGTTAAGGATATTTATATTTTGTTAAGAAAAATTTATATGAAATGGTAATGATTATCTTACGATGTTTTCTGTACGACTATCTGCTCCCGCCCCGTTAATTCGGGCTAGCCGGGTCAGATCGTGACAATGTTGTACATATTTTCCTCCACAATCTGTAATGTCTCCTCAATATTGGGAAGAGTATGGCAAGCCTTAAGAGCCATTTCTTACAGGCCGCCAGAAGACAGAATATTAAGACCTCAATCATAACGATGTTGATCTACTCCTACATAGATGGTCAACCAAAAGTTCAGCACCTCACTACAGTGCTCAACATACAAATCAAGATGGTTAGCCTAATCAGCACCTCACTCCAATGTGGACATAAGACTGTCAATCTGAACAAATTGGGAGATTATTTGTAAGTTTAATTCTTGTAGGCAGGTAGAAGATAACAAAGTCCTCAGTAATCTCTTGTGCTGAAATCCATTGGTGCACAAACTACAACAACCTAACCCAAACTCAAAAAAAGCAAGTTCAAATTGGGCCTATAGTAAACCAACACGTAAGAGATCCTAGCAAGGCTTGGATCAGCAAAGAATCATAGCTTCATTCGTTGAAGTTGTTTTTTTAACCAGTAATCGAGTTCAGCGTGCACTAGACATTTTCAATTTCATTTCTAATTTTCCCTTCCTCTCACATTTCTATCCCTTCAACCCCTCCACTAATCCCATGGGGAACACTGCAATGTGCTTATTACCTCTTCTTCCCTTCTGCCTATAACTGATGATTGATTATTACTTAAGGCATAATTGGCACTTGCTTACGCTTAGATGTAAAATGCGAAAGAAAGGTACAACACCAAGCTTCAAACAAGACACAGCAAGCTAAAAAATCAGATAAGGTTTTCGCATAATTTCACCTGAGGCATCCTCGGACAGGCCTCCTTGTTGCCACAGCATGAATTCTCTTCATCCTCACATCATTTCATCATCGATTGTAGAACATCAATTATTTATTTCAGGCTAGCCTGGCTAAGGAGCTTGACGTTCACGATTCTTACAATGGCTGATTAACTCAGGTTGCTGACAACTTTGCTATTAACTTCAGGGTGGTTGTAATTTACCAACATGTATCGTATAGCTGGACATTGGACATACCATAGGATTTTCCTTGCATGGAAAAAGCATATGGATGCTTTCTGTTTGAGTGGTTTATAGATGTTTTGTATATCATTAATAACATACTATGTATGAGGTCTGGTATTTTCTTTTATTAGCACACGTCAGCTAGTTAAATTTTCAAACAAGCAAGCATAGTTGCATATGCCACAAGTAGATTTAGCTGTATAGTTTATTAATAATTTATGCCCTCATTTCATGGCATCCATTGCATCATATATAAATTGACATTTTGTGTTGCAAATTAAGTTGATCATACAACCTTAAACATTGATGCCATGTAGGTTCAACTCACCTGATTGGGGGATCCTTATCTAGGATCAACATCGATTGCAGTAGACCTACTGAGGAACACATACTACCTACGTTTGGGCTTTCATTTAAAAAATTGTGACTTTCATTTCTGGATATCAGGAATTGATTATATTTAATCGCCTGGAATTTATTATATTCAGACTTCAACTAGCAACCATGAGTCAGTTATTTAAAAACCACTTCATCATGCAAATAAATATTGCATATTTCACTAGTTTTGTAATTATATGTACTTCCTATTGAACCAAGGGTGTGACAGCAATAATAGGCAAGATGTGCATTTTTCAAAAGAACTGTTTTTAAGCATCTACATTCTTAGAGAAGGATGAATCACAACGGTCAACACAAATAGCAAAGCATAATCTTCCATGGGAATGAAAATATTAACTTACACAACACATGTTGCCATAAAGGCTAAATAACAATAACAACAACAAGCCTTTATCCCACTAAATGGGATCGGCTACATGAATCCTTTTTCTCCATTGTGTCATATTAAGAATCAAATTCTCATCTAAATCTAATAAAGAAAAGTAATTTCTAATATTTTCTAGCCAAGTATTTTAAGGTCTACATGTACCTTTCTTAACATAAGTCAAATCTAATACATCTACTTTCCTAATCGGGTCATCGAAAGGCCACTGTTTTATGTGGACAAACCATCTAAGGTGACTCTCTCTAATCTTATCTTCCACTGGAGCTACTGCAACCTTTTAACATATTTTCTCATTTCGTATCCTATCTCTAAGAGTAAAACCACTCTTCCACCTAAGCATCATCATCTCTACAACACTTAAATTAATATTATGCTTCTCTATTAATGGCCAACATTTTGCACCATAAAGCATTGCAGGTCTCACTACCAACTTATAGAATTTTCCATTAAGTTTGACTTTTCTATCACACAACAAGTTTGATGCATTCCTCCAATTCAACCATCAATTCTACTAATAATATCCCCATCTATTTCACCATAGGTCTGAACAATAAATCTAAGGTATTTAAAACGGGTACTCTTATTAATGACTTGACCGCCCATAGTCACAATCTCCCACTAGATCTATTATTACTAAAATTACACTCCATATATTTAGTTTTAGATCTTCTCAAATGAAAGCCTTTAAACTCTAAGGTTAAGCTCCAAAATTCAAATTAACCTTCAACTCCCTCTGTAGTCATATTAGCAAGAAGAATATCATCAACAAAAAACATAAACCCGGGGGGGTGCACCCCCTTGCAAATATCTAGTGAGAACATCCATGACTAAAGAAAAAAAGATAGGGCTTAAGGCTGATCCTTGATGTAATCCAACTGAAATAGGAAAATACTTGGTCAAACAACCATGTGTTTGAACACAAGTAATAGCTTCTGCATGCATATCCTTAATGACTTGAATATAAACAATATTAACCCATTTCTTATGTAGAACTCTCTATAGCACTTATTTTGGAACTTTATGATATGCTTTTTTTAAATCAATAAAACTCATATGTAGATCCTCCTTATTCTCTCTATACTTCTCCATCAAACCTTTCAAAAAATGTATAGAATCCATAGTAGACCTACCTGGCATGAATCCAAATTGATTTTAAGAAACATTAGTGTCACGCCGCAACCTATGTTCCATAACTCTCTCCTATAATTTTAAAGAATGACACATTAAGTTAATTCCTCTATAATTTGAACAATCTCGTGCATCACCTTTATTCTTAAAAATAAGAATCAACAAACTTATTCTCCACTCATCTGGCATCCTTTGTTTTCATAAAAATATTAAAAAGTTTAGCTAGCAAAGAAAGTTCTTCATCTCCTAAGCATTTCCAAACCTCTATTGAAATATCATCAAGTCCAACAACTTTTCCACACTTCATTTTCTTTAAAGCCTCTTTTATTTCAATTTTACTAATACGCCAATAAAAACAAAAATCTTTATTTTCATTCAGGTGCTAAGGTCACTAAAATCAATCGCATTCTCATAATCTGATAGGAAATAATAGGAAAACAGGAAAAAAATTGATGAAATAAAAAATTCAGCAGATTAACCAAGCAGATTTTTTAGGTTTTTATGGATGAAAACACAAGAAAAACACTCTGGATAGCTAGGAGATGAAAAGAAATAGCAAGATACAAACGATCCTCTATTCGAGTGGATCAATCTCTCCAAAACTTACTAGAAGCCACTAGAGCCCAAGACACAAAAGAGAACTTCAGGAATTAGCCACCAAAAAGATGTCCTAACCTTAATACAAACTCCTAATTAAAGTAAACATAAAAATAGCCAAAAAGACTAAATAGCCCCCTTCTCTCTTCCCTAAATCGTGGACCCCACCCCTAAGTGGGCGGCAATTCAAGTCTGGATCCTTGCAGGCTTCCGCCCGCTGTAGGTTTTGAGCCAGCCCATCTAATCTTAATTGAAAAGTTTAGCAAAATATCTCATCCACCTTTGTTGAATATCCTCTTCTAATAAAAGTACTTTTTGATCTTCATCCTTAATACAATTCACTAAACTAAATCATTACTACTCTTATCTTTTTGTTTAGCTAACTTATATATATATATATATATATATATATATATATATATATATATTCACCCTCCTTAGCATCTAATATATTATATAAATAATTAAAAGCTAAAATCTTTATATTGCAAATTGCTTTCTTAGACTCCTTACAGACAACTTTATATCTTTCTCAATTATCAGAACTTTTACAGCAAAATCAAATTTTATAATAAATCCTTTAATTTTTTATTTTTTTTTTGTACATTTTAATTCCATCATCAACTATTTTTACTATATCCATTTTTATAAGTGATGAAATGCTCATATCTTTTCTTAAATAAAGTATTAGCAATTATAAAATCATAAGCTAAAGTAAAATCTAATATGATTTTACCATCTTCATTAACCGCTCCAAAGCCATAATCACTATGAATGCTTTTAAAATAATCTACCTCTACCAACATGTCCATTTAAATCTTCTTCAATAAAAACTGATTCTTCGAGAGGTAGTTTTTTTTTATATTAATTCTTCTAGGTCATTCCAAAATTTTAATTTTGAAACACATATCCAAACCTAGTTAAAGAGCATAAGCTCTTATAATATTAATAATCTTAGAATCAACAACAATCTTTAAAATAATAATTTTATCTTCAATTCTATTAATTTTAACAATATTATCTTTCAAACTCTTATCTATAATCACACCTGCACAATTTCTAGTATGACTCCAACCAGAATATCATAATTTAAATCCTAAACTATCAATTTCCTTAGCCTTCTCTCCAACCAATTTAGTTTCCTAAATATATAGAATATTTCTCTTTATATGGATCATAATATTTATTAATTCTATTAATTTGCTTATAAGAGAACCCATATTCCAAATTCTTATTCTAATTTTAGTTTCATGAACTAGCTTCTTTGCACACATCCGTCCATAATGTGGGAACCATTGCCTATTTAACACTGCACCTGGGCACCAGTGCAGTGGACCTTGCTCACTTGTCGCTGTATTCAGATCATACAACGCGTTGCTTCCAGAGAATATCCTAGCATTAACACAATGTATTAAAAGATTCATGATGCGGACATCGGCACGAAAATCTGGCGCATCTATCACAGGAGGCGTCGTAAATCGACGACTCTGATTTAAGTGTCATTTATGAATTATTTTCTGCATTTTAGTTTCTATTTTATATTATTTCCTGTTTTACCCCTAGGTTAATTTATTTGAGTGTTGTAGCCCGAGGGGCAATTTTGTAATTTTTATTTTCTCCTGTTTTGGCCTATATATATGGCCTTTATCTATTGTAATAGGATGGTTGATTAATATGAAAAAATTTGTTTTCCACAATGTGTTCTTTTCTTCTTGAGAGAGGACAAGAGTGAGATTCCATTGGAGAGGAATCGAAGTTGTCACCAGCCGCAGGATGGGTCCGGGCTCGTGAATTGAGGTCCCTTGGAGAGGGAAATCGTATCACCCACCAACCTTGGAGACGGCCGGGTTCGTGGTTTTTATTCTTTTCGTTATCTTTTCATCTTCCCCTTGTCGACATCCCCATCCTCCACCCAATCCATCGACCACCTCCTCGCAATCCCGCCGGCCACCTTTTCACAACCCGCCGGCCACCTCTTCACAACCCGCCGGCCACCCATTCCCCCTTTGTCTCTTTTATTTTGTTGCCTAATTTAGAATGGGATTAAATGGAATTAATTTGAAATTCAAATTCATTCAAATTTGAATTCAAAATATTTCCTAATTTAACTATTCTATTTTAGGAAAGTGATTGATTTAAATCCAATTTTGAATTTCAAATCCATGAGGATTTAAAATAATTCTTTCCTAAACCTAAATCCTAAATTAGGAATCCTTAATTGCTTCCCCAAATCTCTCCCCTTGCCCATGCATACCGCAAGCCCCACTTTACTTCCATTAATTTTCTCTCAAATTATTTCCTAACTCCAACCCGTTAGGAAATATTTCAAAATCCTCCCATCCCCTCATAACCGAGATTTCCTCTTAGTGTTTCCAATTAATTGACTCCTTAATCTTAGGAGATTAATTAGGAATTTCAAATCCTCTCCAAATTCCTACCCGTCTCCCTTCATCCTCTTTCCAATCAAATTAATCCAAATTAATTCCCCCAATTAAGCATTAATGGTCTCTTAAATTTGAAATCAATTTTCAAATTAAGCCTCCACCTCATGCAAGCCGAAACTTTTAAAGCCAAGATCTCTTATTAGTTTCCAAATCTGTGAGAAAGGAATTTAGGAAATATTCACCTAATTCCTTTCCAGCTTACCGCCACCCATTATTAATTCAATTAGAAACAAATCTGTCCACGGGGACATTAATCATTTTTGGGAAAATTTTGAAGAAGCAAAGCTTGCTGGCCAGAAGTTTGGCATTGCTGTCCAGTGTTTCAACAGCAACCTGAAGCTTCCCAGTTACTGTTTTTACTACAGCAAATTACTGTCCAGCAATTTCTGCTGTATCCTGTGTGCTGTCCACAGATTCCTGCAGCCACCAACTGCTGTCCTGCACCCCGGGAGGTCTGAAATTGCTGTTCAAAAGTCTCCAGCAGCCTTATATCAGCTGCCCAAGGTTTATTCAAGCATTGGAGATTGCTGTCCAGAATTTTCTAAGAGTCAAAGTTGCTGTTTAGACCCCGTGATTTGCTCTTCAAGAGCAATCTCCTACCCGTTCTACATCAATTCATGTCATGATTATTCGACAAGTTTTACGTTGGTTGTCGATTACCTAATGCAACCCTCCAATTTTTTCATCCAAGTCTTGGGACATAAAGGCTTAAGTGTTCTTTATTTTTAAGAAAAATGAAAACATGCAAGAAGTCAAAGCAATTCAGCCAGGGAACTTCTTCAAATCAGAGTGATTAAGTATTATAAAGAATTCCGCTGATGCAACATGAATCGTGAATATAAAGGTAAAAGTCTTTTACTTAAAATAAGGATAGATCTGATCTATGGAAATCAATTCACTCGTGTTAGACAAAAAGATAAGATCTAACTTTCAAAATAAACCTCCTTCATTTAGCATTAAGAGTATTATAAGGAGGAAAACAATAACCTGACAGTGTTCTTCTGACAGAGACTGATTTGAGCGAATTATCTGATGGAGATCAGTGTCCATAAGTTCATAAGCAATGTAAACGTCATTGAATGGTTCCCTTTGTGGGGTTGGAATTATATCTCTGATTGCAACAACCTGCACGCCAATAAAATATGGTGAGGAGAAAAATTGATATTTAGTAACTACAAGTAACCATGGCAGAAGCATCTCTAAAGTAGAAAGCCTAGAAGAGGATAGCAGATAACAGTATTCAATTAATCAGAAGAAAAAAAAAAAATACATTCAAAGAATAGTGCCCGACCGCTAAGTTCAAGCATATATGCTTTCTTGAGGGGCACCACTTGATTTGTTTTCTTGTTTAGAAGACTGAAGAAGCACAAATGATAAGCCTCCAATGAAAACATCCACATTAATCAATTTAAATTTTTAAGCTGATGACATCTGATCATAGAGGATATTTCTTTTCAAGCATCATGTTTATTGATTAAAACCATCACCATGCATATTTCTACAACAATTATCATGCCTTTAAAATGTATTCTTCCACTTGAAATATGAGCAATCAATGGTCATTTGTTGTTAAATCCCAATGTTATTTTGACAAATAAAAATATTACAGCATCTTAAACTAACATCATGCGTTCAAGATTGTGAATGAGGTCCTCTCATGGAAAGATCAAATGTTAGAGGAAAACAGATGCTGCTTATGTTCAAAGCTTTACCAAAGGAAAAGGCCTAACTTCTTTATTTTTTTTATAATTATTTTTGTTTGAAAGGCCTAACTTCTTTATTTTTTATTTTTTATTTTTTACCTAACTTATTTATGTTAATATGCTTCAGCTTTATTAGGTCAGCACAACAATACTTGCCAAATAAATTCTACCTATGATAACCTAAATTTAATTAAATTAAATCTTGTACAAAAAGTCAATTAGGTGCATAGGACCACAAAAGTACTTCATTAAACTCAGTTAAGATCTAAAGCATCAGTTAAAAACTAATTAAAAACTTTTGTACTAGAAAGCTGTTTTAGAAAACAGTAAGAAAGTTGCCCCAAACGAAGCCTATGTCTTCCATTATTTTCTACTAATGTTGGGTTGTGCTATATGGTGTTATGCTAGTCGAGAAAAACATATTACTGTTGGGTTAAATCAAATTAAAATAGTTATTTCAAGTGTTGTAAGACTTGTGATTGTTTGTTAAGACATGAGTTGACAAAATAACTAAAATTGATATATTATGAGTTTGATTTAATGATAATATAATAACCTAATCTTAATTGATCCATAATTAAGTAAAATAAATTATATTTAATCGCAAAGATAGAAAAACTATAATTAACAAAAGAACTTTTTTGGGACTTTTTAGTTTCCATATAAGATGGTGGTTAGACCTAGAAGGCTTTATGGTGCAGAATGTTGGCCATTAAAAGAAGCATAATATTAAGTTAAGTGTTGCAGAGATGAGGATGCTCGGGTGGATAAATGGATTTACTCTTAAAGACAGGATACGAAATTAGCATATACGTGAAAAGGTTGGAGTAGCTCCAGTGGAATATAAGATAAAAGAGAACCGTCTTAGATGGTTTGGTCACATAAAACGGTAGTCTTCTGATGAACTGATTAGAAAAGTAGATGTATAAGATTTAACTAATTTTAAGAAAGATAGAGGTATACCTACAAAGACTTGGTTACAAAATATTAAAAATGACTTCTTTTTAATAGATTTAAATGAGAATTTAACTTTAATATAGCACAATGAAAAAAAAGGATTCATGTAGCCAACCCCACACAGTGGAATAAAGGCTTAATGTTGTTGTTGTCAGTTTCTATATAACTAGGCTTTTTATAAAAACTACCACATTAAACACCTGTTGTCAGTTTCTAAATAACTAGGCTTTTTATAACAACTACCACGGTAAACACCTTAAAATTATGTAGGAATTACATGCATAACATTAAAATTTTAACAATTTACAAAACTAACGTCCATGTCATTTTTTCACGTATTTTGAGCTTGCCACAATCAAACCACTAGGAATTAGTCAAAAGTAGAAAATACAAGTTGGGTTTTTAATTTTTTATTATAATTTTGATATTTGGATGTGAATATAAAATTAATTATAAGGTGTCAATTTAGTAAATAATTAAAATTTAAAATATTATATATATATGTAATTGCACCTAAAACTATTTTCGTTGTTCAAGTAGAAGAAGCCTGCACAAGGCTAGGCAAATCTGAACCATAATCTAAGAACTTTGTGAATATAAACTGTTTGATTTCATTAAGATCATTAAAATATTAAATAAATAAGCCATAACGCAAGATGATTTTAACGCAGCACATTCTCACAGTAAAAATAAAAAAGAGAGACGAGTTCGCTGACATTTTCATGATCCATATGTCGAAGCAGCTTAATCTCCCGCAAGGTCCTCTTCGCATCGATCTTATTATCAAAAGCATTCGCAATTTTCTTGATAGCCACCTGTTCGCCCGTCTCAGAATTGAACGCCGAGCTGAATCATCAACAAGAAGGAGCCAACATTTTTAAGTTCGAAACATCAAAATCAAATGCTCAAACCCTCTACCTCAAAATCCAGAACCTAAACTCAAAAAAAAAAAAACAAAATCTAAACCTCTCAACCAAAAAAGGAGAAATCGTACCACACGATCCCGTAGGCCCCTTTCCCAATTGGCATAATAGGCGGCTTGTACTTGGAAGTGACCTCGAAGACGTTACCGAAAATATTGTATTGTATGAAGCGTCCGCCATGGCTTAGCGTGGCCTGTATGCTCTCGAGGCCCGGCGGCTGCGCCACCGCTGCTTGATGCCTCGATGGACCCGCATCCGTCATGTCCGTATCCGCCGCGTCCATCTCCCTCCCAGCACCGAAAGATACAAACCCTAGATACAAAGTTCGGAAGAGCTAAAGCAAGCTTCCCCTTTTTCTTCCAACAGGGCCTAATCAGAGTTTCGAGATGAGAGAAGGGAGAAAGAGAGCTCAAGGGATAAAATTACGGCGAATCTATCTGGCATTGTTGATTTGCGTTTGCGTCGAAGTATGATGGCTTTGAGATGATCGATTGTTAGAGAGATGCTGAATTTTATGTTCTATACGTAAGGAATGTATGCGATGTGGAGAATTGTGCGGAAAGGATTGGTTTAGGATGCAATGCAACGGTGCAGATGCAGCGTATGCTATTTGACTCAGTCATACGATCGAAAGATGACTGCTGTCTGGCAGTTTATGCGGCCGTTAGCCTTAAGGTAATGGAACGAAGGAAAAGTGGTAGAGAGGTAGGCAAGGGAGTTTTTTTTTTTTTTTTTTTTTTTGTGAATTTAAGCAAGGGAGTTTTGGATTGATTTAAGTGTTATTTAGGACATTCCAATTTATTTGTTTATCAATATTTTAAATATTAAATATCTCGGAGATTTTGGTGTGGTTGAAAAATTTGTGAAATTTACTTTTATATCTTATGATAATTTTATTATGATTGATTAAATATCATTAATTTATATTTATTTCTCAAATTTTTATTTTGAATAGAAATATTCTTATTATGTCTACATCCCTTTCAAATTATATCATCCTCTTCTCCATAAACTATTAGATTATATACCACCAAGGCAAATGAATGGCAAGGCAACAAATTGATCATCATGCCGACAAAAATGGCAATCGGTCTTCCAAAGTGTCAAGGCTAATACATAGTAAAAAAAATAAGTATTAGACATCGGATAAAGGTATATAGAAGTCTCCAAAGCAAATTGTTAGATGTCTATTAAAGAATATTTAGTGGAGAATTAAGTAATGTAGGAAAAGTAAAATAGGATAGATAGGAGCCACCTTCTAGCTCTAATTGGCTATTTATCCTCCTTGCCATTAGTTTCTTTATATTATGAAACTGACATTGGTGATCTTGTTGTTAGCTATCTAAAATAGTTTTATACATTCAATATGATTGAAGGTGCCCATTCATAGTTGAAAATCACTTATACTCCACCAAATTTTGAAGGATATCAATAGAAAACATATACATACAAGGAAAAATTCAAATACAATTAATATTACCATAAGTTAAATAAGAGAAATTAATCTAATTATTGCAAATAATGAAAAACCAACTGAGTGTCTTGATTGTCGTCGACAAACAGACAATGCCTTGTCGGGACTCATTAGAAGTAATTCATTCAAATTAATAAGCACAACATACCTCACTACTCTAGCAATATTTTAGAGACTTAGATTTAGAAAATAGAATAATATTACAATCTCTGTGAGCTTTTCATTTGTTGATAATTTCCATTTAACAAAATTTCATATGGATGACAATGCTTAAGAATGGTTCCTTTGGCTCTTAAAAATCAAACATCTATTGTTAGAATTCCTAACAACTGCTCCAATCCTTTCAAATGTTGTGACTTATAAGGTGAGATGGCCAAATTAACTTAAACATCCTCAATTGCCAAGTATCAATTATAATTTGAGCAGTTATCCAACCAAGTCATTGGCATTGTTGAATAATTTTTACGAAGTTGTTTTAAACTGCGACTTCAAGCTACAATCTAGAAGAAATAGAAATATAAAAACCCTCATCTCTCATATCAATTGAATTGGGTCTTCAAACCAAGATAATTGAAAATAAGTTAGATGATTGTTCCTCTCTACTACCAATGCAACCCTCCCCACACTTTGTCCATCCCAGACCTCCACCCCTACTTTATTTACCGACAAAATTTGCACTTATGAAACAACAATTTCTAATCAAATGCCTCACTACTACTAAGATGTTGGAAAAATTAAAAAAAGAATTGTAGTACAATTATGATGAGGAGCATTTCCATTGAAATCACATTTATAAAGGTTCAATGCTCACACTAATGATTGTTGATGATGAAAAATAGGATGAACAAAATTAAGATGACTATGCTTAAAAGCAACAACTATCATGTGAACCAAAACTCACATCTGCACACTGGCCCATGGTTTTGCTACACGTCCTCCTTGGTCAACCATTATGAGACACACTGTGTGTCTAATGTTCTATTCAAAACTTGTCAATCCAACTCCTTATTGATAGAGGATGACCCAAAATTTAATTCAACAAAGCATGAATGAATATCTACATTTATTGTTCATACCAACTAAAGAGTTTTGAAGTCCTTATAGGAAATGCTATTTCATTGCTTTAAAAATATAAAAGTGCAAATGACCCAATAAAATTACAAAACTACATAATGATGGTGGATTTGTTTGTGATTCCCCTACAAGATTTTAATTTGGTATTAGCATTATAATGGTTAAAACAATTTGGCAATGTTATAACAAATGACAACACTCTTTCCATGACATTTCAATGGCTTAGCCAACAGGTGAAACTCCAAGGGTCAGAGCACTTCAAAATAGTAAGGTATGCTTAACATCAGACATTTGGACTTCTATAAATACGGATGGGTTTATTTGTTTAATAATGCATTTCATAGTTAATCATCTATATTTGTTAAAAAATATAATTAACTTTGGTTTCATGCCACCCCCACATGATGCCATTACATTGTTTGAAAAAATACAATCTCTTCTAATGGAGTGGGAAATAGAGTCTATGATTTTCAGCATTACTTTGGATAATGCATCAGCAAACAATGTGTCACTTGAATTTTTAAGAAATTATTTAGCTTTATATGGTACTTTTCTATGTGATGGTGAGTTCATTCATGTACATTGTACAACCCATATTATTAATTTCATGGTTCAAGATTGTTTGAAGGAGATCGATGGTTCAATAGTGAAAATCAGGGAAAGTGTTAAGAACATGAAAGGCTCCTAAACAAGGAAGCAAAAGTTTCTTGATTGTGTCAAATAGATTTGTCTAGATGGAAAGAGAGGTTCACACCATGATGTTTTGATGAGATGGAACCCCACTTTCATCATGCTTGATAGTGCTATCTACTAAAGACGAGCTTTTCATCATTTAGAGTTGGGTGTTTCAATTTATAAGAATTGCCCAAGTAGTCTTGAGTGAGAGAAGTTTAAGCTATTTGCACTTTCTTGACTCCCTTCTATGAGATAACTTGTGGCATATCTCGCACAAAGTACCCAACATCAAATTTATACTTTCCATGGATTTCAACAGCTTATGGGTCATTGAAACATGAAATGTTAAGTGGCCATGACTATATAAAGAGAATGGTTATAGGGATGATTGTTTAATTTTAAAAATATTGGTAAAAATTTAGTATTATATTGGTCATAACTATCATTTTAGATCCAAGGTACAAATTTATTTTAATTGAGTGGTGCTATAAAAGAATATGAAAGTGATTATCTCTATGAACTAAGGAAGGTAAGAAATAATTTATTCTTTTTATTTGCAAACTATAGTTCAAGAGGGAATTGATCATCAGGGCAACAATCATGTGCATCTCAAATGGAAGGTGGTATATCAAGAAGTGCATCTTCAACTATAATTAAGTCACCATTTCTTTAGGTATCATTTATGGTGTATATATAGTTCTTCATTCCAACATATCTTCTTTACAAATATTCTTGATTAGCTTCACACACAAGAATTTGATTCTTTTGAAGAAGAATTTTGTATGCCTAGGAAATCATAAATAGAAATTTATTTAGATGTGCTAAAGCTAGACATAAAGACTGATTTAGATATATTACATTTTTGTAAAGGCATCCAATATAGATTTTCCATTTTATCTACTATGGCTCGTGAAGTTTTGAGCATTGTTATAACTACAGTGGCATCTGAAAGTGCTTTTAGCAATAGCAGTAGAATACTATATCAATATCAAAGTCCACTTAAGCATGACATAGTTGAGGCACTAGTCTATGCAAAGGATTGGTTGTATGCATAAAGGCTATTTTATTGTTCATCTTTTCTCTATTCCATTTCTAATTTTAGCACATTTAGAAGTAGAGCTCATATTCATTTTTTTTATTTGTTGCACTAGTACATGACCCTAAACTTGATACTGTAACAAACGATATCCTCGATTTAGATGTTAATCAAAGTGATGCAAAACTGGGTGAAAGTTCAGTTATTAGATGATTTAACATTATGATGCTATTTATGGGGTGTTTTTTAAAGATGTCAAACATCTAATTAGTAGTTAAGTAACACATTGTTACTGCATGGGGGCATTTTGATAATCTATTGCATTACATGTGAGTGTTATTATAAGGAATAAACCTACTGTCATATTTCATTTTAATTTATTTAGTTCATGTGCTAGTCATTATTATATTATCTTAGTTTGCACAATACAATGCTGATATTATTTGGTTGTTGGCTACTACCAACCATTTGGCATTTGTAAACTGTTTAATTTGCTTTAATGTTTGAGTCATACTTCTTAGAAATTAATAAATTAAATCTATTCATATGTTTACCTAAATATGGACATAAGTTAAGGTTTGTCAGGTTGTTGTATGTGAAACCTACTCTAAAATCTCTAAGATGTTTTGCAACTATTGTATACTTGTTAATGCATTGTTATCTTCTAACTTGTTGTTTTAGTCATATATGCTATATATCTGTTATTGTGTTAATGCTTTTTATGTATAATTATCTTCTAAAATGAAAGCGAAACCTTGTGTGTTTGGTTCATACCTCTTGGTTCTTAGCAGTTGGTTGGTGATTGCATTGTGATAATGCGCAACTTCTATTTGATTCATACGTAGACCTCTCAGTCTCATGTGATGGTTCATAAATGTATTGCTAAAGGTGAAACTTCCTATTATATTTGATTTAAATTTTATGAAGCAATGATGATAAACCTTCTAAACTAAAAGTGAGACTTCATATGAGATAATTGTTAGTATTATTGTAACCATTTGGCATTAGTATTATCTTAGATTGAGAATATGCTATCTAATTAAACAAATAAAACCTAAGCAATACAAATTGTTATCTTGGATGGTAATTTTATTACACTTAGATTCACTACATGATCAATTATTTGGAGGGTTAATCTGAGCTATGTATTGTATATACTTTTTTTCTATTTAACTAATTTTATTGTTGTTAAATTTATATGAGGACTGAAGAGTGAAGACAATTATCTGGGGAACAATTGAGCAAAACAGAAAAAGTGTAAACTAATATGGTCTGTAATCTTCCCTGTTGCCTATTGAGAAATATTATATGTTGGATGTCAGTGTAATTTGTGATTTGTATTTTTGTATTTTATTTTGTATTATACTTTTTTGTAATTTATTTGCTATTTTATAATAATGTAGCTATGTAATTTGTTTTTCATATAACTATATGTTTATAATTTAATTTGTATTCAACATTTATGTAATTTACTTTTGAAAATTAATTTGTATTATCTATTTATTGAAAAAAAAAGTTTTAAAATTTTAATCATGTAGTGAAATCTACTAAAAATTTTGAAATAGTTCAAACCCAGGTTAAATGGGTTTGGTTGGGTTGACCCGGATATGAACCATATTTGGTTTGGGTCTCAAATTTTGACCTAATTTTAAAAATGGGTGTTCAGGTCGAGTCAAACAATAACAAGATAATTTTGGTTTTAACTCAAACCCGACCCAAAACCTTTTTTTGATAGCCCTAGTTGGCTTACATGTTTTTTAAATTTAAATAATTAAACTTTAAAACTTTAAAACTTAAATAATAAAATGCTAAATCAGTAAGAATTAAAACCAAATTAAAAACACACTTAGGCCTTTAACAATCAACTTTACATCAAAACAACTTGAATAATAAAACCCCTTTGGACATATTAAAGCCACACAACCTTCTTCACATATTGTAGATGGTTTGCTAGGACAACTGACCTTAGCTTAGGCTTGACTGGTGGTTAGTTTAGTGTGCTTGTAGATGCCTTTCTTAGAGAGAATCTTATGTTTATTTACTTACCTTATGCAATTTACATAAATATATTTATTTACACACTTTTACCTGCACAATGCACTGTGTTTAATAGTTACATGTAGGGTTGTATTGCACTCTTATTTTCTTCTTATGTGTTTTCATTACAGTACACTATCCTTAGGAATATATCTAGATTGAGTTCTACAAAAGTTATAAAAGGTTAAAAGTATCTGCTTATACACATTGAGCTCCAAAAGGAAATGCTTTCTTTTCCTTTGAGAAACATTATATTTTTTAATCTTATAGGAAACATGAAGTAAGAAGATAATAAGCAAATGCATTTAAATATATATTCATAGGAGTAAAAATACACACCTATTGCAGCAGAGTTTGGCAACCTTATTTTTCAGCAAACCCTAGCTTATATCTCTCTTATCAATAAATAAATAAAGATGTTTCTGACCAACTGTTCTTTCACACACTGCTTCATATTATAAGTATTACATTCATATGGGTGGTAGATTTGCATTATAAGTAGCCATTTCATATGTTTCTTTCGATGTGCATGTTTAGGATTTTGTAGAAATATGTATATTAGTTATAGGATGATACAATAGTGGTATCGTATACACGAACACCTTTAACCTGACATGCATACATACATGAATTTTATTTTCTACAACATACACTAGCCCAACACATAAGCCTACAGTAATAGATAGAGTGGTCTAAGCAACAGGCCTGCCTTACTACTCTTTATGGGTTTAAGGCCAATACACTGACAAATTTTTCTAGAAAATGTAGACTTAAAAAACTTTATAAAATTTAGTGTAAACTAAAAATGAATCTTAGAGTTTAACGTATCTTTAAATCAAAATAGTAATAGTTAGTTACATTTGATCTTATTTATCTTATTAAACTCTGATTATAAAACTAAATTAAAATCCTTGATTTCAATGTTAAAAATAGCTATCTTACCTGCATGCATAAGACGAAGAAATCATGGTTTTAAAATTGTGTGCTTAGGTGGTTAGATGGAAGCGCACTCCAAGCGAGCACAAGTCAAGATATATTTGCACCCCTCAAATTTTATTCTAGAAGAATTATCCTGATCTCCAAAAAAAATTTATAAACTCTAAAATTTTTCCAAAATGATTGATTAAAATCTTTATATCAATTCTACTAAACTTTAAATATAAAATAAGTCAAATCACCAATTTAATTGAAAGTTTTTTATTTGGAGATGTAATTAACTAAATAGGTTTCTTCTATAGGAACCCAAGAACCTTGATTAAAATAAATGCTATTTTAGTTCACTAAAATAAAGGAAAAATCTTTTGGATTCAGACTAAAGCTAATCCTTGGTTAATTATATTTTCAAAATGATCGATGAAATGTTCTTTTATCCTTCGGGATGAATTTTACATTTCCTATGCTGAGTTTGATTATGAAAATATTATTTGTTTCTCTTTTCAAGTTGATATTGATGCATTAGTCTATTTCTCAAGGTGTATAATGTTGGCTCTATGGATTTGACTAAAGAAACATAAAGCAAACTAGTGGCACACATTTATTTCTCCCCGTGGATTTTTCTAGTGACTCCACTAGGAAATGGGCTTAATTTCCATATTTAGTGGAGAATAGACTTTAAATCGATAGTATACTTGCTTATGCAGTGAATTAAGTTATCTCCTTACATTCTTCCTTCCATTCATTTCATCTTTCAATAGGAGTGATTAAAGTTCCAAAATTAGAATTCAAAACAATCATCTTAAAATTAAATATCAACCAATCATTCCAAAATCAAATTTCAACCAAATCAAAATCCAACACTCATTAATTTTTAAACTCAATTCCAAATTCCAATCAACCATTAATTTAAATCCAAACTCTAAAGTTATCTAATTTAGCCCTGGATAGTACATTATAGTTACATTTTTAGTGTAACTATGTGATATTATCTAGACTAAGTCCATAGAAAAAATCCATGTCATCTTCCATGTCAATCATTTAGAATTTGCTTTGGGGAGTAGATAGATTCACTTTACTGTATTATCCTAATTCTAATTTGGACTCAACAATTTCAGTAATAGATATAGATTTCTAGTTTAATTTTAGAAAATATATAAACAATGGATTTTCAGCTTCAACATTAGCCAATCCCAATCTACTGAGGGCTCCAAAATTAATTTTGGATTAGGTTAATATTATCCAATTTACATTCACTAGATCACAAATTTAAGTGGTTGAAACTATAGAGGTCCCTGCTTAACCAACTACTACATAGGTCAATATTAAGGGTGGGTTTTTAACTACTTTGATGGCTGCTAGACCCTTAGTATTTTCCATACTAACTAACCCTTAAACTATTGACAATGAAAAACTAAAATCAATAGTTTCTTCTAAGTATTCAATATAAAATAAATTCAAGATAAGGTCTTCATCTACTGTTACTCATATAACCAAATCCCAGTGTCATAACATGAATCATCTTCTGAGATAAAGGGTTGAGAAGGCTAAGTTTTATAAAGAGGATGTGTTGATTGCCATTGCTACTAAAGTAATAATCAAGATAAATCCTGAAATTCGTGAAGCCTATATCAATTCCCCATAGTTGTTCGGAAGTCAATTCCATCCACTATCAGCTACTGTCGGAGAGGAAAAAGTTGTTTATATAACAAACTCTCCACCTCCTATTTTTCATAAAACTTTTGTTCTACCTTTCTTATCCAAAAGGAAAAAGAAGTTTAAATCATTCTTAGATGGATTAAATAATAAATTTTCCACTGGTTATTGGCAGTCAAAGAATGAATTTCTAAAGAGTGCAAAAGATGTCATTTTCACTAAGACACAATATTTATCATTTAGAGAAGGGTAATCTCTCCACCTCCAACAAAGAGAAGAGTGACTTTTGAAGTTACAAACTAGTTATTATTATAGATTATCACTGAGTGATAAATAAGTTATCAGATGTTAACGATTAAGTAGTATCATTTAGTAATCAAAGTCAAACAATTCCTACAAAATTTCTAGGAAATGGTGCATTGGCTCATCAAGGGTATAACCCTATATCTCCTCCATCTTCAAATCAATATAAAAATTATCTTTTAGCTTGGAGATCTTATTATATTCAATCTTGTCAAAAGTGGTTGCTTAAATGGATGCCGAATTTTGATGTGAGGGAGGAATCCCCTATTGCTCCGGTTTGGATTTCTTTTTCAAATTTGAGGCTTCACTTCTTTAATCGTTAAATTATTTTTGGTATAACTTCTATTTTTGGGAGACCATTACAAATGGACCAAGTTACTTCAGTTGTGTCGAGGCCGTTTGTTGCTCGGGTGTTAGTTGAACTTGATGTTTCTAAGAAAACATCCTACTGGGATATGGATTGGGTCTGAAGTCAAGGGGTATTTCCAAAAAATTGAGTTTGAAAATTTACCTAATTTTTATTCTTTTTGCAAGATGCACGGCCATGGCATGAATGACTGTTATCAGAAACATCCTCATCTCTATAAAGAAAAGAAATCATTGAACAATAATGAGGGGGTGGTTGCTCAGGTTGTCTCTAATCCTACTCTTATTAATTTAGAGGACAATAACTCTAATCCTATTCAAAATCTTGAGGACCCGAGGGTGGTTAATGTGGAGGATCCTCTTCCTTATAATCCTAATGATGCTTCATTGAAGCATGATCAAGGAGTTTTTGTTCAATCATTTGCTTTTTCTACTATTGACTGTGAAAAGAATATAAAGGATACTTTGACTAGTATTGAAGTCCCCAATCTTGCCCTTGTTGAAACTACCTCTTCGTGCAGTTTTAATCAAAATGTTTATGAGTCTAGTGGTGTTATGCTTACCTCTACTGCTTATAATCCTTTAAATGAACATGAAGTTTTGGTTATTCAAGTGACTTGCAAAGAGGGGGAGAGGAATGACATCCTTCTAGAGGAAGGTGAATTTGTTTCTATGGAGATTGGCTTGCCTATCTCTAAAGGCATGGAAGAGCTTGTTGTGAGGAACCGTGACAGTTTAGAGGATGATTGTATGTTTATGGAGGATGAATGTCCTCAATAGACTTCTCTTAGGGAACATCCAAATGGTAGTAAGACTATCTCAACTTCTTATTATAATAATGATTTTTTGACTGATACTGAAGATATGCATATTGCTGCTAAATGTTTTGTCAGGGATGATAATGATTTCAGTTTTAGTAAAGTTCATAGTAAAAGAGAAAGGAAGCTTAAGCATATCTCTTTGAAACCTCCTAGAAACACTCGATTGCATACTTCCCACTAATTTTTTCTTTATGTTTAATGTAATTATTTGGAATGTGAGAGGCATTAGTTGTCCTTCTTCTAGAATTCGTGCTAAGAATTTATGTCGTGTGCATAACCTTTCTATCCTTGTGTTGCTTGAGCCTCTTATTTCCTCTTCTAAATTGTTAAGCATCGCTCATTTTTTGGATTTTAAACATGCTATCTCTAATGTGGCTAACAAGATTTGGGTTTTTTGGAAAGACTCAGTTAAAATTAATGTTATTGGTAATTTTGCTCAAGTTTTTCATTGTAAAGTTGAGGTTATTAGTTTCAATTGTTGTGCCTCTTTTGTGTATGATGCTTCATCTCTTTATAATAAAAAAGTGCTTTGGGAGAAACTTATTGATTTTCATAATATTTATAATTTTCCTTGGCTTGTTGGTGGTGATTTTAATGCTATCACTAACCCCTCTGAAAGGATTGGAGGTTCCCCTCCTTTTTGTTCTATGGAGGATTTCAATAGTATGATCTTAACTTGTAACTTAATTGATATTGGTTTTGTTAGTAATAGTTTTACTTTTAATAGGGGTCATTTATGGCAAAAATTGGATCGGGAGCTCTTTAATGACTCTTGGATTAACTCCCTTATTTCCACTAATTTGCAACATCTTAGTAGAATTTTCCAAAAATCTTGGCATATTATTGATAATGATATTTTTTCTGCTATTTTAGATTTCTTTGCTGGTAACTCTATACCTAAGTTTTTTACTTCTACTTATATTATTTTTATTCCTAAAAACAATGTTGTTAACACTTGAAATGATTTTAGACATATCAGTCTTTGCAATTTTTTTAATAAATTGATCTCTAAAATTATTATTAATTATCTTACTTCTATTTTATCTAGAATTATTTATCCTAATCAGATGGGTTTTGTGAAAGGTAGGGCCATTACGGATAACATTTTGTTGGCTCAGGAATTCTGTCAAGATTTGGATGTTAGGGTGAGAGGGTGTAATTTAATTCTCAAGCTTGATACTGCTAAAGCCTATGATATTATTGATTGGAATTTTCTTTATCTTACTTTAGAGTTTTTTGGTATTGACTATATCTTTTTCGAGCTTATTAATAATTGTATTGAAGATGTTTATTTTTCTATCATTGTTAGTGGCTATAATCACGGTTTCTTCAAAGATTCTCATGGATTAAGGCAAGGTGATCATATTTCCGCTGCTCTCTTTATTATTGTAGCTGAATTCCTTTCTAGGGGGCTTTTAATTTGTTTGATGCTAATCCTAGCCTTTAGTTTAGAACTTTGGGAGGGTTTCCCATATCCCATTTAGGCTTTGCTGATGATTTTATTATTTTTACTAATACATCTAGTAATAAAATTCAAAAAATTATGGATTTGTTTTATCAATTTGAGTTGGTTAGTGGCTTAGCCTTTAGCAAAAATAAAAGTTGTTTCATTTCTTCCAAAAGAATGTCTAATGATCGTATTTCTGCTATTAAAAATCTTATAGGTTTTACCCATGCTCACTTGCCCATTAAATATCTAGGTGTTCCTCTTTTTAATGAGAGGTGGATATCCTTTTTGTTTGATGATCTTATTGCCTCTGTCCATAACAAACTGTTATCTTGGGAGTCCAATTTTCTTAGCTTTGGTGGAAGAGTTATTCTTATTAAAATTGTTCTGAGTGCTTTACCAGTTTGTAGTTTTCAAATTGTTTTTCTTACTCAAACTGTTTGTGATAGGATTCACAAACTTATCAACAAATTTTTTTGGAAAGGCACTTCTTCTAGCTCTAAAATTCATTGGACTTATCGGGATAAGAGTTGTGGTGTTTTGGCTGAAGGTGATCTTGGTTGTAAAAATCTTTATGGCTTGGCTAAGTCTTTTTCTTCTAAACTTTGGTATAATTTGCGCTCTAATGATAATTTTTGGGCAAAATTTATGATTTCCAAGTATTGTGTTGGCAAGCATCCTACTAACTGTTTCTCTAAACAAGGTGATTCTAGAGTTTAGAAAAGACTTTGCAAGGTTAAATGGGAGGTGGGGCCCTTTATTTCTTGGGGGCTAGGTGATGGAAATATTTTCTTTTGGCAAGATCGATGGTTAGGTAAACACTCTATTGATTCTATTTTGAATTCTTCTTCTACTACTTCGGTTAAGGTGAACTCCTTTTATAATGATAATTGTTGGGATTATGAAAAACTTTCTAACATTATTCCTGATTGCATTATTCATCTCATTTTAAACTTACCTATGAACATTGATTAGAAGGATATTATCTTATGTAATTTTTTCAAAGATGGTGGTTTTCACTTAAAGGATGCTTGGCATACTTTCAGAGCTAAAAGCAATATTGATAATATTTTTTAATTTTATTTGGCATAAGAGCATTTCTTCTACTATTTCTGTCTTTATTTTGGAGAATTTGGCATAGATATTTACCCGCTGATGATAATCTCACTAAAAAAAGGGTTTAGTATGGCTTCCAAGTGTCAATGTTGTTGCTATTTAGAGAATATGCATCATGCATCTATTTATGGCCCTGTTGCTGTTAGAACTTGGGTCTATTTTGATGATTTGTTCTAGTTTAATGGCAATCTTTCCATTAAATCTATGCTAAATGCTTTGTTTATTAACTCTAAAGGTCACATCTGTAATGTTATTCCTTCTCTCATTCTCTAGTTTCTCTGTTTGGAAAGGAATATTTCTATTTTTTAATGATGTGAAAATGAACCATCATAATGTGATTCAGAGGATTACGGACAAGGTTTGCTCACTTGTGGCTATTAAGTTACTTTCTTATAAGAATTTTAAGAATTATTATTTTATTGGCAATGCTTTAGGGATCAGGGGGGTGGGTGCTCTGACTGATTCTCGTGCTAATATTATTTATTGGATCAAACCTCCTAAAAACTTCTTTAAATTGAATGCGGATGTTGCTTGTGGTGAGTCTTCTGGGGGTAGTGGTGGTACTATTAGGAATAGCAAGGTATGCCTTATTTTAGCCTTTATTGGGCCTACTCTTCTTGGCAATTATGATAAAGCTGTGACCTTAGCCATTCTTTATAGTATTCAGTTATGTGTTTCCCTTAATTTAACTAATTTACTTATTGAGCTGAACTTTGATTATGATTTCCAGCCATTTTTAGTTGAGGGGGATACATTTTGTATCTCTGATCGTTTTTACCATATTAGAGAAATTAAAAAACTATTGGTTTTTTTGAATTATGAGTTTTTGCACACAAACAACGAGGGGAATGTGTGTGTTTCTTGGCTTGCGAACTTGGGTTATACCCTTGATTATTTTACTAATGTTATTGGAGCTTCCATTCTGGTTCTTCTTCATGGTTTGCTAAAACTGGGTGAACTTGGTATTCCTTATGTTACTCCTTAAGTGGCTTTCCTCCTTGGTAGGTTGCTAGTTGATTTTTTTGTTGTGGTTTTTGATTGGTTAGGCTATTTTGTTGTTTCTTTATCCTGTTTCTGGTTCTTGGTTTCATCTGTTGGAGGATTGTGCTGGTATGCTTCATTTGGCTTGGCATGTTTAGAGGTTTGTTTGGCTTTATAGTCTCCTGAGATGGAATTTCTTCCTTCTTTGGGAGTACCAGTACTTCTCTTTGTTGGGTGTATTCAATTTTTACCATAATTTTCTGATTTTTGGTATTTCTGGTTTGTGGACGTGTACAACTATTTTTGATTGCTGCTACTGGTTGTATCTCAGGTCTATTTTGGCCCTGTTTTTGGGGGTTTTGTGGTGATTTTTTGTTACTTTCTTTTATTTTTTGTTACGTATTGGGTTGTTGGTGCTTCCTTGCACTTATGGGTGCCTATATGGTTCCTCTTGATGTTGTTTATTGCTGTTATTGCTGGGGGTTTATTTTTTGGCATTTATTTCTCTGTAGGGTTATTAGGTTAATTGTGACTGGTTTCCCTGCCTGGTTCCTTTCTCCTATATGTTTCATTGGGTTCTTTGGTTTAGTTGGGTTCCTTTTTTTTGTTTCATTTGTTGGTTGTTTTGGCATTTGGTCTTGCTTGTTGGTTGTGATTATCTGGGTGTTGTATTTTATTTCCTGTCTGCATCTTTTGGGTCTCTTCGTTGTAGCTATGGTCTGGATGGTTTTAGACTTGAGCTATGATTGCAATGACCCTATTGCAGCTTTGGACTGTTTGGGGTTTGTATACTAGTTTGGATGGGGTTCTGGGCAGATGTGCCTATGGTTTTCATTTACCTGGGTTATTGGTTTGGATTCTGTTTCAAGTCAATTGCTAGAATGGCTTTGGCATAACCTTTGGTAATTTTATGGAGGATTTCTGTCGTGTTGTGTGTGTGTGTGTGTGTGTGTGTGTGGGGGGGGGGGGGGGGGGGGGGGGGGGGGGCTAAGCTGTTGTGTTCTGGTTTCGGGTTTCTATTTTTCTTCTACTGCGCCTATGGGCTGGGTGCTTCTGTTAACCTGATGCTTATGTCCTGGTGTATTGGTGTTATCCTCTACTACTCGAGTTATTTAAAGAGCTGGTTGGTGTTTGTACCTAAGGGTTGGAATGAAAAAAAAAACTAGAAGAGATGATGTCTATGATCACCATTATGCAAGGTAAAAGATCTCCTTATTAAATGCATAGATCAAATCACCTCTTGATGAATTAGTGAATATTAATAGTAAAAGTAAAGCAGTTTATAAAGAAGAAGTGGAAAATAAATTGGTAAAACTAGAAAAAGAGTCAATCCAGTCTATGGATATAAAGTATATTATCCATAAAGTAGATGGTAGAATAATAAGTCAAAGAGGCTCTAGCACAATCTTTGGGTACCTCATCATTTAAGGGGTATACCATATCCAAAATAATATGACTTGGTCCCTTATATGAAAGGGTTCATGCCATCCTCATTCAAAAATTTTGATGGTAGAATTGATCCTAAATAACACCTTGCACTTTTTAGGGCTAGCAATTGTAATGCTAGTGGAAGTGACATATTACTATATTAATTGTTCGTTAGTACTTTATCTAGTATTGCATGTAATTGGTACACTATACTATCAAATGGGTCGATGCATACCTTCAATGAAATAGAAAGTTTATTCATAAAAAGATTTGCTAGTGGAAAATATCACATCATTGTCGGGAACCTGGTAGTAAAAAAGTAGAAATCAAGTGAATGTTTAGTAGATTATATCTTGAGATCAAGAAATCTTATCATGTGTGAGCCACAGTTGTAAGAGCAACATGCTATAGAAATTTTATTAAACAATATCCATGGTCTAGTCATCTTACTATTTAAAGGTTTTATAATTAAGACTTTTTAGAAGTTATTAAACAAAGCATATAATCTCTAAGAGGAAGCTTCCTCGTTATTATTCTTAAAAGATTAGTCTTCAAAAGAAGTGAGGAAGTTAAAACCTAAAAAAAAATGTTATAGAAAAGAAATCAGGATTAGTGTTTATAGTTGATATAGGAGAGTAGCTGAAACATATTTAGGTTGTTAATCTAAGTCATCTTACTAGATATCAATAGTTAAATAGACCGTAATATGATCATTAGTTTAGGTCTCAACCATATCTCCCTCAAGAATAGAGAAGGGAGAGAAATGAATCGGTCAAAAATAAAAAAATTATCCACTTAAGAAGGAAGCCTTTAAGAAGATTATTAAAAGCCTTTAAGGCTATGTTTAAACTTCTAGAGCCATAGAAGCCAAAAGATATGGGTAAATTGTGGGAAAACAAATATTGTCCATATCACAGGATAATCAGTAAAGAATTGAAAGATAATGAATATTACAAAGAATGCCTTGACAAAAATATTAAAAGTGGGCCAGCTATGATACCCAAGGAATATTTAGCTAATTTAAATTAAGGATCCACTAACTATGTAATTGGAATCCCCAGGTGAAAGTTTGTGATGGTTGTTAAGCCTTAAAGAATAAGTTTGAAGCTAACCAAGAGGGAGAGTGAATTAGTTATTTTTAAAAAATGTATAAAAAAGAAACTTTTTATAGCCTTTTTAATATCTAAAAATAAACAACTTAATCCCCTAATACAGAAGAAAATTAATTTCAAAATAATAGAAAATCAGAGTTTGTCAAACATATAGTAAATCATAAAAAAATAAAAAGTTCAGGATAATAAGAATTAAAAACACAAAAATTTATAGTGGTTCGGTCCAACCTAACCTACATCCACTCTATGGAAATCTCATATCTAAGTATTACACTAAAAGTAGTATCTCTTCTTTTGCCTCCACAACAAGGTAAAGAAGCCCTTACAAAATCTTTTTCACCAACCTAATGAAGTCAAAGAACCTGAAATCCTTTTTCACCCTCCTACTGAAGGCAAAGAACCTATAATCCTTTTTCACTCTCCTGGTGAAGGGAGAGAACCTAGAATATTTTTTCTCCCTTTTATAGATGGTAGAGAACCAAGAATCATTTCTCTCCCTCCTGGAGAAGGAAGATAACTTGGGATTAGTGTTGTGGAAAGTTTTTTTGGAGCCACCAAATGATCAAGGGAAAAGTTTGAAGAAGATAGGGAAGAACCTTACTTAAAATGACCTTATGAATCCCTCACAACTCTCTCTCACAAACAAACTCTCCCTCTCTTCTCTCCCCAAAGCACTCCTTAACTCTCTCTCTATGCTCCCTCTCAAGACATATATCAACAAAAAATGTTTTGAAAATAGATTATATGAAAGTTTAAAAAAAAAAGCCTCTCAAAAAAAAATCTAAATTTCAATCTGTTGACTCTAATCATCTAATATGATCCAAGATCATTATGTATGATTTGTTAAAAGTTCTCCTATTAGTATTATACAAGGAGACAGTGTCACGACCCAACCCGACCGGAACGAATTCCATCGCGTTGAGTCGCGATGGATGAATCCAGGATCTAGCTTTGAAATTTGCTTTCAAACTTTCTTCCAATATACACAGGACTACATAACGCAGAGCTACTACAAATATCCAAATATAAAGAAATTCATCCAACATTTTCTTTTTTCTTTCATAAAAATAATCATATACATTACAGTGCATGATTATAACAGAAAGTATAGAATAGAAAAGCAGAATAGCCATGACCGTACAAAAATCAAAAGTACAAAATACCTAATCTCAGATCAAATATAAAACGGGCTATTCCAAAAACTTCTTCCCTTTCCCAGAACCTGAAAACCATGAAGATAACCATAGTGAGCTAACAGCTCAGCAAGACTACACTAGCCTATCAAAATCTCCAGAAACTCTTATATAAAAAAACTCACAAAAAGTTTTAAAAATAGTTTATTTAAATAACCGTACATAATTCAGATAATCGTATAGAAATCATATAATCATATTGGATGCAGATATTCATACAGAACATATAAACAAACATACTTCATGCATTCCCATAGAACAGATAATCAGATGGAAATCAAATAACATATATAAAAGAACTGAATAAAATTCGTATCATATAATCGTATAAATCCCAAATCACATTTTTCAAATCACATATCAAATCACATATCCCTGACCCAGATAGAATCTTAAAGGATTCTGGCCCCTTATGCCTCCCTTCCCTGACACAGACAGAATCTCAAAGGATTCTGGCCCCTTATGCCTCCCTTCCCTGACACAGACAAAATCTCAAAGGATTCTGGCCCCTTATGCCTCCCTTTGTGCTTACAGCACCATAATATATCGGATATACAGAATTATCAGATCAGAATTCATTTTCATATTCCCAGACACAGATAAAATCTCAAAAGATTCTGGCCCCTTATAACTCCCTTTTGATATCATTCAAATCACATCAAACATTAAGTCATATCAGATTCAGGGAAATCAGATTCGTATCAGAAAATCGTCAGAGAGTATAACGGCAGACAACAGAAATTCAACGGATAAAAAATTCACAGTTTCAAAAAAATTACCAAATTACCAGAGATCATGTAAAACATCATTTCAAAACTTTTCTTGTACTGAAGCAATATTTTTCAACAACCAGATAATTTATGATTCGATAAAAACTCTATAGAATTCAAAATACCCAGTGAAAAAACTTCCAAAAAATACTCAAAATGTGCAAAAATTACAATCTCTATAACATACCAAAAGTTATGCGGTAAAAGTTTTACCGGTGCAAAGATATACCCTTTTTTCGCTAACGGAAACAAAATCTTAAACAGAAAATCTGTCAAAAATTATATTTCTAAAAATTGAGAAAGGCATAATGTGTCTTACCTCGAGTAGATCAACTTTCCCAACTACAACAACGGACGAAAATGAACCGAAGACGCCAAAATGCGGATTTCTTCCTCTTTTCCTCATTTTTCTCTCTCCTCTGCTTTTTCTCTCTCTTAAAAAATGTGAAATAGATATTTAATGGCTGAGATATTTCCCCTGATCGTCCGGACGATATTCGCAGTTCGTCCTGGGATGATCTCCTTGGGTTGTTCACAAATAAAGTTCGTATAAACTAAATTTGCTCTTCGTACAGGGACGATCTCCTCGGGTTGCCATCGTACGAACGATGATAAATTTTATCCCTAAACATAGCTCTCTATCTAAAGGCTTTTAACTGTTCGTCCCGAACGAACCTAGCTTCGTACGAACGAACCTGGAAGGAAAATCCAAAATAAGCTGAACATGAAAGAAAAAGGGTTTTCACAGACAGACGCTGTATAACTAGTTCAAAGATATGAATTGATTATCCAAGATGATTGAGAACATCATCCAGTACGATTAAAACAAAACAACCATTTTAAATAGTACAAAATGTATCACCTTGTGCGAACAGTTCAAGAGATGTAATGATTGTCTATATAATAGGCAACGATTTAATTATCATCCCATGCATCACTCAAGTCGTACAGTATGATCATCACCCATTGTTATGTATGATTTGATTAAACAAATTAACTATAATTATTCCCCTAATCATAGGTTAAATTTAGGCATAATTGTTATATATCATATAGTATGATGCATATCGTACGATACTATTAGATACAAATTTTGAATATTAAAATATTATCTAAGTTATGATTGGTGGCTATTTTTTATTATAACTAATCATCATGTACAATAGAGATCATACAGTACGATGAGTTTAATCAATCTTACTTAGCACAAGTGTCCTAATTAGGGTTTTTTGTCAACTAATCATCTCGTAGTATTAGTTTTAAAAAACATAACTTTTTCCTAACTCACTAACTCACCACCTTGAGTGTGTGAGTGAAATATTACTTAACTTTAGGATCCACCACAATACATATTTGACTTAAGAATGGTAAAAAATATAAAAGGACTAAAAAATATAGGCTTTATTCCTAATCTACCCTGTCTTGAGCTGATTGAGATTGAAAGTGAGATGTGAAGCTGAAATGTTAATGAGTAGGGAAAAATAGATATGCAATAGATTCAAATAGCACAGTAAAAAATTCAATAATATTTATTATCATCAAAATCGTAAGACTTGAGTCCAGATTTGTAACACTTGGAGAATATATTCCCATTTAGGTTAATTTGGTAGCTTCTAATGAAGAAATACAAAATAAAGTTCTGATCAAAAATCTTATGGAAGTGTGAGCTAGTTTAGCTTCTGCTATCTCAAAGGAGGAAGATAATAGTAAAGATATAGATTATGTGGCTTCTTTTAATGCTCTCTTGAGTAGACCCTAGCTCCATGAATATAGAAATGTACCTTCCACCCTTCATCGGTACATCAAATACTCTCATGAGGGAGTAAAACACTACATTAAAGGTGACTTTTAAACATTTTCAAATTATGAAGTTAGTAAATACGAAGTTGCTTCAAACTATCTGCCTAAAAAGTAAAATGCTTTCTCTTTAATTTAAAACTAGTTGAAGTAGATGAAAAAGTGAAAAAAGAAAAACAAAAATTAGAAAAATAAAAAGAAAAATAAAAGCATTCTAATCTTGAACATGATGTTCGCTATTCACTTGGTCTTCCTTCACAAAGAGGTGGTAGAATGGCTCAACAAGACTGATGTTGAGGTTGAAAAAGACAAAATTAAATAGTAAAAGAATATGAAAATGAGCATATATAAATAAAGGAGCCTATAATACATAGATTTGAAATCAAGTTTGAAGGATGAATCTTAGATGTTTGAGAAAAACTAACATGTTATAGAATATAGGAACTATATAGGATAACCAAAGTCTAAAATTTTTATAGAAGCTAAAACAATGAGGATAGGGTCCAAATTGCTAGGGAAGATAACTTAGATATATCTACCATGGAAAGAATAAAGAAGTATATGAAAAATATAATATTAACCTTATTATCTTAGAGTTATGTAAAACTGTTAGAGGTGAAAGTCTCCCCACTTTTAAATCCGGATTCTAAAGCTAATACTTGTGTACCTTCTATCAACATAACTATAAAAATTGATGTTATCCTTGATGATTAATTCATAAGTGAGATAATAAAACTTTCTTTTGATTGGCATTTAAATTGTATAAATAAATTTACTAAGCAAGATTTAACATAATTAAATTGAACTAGAGGTGAAGCCTAATAATTTGAACACGTGTGGAATACTATATACTACAAATAAACATCAATAATAAGTGTTAGCTTTGCAACTCTACATCCATTTAATGATGAAAATATTGCCTTAGTCATATCAAATAATCTAGAATCTGATAGTCTCTTTTTGGCAAATGTTAAATTCTTTAATAAGCTTTAGTTAGGGACAGTAGATGATCTAGATGACTCTCAAGTTAGGAAAGAAGATCCTTGTATAATTTTTTAGAAGTTCTTTACTGAATGAGGATGAGTCAAATAAAATTTTTGAGTTACTTACATAATTAAAAGACTATTTTGCTTAGAGTTATGAAAAAATGTCTGGACTATCTCCTAACATAGCGGTTCATAAATTAAAAAATTAATTAGAAAAAGGTATAGTTTTAAATGAACCACTAAATCTCTTGCATTCAACAATTGCTTCATGGCCTTTCAAAAGCTGGGGTACATATATCATTGGTCTTTCTATCCACCATCTTCCGGAGGTCTTAGATTTATATCAATAAACTACAGATTACTTCTCAAAGTGGGGAGAAGCAGTTTCATTGAGTGAGGTCAAATCACGCCATGTTCTAAACTTTTTTAAGGATTATATCATGTATTGCTTTAGTGTTCTTCATTGAATAATATTAGATAATGGTCCTTCATTCAGGAGTACTAAAAAAAAAATTAGCATCATAATATTGGTTGGAGATACTCAACAATCTATTACCCTCGAGCAAATGGGTTGGGTGAGGCCTTAAATAAAACTTAGGTTCAAATTCCAAAGAAAATTTTAGATGAAAATAAGCATCAATGGAACAAAAGGTTGACTGAAGCTTTGTGAGCATATCAAACAATGAATAAAACTCCAACTCAGTCTACACCATATGTTTTAGTCTTTGGCGTAAAATATATTATTTTTTAGAGATATGACTACCTTCATTTAGGATTGTAGTAAAGTATAACATGACATAAGAATAAAACGTTAAAATTTGATTGGAAGAGATCAAAGCTTTGGGAGAGAAGTAATTATAAGCTCAATAATGCCTTAAGTTATATAAAGTAAAAATGATTCAAACATATGAAAAAATGGTTTACCCAAGAAATTTCCAAGTAGGAGACTTGGTCTTAGTTCTACGAAGGTATATCATGGCACATCAAAGGTGGGTGGCAAATTTGAACCAATATAGGAAGGTCTATTCTTGGTGGAAAAAGTCTAATAAGGAGGTTTTTATTAGTTGATTGATTATAAGGGAGATTGTCTCATGTTGCCTATCAATGGATGATACTTCAAGAAGAACTATAATGGATGATGTGTTAAAAGAACTTTTCACTAAAAGAAATTTTAAAATTTAAGTTGTGAGTACTGTTAAAGTTATATAAATAAAATAGGTTCATATGAAAGAACTAAGTATGTAGAACTAGACTAAAATTAATGAATTCGTATTAACATTCCCTAAACCTCATTTTAGACATTTTAGTGATTTTTAAGGATTGATGTGATCTTCTGATTTTGCCTTTACGTTTGAATTTCAATTGATTGGGGATACAATTTCCAGGTATGTTCTGATTTGCCTAAAAATAGCCTTGTGGTGTAAACCCATCTTTAATTTTGTGTCATATATGTTCAGACAAAAATACCAATTTGGTCTAAGATCATTTTCAATCTCTACCCTATTTTCTAGGATTGGTGTATGCTACCCCATAGGTCCACTTTTCCTTTTGAATTTTAGGTTATAGGGTAGTTGTCTTAATCTAACCATTTAAATTTGCTTGTTGGGACTCACATCCCATTCAAGTTCAAATCTCATTCTCTAAGATTTGTATAAGCTATCCCATGGTGCCTTCTTACCTTTTGAATTCTTATTAATCAGGTAGTTATCCTGATCTAGCCATCTAAATTTGCTGGTTTGGGATTCACATCCCATTCAAGTTCAAATCTTATTCTCTTGGATTGGTGTAAAGCTACCCCATGGGGATTCCTTTTCTTTTAAATTTTGGTTGATCGGGTAGTTTTCCTGATCAAAATATGCTTGTTTGTGATCCACATCCCATTCAAGTCTCCACCTTATTCTCTAGGATTGGTGCAAGCTACCCCGTGGGACTTCATTTCCTTTTAAATTCTAGTTGATTGGGTAATTTTCTTGATCTAACCATTTAAATCTATTTATTTAGGATCCACTTCCCATTCTAGTTCAAATCTTATTATGTGGGTTTCCTTATGGTCATCCTTTCCCTTTTGAATTCTGGATCATCAGGTAATTGTCTTGATCTAACCATCTAAATTTACTTATTTGGGATATGCATCCCATTCAAATTCAAACCTTATTCCCTAAAATTGGTGTAAGCTACCCCATGTGGCTTCATTTCATTTTAAATTATGGTTGATTAGGTAGCTGTCCTGATCTAACCATCCAAATTTACTTGTTTGGGATCCACATCCCATTCATGTTTACATCTCATTCTTAAGATTGGTATAAATTCCCCAGTGGCATCCTTTCTTCTGAATTATGATTGATCAAGGATATGGCTCTAGGTATCATTTTGATATAAACACTTAAAGCTACTTATGTAGGAACATTTCCTTTTCAAGTATCCATCTGAACTCAAACCAAAACAAATTCTAAATCAATCTTCAGTAAAATTATTCTAAATCAATCTTCATTAAAATTAGCCACCAAGCAAATATTTTACTTCAGTTAATTGCTTCAATCAATTCTAATATGTTTGATTTACTTCTCAAGTTCATCACACCTATTGGGGGTCTATTTGTTGATCTCATTTTACCTTTTTTTTAAGAAGCAAATAGCTACATTAATAACTAAAGAAAGCAAAACAAACTACAAGCTAACAGCATCTGATTCCTCCTTCAACAAGTTAATAAAAGAAGGAGGAACCTTATTCATAACTATGTCTTCCCAAATAAAAGAACTTAGCACAAAGATCTACTAACTTATTACATTTTCTATCTATACAATTAAAGATAACATAATTGAAATAGTTGATAAAAGAGAGATCCCCCAATTCCTGTCCGCCTCTTCTAACAGTAATCTGAAGAAATTTGATGATGTTTTTGTTGTCACCTTCAATGATTAAGCCCTTATAAGAAAACATCCAATATTTAATAACATCCTTGATAGATTTAATATCTATAAGCTCCAATCTTGATATATCCCAATGAACACAAGCATGACAAAATGCTAACAAAAATCTAACCTTGTTGTCTTTAAAAACTCCTCCAATCCCAACCTTGTAAGATGTTAATAATGAAGCATCTACATTAACTATGATCCAATTGGGTGGAGGAGGATGTCAATGATTATTCAGCAACCTAAAAGATTGATTAGCATCCCAGATACCCGAGTTAAAACAATTAAAAGAGTTTGAAACTGCAGCATAACTAAAAACATTTGTTGTAATCACCAACAGACTGCTTTCCAATCCACCATGAATAAACTCATTCCTAGCCTTCCAAGATAAGAATACAGTGTTGAAAAATAAATTAACTAACCAATGATTCTAATTATGGAGCCATTTATAATATATTTCAAAGGATTAAAAAGCAGGAATACCGAATCCCCATTTATTTAATTGCTGAACAACGTCTTTCAGCTTCTTTCATCTGGTAACAACATGCTCGATGTCTTCGACTCCATCACAGCCCCTTGGACATTAAACATTACCTTGCAATCTTCCATGAGATAAGAATTGGTAAGTACGAATTGTATTGTTGAGAATTCTCCACCAAAAGATTTCCACCAGTGGAATAAGCTTGGATTTTTTCAGCCAGGACCAATTTATAAAAATAGAGTAATCTTGTTCCAATGCATTAGTTGCTAATGTCGAAATAGACTTACCAGAATTCTATTGAATAAGCTCCAATTTGTCTTCTAAAAAATTAGATGAGATCTATATTTTTCTAATAAGATTTACAATCTCCTCACTAAAGAACTTTTTTAAGTTTCCATCCATCCCAACGACCATTAGAGATAAACATATCAACTGTTACTTTGCTGCTAGCTTTTGACAGCACAAATGTTGTCCATCTATCAATGTTTTAATCCATAATCAAAATATCTTTGAAGACATCAATTAATTCTCCATTAGCAATTCTCCATCTAACAATTGGTTTCAGGAATTTCCCACTATCATTAATTAATTTCCAAGCATCTGATCCTTGTTTTTTTGAAGCACCAGCATCATAAATGGAACCTTATTTTGGGAAAAGAACCTTGTGCAACATTGAATCTTTGTCTTTAATATATCTCCAAGCAAGTTTGGCTCTTAACGGTCCATCTTTTTTTGAACAGTAGTGTAGTCCCCGGCCACTATAAATCTTTGGTCTACACATAAGATCGCAGTTAACATAATGAAGTCCAAGACCTCCATTCTTTTTGTTCAATATAAAGCTTGTACACAACTTATCTATTTCATTCAAAACACCTTTCGAAATCAATGAAAGGGTAGAATGAAAGGTTGGATAAGAAAGTAAAACCGACTTGACTATAGTGATTCTCTCGGCTAAAGAAATGAATTTTCCACCCCAAAAGTTAAACATTCTCAAAACTTTGTCTAAGATGAATTCAAAGTCTGCTCTTACTAGTCTCCTCAATGCTATTTTGATGCCAAAATAAGAGAATTCCTTAACCAATTTGAAATTCATAATTCGAGAAATTGCTTTTCTTTTTCTTTTTTACACAGATTTTCTAAACAGAATACCCGATTTACTAATGTTTGCCTTTTGCCCTGTCCAACCAAAAAATTCCATTAGAATACCTTTAATCTCCTTCACCATATTCAATATGGCTTTAGAGAATATAATTATGTCATATGCATAGAGTAGGTGAGAAATCTTTGGCCCATTAGAGAAATGTGAACTCCAATTGTTTCTCTTCTTTGCAAAAAGGCATTCGATAAGAGTTGAGAGCAAATGATGAACAAGAAAGGTGATAAAGGGAAACCTTATCGAAAACCACTCCTAGCATCAATCCAATTAGTAAAATTGTTATTGATTAACAAAGTGAAGGTAGAATCATGAACAAATTCCATAATTAAATTAGCAAATTTGGTAGGAAAACCAAAATAGTCCAAAGCTTTCACCAAAGTGGGCCATCCCATAGAATCATAAGCTTTTTTCCATATCTATTTTGAAGGAGACTAAACCTTTAGAAGATTTAGAATACCTGAACTTATGCAATATTTCTTGGGCTACTAAGACATGGTCTGAAAGCGACCTCCCTTTCAGAAATGCCACTTGTTCTTCATAGATCAACTTTGGAGTAATAAGTAACAATCTATTCAATAGCACCTTGGCAGCTACTTTATAAATGGTGTTGCATAAACTAACGGGTCTAAAATTTGAAGGAGACATAGGATTATTTACCTTTGGCATCAACATTATAATAGTCTCTTTCCATCTTTACACATTTCCGTAGAATAGAAGAAGTGATTAACCACATTCCAGAAATCTTCTTTAATAATGGCCCACTATGATTTAATAAATGAGTAGAAAATACCATCATTTCCAGGAGCAATGTTCCACCAACATCCTTGATCACCATCTCCACTTCTTCCAAGGATAATTCTTGGTTCAACTTAATAATATCCTCTTCTTTTAAACCTCTCCACGATTTAGGCCATCCATCCATAGAGCAGCTTCTCTCTTTCCATTTTTCCTTAAAGAAAGGAATAAAACATCTTTAATTTGATGTTGATCTTCAACAACCAATCCATTTTCACCTTTGATCTTGTATATGAAGTTGGAGTTTCTTCTTTCACTAGCAAAGGCTTGAAAAAACATGGAATTGCAGTCACCTTCCACTAGCCATTTGACCATTGCCCGCTACCTCCACCACGTGCATAACCAAGCCAAGGTAGAATTCAATTCATCTATTTTAGCTTTTAATGACCAATTGTCTTCAGCCAAGAGAGGCCCAAAATCTGCTTCCTTAGCTTTTAATTTCAAGATTTATTTCTTCAGAATTTCCTTTGATTGATTTAAGTTTTTAAGCGTGGCTTTGTTCCAATAAAACAAAGCCTTTGATGCCCTTTTCATCTTATAATTTAGAATTTGGGAAAGATCTTAAAATGTTTTCTTACTCCAAGCCTCCTTCACCACCGCAATAGAAGTTGGGATTGAAGCCCATACCTCTTCAAATTTAATATTTTTCTTATACAAAGAGCTGAATTCCAATAATTTTAAAAGGATCAGACAATGATTCAATACAAATCTTGCAAAGTGCCTAACCATCTAACGGTGAGAAGAATTTAAAGCAGTTGAATTTAAAAAACATATATCTAACTTTTCAAGGATCCATTCAGCCCCAGTTTTATTGTTGCTCCAAGTAAACTTAGGCCCAATGCATCCAACCTTATGCAAATCATTACAAGACAAAAAAACCTTCATTTCTTTAGGTCCTAGTGAAAAATAAAATATTTTCCCTCCCTTTTTATCTTCCTTAGAGAGCAAACAATTGAAATCTTCCCCCACCACCATTGGCAAGTCCTTAGTCGAATGATATGCCAGTCTTTCCCAAAGTGTCCTTCTATAAACATCCTTACTTCCGTAGACAGTAGAAATTCTCCTTTTTCCTTTATTGAGAACATCTAATTCTCCAATTACAAATTGAGAAGAAGATTCCAAGATATTAAAAGAAGCCTTGTTATGTTTCCATAAAACCATAATGCCTCCTGACAGACCTTCATAAGGAACATGAAATAGATCTCATTCATTACCAATCAACAAATGAACATCTTTTCTATCAACTGATGTCAATTTAGTTTCAAGCAACCCAAGAAAAAAAAAACACCATGGCCTTTCATGACCTCCTAGAGATATAGAGAAGCTTTCTTCTTTCTAGCTCCTCTATAATTCCAAAAACCTATGGAGGACATTATTGAATAAGAGGGGAGAATATCCCCACCTTCTCAATTAGTTCCCCATCCAATCTCCTACATCTAAGAACCAATTTAATAGGTCCCAATCCTTTGAGCCTCTTTAAACCTTTCTTCTTAACATTTGAAGAACCTTCCTCTATAATATCCAACTGAACATTCATAACAACAACTTCTTTATTCGAGAAATCAAAACCAGCTCCATCTATAGAGACGGAACCAACAGAAGATGCCACCACATCCTTTTCAAGGCAAGCTAGCTCCCCTTCCTCAATCAATTGATTTTAGACATCAAATTTGTTAACATCATTGGGAATATAGACATGATTAGAAACTATATCCCCTCCTTTATCAAAAAAATTTATATTCATAGATCCAACTTCATTACAATGGAGATTATATTTTACCTCATTATCCATCTCTTCAACCTGAGAAGTTGATTCATCATTAACTTTATCCATTTTAATATAGTTCTTCTCATCAACCTCACTTTCCTTCACACCCATCACCTTTTTGGCTTCTTTCTTCAAAATTAGTGTCCAAGTATTCCTGAAGTTTGAATTCCTTAACCTCTTCTTCTCATAATTGACATGAACTTAAGGTCCATAACCTTCTCTGTTAACATCATTGTCTTTATCCCCAATCTCTTCAACATTTATATAAACATTCTTAGCAACTGGAATATCTTCATTCAGATTTTTGATTTGCTTAGAAGCCTGATTGTCATCTAAATATACACTTCTACAAATTTTCTTAGATGTCCTATCTTGTCAAAGTTAAAGCAAAAGTTCAAAAATCTCTCATATTCAATCTTCGGGTATAACTTACCGGAGCTTCCCTTCACCTATACACCCAATGACAATTTGCTGTCAAGCTTGTTCCTTACACAAATTCTGGCAAACTCTCTTCTTCCCCATTGGAGCATGTTTCTACCAATTAAATACGGAGTACCAACCTTGGAATCAATTATGCATACATTAATCTCACCCCAAAAATCTCATTTTACCTGACGTCAACTAAACACGTAAAATCTAAAACATAATTATCAGGCTTACTGTACTACTCTCTACAATGCACTGACTCCTTGACTTTAATCATTGTTCAAACTCATTTGGAGCTTCATATATCAAACTCATTAATAATGGTTCTTTAAACTAGTGCTTAGCCTAGTTGACTCAATTGAGTTAGCTCAACCTATCCCAATTGAACAACTCCTTTGATTGAACTTTCATAAGTCCCAATTTACATCAAAATTTCATCAAATGAGTTAAAACTCAGCTCCTCATGGATTGATCATGTTTGGTAAACTTGGCCTTGTCAACAATTGAATTGGTCAAATCTACCAAAAATAGGTCAACTCTGGTCAGCATAGATCAAACATTCAAAATAAAATGAAATCAAATCCATTAAATCTTTATATCCAAACCTCCTTATGCTTGTGATGATTCAAAACCATGGGAGACCTCATTTGACCAAGTTGACTTGGCAACTTAGTCAAAATGGTTAAAACCCATTCAAAATTAAAAATTTTCAAATTCAAATTCCAAACTCATGACATTAAACCTCATACACTTCAACTAAATATTCTCCAAACACTCCCCATAGACTATCCTAATCACCTTGACCAAGTTTGACCGGTTAAAGTTATTAAATTAAAAAACAAATCCAAAAAAATCCAAATGGTAATAAATGGTCAAACTCTCCAAATTTCTAAATCTCTCAACACCGGTTAGTTTAAACAACTTAAACCCATTCTAAAACCTTCCTAATCATGGTTAAACTCCGGTCAAACCCTTGGTTTAATCCAAACTAACTCTAAGTGATCCACTTGTCATAAAATTCCAAAAACTCCTTTCCAACTCATCTTATATTTCTTGGATAACTCCTACATCCCTAACCACCTTGGACACATGGAAAACTTGGAAAATAACATGACCAAGAACATCCCTTGAGATTTATATGATAAATGTATTCTTTAAACCCTAACTCTAAATCTAGGGTTTCTAATAACTCTCAAAATAGGCCATATAGATCCCCAAAAATTCATATATAAGGGCTTTATGTGAACATAAATAATCCTTAAAAATTTTATTAAGTTTGGTTTGATAAATAATCCATAACAAGCAAAAGAAATTTTCCTAAGAAACTTATTCTGAAGAAAGAAGATGAAATCTAGACCATCTATTTTCAACCATATTTATCTAGATCTCATCGAATAGATTGTTCCGATTCAATCCATTTAACACACACACACACAGTTTAAATCACAATCCAACTCGATCTGAGCCATCCATCCAAACCATGTAGATTGGATGGCTCAAATCTTTACCAGCATTGTTATATGAATTATGCCCATGCTAACACATGGTTAACCACTGTCAGGCCTTCACCACTGCCAACCAATGATTGTCAATCATTGTTCTAAAAACCACATGGCCAATCTGCACATGCCATGTTCAACCACCATTGTCCCCCACCAACCTTTTTAAATCAAAATTCAATTTAAATTTAAAAAACATAAAAACTTCAACAATTCATAGAAAATAATCATTTCTAAACAAAATTTCATGATCCTAGGCTCTATGAAACCAGGGTAAAGAGCTTTACATTTAAAAAATAAAATTAAAGTAATTTGAGAATATTTAGAAAGTAATTTGCATTTGAACCATTATTATTATTCTTTAACTACTCTCCATCCATGCATCATCTTGGGCTGAAATTTGAATAAAGTAAATTAGGGGATGTCCCATACATTCCCTAACTTTCCTTAGGCTTTATGAAACCCCAGAGTTTTATTATTGATTTTTTTAAGTCATGTTTCATTATTTGACCTAGAACAATGGAAAAGTAATTCTCTCAATGCATTTTGAATTATGTTACCATACATATGTGGATTGTTGAAATTATTATGAGGATTAGTTTACATTCATGTCAAGTGATATTAAACAGTAGAGAGACATAGGTAAATCAACTTAAGGATTCTTTCAAACAACTTAGAAAAATTCTAGGAAATTCCCTTGACATATAATAGAGGTGAAACTCTAACCAAGAATTGACATGATAGTCCATAGTAATTAATTTCACATAAATTGTAATCCATTAGGTTAGTTAATTAATAAACCCTGATTTTAACTCCTATTTTGGGGCACAAATTTCTAAAATTCATAATTAAGTAAAGAAAATTTTAAAAATACAAAATAAATTTTAAAAACTCTAAATTAATCATATAATCAAGAAAAATTAAAATCAAACCCCAATTTTAATTAAAATTAAATTAATATAAAAATAAATCTTTGTTCATAATTATTTAAATAAATTAATATAAACTTAAATATTAATCTAATTAATCCAAAATTTTTAGGGATTGATCCATGAGTTATCCTTAACCAATGATACCAATATCCTAAACATTTGATATTGATTTGATTAATCAAAACCTAAACTAAGTTCCCTTTATAAGGAGAAAATTAAATAAATAAATAAAAATTCAATAAATAATAATAAATTAAAAATAAATTAAAAATAAATTAAATAAAATATAAAAGAACTTTAAATCAAATTTTAAATGTTAAAATTAAACCAAATCGCCTAAATTTTCTTTATTAAACTTAAGTCAACAAAATTAAACAACCTTAACTTAAAGAGTAAAACACCAAATCACCTAATTAAATACTTAAATTAAATCAAGAAGCCTTTTAGGCATATGCTTGATTCTATTTGTAGGGCATACATGCAATGGATTCATAAGGCTTAGGATGTGGGGTTAAGTACTTAAAAAAATTTGGAGTGTTTTACTTAACACATTCTTTATAATAACTAACTCCTAAATCTCTTATTAAAACACCTAAATAAAAATTCAAGGACTCTATGCAATCATTCTATCATATATGTTAGAATGAATGAATGACATTTTTGACTCTTAGGACTTGTAGGTTTGCAACTTCTACACTTTAAAGTCATTAGCTTACATGTTTTCATAAATTAAATAATCAAAATCAAATACTTTAAAACTTAAATAGTAAAATGCTAAATTATTAAGTCTTAAATCAAAATTAAAAAAACACCCTTTGACCTTTAATAAACAAATAGCTTCAAATCCAAACAACTCAAATAATAAAACCCCTTTAGCCATATCAAAGCCATACAACCTTATTCATACATTGTAGATAGTTTACTTAGATAATTAGCTTTAGCTTAGGCTAGGCCATTGGTTATTTTGTTGTGTTTAATGATGTCTTGCTTAGAGGGCATCTTATATATATATATATATATATATATATATATATATATATATATATATATATATATATATATATATATATATAAAAACACTTTTACCTTAGAAGCTATATATAGGATTGCATTGTGCTCTTATTGTTTACTTATACATTTTTCCTTACAGTGTATTCTCCTTAGAATGTGCTTAGGTTCTCAATGTAAATTAGAAAGTTAAATATCAAATATAAAGTATCTTGAATGTATCTAAATTGAGTTGTACAAAGAGTTATAAAAGGTTAAAAGTGTTCACTTATACACATAGAGCTCCAAAAGGAAATGCTTTTTGAATCCTATAGGAGACATGGAGCCATAAAATAATAAGCAAATATATTTAAACCTAAATAAAAAGGAGTAGAAATCCAAGCTTGTTGTGGTGTAGCTTGACCACCTTAATTTAAAGTAGACCCTAGGTTGTGTTCCTCTTTGCAATAAATAAAGAAAGATAATTCTCACACATTGTACTTTCATACACTAGTTCATATTACATGCATTGGATTTATATGGGTGGAAGATTTGCATTAGAAGGTAGCCTTTTTTATAAGTTCTTTTGTTGTACATGTTCTAGACTTTTTAGGAACATGTATACTAGTTCTAAGATGATACGACAGTGGTACCATATACATGAACACGTTTATCCTGACATGCATATATACATGCATTTTATTTTCTATAAAATACACTAGCCTAGCACACAAGCCTATAGCAATAAATAGGAGGGGACTAAGTGATGGGACTGCCTTACTATTTCCTATGGGTTTAAGGTCATAATGCTACTGGATTTTTCTAGAAAATCTAGTTTTAAAATTTTTATAAAATTTAGTATTAGCTAAAATGAATCTTAGAGTTTAGGTTGCCTTTACATCAAAATTGTATATTATGTGCATTTAATCTAATTTATATTATTAAAATATGATTTTAAACCTAAAATAGCATCCTTAATTTTGATCTTAAAAATAGCTATCTTAATTACATGCATCAAACCTAGAAATCATAGTTTTAAAATTGTGTGCTTACGTGGTTAGCTGACAGTGCACTCCAAGCGAGCATAAGTATATATGCATTTGCACAACTAAAATTTTCTTTTAGTAGGATTTTCCTCATCTCCAAATAAATTTTTTAAACTCTCAAAATTTTTTATATGATTATATAAAAATTTTAAATCAAATCTATTAAATTTTAAATTTTAAATAAATTTAATCTCTACTTAAATCAAAAGTTTTTTCTTTGGAGATATAATTAACTATAGAGGTTTCCCTCTAGAGGAGCCCAAGAACTAAAATTAATATAAACCCTATTTTAGTTTTCTAAAATAGAGGAAAATCTTTTAAACACAAACTAAAGGGAATCCTTGGTTATTTTTTTTTTTAAATGATAGGTTAATGTTTCTTTTATCCTTCGGGATGAATTTTATATTCCATAGACTGAGTTTGATTATAAAAATATAAATTTGTTTCTCTTTCCAAGTCAATAATGATGCATAACTCTATCTCTTATAGTAGTATAATGTTGGCTATGAAGATTTGACTAAGGAAACATAAAGCAAATCTGTGACACATTTATTTGTCCATATTATTATCATCGATATTACAGATACTAGTACTATTACTAATAATATTAATAATATTACCAATTAATTGTTACTTATATATAATTGATTCAATGTTCATTGATTTACTATTACTAAGCACGTGATTTCTATTATTAAGCAAGTGATTTAAGTTACTGATTGGCATATGATTCCATTTAATGAGCTTGTCATATAAGATATTGATTGATACTGATATAAAATAGTTGAATATCATGTATACACTCCTATATGATTTTTCTGCATAAATATGATTCATATAGTCTTTACAGATGTTTCTTATTTACTAATTTATATGATTTATGATGGGTTTGATAATATTGCTATGAAGACTGCTTTATCAATTAAACATTTCTACTCTTTTTATTGGTTTTATACATTTCTTTATTTATGTACTATATTATTTTATTGGCATCCATACCATACCATATTATTTTACTATTTCATAAACTTTACTGTTACTACATATAAATTTTACTATCTTCATAGATTCATGATCATATTGACTGCTACTACTATAATTTGACTGATGACATGTATATTATTTCTATATAGTGCTTTGAGATTAATTGTAGGATTTATCTGCTATGCTTTTTAGCATATTATATGTAGTTTAAATGATTTTAAGTTAAAAAAGAGGATTGGAAGTGTGAGACTGATCAGTCATAGGATTCTTTAGATTTTCTATTATTTTGTTTAGTTATTCTCTTATGGTTAGGAGCTCATAGACTGTATGTTATAATTATGTAACTCCTGGCTATTGTATATAACTTTTGTAGGATGAATACAAACATATATGGATGCTTTGATCAATAGAAATATTTTTGCTCATATTTATAAAAAAAATAGATAGTTTTGATATTATTATTATTATTATTATTATTATTATTATTATTATTATTATTATTATTATTATTATTATTATTATTATTATTATTAAATGATAAAAAATAATTCTTTCAAATAAGATTATGGGGCATGACACCATAATTACCCAAAATATACCACCCTTCTAAAAATTAATATTATGGCTATATTACAATCAATTCTTTCAAAACTATTACTTTGATACCAAAAATTAACTATTATAACCCAACTCAGTGTAACTCATGTACCATATGGGTCACATCATGTCAAATTTCAAGAATTTATATTCCCAATATTTGAAAAGAATTTCTTTTCAATTTCATTTAATAAAAGAACATAGAGCCACTATGCATATATTTAACAATACAAAAAATTACTAGAAATATTTTTCAATCATGTTCCAAAACTTTATAGAAAAAATGTTAATATAAATATAATAATCATGGTATAAAATATGAGTATCTCATTATTAAATATACCATGATTTCCAAAGAATATATTATACATAAGCATAACTAAGCCTAGAAGGCTGCAGCCTCTATTTGCTTAACCTACCACTTGCCCTTTCCCTGGCTTAAAATTAGCACATGTAGAAAAAAGCAGGTATACGCAACCAGAACCTACCTAAATTCTTAATACTAAACACAACATAATTATAAATAGATATTCTATGTTTTAAAAAATAGAAGAGCATATTATTAGTACAAAGATTAAAATAGAGTAACAAAAGGTTTAGAGTTGTATCAATATAATAATTATTTTAAATAATAGAAGAAGCATACAATAATAAATAATAAAATTAAATACATCACATCAGATTAAATTTAAATCACATCAAATTAGATCAATTCCTCAAGCCTTTAGACCACCGTAAATTCTAGAGATAATATAATAGATAAAAAATTAGGCCCTTATGAATCCTCATGCACAATATATCAAAAAATAGACCTTTAATTATAACTTTGAATGCTTAGTACTATTCATTTTTTTAGAATTCAGACCATTATGTCTCCTATTATTCCACATAAGCATTAGTAACAACCACTGGCATTTTTGTTTTCACATATTCAATTATACAATTACAGATGCATCACACATTCGACATGTATAAGCAGAATCAAACACATCATATAATTTCATAGAATTTCATAATTTTAGTAGTGCAGTCAGAATTTTAGAGTAAATATGCATACACACTTTAATAGTTGCCAATCATGAAATTATTCACATATAATGTTCACAATAGTATTTTAGGGCTTTTATAATTCTATAGCAAATTTTATCAAAAACTAAAACATCTAAAAGTCTCAAAACCCAATAAATTTAAAAATATATCATGAAAATCCATAAGAAATACATAAAATTGTGTAGAATAATAAGAGTAACAACATATCAAACGTTACATAGTGAAAGTTTCTTTGATGTCATAATATTGCCATTTTTGTAACATTAAAAACTTAAAAAATCATTAAACTCCGTATAATTTAAAATAGAGATAGGATAATTAAAACTACATGGATCAAGACAACTTTACCATCTTTCTCATTAAAAGAAACCATACCGAAGACCAACCCTCAAATTAAACTTTCTATCATTGGGATTCTTCCCCTCTCTCTCATTCTACTTGATAAAATCAACGGTGGATATGAGGTTGAAGTGAGAATTTTAGTGAATTTTGATATTTATAGAAGTTTTGGTTACAACATCATAATTCTCTCAATGAATTTCATTTTTAGTTTAAAATACACAAAGCTCAGGGCCAAAGTGCCAAGAATCCCAACATCGTAATGCACTAAAAGACTCTTTTTTTTTTTTTTTAAAAAGATCCATAAAGCATTAGGAAAAATACAATTATTACAAGCTAGAAAGCAAAATGCAAAGCAAGCCCTTCAAAACTTTCATAATGGATACGAGATCTACTAATTCCCATTTTAAATCCATTGGGGTGATGGGGATACCAAATATTTAAACAACCTAAAAGGCTGGTTAGTATCTCAGAGTTCCCAAAAGATAAAAAATGACAACTAGTAAGAATCTCATATAACATTACAAAAATTCCAAAAAAGCAAACAAGAAATACAAAAAAAAAACATATATCTAAAAAAACGAAACTACTAACAACAGTAACAAAAATCAGTCCTAATGAAACTTCAACTTCATCCTTTGTAGAAAAAGATTCCCCATCATGCTTCAGCATCTCCTTTTCTAAACCGGCTGAAAACTGATCTTTCCTGCAATATTTAAGAAAATCATCACAACTATAATTGCCATGTTCTTCATTCAAGAAGATCAGAATAAGGAAATCTGCATCATTAGATTCAAAAATAATGCAAACTTCTTTTCTCATATCTACATTTCTGAAAGAAATCATAGCTTTCCTCATAAAAGCTCCTTCCACTTGCCATGCCATATTAACCATCATCCAGAGACAATATTGAAAGTGTCACCCTTAAAAGGCTTCAAATCAATTTTCCTTTTCCTAGGATAGTCTTCAATAGGTGCTAAGAATTTAAGTTGTTTAGTGCTTTTTTGTTTAACACTACCCAACCTTACCTCTTTATGGTTATCAATAAGACAAGAAGAATTTGAACTTATCTTAGAAACCACATGCTTGGGAGAAAAAACCAATTCCTGAGATCCCATTCCACAACAATTTTTTATTCTTTTCTGATCAAATTCTGCCATAAAAACATCAGGGCATGCACAGTAGGCTCCAACTCATCCATGGTAGTTCGAGATATGTTAATTTCCAGTTTATAATTGCTCAACTTTTTTCCATCAGAATTATTAACAAACTCTGCTTCAATAAGAGGTTCTTTGAACAAAAATGAATCAAGGATATTTGCTTCAAAAGTCTTATCTACAACAGCTATATCATTCTATTTGTCCTGAGAAAGTACCGAGGCTATATTCAAACCTGCAAAATTAGAATTTTGGATATCTATTACCCTGTCACTTTTCCCAACCGCAACCAAATCAGCTTCAACAATTGATTTTTTTGAAAAATTTGAATCAGGAATACATCCATCAATAGCCATATTTTCATCATCTGTAGCCATATTACTCAATTTGTTTTGAGATATAGCCATATTGGTAGAATCCATCTTCACACCAGCAAATTCATATTCATGAATCTCCAATATCCTTTCTTCAACCAAACCCATTAAATTATCATGAGATAATACATTAAGCTTGTTAGTAGCTTGAGATTCTGGAAGCTTCATAGAATCCAAATTCTTTACCAACTTTCCAAATTTTTCCTTCTATTTTTTTTTTTTTTTAATTCACATTCCTCCATGGACCATACAATGCTTATGGATTACCAAATTTCCTTTCCAAATATTCTTAGTCAAAGAATTAATCCCCTTACATCCATTATTCTTCACTTCCTTAAGGCCATTATCATTACCAACATTATTGATATCAAAGCACTATCCAAGTACATGGCCTATCTTACGGCATTTAAATTAAAAACAATAAATCTTTTCATATTCCACTTTCTGAAGAAATTTTTCATATATGCCTTCAGTCCAAACTCCATGAGATAATTTAGAGTCCAGATAAATATGAACACAGGCTCTTGCAAACTCTCACCTTCCCCATTTAAACATGTTTCCATCTAAAAATATAGGCATTCCTATCATAGAGATAATTTTACTAACATTCACCTCATTCTAACAATGAAGATGTAAATGAGGTAAACAAGTCCAAATTAGAGAAGATTGACCTTTCAAAGAGCTTGGAGAAAACTGAGGCGTCCATTTATCTATACCTATTATATGTCCTCCCACATACAATGGCCCTCCACTTATGACATCCTCCATAGCTTGGGAAGACTAGAAAGAGAACAACATTCAATCAAGGCCCAAAGAAGTAATATGAAAGCTCCCAAATTTACTCCATTGATGACTTAATTCAACACAACCAAGGGAGAAAGGAACATTTCTACCAAACACTTTTACCCCCAAAGATTTTTGTAATAATAGAAAATTCTCGCATTCCTTATCACTATTAAGTTTCACAATACCATCATCTTCTTCATTACAAGAATTTGCATCCAAAATATTCACTTTAATATGATGATTTTAACCCAAGCATTCTCTGATTTAATAATAAAAGAAACTTTAGAATCATGAATTTCCTTTGAATTATCTAAAACCAAGCTCTCCTGATTACCAGGGGAAATAGAAGTATTCAAAAACCAGTTAACTTTTAAATTGAAACCTGAATATGTTAACGCTTCATAATCGTTTGCTTGACTTTCAATTCCTGAAACAAATCATTCAATGGAAATGAAAGAAAAACCTTAGGTGATAATGCCTTCTCCTTATCACATTCAATTTGAGAAGATTTTCCCTTTCCTTCCACATAAACAGGAGCACTAATAGGAGCAATGCCTCCTTCTTTGATCACTAGCGGATGTTGCTTCAACCTTGTGATTTGCAAATCATCCTGAACTTCGTTATTTCTACCTTTGTATCCCCAATAAAGGTTAGAATTCCTAGTAAAATGGGGAATGGAGGTGTTCCGATCATCCAAACCAGATGATAGGTGACCCTCCACCACCATAACATAGCAAACTGAGATATTCGGAACAGAGGAAATTTGAAAAAAGTGAAGTTTTCTCTCACTAAAAATTTAGACTCTCTCTCACTAAAAGACTCTAAATTGACTAGTATACAAATGACACACTGCCATAACACTAAGACTCTATTGGCATAGTACTCTTATAAAACCCATTTTCTTACCCAAAAATAGAGAAGATAATGCCACATCGACCAAAGAGACAACACTACATGGTCCTAAAGAATTTTTCATACACATGCAAATTTTCATGCAGATGAGGGACTCAATCTAATATTGAAAACATGCACAAAAATACTTATATAGAATATAGAATGATCATGTCACTTAATAGATTCAACTTCATGTTATAGCAGGTACAAAAGTCCTTATAATCTCCCAACAACAACAACAACAACATCAAGCCTTTATCCAGGTCAGCTACATGAATCCTTTTTCTCCATTGTGTCCTATTAAAAGTCAAATTCTCGTTTGAATTATGGAGGTCAACCTTAGAGTCTAAAGGTTTTCGCTTGAGTAGATCTAAAACAGAATATATGGAGTGTAATTTTAGTAGTAATAGACCTTCATATAATCTCCCCTCAAGAAAATATCATCCTCAATATTTCAGTACACATATTAGTCAAAATAGATCAGGTACATGTCTCTCATCTTAAATTTCTTCTCCAAAGTTGCTTCTATGTTAGATCTAGGATTCCACTATACTTTTTCCATTATAATTTATTTATTTCCTATTTGATTGACACGATGAGTTAAAATTTTATAAGGTACCTTCCTATAACTAAGATTATGCTATATTTCTATTTCATCTTCAAGAACTTTGCTTCCATCGTAAGAAAATCCATTTTCTTATTGCAAAAATATGAAACACATCATGATTATCATATATACCTTTTGGCAGTAGTAAATGGTATTCTAAATTTCCAATTCTTTATATTACCTCAAATGGTCAAATATACCTTAGACTTAGTTTTCCTTCTTTGCTGAATCTATTCAAACCCTTCATAGGGATGACTTTCACATATACAAAATCACCGACTTAGAATTATTTAAATTGATGCTTTTAATCATAATATTTATTCTATTAATCTTGAGTATATTTTGATCTATTTTGTATTAGTTTTATCTTATTAGTGGCATCTTCTACTAGAGTTTGCTTTAATAGATTTATTTTTACCACCTATGTTAAAGAAAAAAGGTTTCCTACACTTAAGACCACACAAAGCCTTATATAGTGTCATTCTAATGCTAAATTGGAAGCTATTGTTATAAGTAAATTTAATTAATGGAATATAATCTTCTTAGCTTCCCCCAAAGTCAAGCATATATAACCATAATAAATCTTCCAGTGCTTTTATAGTTTTTTTTTTCAAATTGATCATCTATCAGCATGTGAAAAGTAGTACGAGGATTTAGTTTTCTTCTAAGTCTTTCCTAAATACTTTTTCATAATATAGAAGTGAATAAGCCATAGTGATATGAAATAATCACTTTAGGTATCCTGTGCAGTCAAACAACCTCATGTATATAGATCTGAACTAACTTTTCCACAAAATTAATTAATTTTATTGGCATAAAGGCAGCAGATTTTGTTATTATCTTGTTTATAGCTCAAAAATCCTATGGCAAAGTCCATAGTTATCTCTTCCCACTTCTACTCATGAATGGGAAAAGGCTGTAGTAACCCACCTGGTCATTAATGTGCTTTTTCTATTTAACATACTTCACACTTAGACACAAATTTGACTACCTCTCTTTTTAGTTCAGGCCACTAATATGTTGAATACAAATCTAGATACATCTTATTACTCCCATGGTGAACTTTATATCCAATATAATGAGCATCCCCGAATTTCTTGCCTTAAACCTACACAATTAAAAATCCATAATTGATTTTTTCACTTTAATATTTCTTAGTCACTTATTCTTTCAAGATTAAAAAAAAATTATCAATTTTATATACTCATCATCATACTTTCAGGCTTCTAGAATTCTTTCTTGCAGAGTAGGTCATACTATCATTTGTGTACACATACTAGAATTTATATCAGTTGATTTAACTACTTCATGTTCTATCCTTTCCATATCATAGATAAAAAAAACATTAGAGATAATTATATGTTACCATATTCACCTTACTAGGTTGATACTAAATTTTGAGATCATATTAGCTCTAATCATCATATTTTCCTTAGATTCATTTTTTTTTGGGTGAAAATGTACTTCAGTCTTTGGTGATCTACAAGAATTTCAAAAATAATATCATACAGATAAAGCCTTCATATCTCTAATGCAAGGACAATAATTGCTAGTTCCAAATTATGTGTCAGATAGTTTGTTCATGATATTTGAACTATCAGAAGGCATAAGCACTTACTTCGCTATGCTGCATAACATTCAAAGCCCTTCAATGATGCATAACTAAATGCCTAAAATCCTTTCACACTATACGTGATAGTCAAGATAGAAGCTGTCACCAAATAATTCTTTTATTTTAAAAAGAAATATCTTTACAATCATCTGTTCATTAGAATGGTACTTCATTTTATGTTATTCCAGTTAGAAGAATCAATATTTGAGAAAAACCATTCATAAACCTTATATGGTATCCTACCATATCCAGAAAACTATTCACCTCATTAGAGTAACAAATTGCACTTTTTAGTGATAGTAGATATTCCTTCACTATTTACAACATGCCCTAGAATTGAAATACTTCTCAACAAGAATTCACACTATAAAATGTATCATATAATCTATGTTTCCTCAATGTCTCTAATATAATTGTCAAATGAGTTGCACATCTACAATCTTTGAATATACCAGAATATTACTGATAAAAATAATCACAAATGGATCAAGATTTGTATTAAATATTTTATTCATTAAATCCATAAACACAACATCTGCATTATTCTATTGAACCATCAGATAACGAACAAAAATCAACAAAAGAAAAAGACAGAAAATCAAAATAAAAAAAAAATTCCACGTAGTCCCGAAATTCTGCAAGAAATCCCGTTACCTGACTGTTCGGCGCCGCTAGCATCGCTTCTCCGCGATTCCTGCAGAACTTCCGTGGGAGCGTACCATTTTTGTGTCGTTAAATACCGAACGAAGCCAAGGCTTCGACTGCTTCTGCTCTTCCACGCTCGTTCCGCTCTTGCTCTCCCCTGATACCTCCACTCCTTCGACGCTCTCTGCTTCCACGACCTCCTCTCCCACACGATCGAGCTCCCGCCACTGCTACGATCCCAAACCTCCGACCCCATCCCGATCTCCACTGAAGCCAGCCTCGGGCTCCAGTCGCCTCTCCCGATCTCTTTGAGCCGCATACAGAGAGAGAGAGAGAGAGAGAGAGAGAGAGAGAGAGAGAGAGAGAGAAAGATAGAGAGGGAAAACCTCATACCGAGCCACGACCCCCATTCCCGAACTCCTCTGTTTCACTGTGCCGGCCTTCTTCTTCAAGCCGAGAGAGAGAGGAAGATAGGTATATGTTTTGCATATATATATATATATATATTTATATATATATATTTATATAATTTCATTTCTATTAATGATTAATTATGATTAGTAATACTAATCATAATTAATCACTATTATTATTATTTAATTATATTTAATTATTTTAATAATGGTAGTTATAATTTATTATAATTATTATAATTAAATATTTTAACTACATTTAATAATTATAAATAATAATTATTTTTAATTAAAAATAAATTATGATTAATTTAAAATTTATTATGATTAATGATAATAATTAATCATAATTTATTTAAATTAATTATAATTAAATTTAATTTAAATTAATTATAATCATTTATAATTAAATGTGGTTAATTATTTTAATTATATTTAATTATTTATAAATTATTATTAATTATTATTAATTTTAATTCATTATAATTAATTAATTAATAATAATAATAATAATAATAATAAATTCCCCCCCACTCTCCTTCCTCGATGTCCGTGTCGGACCGGCAAACCACCTAAGCACGCCTCTATTGGCCGTGGTAGGAGGGAACCCGGTGCGGCACCTACGACGAGGTAGGCGAGTGACCCCTCGATCCATGTGTCAACCACGACAACCCTGCGAAGGTACGTATTCTTCTAAACTCAAAACCCTACTTCAATGTTCGTGGCAAACCGGGGAACCGCCCCATGCACGCCTTTATTGCGCGTGGTGGGATGGGATCCTGGTGCAGCACGTACGGCGAAGCGGGGTCGTTTATTAAGTATCCTCGGGCGAGGGGAAATCAAAACTGCTTTTTCAAAAATGTTTTTTATAAAACCTCATGCATGCCTTTATTGCGCGTGGTGGGAGAAAACAAAAAAAAAATACAACCGCCGCGGTGTCTCACCAACACCAACCGTGCACGTCTTTATTGACGTGGCGGTAGGCGGCCTCTTGGTTTTTTTCCCCTAAACGGGGGAGACGCCGGCTGCTGAAATTTTGTCTGAAATCAGACAAGGACTTGAATAAAAAATGGACTTACAAGTGGACTTGATTGCACTCGAATGACATGCAAGAACGACAGAGGACTTGTGCTTGAACTTTTGAACAAGAGCTAAATGACTTAATAAAAGGAATTGAACAAAAAAAAATGTATTCAACTGAAGTCAAGCTTGGACCAATTGTGGACATGACTTGATCTAGAACAGTAGAACTTGATTTGAGCATTAAGCCAATAAAGCTTGGACTTAAAAATGATACAAGGGAGTTGAATACGAAGGACTTATTTAAGACTTGAGTTGGACTCAAGTTGAGCCACATTTGAACAATAGAACTTGATCTGCGCATAAGCAAAAGAACTTGCAAGCTTAAAACTTATAAGCTTGAAATTTGTAATCTTGGACTTGATCAAGCATAGTGGACCTGAACATGAATTTGAACTAAAGAAATTTGAACTCAAATCAAACTTGAGTGAACAAAAGACTTGAATCAAGTCTGATCAAGGATTCAAACTTGTACATGGGACTTGAATTATAGCGAAGCTTGAGTTTGGATCATAACAATAAACTCTTAAAGAATTGTCATTCCATTAGGAGTTGTAAAATCAAAGAGGGTGATCCATTTGAATTTCATCCAAGCGAGCAAACATTCACCCGTGAAGTCATTACAAGCTTTGGTATAAAGCTTATTTGAGCAATCATAATTAGCCTACAACGATCATCTCAAACTGAATGAAGGAATGTAATGTCGTATCAACAACAATTCAATCCCAAGAAGATATAATCACGAAGTAGATTAAATGCTAATGAATGATTTAATGACTAATGACTTATGTTATCAACAATGACCGGCTTGTAAATGACAACCATTCATGTACAAGCATAGGTTAAAGACTTGTGGTGGACAGGGTAATGCGCCTACAAGCAAGGATGTGAACCTATCATATATATAACATCTTATTTGCAAAAAGCTATAGAAAGCTTGTGGATATTCATGAATGACTACAAATGATGAGGGGAATTATTGAACCTACAGCATTTGAACCATTACAAGGGAATACACCAAGCAATAGAAGAGTTCTAATGCACACAAGGAATATCCATGAGTGAAACATGAAGAATATGTGTAGAGCTACAATTCAGGATGCATATTATATAGAAATGGTGTGATGAATCTTCTATAAGTATGAAATAGAAGTTTGTAGTAAACACCAGTACATATGGAGCCTTGCAATAGACTTGTCATATGCACTAGAAATCTTCTACGAACAATATGCAAGATAACTACAACAATTGTAAATATCCACGGGCCACTACAGAAGACTCGTAGTACACCCAGTTTATTGTCTACGAGTAAGATACAAACTATATCAAGTGCAAGTACTTACAAGTTACAGTGGAAAATTCATCGTGAATACAACAAGCTATCTACAACCCAAGGCAGGGGATTAGTTAGTGCACTATGATCCGCCTACGAAAATCAATAAATAGTGCACGACAGTCTACCTGTACGAAGCAGCGAACAACTCTATTCAGAAGCTGCTATGCCATGCCACCGGATCTGCAACCTCCGTACAAGCAGACAGAAGGCGTCTATTCCAAAAATACCCCCGCACGTGCACTATAATTTGTATACACATAGGTAGACTAAAAAGGGATAAAATACAATCCTAAACCCGCAAGGGCCCCGGCGAGCGTGTTATTGGTACACACGTGACGTCTAGGGATGCTGCGCGGGCTGACAAGTGAATTCTTGTTCGAACCCGATCCTCCTATACGGATCAATAGGAGTCGACAAGGTTCGAACTCTCAAACAAATACACGGTTGAGAGGACTAGTATATTTGTTTTAATACATTCATATCAGGCCTCCAAAGCCTTTAATCAAAAGAATTCACTTACAAGGGCAAAAAGCCTACGAAACCCGATCCTCTGTCGACAGCCCGATAGAGTTGACAAGGTTCAATCCATAAAGAGAAATGACCCCAAACACCCCGATGATGGCCGCATTGATTGGTTATCTCAACCGGAGGGGTTCACAAATACTTTCAAATTCCATTCAATTCCCAAAAATCCACAAAAATCCAAAAAATCTCAAAAACCCAAAATCCCAAAAATATTTAAAATTGAAATAAATCCATCAAAATATTTAAAGCAAACTTCATCCACCCTCCGCAATAGTTTGCCAAGGTGGACAAATCAAAAATTACTTCAGCTCACAAAGAGAAAAATGCCTAGTCGAAAATATCACTAGGATCCATTCTCAAACAATCTCCTGCCAGTAAGGACGTGGTACGTGTCCTCTAACCGGTGGTCTGCCGCTAAATGGCCACCGCAGGATAAACGGTTATGATGACCCGGGGCCCTCTGAACCGAGTGGTTTTGCCGCCAAATGGCACCACGATATACCGGTTATGGCCAGAGCCAATACGCTCCTTATTGGCATCAAATCCTTGAGATATGAATCAATAGGATATGATCGATAGGGCACAAAGCCCTCTGTCAGCTAAGGTGGATTCAAATTTGTCCCCTTAGACAAACATTCAACCCCGGTCTATAAGGTCCCCTTGGACGAAGCAACCCATGGCTGCCGACAAGGATCCTTCTGTCAGGTTGGGTCGACTACCTCCTCTGACTAAGTAGACCAGGGACCACGATGGCCCGGGACGATGAAACCTTGGGATCTTGATCGGGTCCATCATCCATTCCCCCACCATCCGCTTTAAGTGCTAGATGGTGAAATTTCTTATTTTAAATATTAAATCTTTCCAAATATCCAAACATTCCCAAATCCAAACCCAATTTCCAAATTTCCAACATCTGAAAACCTATGCTGCTACTATATGCCAGATGCATGTATTTCTATACGTATCTGATTGACGACTAGCCTTAATCGAAAGTTCTCTCTCGTGATCGGGAGGGGTAATTAACTATAGGGGCTTGCGCCTATAGGAAACCAGAACTCAGATCATAAAGTCCTCACAAAATGAGGGCGAAATCTCTGGGTAGTGTCTTATCTACAAACCCATCTGCCTTCCAAAATTTATCCCGGAACATATTCGTTAAAACTCCCTCGCCGAATAAAAAGAATAAGAAAAGCGTGCGGTAGGGAGGCCGGGGCCGAATTTTCGGAGCCCACATATTCACTCTGAAATTCAAGAATAAAAATTTGATATGGCTGTACTGGTACTAAACAGTATGTTTTCCACATCCTCCACCTTCACTTTCAACTGATGGTACCCAGACCTTAAGTCTATCTTAGAGAATACAAACATACCTTCTAGATTGACATGACAAATAGCTCATTAATTTTAGGTAATATATATTTATTTTTAATACTAATATCTTTTCACATTGAGTACATATTCTAATAAAAAGAAATATATGTAGACAAAAGAAAAAAGCAATGTGACACTACCCAATATGTTGCAATCCTTGACCCCTAGCCTAAGATTTTGATGATGACAAATATTGTCGATTGAATTATCTCATTATTCATTGAATATTTTGAATGTTGCTCTTGTCTGTGAATATTAACATTTTAGGGAGATCATATATTGCTCAAGATAATAGAAGACTCATGATTGGATAAAATATGATGTAAATTCTATAACTTTGTATTTTCTCTTTATTTTTTATTTTTATTTTCTTGAGTCTGGCCACAAAAAAGGTGTACGCAAACTGAGCAACCATGGACACACACAGGGGGAGAGTTTTTTTGTTAAGGGAAAGTTTTTTATTCTCTATAGATTGTACTGTACTAACTACTATGGCTTAATGGCTATTCTCTGTGAACTAATCGTACTATACAATGATCATCATACTTTACGATTTGTTTTTAGTTTGAAACCCTAGCCGCAAGAATAATTTAAGTAAGTTTTTAAATCTTGAATTTTGAACAAATTGTACTATTTGATCAAATCATACAGTATGAATATTTGAATACTTGCTTAAAATAACCCTCATGATTATTCAATTAAATCAATGCTTAATTACTGATTGGTGATCGTATTGTATGACCTGGTTCGTATCGTATGATGAATTGAGACTATTTTCGGTCATCCCGAAGATCATACCGAATGATCCCTTAATTTTTGAACTAATTATACTGGACAATGTATAAATTATACAGAATGATTTGAAGATTTTAAGAGATTGTACTGTATGAATTAGATCATACCAAATGATGAATAGAGATGAATTTTGGTCATCCTAGCATTCGTCTTGTAGGAACAGAAGAAATATATCATATAATATGGGATAAGATTTGTATCATACTATATAATATAGTTCAGAAATATTACATATTTGTACTCATTCGTACCAGGACGAAAGCTATTTTGAACTTCTCGTACTGTATAATCTTTGATCGTACTGTACAAACAGAAATGACTAAATTAAAAAAATTAGAGTTTCTTGGAGCCTAATATATATGTGATACATTTGTATTTTAAAAAAAAAATAGAGAGGAACGTGACAAGAAGGGGAACTCTTGAGAGTCTTTGTGGAATTTTTGAAAACTGGTTTAAAAAAAAATATTAATTTTCTTTGGAGAATTTTAAAATTATCTTTTAGATTTAAATTTGAGATCAAACATCCCATTAGAAAAATCATACCACTTCTTGGAGTGTAAATGAAATTTCAAGATGGGTTTCGAATTCAAAATTACAAATCCTACTTTGAATATCATAACTATATCTAGGGTGAAACCACATATGATGTCAAAAGGTCAAAATAAAGTTCAATCTAATTTTTAGCTATGGTATTTTAAGTAAACTATCGTTAATATCATGCCAAAAACCTTATGAATGAATGATATATCTCCCCTAAGGAAGAAGATACCACAGTTTAATAATTATTCGGGCATGATGATAACAATTATTATTGGTTAAAGTTTTCTAAAGAACACTAATCTAAGCTTTGAAAATTTCTTTTGGGAAATTTGGAATTAAGTCCAAATTTTAATTCTGAAGTTGAACAGACCATTATAGATGATATATCACCTTGAAAAGCAGAGATAAAATCTCCTAACAGGTTCAGATCCAGAATTATAAATTTTCTCTAGCCTATCGTAGTCTGATTTAAGGGAGAATCATATATGACCCTAGGAGGATCAAGATGGGGTTCAATATAAAATGGACCACAACAATCAAGAGAAGAAGATTGTTAATTTTGTATTCAAATTGAAGTTAACATATGATAAATCTCTTTGGAGCAAGAGAATATAATATGTTAGCAATCATATGATTATGATAATAACTATCATTATGAACTGTATTTACCAAAAGAAATATCAAGTGAATTTTTGAAATTCAATTTTGAAAATCAATGATGGTTCTAAATCTCCTACGAGCGCAAGCCCTCATAATTAATTACATAGTAGGGAAATAGAGTCTTTTATGAAAACTCTATATTAAAATAGTGGCAAAAATTTTATTAAAGATTTTCTAGGAGTGATGTCAAAGGAGGTGAATTTTGGAATTTCAAAAGTGAATGCATCAAATTGGAGCATTTATTAACAGAGTTAAGGGAAGAAGAGTAGGGGATATTTTGAGATTCTAGAACCATCTAGAAGTGTCCTAACCTAATATAAGTGTTGGGTTATATATTTTAGATTGAAAGAATATTTAGTTAAAGTTGTGCATTTTACTAGAAATTTGGGATTATATTATCAGAGGTTGGGGTCTTATGATCCAAGATCTACCTCAGATCCTAAATATAAATTTGGACACTAGACCATAATAGTATGAACCAAACTAATGCAATGCATAATCTGGACTTACTTAGGCCTGGATTGGGGAGCCAGCAAGCCACCTAATAGATTTTAAATACATAAGTCCAATCATTTTATGATAGAGTGGTAGGGATGTTATTATTAAAGTTTTGGAGAGCTGGGGCCGACATGACTTATGATGGGTAAAAATGCTAAATAATGGTGCAATTAAAATTTTGACTCTTTTAAATATATTTCTAATATAATGCATGCTAGTCGACAACTCCAAATCATGTACATTTGAAATTTTAAAAAAGCTTAAAATAGGTTTTTAGAAAATTAGGGTTCCTCAGGTCTGGCACCTCATCTTCATAGGTCAGATTATCTGGATTTTACCCACATGCAGAGAATAGTCTAAAGTAAGGAAAGAAGAAATGCAGTAATATGCATGCGACCTCGAGGGCGATCCCCAACTAATTCCCTAGATTCATTATTTTCTTATATTGCTTAACTCCTAAAATTTTAATTTTTTATTATGAGTAAAAAAACTTTCACACTCTCACGAGTCTCATGTATACAAGCTAAAACAAAAAGCGGCATAATAACATCAAAAAAATAAAAAAAGTAAGTAATCCTATAGGCAATCACATTAACACATGAAATATAATCAAATTAATTAATAAATATCCATAGGTAGACCGCCTTACTTATTACAATCTAGAAGTGTATAAAGTAAAGTGGCAGGGCACCAGTAACAACTACTCGGATTCTACCTAATAAAGATGCAAGTGACTTTGAGTGAGATACTCTTTGTCTTCAATTCTTCAGTCTTCTCTCCTTTAGTCTCCTTGGATTCTTTGTAGTAGGCCACCCAATTGGAAAAGATGGCTCTTCCTATAAGGGGAATGCCACCCTTTCTACTTTGGGTGTGAAAAAGGTGATCCAAATTTGGACTTCCCAATAGAAAAGGGTTATCCCCCGAAGGGGAATCCTTTCCTCTTTAGAATCCAACCTTTAGATCAATGTATTCCAACTCAAAGTTCAACTTTCACAACACTTAACAACTCAAACAAATTTACATGTACATAGAAAAAAGAAAATTTTAGACTCTCATGCAAGGTTATAAAAAATATTTAATAAATCAAAATATATCCCAAGCATTTGTATATATGTGTAAAAGAAAAAGTAAATACACTTGCCACTCTCTTTTTATTAGTTGGTGGCTTAGCAGCTGAAGCACCTGTAGCAAGCACTTTTATAATTGATTTTTATTTAGCCCTTTTTTTAATGCCCTGCATGAGCATGGACAACTGCAGAAAACTCAGTAAACATCAATATCATTCCCATCCTAAGGATAATCTAGTCGCCAAACACATCAATCATCCACATAGTGCATTAAAAGTAAATAAATACATCAGATAATTTCATCCACAACATGCAGTAAAATCTTAAAAAATATGGCACATAATAGAAAAGTAAACACCGGCCTAGCCTAGATCTAGAGTTAGTTGTCCTAGCAAACCATCTAAAGTGTGTGCTAAAGGTTTTGTGGCTGTGGTAGATCCTAAATTGGGTTATTCATTGAAGTTATCTAAAGTTTGAATTTGTTAAGGCTGAATGGAGGTTTTATGTTAAAATTAAATATTAATGTATTAAAGCTTAATTTAGATATCTTTTAATTTTTAGGTGATTGTTACCTTTGTTTCACACTGAGGCTGTGAAGTTTATTTCACCTTCCTTGGAGCTAAGTTAATAGCCTGGTAGGCCTGAGTTACCTAGTAGAGATCGAGGTTGATTAAGTTAATCTAAGTTGGTTAAGATTAAAGGTGAATTAAAAAAAATTAGTTACTAATTTTAAGGGGTTGGTTGAGCATTTTAATATTCAAGTTAGAGAATTCTAGAATTTTAATGAATTATTGAATTTTTATGAATTATCTTAATGTGTTAATTAAGGGGTTAAAAGCTGACTTTTAAAATTAAAGTTAATTTTGAAGGTTTTAGATTTTTAACAAATATTAGACCTTATGAAGAGTAGTTAGACTATGAACATGCTTAATTTAGAGTTTTCTATGAAAAGTTATGAATTTTTTAAGTTTTACCCAAGATTTTGACTCGGGTCTAACCAAACTGTTGACTTTTTGACTTGACCAGGTTTTAGAGGTTTGACATCTTTAGAAAATATTAGACCTTAATTGAAGTTCAATGACACTAAGTTTGGACAATTTGAAATTTTCTATAATTACTTATGATTTTCTAAAGTTTTCTTAATTATTAGAATTTTAAAATTGGTTAATTACTAAGGCCTTAGTGATTTTGATCCAAACTCATTCTAAACTCTATGGAATCACTTCAAAAGGTCAAGGATGACCCATGGGGATGTTCCCAAGTGTTTAGAATTTATTTGGAATTTTTAAAGATTTTTAATTAATTAAAAGGATTAATTTTTTTAACTTAAAATTAAAATTAATATGAAATTAAGGTTGTCTAATTGTGCTTTGATTTTTTTATGGGTTTGGGGTTTTATTAGGATCAGTTAGTAATTTTATGAGAATTGTTTGAATTCAATAAACATTTTTATTGAATTATTTACGGCTCTAGAACTGTTGACCCCTATACCTCAAACCACGCGATAAAGGACCCCAATTGGTGAATAAAACATTACGCGCCTTAGCGCCACATGTCACTTAAAGGGTCAAATGACTTCCGAATGCTAAACGGACGACATCGTTGCAATCAGGACACTGAATTCTTCTAGATCGAGGCCCCTTGCAACTTAATCGGACAAGATTGGTCAAAAGACACGACCGACAACCGAAATTAAAGCACGAGACTGATCAAACGATGTCGAATCAACAAACGGACTTCGTCATTATATTCAGAACATTGCAAATACTCAAAAAACTGTATTTTATTTGTTCAATTTGGATCATCCTGATGAGGGACATGAATTTCGAGACAACATGCATTTCAAGAAAATCAGGCCTCGAAGACGCATAGATGACGTCCGATCGACAAACGAACAGCTCCACTGCATCCGGAACGTCGTCGACATTCAGAAAATATATTTTATTTGATAAATTTGGATCATCTGAGATGGTGGTGAATTTTTAGGTGATACAAATATGATATAAAGGCCTGCGTTACGATGGAAACAAGGCCTCGAAGATGCTCAGGTGACGCTCGATCGACAAGCGGACAGAGCCATTGCGTCTGAAACGTCGTTAACATTCAGAAAATATATTTTATTTGATAAATTTGGATCATCTAAAATGGTGGTGGATTTTTAGGTGATGCAAATATGATATAAAGGTCTGCGTTACGACGGAAATAAGGCCTCGAAGATGCTCGGGCGATGCCCGATCGACAAGCGGACAGAGCCATTGCGTCCGGAACATCGTTAACATTCAGAAAAAATATTTTATTTGATAAATTTGGATCATCTGAGATGGTGGTGGATTTTTAGGTCATGCAAATATGATATTAAAGCCTACGTTACGACGGAAATCAGGCCTTCATGATACTTGAACGACGTCTGATTGACGAACGGATAGTGTCATTGCGTTCGGAACATCGTCGGCATTAGGGATATACATTTTATTTGATTAAATTGGATCCTTTGTGGTGGTGTCGCAATTTTTGAAGGCGATTCAAATATGTTGCGAAGGCATGCATTACAAGGTAAATTAGCCTCGTTGGAGACCAAATGATATCAAATCGACGAACGGATAGTGCCATTGCATCCGGAACGTCGTCGGAATTAGAGATATATATTTTATTTGATCAAATTGGATCATTTAAGGTAGCATCGTAAATTTCAAAGGGAATCCAAATATGATGCAAAGGCACGCGTTACGAGGAAAATTAGCCTCGTCGATGATGAAATGACCTCCGATCGCAAAAAATACAGTGCCATTATGTCCGGAACATGGTGAACATTAAGAAAAAATATATTTTTTTATCAATTTGGATTGTTCGAGGTGGTGGAACAAATTCCGAGATGATTCAAATAATACCATACGCGTTTCGATAAAGATCAGGCCTCGACGATGTTTGGTCGATGTCCGATTGTGAAACAGACCGCATCATTGTAACCAGGACATCTGCAATACCCTAAATGCGCTATTAATTTGTTCAATTATGATTATTCGGTGAGCTCGACACATGTTACGAGGAGAAAATGCACAAAAATCAAGAAAAGTAAGCATATTAAGACATTTTCAGCCAATTGCCCCTTCTCTGCCATTTTAGAGCTCACTGACGGATATAATTAATGGTCATTTCTATATTAAGTTATTTGAAAAAAAAAGAAAGAAATCACAGGTTAAAGAAATTATATGGAGCTATTTTCATGCAAAATCAAATCCAAATTAATGTATTACCTCGGCTCTTTCAAACCTCATATCTTCTTTAGTTGATTTTCTGCACAAAATTCCTTTTCTAAATCCCATAAATCCTGTGAAGTGACTTACCTCAAACAAAAGCTTGAGATCGAGGTTAAGGCGAAACGGGACTAAGGCTTAAGACATCTTTGGCTTTTCACCGGATCTCATAAAGCTCCAAATACCTCTATCTCACAAGTCTTCAAAATTTTCTCACGTCCCTCACTACTACACACTGCTGCTTCAACAGGCTTCCACCTCCCACGTCAAAACACTCCAAGGCCTCTATATCTTCTTCTCCATTCTCAAAAAATCTCTGCTTCCTAGCACCCAAAATCAAAATAACTCCTCCGATCCAACTGAAGACCTCCGGCCGTCCCAGGGAGCAGCTCGCGAGTCCTGCTCTTCACGTCAAAGCAAGCCCAAGCTCTCATCGATCCCGTATCAACCCCACGGCCTCCTGCTCCTACCTAACCGTCCCTTCTTCCTTACCGTGAGACCACTGCAGCATCAACCTCCCCCTTTCGATCGGACCCGAAGTTAGGACATTCTGATCGGAAGCAACACGAGAGCTCGTTTGCTGTGAAGGTAACTTTCTCTCCATCGCACGCTTCTTCAGCCTGATCCCGTGAAACCAGAGGAAGGAGAGGGAGAGGGGGATTTTACCTTTATTATTATTAAATATATATATTTTTTAATTGCAATTAAATATATTAATTATATTTAATGATTATTAATAATCATTAATTATAATTAGTTGAGGTTACTTATGATTAAAATTTTTATGATTAATTATTATTATTAATTAACTGTAATTAATTAAAAATAATTTTAATTAATTATTTTAGTTATTATTAATAATCATTAATTATAATTAATTAAGATTAATTAAAATTAATTATCTTTAATTATAGTTAATTATTAATAATTAGCTGTACTTAAGAAAAAATTAATTATAATTAATAACTTTAATTATATTTAATTATTATTTGGACTGAAATCAAACTTGAATCAAACTCGGACCACAGTGGACAATGAACTTGAACTTGCAAAGTGAACTTTTACATTGAACTCAAAGCTTATGGACATCGAACTTGAACAAGACATGGACCCAAGAGAACTTGATTGAACTTATATTGAGCTCAAACTTGAATTAAAGAGAACCTGGACTTGAACTCAAATGATGAAGAACTTGAATCCGATTCGGACAATTATCAAGGACTTAACTTGAACTCATATGGGACTTAAGCATGAACAAATTTTAATCCTGGACTTGATTTGAACAAGATTTGAACAATTGAAACTTGGATTACTCGGACTCATATCCAAGAAAATGCAAAGGAAATTGTCATAATTTGAATCCAAGTGAACAAATGCAAAGAGACTTAAAGTGGACTTCAATGAGTCATAAGAAACAAGCTCAAGGTTAAGGTGAAAGACCTATCCAAATCTCATCCAAATAAAGGATTCGTGCACAAATTCACTACAAGCTTTGGCATGAGTTTTATTTGGGCAAACACATTCAACCCATAATAAATGTGAGTGAAGGGATTGGTATTAAACTCATCATGTATCCTGTGAACTATCTTTGAAGACAAAAGTTTACAAGTAGGTTTGAACTACATTTGAAGACAAAGGATTTGCATATAGAATTTGCGCACAAACAACAAAAGACAGTGGGAGGAGATGTGATAGCCTACCTTTAAGTCATCATGCAAGATTTAAATGAAAATGTCAAAAATTGTGATCATTCAAGTACAAGCAAATACACTTCCCCACACATAAAAGACAATAATCAACATGAATGAAGAAGTGGATGGTGAGAAATATGACTCAATCAATGATCATAATAATCAAAGATGTCACGGAGAACAAATACATTGAATTTCTATAAACAAGAGGAATCGACGTACAGTTAATACATGAGCTACAAGCTGACGGTGACACTCTTTGCAATCATAAGTAAGAAAGTTGAAATAGAGATGCACAAAAAAACATGATGAAATGTGCATAGGTGTTTCATACACCTGATGGTATAGTAGGGATACTGTAGTCATCTGGTATCAACATACAATGAACTAACAATGAAGAGGTATTTGAGGATTTGAAGTAAATACCAACTTCACGCAATCAATTGTAGGGGGAATATACCATTCTCCTATAAGTAAAAATATACGACATGTAGTAGATGCAAGTACCCACGAGCCTTTGTAGGAGACCGGTTGTGTACATGAAGTATCGTGGACCGAATGCCAAAGAATTACAATGAATACAAGCATCAACATACACCAAGGCATAAGATTAGTTAGTGCACTATGATCTGTCTACAAAAATCAACAAATAGTGCACGACAGTCTACCTGTACGAAGCAGCAAACAATTCTATACAGAAGCTGCTACGCCATCGGATCAGCAACATTCGTACAAGCAGATAGAAGGCGTCTATTTAAAGAATACCCCTGCACGTGCACTATAAATTGTATACACATAGGTACACTAAAGGGGAAAGTACAATCTCAACCTGCATGGTCCCCGGCGAGCGTGTTATTGGTACACACGTGACGTCTAGGGATACTGCGCGGGTTGATAAGTGAATTCAGATTCGAAACCGATCCTTCTATACGAGTCAATAGAAGTCGACAGGGTTCGAACCATTAAACAAATATACAGTTGTGGCGACCAGTATATTTGCTTTAAAACATTCATATTAGGCCATCAAGGCCTACAACAATAAGAATTCACTTTTAAGGCTACAAAGCCTACGAAATCCGATCATCTATCGACAGCCCGATAGAGTTGACAAGGTTCAATCCATAAAGTGAAAGTGACCCCGAACACCCCGATGATGGCCGTGTTGAATTCAGATCTCAACCGGAGGGGTTCCCAAATACTTTCAAATGACTCCAAAATATCCAAATGTCTTCCAAACTCCATCCAAAAAACCCAAAAACTCCACAAAATTGCCAAAATCCAAAACATTTAAAAATGAAATCTAACCATCAACACTTGAAGCAAAATTCATCCGACTCCGCAACAGTTTGCCGGGGTGGACAAATTAAAGTTTACCTCAGCTCACAAAAGAGCTAAATGCCTAGTCGAAAATATCACTAGGATCCATTCTCAAATAATCTCTTGCCAGTAAAGACGTGGTACGTGTCCTCTAACCGACAGTTTCGCCATCAAATGGCACTGCAAGTAAACGGTTATGACCCGGGGCCCTCTGAACCGAGTGGTTTTGCCGCCAAATGGCACCACAAAATACCGGTTATGGCCAGCGCCGTTACGTTCCTTATTGCATCAAATCCTTGAGATATGAATCAATAGGATATGATCAATAGGGCACAAAGCCCTCTGTCAGCTAAGGTGGATTTAAATTTGTCCCCTTAGAAAATTATTCAACCCCGGTCTACAAGGTTCCCTTGGACGAAGCAACCCATGGCTGCCGACAAGGATCCTTCTGTCAGGTTGGGTCGACTACCTCCTCTGACTAAGTAGACCAGGGACCACGATGGCCCGGGACGACGGAACCATGGGATCTTGATCGGGCCCATCATCCATTCCCCCACCATCTGCTTTAAGTGAAAGATGGTGAAATTTTTATTTTAAATATTAAATCTTTCCAAATATCCAAACTTCCCAAATTTCCAAATCCAAACCCAAATCCAATTTCTACCAATACCTAAACCCATTGTTGCTACTATATGCCAGATGCACGTATATTCTACGTATCTGATCGACGACTAGCCTTAATCGAAAGTTCTCTCTCGTGATCGGGAGGGGTAATTAACTATAGGGGCTTGCGCCTATAGGAAACCAGAACTCAAATCATAAAGTCCTCATAAAATGAGGGTGAAATCTCTGGGTAGTGTCTTATCTACAAACCCATCTGCCTTCCAAAATTTACCTCGGAACATAGTTCGTTAAAACTCCCTCGCCAAATAAGAAAAGTGAGTGGAGGCCGAGGCTGAATTTTCGGAGCCCATAGATTTCTAGCGACTCCGCTGGGGTTTGGTTTCTCTTTCCATCTTTGGCTAGTCGTCTCAGTGCTATAGTAGCAGCCGTACTCAAAATTTTTAGTATTTCAAAATGATCATTTAATGATTCAAAACTCTAAATTTTATAAAATGATCATCCAACAAATTTATTTAGCATTCCGCAGAGTTTTAAATTTATTTTTATTATTTGCTTATGTTAATGATTTTTGTCCATTTGTGTTTTTGTGTTCTGTGCAAGTAGCTGCATTTTGAAAGTGCAGGGTGATGTATCAGATTCTGATTACTAACCCTTGCCTTTCATTTATGCAGATGGATCTACAGAACACACCGATGACTGTCCAGCTGGGACAAGGAGCCAGGATCCAACTGGCTAATGCTATTATTGAGACCGGAAATGCCAGAGCTACCATCCAATTTGGTAGCGTTGACTTCCTGGCGATTGCTGTAAGAAATGCCGCCATTCCTGTGAAAGGTAGGAATGCTGAGAAGTTTGCCAGAAGACTCAATGCTGATGAAGCTCCTATCCGTCGTATGCATCTGCTGGCACAACGACCTGTTGCTGAAAATTCTCATGGGAGAATTTCTGTGTTCGAGAGTCTGTCACAGCCTAAGGCCTCGACCACCAGAAGAATTGTGAATGGTGGAAGAGTCTCTGTGGTGACTATAAACACCACACCCTTGCCGACCAGGTTATCTGCACCTGGGAGATACGATGCTGAGGCCTCCTCATCTGGAGGAAGGCCTACAAGGAGGCAGAGAAGGAAGATGAACGCTAAGCTCCGAGCTCAGCAACAACAACTCCTGGTTCACCCTTCCAATCTGTCGGCCCAAGAACCTGAAGCCAATGTTCCTACTAGAAACAAATTTTCTGATCTAAAATGGGTGAAGAGGAATAGCTCCCTGATCTAAAATGGGTGAAGAGGAATAGCTCCACTGGTGAGCTAAAGAAATCTTTCTGGGAGCAACGACAAGAGGTCCCAGCTCCTCCAAAGAGAAAAGAACCTGAAACTCTCTCAGCCCGGGTCTATCGGGTCCTGAAGACTGTAAAGGAGAAAGGTCTGAAAAAGAAAAAGTTCCAAGGCCCTTAATGATAGAGGCCAGGAGAACGCCGCCAAGGGAAAGACTATCCTTTGTCGCAAAAAGAAGAGAAAGACAGTACATTCCACGCGGTAAATATCGGGGTGTGACACCTGAACCATATGTTTAGGAATCCACTGCTGAAAGGTCCCGGTGGAAAGGAAAACAAGTCTGGAGGCCAAAGCCTCGAAGAAATGAGAAAGATAGAAGAGAAAGGAGGATTGATCTGGGCGTGACATCCGGTGAGGCTTCCTGGAGATCCGCCCCCATCTACGAACAATGTCAGAAGTGGGCCCCAAAAAGGACCCATAATGACATTCCTCCAGATGATAGACATCTTGGAGAGTCCTCCAGGGGATCCCGTCGCCCTCCATCCCCTACAAAGAAAGAGACTAACTTCGATCGCAGCCCACTGATCGAAGAAGTCCCCGTGCCTAATCAGGAACCGGAAATGCAATGGCGTCGTCGCTCAAAAATTCGAGTACTGGAGGAAAATATAGATGATCAAAATCTAGAGGAAGAAGAACTCCTTGAAGGGGAAGAAAATATTGAAGAAAACATTGATGAATTTATGGAGGAAAATTTAGAAGAAAATATTGATAAATTTCTAGAGGAAAATCTAGAAGAAGAAATGCAAGAAATAAATAACGCCCTGGATATGGAAGTTGTCTATATGGTGACACATATAGACATGGATGATGGCGTCAATTATGATGATGATGAAGATGAAGAGCGTTGGCAACCGCCACCCAGGCAAGTATATCGTCGTCGTCGTCGAGAAGGGTCCACCACTGGCAGAAGTCGTCATTCTCAAGAAGAAGAAGAGGTGGAAGAAGTAGATGAAAACCCTTCTGAGGCCGAAAATGTCACGCTCGCTGAAATGCGGCGACAAATGAGGCGACAGATGAGAGCCAAAGATAGAGAAATCTCTCAGTTAAATGAGAAGATGACTGACATGATGGCTCAGATGGGAGCAATGATGTAGATGATGCAAAGAACTACCGCTGTTGGTGCCATACCCAATCCTCCTGCTAATCCTCCAAATTTTCAGATGCCTCAAGTCTCGGGAGTACGAGGTATTCCTGAAGGTGGTCATGAGGCTCATGATGTCATTCGTCAGCCCACCCCACAAAATGTTGCAAGTACTTCCGAACCAGTAAATGCTGCACAGTTGGAAGGAATAATCACAGAAAGGATCATGGCTATTATAGCCGTTGATCAAGCAGAAAAATTGGTGGGCAAAGGTCGTTCGTACCCTGCTGAGTATGACCAAGTACCATACCCAAAATGATATTCTGTACCAAAGTTCAATACTTTCAACGATAATAACAACCCCATGCAGCACCTGGCACAGTTTAAAGCCACCTGTGGAAATACAGGAGGAAATGACGCCCTACTCTTCTGACAGTTCGTTAGTAGTTTAACAGCAATTGCTTTCGAATGGTATGCTGAATTGCCGAATGATTCTGTGAAGACCTTCGCAGAATTGGAAAGTATGTTTGTAAAAAGATTCGCTAGTGCAACTGAGAAGATCACGATCGCTGATCTCGCTATGGATAAGAGAAAAAGAGAAGAATCAGAAACAAAATATATCACTCACTGGCGAAATCTAAGTATGAAATATGAGCAGCAGTTAGAAGAAGAGCATGCCGTACAGTTGTTAATGGGAAACATTGATGACAAGATGCAACCCTTCCTGTGTATGGCTACGATAAACACATTTCAAGACTTGCTCGACAGATTGGCCAAATTTGAGAAACTGAATTTGTCCAGGTCAGAAAATCACTCTGATAAGCCCAAGAAGGCTAAGGCCCCAGGTGCTAGAAGGGGTGAGGCTGACTCTACATTCTTCTCTAGAGCTGATAGAGAAAAATAAGTTATTTACAACGTAGACAAGGGCAAATAGCAGATGCAATATCAAGAAAAGCCCAAACAGTCCTACAACCCCAACCCCCAACCGAAGCTGATATTAGGGGGAAATGATAAGCGATAGACTTATCAAGCTGGAGGCCAGAGACAGGCAATAGGAACTGGTGATAGAACGTTCCAATCCCTCAAAGATAAAATGAATAAAGAATATTCATTCAAAAGAGAAAGTGTAGCCAAATTATTTCGATAAGTATTGAAATCGGGTTTAGAACTGCCTGAATGCAAGAGACCCGAAGAATCGAAGCACACTGGTGACCCAAATTATTGCCCATATCATCGGGTACTCAGCCATCCTATTGAAGATTGCTACATCTTCAAGGATTGGCTTGAAAGAAAATATCAAAAGGGGGAGCTGACACTGTCCGATAATCTGCTGTCACATCCTAGAAAGGAATCAACTCGGGTGGTTACGTCCTCTTCCGTACTCCCGACTGAAGAAAGAAGAAATGAAAAGAAGCCAATTCAAGAAGAACAGTGGCAGACTGCGATCTCTAAGAAGACTGTGAAAATGTTGAAGCAGCTTGAAGGAGTTTTATATGTAAAATGGAAGTCTCCTATCGAGCCAATGATAGATTTGAAGGCACTGCCGGTGATACGACCTTCTACTTCAAAATAGTTTTCCAATCAAGTTGGTTCTTCAAAGACTGGAAAGAAGAAATCATCCAAGAAGAAGACCAAGTTAAAGAAGCCCAAGGAGAAGATGACCGCAACTCAGAGGGTTATCGATAGTTTGGATGAATACTATCAGACTGTGAGGCGACCTATCAAGCTTGCTGACTTCATGGCAGAGCTTAAAATCGAGGAAGCCAGAGAAGATGATGAGAATTCTCTTCCAACAGAAATATGTCGGGTCATCTCAATGGCACCGAGTACCTCAGTAAAAGAAGAATACACTGAAGAAGTACCCTCTGAATCCTGTATGATGGTTTTGCCAATGGATTACAGTTCGGAGGAGGATTTGTATTTTCCAGAGGGAGATGAATCAGATCCTAGCATAGCATCTCGGATGGGACATGTAAACCTGGCTGGTGATTCTGAATCAACAGATGAGTCTCTAGATGCAACGATGGCTGACTCTGAAGAAAATGTACAGTTAAATGACTCTGAACCGGAGGAGATTGCTCAAGTGCAGTTAAGAAGCGGCAAGGTGCTACCGCCTCCACCGAAGAAAGGGGTCTCCAATAAAGATAAAGATAAAGAGATAATTATCAACGATGATATTATCCCTGAAGATCCTAAGAAAAAGAACACTTCATCCAAGGGGATAGATTATAATATCTTATCCCATTTGAGAAAAATTCCAGCACAACTCAGCATATACGATGCCCTGGTAATGTCTAAAGACCTTTGGGAGACTCTGATTCAGGCTCTCAAAGATCCCGAAAGATACGAGGCATATTTTGCTGAACGTAGTTTGACTGAGGTTCTACAAGCTCGTAATGAGCTATTCATTACTTTCTCCGAATAGGACATGATGCTCGGAACTGCAGACCATAATCATCCTCTGTATGTTACTGTAGAGAGCGATAAGCTGATTATCAGTCGAATCCTAATCGATCATGGATCCTCAATCAATCTGATAAGCTTGAAAGCACTGAGATCCCTCTGCCTTGATGTGGAACACCTCGGGCCAGATAAATTGATGGTGCATGGTTTCAACGAAAAAGGGTAGAAGACCCTCGGATCATTTATGCTCCCTCTTGTATTTGGAGAGCTCCACATAGAAGCTAAATTCCATGTGATTGACGCGGATACTTCATTCAAGGCGCTACTAGGTCGTCCCTGGTTGCATGAATATGGCATTGTCCCGTCAACATTACATCAGTGTATGAAATATATCAAAGATGGAGAAGAATTCAAGATCTCTGGTGACATTCAACCATTCACAGTTCATGAAGCAACAGTTTATAAAGATGCACGGTACTTCATGCCAAAGAAGCAAAAGTCTTTAAGTTCTCTTGAGGCTAAAGCATCAAATTCAAAGACTACAAAGCGACCTGAACGAGAATGTGAGAAGAAACAGGTGGGGAGAAAGAAGGCAATGCCGACTCTTCCCAAAGCACCAACCATTCCAAAAGAAAAGAAATATGTACCTCATCTTGGGAGTGATACAGATGAAGATGATGATACTCCTTTCAAATCTTGAAGAGTATGCCAGTCCACAGATGAATGGAGTAGGCATGTTGAATTTTCAAATGATGATTATGACTATGACTCTATTTATATGAACACAGTATAAAATGTGTTCTCCAGAAGAATAGACTATTTATCAATTTCAGATAGCGTACTCTTAGTCACACGTGTTCTCTTGCAACACTTCAAGGAAATCATTCCGCGCGAGGTGCATAAAGTTGAAGAACTCGCCACTCTCTATCTGCCTCCCTGTAAAAATGGGATTGTGCCAAAGAATGTGTTATATTCCACGGGAGTTCGCGAAGAGGAAAATCATGACTGGGATTGCATGATCCTCGAATCCGAGGAATTATTTCCTACGAGATTACCAAGATTCAATACCAAAAATATTCAAAAAATGCTACGAAAATAAGTCAATATTCCTACCACCAAGCGACAACTTCATACAAGTTTGGGCCTCTGGTATGGGAGGAGTCCACGTCCGTTACAGCAGAAGGATAAAGACGCATATAAAGGTATTGGATTCATCAAAAGAAAATTTCTCCGAAAAGAGATTTGTCGCGTCATCACATGCGTGGAAATTGAATCCGAAGATGGTGATGCTGAAGAGGCCTTTGAAGCTGATGATTATGATGAATAGCCCGTGGAAGTCGAACCTGCATCATAAGAGCTTGAAGATGGTGGACAGGCAGCTACTATGGATGAACTAAAAGAAGTCAACTTGGGAATTGAGGAGGACCCTCGCCCAACCTTTATTAGCTCTCTTCTACCAGAAGATCAAGTAGAAGAAATAAAAGAGCTCCTCTGTGAATTCAGAGACTGCTTTGCCTGGACATATGCTGAAATGCCTGGCTTATCCCCTGACGTAGCAGTTCACAGCTTAGCAATCAAACCGGAAGTAGCACCCGTCAAACAAGCTCCAAGGAGAATGAGATTGGAGATTGAAGAACAGGTGATTGCAGAGACGAAGAAGCTCATTGATGCCGGCTTTATCCGAGAAGAAAAGTATGCTGACTGGATTGCTAATATCATCCCAGTGAAGAAGAAGAATGGGCAAATTCGTGTCTGTATTGACTTTAGGGACCTCAATAAGGCGTGCCCAAAAGATGATTTTCCACTCCCTGTATCTGAACTCCTGGTGGACAATACATCCAACTACGACATGTTCTCCTTTATGGATGGATCGTCAGGATACAATCAAATCAAAATGGCGCCCGAAGATGAAAAGCATACATCGTTTAGGACGCCCATCAGGATTTTCTGCTACACAGTCATGCCCTTTGGCCTGAAGAACGCTGGTGCCACCTACCAGCGGGCAATGACTCACATATTTGATGATTTGATACATCAGAAGGTCGAGTGCTATGTAGATGACCTTGTTGTCAAAAGTCTTGGCCGAAATGATCACTTAAAAGATCTCAGAATTGTATTTGAGAGAATCAGAAAGTTTGATCTGAAATTGAATCCTCTCAAATGTGCTTTCGGAGTCTCTTCCGGCAAATTTTTGGGGTACGTTGTTCGTCATCGAGGAATAGAGATCGACCCCAACAAAATTAAGGCAATCACGGAGATGCCACCGCCAAGGAACCTTCGATAGCTTCGCTCGCTGCAAGGACAACTGGCTTTCATTCGGAGATTCATATCAAATCTATCGGGTAGGTGCCAGCCATTTTCAAAGCTAATGAAGAAAGATGTCCGTTTCAAATGGGATGCAGAATGTCAGGAGGCGTTTGACAGCATCAAAAGATATCTGTTGAATCCGCCCATTCTAGCAGTGCCAATTCCGAGGAAGCCTCTTATACTGTATACGGCTGCACTAGAAGAGTCCCTCGGAGCACTATTAGCCCAGAATAATGAAGAAGGAAAAGAAAATGCACTATACTATATCAGTCGGAGATTGATTGGAGTAGAAAGCCGTTATTCTCCTATTGAAAAGCATTGCCTAGCGCTGATTTTTGCAGTTCAGAAACTCCGCCACTATATGTTATCCCACAAAATCACATTGATATCAAAGATCGATCCGCTGAAGTTCTTGATGACAAGACCAGCGTTGACAGGTCGCCTAGCCAGGTGGGCAGTATTATTATTACAGTTTGAAATCACATACATGCCATAAAAGGCAGTGAAAGGTCAAGCATTGACAGATTTTCTTGCTGCACATCCGATCCCAGCAGATTCCCCACTAAATGATGATTTTCCCGATGAGCAAATAATGCAGATCGAGGAGGATGAAAAGCTACAGTTCTGGGAAATGTACTTTGATGGGGCATCATCTATCAGACCTGTCCGACCTCGAAATATTGCAAGAGCCCGAGCCGGCATTGGCCACATTTTCGTAGCACCGGAGGGAGGTATAATGAGATTTTTATTCGGTTTGACTGAACCTCAGACCAATAATGAAGCCGAGTATGAAGCTCTATTAGTAGGGCTGGAGATTGCGATCGATGTCAGAATCCAACATCTCCAAATCTTTGGTGATTCCCAACTTGTAATAAATCAAGTACTTGGAATTTACAAGGTTGGCAAAGTCGAATTGGCCCATTACCATCGACGAGCTCTTGAGCTTCTGAAGCAAGTTCCAAATGTCAAAATGGCTCGAGTTCCTCGAGGACAGAATGCTAAAGCAGATTGTCTAGCCAAATTAGCCAAAGAAATGGCGAACATCAACGAGGAGAGTCCTATATTCATCGGGGTTTATACTCGTAGAGTGTTGGAACCTGCTCTACTACAATTTCCGAGGGCAGAAGAAGTGCCAGATTCAAGTCAGCAAGATAAAATCCCAGTTGACCCTCAACCTCTCTATAAGATCGTTATGGAGAATTATCCAGAAGAATATCACGTGGCCAAGAGATATAAAGCTAGTCAAGCTTCAGAATCGTGGTGGCATTGTTTAGATATTGAAGTCGAAAATGATTGGAGACAGCCATTTATTGACTACTTCAAAGAAAACAAACTCCCAAAAGAAAAGTCTATGGCCGCACAAATTCGGAAAAGGGCGTTGTGATACGCATTTGTTAATGACATGCTGTACAGACGAGCCTTTGATCAAGTGTGGCTAAGGTGCCTAGGGACCAAGGAAGGTGATAAAGTAGTAACAGAAGTCCATGAAGGGCTTTGCAGAGCACATCAGTCAGGTCCTAAGATGGCTGCCAAAATCAAAAGGATGGGTTATTATTGGCCGACAATGGTCAGAGATTGTATTGACCACGCAAAGAGGTGCCACGAATGTCAAATCCATGGTGATGTTATACATTAGCCTCCAAATCTATTGCACCCAACAATAGCATCCTGGCCATTTGAATGTTGGGGCAATGATATTATTGGGCCAATAGATCCGCCATCATCAGCGGGACACCGTTTTATTCTAGCAGCGACGGACTACTTTTCCAAGTGGGCAAAAGCTTCTCCATTCAGAGAGGTCACATCGGAGCATATGATAAATTTCTTTACCCATAATGTCGTCTACAGATTCGGTGTGCAACGCCGCATAATCTCAGACAATGGTACTACATTCAAGAGTACAAAAATCTACAAGTTCATTGATCGACACAAAATTGATTGGCGGTATTCATCCATATACAATCCAAGAGCAAATGGCTTGGCGGAAGCCTTCAACAAGACGTTGGTGAAATTGTTAAAGAAGATTCTCACCAAGAATAAAAGAGAGTGGCATACAAAAATGGCAGAGGCACTGTGGGCGTATCGTACAACCTATAAGACTCCAACCAAAGCCACTCCTTACTCTCTAGTGTTCGGTGTTGAAGCTGTATTGCCATTGGAAATTGAATTACCGTCACTCAGGGTAGCAATTCAGAATGATCTCACTCAAGAACAGAATGCCCGCCTCAGAATAGAAGTGCTCGATGCACTTGATGAACTCAGGTTACAAGCTCAACAAAACTTGGAAATCTACCGAGGAAGAATGACGAAGTCCTTTGATCAAATGGTGCGTCCTTGATCATTTCAAGAAGGGGAATTGGTCCTGGTGCTGAGAAGACCAATCATTCCACATCGAAAAATTGGTGGCAAATTCGTATCTAATTGGGAAGGCCCCTTCGTCATCGAGAAAGTATACCAAGGAGGAGCATATCAGTTGATCGATTTGAACGGTCAGAGACCCATGCCGCCTATCAACGGTCGACATTTAAAGAAGTATTATGCATGAAAATTCCAAGTTTAATGTACTTTATAATGATCAAAATTTTATACGCATATTTATTAATGCATGTTTGCTCATATTTTGAAATTCTCTTGTATAGCAAGAACGCATTTCAAAATCCCCCATCAGACTAGGGGCATTTTAAATATTTATTTGGGTCAACATCACGTTGCGTGCCGAGATCCCCAAATAAATATTTAAAATCTCAAAGATACAAAGCCTATCCAAAATGCCCCTATGAGACAGGGGGAATTTTAAATATTCATTTGGATCGACATTGTGCTACATGCCGAGATCCCCAAATGAATATTTAAAATTTTAGATTCCAAGTTTATTCAATTCTAAAATGTCCCTGTGAGATAGGGGGCATTTTAAATATTTATTCGGGCCGACATCGCGCTGCATGCCGAGATCCCCGAATAAATATTTAAAATTATCAATCCATATATTCTTTTGTGCTAAAGAATATAAATACTTGTTTTTCAAAGTACATGCAGGTGATCTCTCAAAAGATCGAGACAACACCTTCTCCAACAAACCAAAACTAAAAGGTCAAGAAAGAGTTTTGTGATTACACACTCCAACAAATTGAGCCAGAAAAGCTTGAAGTCTTTCAACAGTCTGAAGCTTAAGATTCGAATGGGTGTAAAAGGTCAGATCCAATACGCCCAAATATGACCGGATCGCTGGCAGCTCTGTCTACTCAACAAGCCATAAGAAAGGCCGTAGTAGCGGAACCCCACTTCATCATCCCGTTAGTAGGGACTGTAGGAAGAACGAAGGCAAATTTGACTCGACAAGTTCAAATGATTGTAGTTTACAAAATTCTTTCAAATGACTGGAGAATCAAAGTTTTAAGGAGAAAATGAGTCTCGAGCAACTTCCAAATGTTCGTAGGCTTCAAAATCTAAAATCACAAGGGATGACTCCAAATCTGTCAACTTTAGTAAAATCAATATTGGAAAGCGCAATTCCTATAGGTCGAATCTGAAGCCTAAATGGGTGTAAAATGTTGGATCCAATAAGCCCAAATATGGCCGGATCGCTGGCAGCTCCATCTACTCAACAAGCCATAAGAAAGGCCGTAGTAAAGGAACCCCCATCTCAGCAACCAGAGGACAAAGAGCTATCAAATTCTAGCTCTCCCGGTCTGATAAACTCAAGTAACTCAGATCAAAGTCTTCTTAAGTGGTTAAGGATCAAAATACTACCTACGTTCGGTACTATCAATTGAATCCAAAACCTATAAAATCTTCAACAAGTCCGCTAAAGCACGAAGCAAAGGACCGAAGAAAATTATCCCATAGTTCACACAAAGCCCAAGGTTGAACTAAGTGGATTCTGTCATCAACAAGTCCGTTATGCACAAAGCTTAGGACCGATGACTCTTCGCCACCGACCTAGTACAAACCTAAGGGTTTAGGTCACCGGCATCTACCCCTTCATCAAGCCCGCCAAAGCTAGAAGCAAAGGGCAGAAGGCGTACAAATTTTCTAACAAGTCACGAAAGATAAATCAGACAACCCTTCACCAAGTCCACAGCACAAAGCACAAGACAGAAGGATCAAAATCTCAGGACTCAGGCCAAGGCTGCGGAAGGAGCATCCTGGAAGACATCTACAAATGTCTCTAAAGGCTAGAGCATTTTAAGTATTTATTTGGGTCGACATCGCTCTGCATGCCTAGATCCCTAAATAAATATTTGAAATTTTATCAAAATACAACCAGATGATAGAAGAATATTGAGCAGATAATATCCGCTAGCATCAATCTAAAAAGATAAGTTATCAACCTTCCATGGACATGTCTAAAAGAGCAGTGGAGAAAAAAAAATTAGTGTGACATCCAAATAAATTTTTAGAGATCCACTAAATGAACATCCTAGTGTGACATCCAAACAAAATTATGGAGATCCACTAAAAAAAATCTTACTGTGACATCCAAATAAATTTTTGGAGAAACACTAAATGAAAACCATAGTGTGACATCCAAGCAAACTTTGGAGATCCACTAAATAAAAAAAAAACTCAGCGTGACATCCAATCAAAATCTTGGAGATCCGCTAACGAGAACCCTTGGTGTAACATCCAGAATAAAATCTGGAGATCCACAAGGTCAATCATCATACAACAAACGTGATTCACTCTAGACGCGTATCACATTTGTTGGGGGGCATTTGTTGACCCCTATACCTCAAACCACTCGATAAAGGACCCCAATTGGTGAATAAAACATTACGCGCCTTAGCACCACATGTCACTTAAAGGGTCAAATGACTTCCGAATGCTAAACGGATGACATCGTTGCAATCAGGACACTGAATTCTTCTAGATCGAGGCCCCTTGCAACTTAATCGGACGAGATTGGTCAAAAGACACGACCGACACCCGAAATTAAAGCACGAGATTGATTAAACGATGTCGAATCAACAAACGGACTTCGTCATTATATTCAGAACATTGAAAATACTCAAAAAAACTGTATTTTATTTGTTCAATTTGGATCATCCTGATGAGTGACATGAATTTCGAGACAACATGCATTTCAAGGAAATCAGGCCTCGAAGACGCACAGATGACGTCCGATCGACAAACGGACAGCTCCATTGCATCCGGAACGTTGTCGACATTCAGAAAATATATTTTATTTGATAAATTTGGATCATCTGAGATGGTGGTGAATTTTTAGGTGATGCAAATATGATATAAATGCCTACGTTACGATGGAAATAAGGCCTCGAAGATGCTCAGGTGACGCTCGATCGACAAGCGGACAAAGCCATTGCATCCGAAACGTCGTTAACATTCAGAAAATATATTTTATTTGATAAATTTGGATCATCTAAAATGGTGGTGTATTGTTAGGTGATGCAAATATGATATAAAGGTCTGCGTTACGATGGAAGCAAGGCCTCGAAGATGCTCGGGCGATGCCCGATCGACAAGCGGACAGAGCCATTGCGTCCGGAACATCGTTAACATTCAGAAAAAATATTTTATTTGATAAATTTGGATCATCTGAGATGGTGGTGGATTTTTAGGTGATGCAAATATGATATTAAAGCCTACGTTACGACGGAAATCAGGCCTTCATGATACTTAAACGACGTCTGATTGACGAACGGATAGTGTCATTGCGTTCGGAACATCGTCGGCATTAGGGATAGACATTTTATTTAATTAAATTGGATCCTTTGTGGTGGTGTCGCATTTTTTGAAGGCGATTCAAATATGTTGCGAAGGCACGCATTACAAGGTAAATTAGCCTCGTTGGACATCAAATGATATCAAATCGACGAATGGATAGTGCCATTGCATCCAGAACGTCGTCGGCATTAGAGATATATATTTTATTTGATCAAATTGGATCATTTAAGGTAGCGTCATAAATTTCAAAGGGAATCCAAATATGATGCAAAGACACGCGTTACGAGGGAAATTAGCCTCGTCGATGATGAAATGACCTCCGATCGCAAAACGGACAGTGCCATTATGTCCGGAACATGGTGAACATTAAGAAAATATATATTTTTTTATCAATTTGGATTGTTCGAGGTGGTGGAACAAATTCCGAGATGATTCAAATACTACCATACGCGTTTCGATAAAGATCAGGCCTCGACGATGTTTGGTCGATGTCCGATTGTGAAACAGACCGCGTCATTATAACAAGGACATCTGCAATACCCTAAATGCGCTATTAATTTGTTCAATTATGATTATTCGGTGAGCTCAACACATGTTACGAGGAGAAAATGCACGAAAATCGAGAAAAGTAAGCATATTAAGACATTTTCAGCCAATTGCCCCTTCTCTGCCATTTTAGAGCTCACTGACGGATATAATTAATGGTCATTTCTATATTAAGTTATTTGAAAAAAAAAAGAAAGAAATCACAGGTTAAAGAAATTATATGGAGTTATTTTCATGCAAAATCAAATCCAAATTAATGTATTACCTCGGCTCTTTCAAACCTCATATCTTCTTGAGTTGATTTTCTGCACAAAATTCCTGCTCTAAATCCCATAAATCCTGTGAAGTGACTTACCTCAAACAAAGGCTTGAGATTGAGGTTAAGGCGAAACGGGACTAAGGCTTAAGACATCTTTGGCTTTTCACCGGATCTCATAAAGCTCCAAATACCTCTATCTCACAAGTCTTCAAAATTTCCTCACGTCCCTCACTACTACACACTGCTGCTTCAACAGGCTTCCACCTCCCACGTCAAAACACTCCAAGGCCTCTATTTCTTCTTCTCCATTCTCACAAAATCTCTGCTTCCTAGCACCCAAAATCAAAATAACTCCTCCGATCCAACTGAAGACCTCCGGCCGTCCCAGGGAGCAGCTCGTGAGTCCTGCTCTTCACGTCAAAGCCAGCCCAAGATCTCATCGATCCCGTATCAACCCCACGGCCTCCTGCTCCTACCTAACCGTCCCTTCTTCCTTACCGTGAGACCACTACAGCATCGACCTCCCCCTTTCGATCGGACCCGAAGTTAGGACATTCTGATCGGAAGCAACACGAGAGCTCGTTTGCTGTGAAGGTAACTTTCTCTCCATCGCACGCTTCTTCGGCCCGATCCCGTGAAACCAGAGGAAGGAGAGGGAGAGGGGGATTTTACCTTTATTATTATTAAATATATATATTTTTTAATTGTAATTAAATATATTAATTATATTTAATGATTATTAATAATCATTAATTATAATTTGTTGAGGTTAATTATGATTAAAATTTTTATAATTAATTATTATTATTAATTAACTATAATTAATTAAAAATAATTTTAATTAATTATTTTAATTATTATTAATAATCATTAATTATAATTAATTAAGATTAATTAAAATTAATTATCTTTAATTATAGTTAATTATTAATAATTAGTTGTAATTAAGCAAAAATTAATTATAATTAATAAATGTAATTATATTTAATTATTATTAATAATCATTAATTATAATTAATTGAAATTAATTATAATTAATTATCTTTAATTATGAATAATTATTTATTAATCATAATCTGTTATAATATGAGAAACCTCTCTCATGCCAACGTCGTCGACCACGCTAAGGTATAACTCTCTAACCCTAAAACTCCGAGAACCCATTTTCGATGTTTGCGATGAGACGTAACGACCACCTATACACGTTTTTCTTAGCGTGGTGGGAGGAAGTTAGTCGCGGTGCTCTCAACGAATCGGGTGATCACTTGAAATCCCTCATTGATGTTCGTATCGCCTTGGAAACCTCACCTATACACGCTTTTCTTAGCGTGGTGGGATAAGAACCCGGTGTGATGCGTACGACAAAGCGGGGATACTCATAAGTACCCGCTTGCGGGGAAATAACTGCCGTTCTTGCAAAAATACTTTCAAAAAAATGATTTTTTTCTTGCAAAATGTTTTCAAAATACCCATACATGCTTTTCTTAGCGTGGTGGGGGATCGAAAAATACACAGCCGCGGTGTCCTCGAAAGAGGGCACCTACCATACACGCTTTTCTTAGCGTGGTGGGAAAGGCCCAGTTTTCCGTAGTTTTCCCCTAAACGGGGGAGATGCCGGAAGGCTGCCGAAATTTCGGGTGAATGCAATACTACACTTGGACTTGATTTCACTCGGATGACATGCAAGAACGACGAGGGACTTGTACTTGGACTTTGGACAAAATCTAAATGACTTAATAAATAATTGAACCCAAAATAAAAAAATGTGCAAGAGGCTTAATTTGGACTGAAATCAAACTTGAATCAAACTCGGACCACAGTGGACAATGAACTTGAACTTGCAAAGTGAACTTTTACATTGAACTCAAAGCTTATGGACATCGAACTTGAACAAGACATGGACCCAAGAGAACTTGATTGAACTTATATTGAGCTGAAACTTGAACTAAAGAGAACCTAGACTTGAACTCAAATGATGAAGAACTTGAATCCGATTCGGACAATTATCAAGGACTTAACTTGAACTCATATGGGACTTAAGCATGAACAAATTTTAATCCTGGACTTGATTTGAACAAGATTTGAACAATTGGAACTTGGATTACTCGGACTCATATCCAAGAAAATGCAAAGGAAATTGTCATAATTTGAATCCAAGTGAACAAATGCAAAAAGACTTAATGTGGACTTCAATGAGTCATAAGAAACAAGCTCAAGGTTAAGGTGAAAGACCTATCCAAATCTCATCCAAATAAAGGATTCGTGAACAAATTCACTACAAGCTTTGGCATGAGTTTTATTTGGGCAAACACATTCAACCCATAATAAATGTGAGTGAAGGGATTGGTATTAAACTCATCATGTATCCTGTGAACTATCTTTGAAGACAAAAGTTTACAAGTAGGTTTGAACTACATTTGAAGACAAAGGATTTGCATATAGAATTTGCACACAAACAACAAAAGACAGTGGGAGGAGATGTGATAGCCTACCTTTAAGTCATCATGCAAGATTTAAATGAAGATGTCAAAATTTGTGATCATTCAAGTACAAGAAAATACACTTCCCCACACATAAAAGACAATAATCAACATGAATGAAGAAGTGGATGGTGAGAAATATGACTCAATCAATGATCATAATAATCAAAGATGTCACGGAGAATAAATACATTGAATTTCTATAAACAAGAGGAATCGACGTACAGTTAATACATGAGCTACATGCTGACGGTGACACTCTTTGCAATCATAAGTAAGAAAGTTGAAATAGAGATGCACAAAAAAACATGATGAAATGTGCATAGGTGTTTCATACACCTGATGGTATAGTAGGGATACTGTAGTCATCCGGTATCAACATAAAATGAACTAACAATGAAGAGGTATTTAAGGATTTGAAGTAAATACCAACTTCACGCAATCAATTGTAGGGGGAATATACCATTCTCCTATAAGTAAAAATATACGACATATAGTAGATGCAAGTACCCACGAGCCTTTGTAGGAGACCGGTTGTGTACATGAAGTATCGTGGACCGAATGCCAAAGAATTACAATGAATACAAGCATCAACAAACACCAAGGCAGGAGATTAGTTAGTGCACTATGATCCGTCTATAAAAATCAACAAATAGTGCACGACAGTCTACCTGTACGAAGCAGCAAACAATTCTATACAGAAGCTGCTACGCCACCGGATCTGCAACATTCGTACAAGCAGATAGAAGGCGTCTATTTAAATAATACATCTGCACGTGCACTATAAATTATATACACATAGGTACACTAAAGGGGAAAGTACAATCTCAACCCGCATGGGCCTCGGCGAGCGTGTTATTGGTACATACATGACGTCTAGGGATGCTGCGCGGGTTGATAAGTGAATTCAGATTCGAAACCGATCCTTCTATACGAGTCAATAGAAGTCGACAGGGTTCGAACCATTAAACAAATATACAGTTGTGGCGACCAGTATATTTGCTTTAAAACATTCATATTAGGCCATCAAGGCCTACAACAATAAGAATTCACTTTTAAGGGTACAAAGCCTTTGAAATCCGATCCTCTATCGACAGCCCGATAGAGTTGACAAGGTTCAATCCATAAAGTGAAAGTGACCCCGAACACCCCGATGATGGCCGTGTTGAATTCAGATCTCAACCGGAGGGGTTCCCAAATACTTTCAAATGACTCCCAAATATCCAAATGTCTTCCAAACTCCATCCAAAAAACCCAAAAACTCCATAAAATTGCCAAAATCCAAAACATTTAAAAATGAAATCTAACCATCAACACTTGAAGCAAAATTCATCCGCCCTCCGCAACAGTTTGCCGGGGTGGACAAATTAAAGTTTACCTCAGCTCACAAAAGAGCTAAATGCCTAGTCAAAAATATCACTAGGATCCATTCTCAAATAATCTCTTGCCAGTAAGGATGTGGTACGTGTCCTCTAACCGGCATTTTCGCCACCAAATGGCACTGCAGGTAAACAGTTATGACCCAGGGCCCTCTGAACCGAGTTGTTTTGCCGCCAAATGGCACCACGAAATACCGGTTATGGCCAACGCCGTTACGTTCCTTATTGCATCAAATCCTTGAGATATGAATCAATAGGATATGATCAATAGGGCACAAAGCCCTCTGTCAGCTAAGGTGGATTTAAATTTTTCCCCTTAGACCAATATTCAACCCCGGTCTATAAGGTTCCCTTGGACGAAGCAACCCATGGCTGCCGACAAGGATCCTTCTGTCAGGTTGGGTCGACTACCTCCTCTGACTAAGTAGACCAGCGACCACGATGGCCCGGGACGACGGAACCATGGGATCTTGATCGGGCCCATCATCCATTCCCCCACCATCCGCTTTAAGAGAAAGATGGTGAAATTTCTATTTTAAATATTAAATCTTTCCAAATATCCAAACTTCCCAAATTTCCAAATCCAAACCCAAATCCAATTTCTACCAATACCTAAACCCATTGCTGCTACTATATGCCAGATGCACGTATATTCTACGTATCTGATCGACGACTAGCCTTAATCGAAAGTTCACTCTCGTGATCGGAAGGGGTAATTAACTATAGGGGCTTGCGCCTATAGGAAACCAGAACTCAAATCATAAAGTCCTCACAAAATGAGGGCAAAATCTCTGGGTAGTGTCTTATCTACAAACCCATCTGCCTTCCAAAATTTACCTCGGAACTTAGTTCATTAAAACTCCCTCGCCAAATAAGAAAAGCGAGTGGAGGCCGAGGCTAAATTTTCGGAGCCCACAAGGACATTCTAGGGGTGAATTTTAAAACTCTTAATAAGTGGACCAAATGGACACAAATTTTAGTGGAAGTTAGGCCATGAGATCACCTGACCTCAAGACCTAAACACCCTAAATTTTAATCCAAATGGATTTCTCTAAGGTGGCTAACCAGGCCACCCAAGGTGATCTCTAAGTCACCTTAGAAAATTCCTAGGGAACAATCCTAGGGTTAGATTGGGGAAAAATTAGTGGTTCTAAACTCCCTATATTAATCATCACCATCACACCAAAACTCAACTCCTAATTCTCATTAGAAAGATCATGGTTCCAATTTGAATTTAATGTTCAAATCTCCTGAAACCAAAATTGGCATGAAAATGCCCTTAAACATCTCAAACAGGGGAAGGAAAAATTTTGGATATGTTAGGGACATGCCTAAATTCACTCTCCCAAAGTCTCAAGCCCTAGTGACTTCAAATTAACAAATAAATATAATAATAAATATGAAATTGAAATTAAAATTAAACTCTACATAGATGCAATCAGGGACTGTAATCATAGGGCTTTTATAGATCTCTCTGAGATCTTTCCAATGAGCTTAAGAACACCTAAATCAGCCAAGTGGATTGAGAGATATAGACTTTTCAAGTTTTGTATGATTTTTGTATTCAATTAACCTAGAATTACACATTCAGCCAGTGCTTTTATGCATGGCACATTCTGATTACGAACCCAATCACTAGCACTGACTATATAACCGTGAGGTTAATCCCAACCATTATATGAAAGATCAGACGGACACGATTAAATAGCTTTGAAATTGTTGGATCGAACATGGACCATTGATCTAAATCAACGATCATGATTACGTCTTCAACCTCTCGCTGTCTCCCGAAGCCATTTAGTTATTTCGGCATGATCCAAACAATCCCGTTGGTGGATTCATGCCAAAATTCAAAGGGAGCATCAGGATGACAAAAACCTTCTATCCAATGGTGGAAATCAGTTGGAGTAAAGGTTTCCTTCACACTTGACCATACTATATATCTAGGGAACTCAGGATTGAAATCTCACCATGGAGAAAGTCCCCATAGATGGGTTTTTCTCTCGAGAAGCTTTAAGAAGTAAAGGCGAGTAATTCTCCTTCAGACACGAAGATCGGAGAATGGCTGAAGGTAAAAGTTCAAGCAGAGTGCAGAGCTCTTTCATCAGAGTTCACTCAGAACAAAGGCTAGAAGCGTCTAGGGAGCTGGGGGAAGCGACTAGAATACTCAGAGAGCTATAGGGAACAAGTTTGGAGGATTGATTATGAATGGGGAGGTCTGGTAGACTTCCCCCCTATTCATCTCACTCATGTAAGCTTGGATGGCCGAAATCGATTGGGCCAGACCTCAGATGGATTCTAGGTGGGAGGGGACATCCTCCCAGAGAGATCGCGATCTTGAAGTCATTGAGCTCAGCCTTTGGAAGGCTTTGATTAAGGCTTAAAGTGGGGGGACCACCAGAGTTCAAATTCCATTGGTTCTGGCTGCAATCGGCCACAATCTGGGTCGAGTTGACTTGGAAAGAATGATGGGGACGTGATGAGCTCGAGGATGAGCTCAATTAGACCTAAGGGAGTCTAACTCAGCTGAATGGCTTGAGTTAACCCAGACCTTATCAATTTGGGTCGAATTGGGCTCAACCCAGGTCAGGCTAGACCATAGGTTTGGTATGGGAAATAAGTCTCGGTCTATTACACCCAATGCAGGTTGGAATTGGGTTTGGATTAGCTTGGGGTGGAAGATGGCTTGGGTCTCAAGTGGTTATGGCCACTTTGGGTTAGGCCAAAATTTTACCCAAGTAAACCCTAGACTTGGGCTAGCTGGGGGAGGTATGTTGGACCTAGGGGCACCTAATGGACGTATTGGCTAGGTTCAATTGATCTTAGGGTCAGAGTTGGATCAATCTCAAGTGGTTTTGGCTACTTTGGGTTAGCCTAACTCTTGATCCATGTTGACTCAATGGTTGAGTTGGCTAGAGAAGATGCATTAGGACAAGGAGGACCTAAAGACACCTTGAGTTGGATCCAATTTGGCTAGGATTGAAAAATGGCTCAAGGGAGGGGGGGGGGGGGGGGGGCTCTCTTTGGGCACTTGGATCAAGCCAAATGGCCAACCCAAGAGAGCCCAAGACTTAGGTTTCTAAGAGGGGCCTCTTGGAGGCCTAAAGGGTCATCCCATGGGTTTAAATGGGATTGAAATGATTTTGGTGAAAGGGTTTGGATGAAAGGGGGTGTATGGGAGATTCGGTTAAACTTGGTTGACTTGGTCAACCAAGCTAACCTAGGACCAAGAGTTGGGTCCATTGAATTCAATTTGATTATATAAACCTAATGCGAGGGGTCTCAAAGTCTAGAAATGTCATTTGGGTCAAATGACCTATTTGGGCTCTTAATGGGTCATTTTGTCAACCTAGGTTAACCTAGTCAACCTGGTCAACCAGGTTGACCCAGGGTCTAAGATTGGGTCTAATAAACCTTAAATAGTATTTAAAAATGATTGGAGAAGGTTCCAAGGGTTGATGAGGTTAAGTCATATTGAATTTTTGTCAAAAGTTCAAAAATCCCCTTAAAGGGCATTTTGGTCATTTTGGCCTCAATTCAATTTTGGGTCAAAGTGAATCCAAAAAAAATGTAGATTGATGCTTAATATATTAATACCAAAGGCCTGGAAGGGATCAAAAAGTTTGGAGGGGACTCCAAGGTCAGATTCCACAGGGGGGATAGATCAAGTGGCATGGGTCGTAAATATTTAAAGGTTTTACAACCTATGGAAATTAACCTAGTTTATGGGGCTATAGCCCTCCAAATGAGCTCAAATTTGGAAGGTTTGCACTAGAGACATGTCATATCAAGATACACTTGATAGATTCTAAATTTGACGTCAATTGATTAGGTTTTAAAGTGTTTGAAAAAATATTGGGAAAGTCTTTCAAGACCTAGGCCCTTAGCCATTGATTTTGGTATGGATTGACCTAAGATTTAGATTGATCCTAAGGTATAGGGACTAGAATGATCCTAGGATCTAAGAAGCCCTAGGGTCCAGAGTCCGGGAAAGGGTCAAAGTGGCCTCATAAAAAAATGAGGTCAAGAGAGAGGGAGCTACTTGATGAGATTTTTGGGGTTGTGAGAGGAAGGTGAAGGTGAGTTTGTAAAGGAGGAGTATGAGGGGATCACATGGTTTCTCCAAGCCTGCTGCACGTTTGCTCTTCCTTTGGCCATAAATTTTCTTGTGGGAGCCCTCTAAGGGGGAGAGCCTTCAAGATCCGTGTCCTTAAAGGTACTCTGCCTTCTCCAAGAGGGAGAAAAATGAGAAGGTTCGCTGCCATCAATAGGAGGGTGACATAGCGGTTGATACTCTGCCACACTGGGGAAGGTGAAATTGAAGTTATGTAAAGGCTTATCTACCTTGTTGTGGGGTTGGAAGGAGAATTACTTTTGAGTAGTGAAATTCCCATAGTGGAGGACTCCAGGGAGTGAATGTAGGTCAAGTGACCGAACCACTACAAATCTTCTGGTGTACTTTTTCTATTTACTGTACTTTACCTACTTTTTGTATATTATAATTGCTATAATTGCTTGGTGAAAATTCTATTCTAGATCTGTATTCTGTGATTTAAAGTTTCATCACTTATATTTCAATCATGTTTTAATCACTAGCTTCCATTTCAAGTTAAGTTTTTTTTAAGGATTTAAAAAATAATAATTTTAAAACTCCTGTTTAGGATTGGTTCCTTGGGAAATGCCTCTTAAAATTGGCAATATCATCTATTGTCTCCACTCTATATGAGTTATTATGCTTTCCCAAATCTTAAATGTCCATCTATTATACAAAGATGGTAACTTGCCTAACTAGTTCCCCTAGTGTGATGGATCCTTAGGGAGGAGTGAAATTCTCACAATGGAGGGAGTAGAGTGAGTCTATCAGCATCTTTATGTATGCAACATACTCGTATAACTCTGACTCCATCCTAATCATTATGTTTATCGGTTGCTCGTCTGCTCTTCCGATCTTGACCACATCCTAAAACCTAGCAATGTTAGTGGCATTCAATGGTTTAACCTTCTGAAGCCCTTCCTCATCTGATGCCCCAATAATCAATAATAGTAACTCATCAAGGGACATATCCTAAAACACTTAGATGAATGGAAAATAGTGGCTACCATTGGACAGTTACTTTCAAATAATTTAAGGCTATCCATTGCTCTAAAGCCTTCATCTACTATTCATTTGGTTGGTTCCCCACTAGATCCCTCAAAACAATATAGATAACAAAATATCTCATTATGGGTATCATCTTTCTTGGCAGTGTAACTCTTAAATAATTAAAATTATCCATTTTTCACTTACTTACAATAGACTGAAGCACCCAAGAACTTACCTTTTACATAGTGAAGGCAACCTCCATATTCCCCAATGGAACTAAGCCCACGGGCGCATATTCATCATAGAATCCAAAAACACCTCTAATAGTAGGTATTATAATGGGAGTCCCCTTAATCAGTGAAGCTGCTCCCCCACTTGTCTCCCCCAATTCTGTCCAAACCCTTTTTGCAAAAGGGGAGGTGAAACGTTTGATGGAGGCCTAAGCCAGTCCAACACCACTATCCACTTACTTTCTTGATAGCTCCAACCATGCCAAAGTGAGAAATCTCAATTGTAAAGTGACCTTCTTAAAAGGCTTTAGATGTTTGTGAGAAATCTCAGTGGTATAAATTTTCTCTAAACTCCAAAGTCTCACAGTATTACAATTTATAAAAATAAAATATTAAATTCCCTCAACATAAGCCACTAATTTATAAGGAATAACGTGTAGACTAAAATCACATTTATTGCCATCAATTTAAGTCAATGCAATTTGTGATGTTATAATAAAATAATATAATAAATTTTGCATTTACATTTCATTTACCACTAGTAGCTTGATTTAGTACTCTTTACTCTCATTCATTCATCTTTTTTCCACTTTCCTGTTAAAGTTCTAAGTGAATCAAGGAACTAATAGTGTACTCATATATGACTTATCAAGTATTTAGCAGGTAACTTGGTATAGCATGCAAGTAACTTGCCCTTCAGAAGGGGCAGGAGCGGCCGCGGGGGGGGGGGGGGGGGGGGGGGGGGGGGGAGTTGGTATGATGTGAACTCACCTTAAGTGTTGTAAATATGGATTCGAGTCTTGTAATTGATGATAATAAATATTAATGGATTCTTTACAATGTTATCTCTTATTATTGTTATTATTTCATATGTGCTTTCTTATGCACTAACATTTTAGATCAACCATACACTATTTAAATTGATCAGCTCAGGATAGGGTAGAATAGGGTTAAGTGTCCTTTAGAGTCTGTAACTTTGCTTTTATTTATTTCTTCATTTCTTGAGTCATATCATGTATTTGGTGGAAGTTAAGCTTGATTACCATACACACACAAACTCAAGGGAGTGAGATTATAAGAAAATTAAGAATTTAATTTTTCTAAACTATTTATATTATACTAAACAATCAACTATTTAGATAATCATTAAAATGAATAATTGTGTTATTAAATCTAGTTTAACTAATCATACAAGACAATCAATAAAAATAAAGAACGAAGTTGCTAATCATAATTTAGGCATTTTTTAAAATTCAAATTTGTTCTAATCATATTGTATGACGGGTATCATACTATATGATATAATTAAAAATCTTGCCTAAATTAATCATGTAATTAGGGAATGATTTTGGATAAATTGATCCAGTCAGACCTACAAGATGATTAGACCAAATTGTATTATATGACTTTGTCTTTGCACGTCATAATATTTTATAGTCACCAATCATATGGGATGATAATCCAAGTTGTTTAAACTAAATATACTGGATGATACTCAAATCATATTGGATGTTCAACTCAATTTATTAAATTAATTGTATAACATCTTATTCTTCATATAGTACTAACAAGGTTATTTAAACTAATCGTACCGCATAATCGTGTTTTGTATTGTATAATTAGTATAGACATAATTAAATTTTAGGGCTTTTAGAGGCCTTATATTTAAGCTCGGTAATTATACTTGTTTCAAGTATTTGGCTGCTTAGTATTCTGGAGAGAGAGCTTGGAGAAGGGATCTAGAAAAGCTTTGGGAAGAATAAAGCGAGATATTGTGTGTGAGGTAGAAGTAGTGTGAAGGGTTCACATGGTTGCTCCAAGCAAGTGTCTTATTTTGTTTCCTCCATGTGTCTGTCTAGGTTTCTTGGGTGGTTCTGGGAAGAAGTTCTTCAGCTCAAAGACCATTAAGGTTCTCTGCTTTCACTAAGTGGGTGAAAAAGGAGGTTTCGGTTCTCTTCCATGACTATGAGGGTGTGAAAGTAGGTTCATGTTCTCTTCCATCACTATGAGGGGAGAAAGGAGGTCAATATTCTCTGCCATCAATAGAAGGGTGAGAAAGGAGGTCATGGTTTTCTGCCGCACCCGGTTGTTAAAAGGAATGTAAGGGCTTCACCACCTAGCTACGATGGCTAAAGGAGAGACACTAAATTTTAGTGCAATACTTCGAAAGGACTCTCGGGAGCGTATGTAGGTCATTGTTTGACCAAACCACTATAAAATTTCTAGTATGTTCTTTCTAGTTTTTCATTTTATGTACTTTAATTTTTCTGCATTTCATTTTTGTGATAATTACTTGTTAAAAATTTGTGATTGATGCTTTATTGTGTTGATTAGAATATCTTCATCATTATTATAAATTTTGATTAAATTATTTGCTTCTATATTTGGTGATAAGTGTTATTATTTTAAGTTGTTAAAAATCCCAAATTCAAAAATAATTGTGTGTTTTCAGTAGGATTTTTAAAACTACCAATTCATATCCTCTCTTGGTATACCTAGGGATAATTCACTTAGGCTTAACAACATATATCAAGCTTTCAATAGGTAATAAAGTTGTTCTCACAAGTATCATTTTAGAAATCTTTGAGAAAAAAAGATCCATGCCACATTTCTAAAAAAGGAACACCGCAGAAGGCTACTCTATAACTTGTCTACCTTTATTTGATAACATATCATTTGATTTTTAGAAAATTTACATGTCTGCTTTCTTACAATATATTGATTTGTGCATGTGGTATTTAGTACAATTGGGTTATACTAAACCCTCTCATTTTATTAATAGCATCAAAATTGAGGTACCATTTAATGATATAGTAATGAGGGTAAGGACTTACCTCAATTGAATGCAAAGTATTTAATTTTTTTTTTGTGCTCTTATGTTTGAAAACTACATGATAGTCCCTACCTGTACTAGCAAGGACATTTGGGATAAACTGTGCATTACATATGAATGACCTAGTGAAGTCAAACAATCTTGATTGAATATTCTATTGCATGATTATGAACTCTTTCGAATGAAACCTAATGAAACCATCTCATACTTATACACCAGGTTTATATGAATCATGATATCTTTGCATGCTTTAGGTAGACAGCATTCAAATTTTGAGAAAGTGAGCAAAATGTTTTATGTTTACCTTGCAATTATGATGCTAATGTTATTGTCATTTGTGAATCAAAGGATCTTAATATTTATTATATAGATAACTTACTAGGCTCACTTATTACTTATGAGTAAGATGTGAGTCAAAGATTGTATGATACAAGAGATAAGAGAAAGAAAAAAGTGGTGGCACTGATAGTAAATGAATTAGAAAGTGATAGCTCTATAGCTGAGAAAGATGATGACACGATAATTCAAAAACTTCCTAAGAATTTTTTAAAAATGTCATCAATACTGGAATAAAGGTAAACAAAATAAAAATTTCAAAGCAATATCTGATACAATTTATTTTGAATGCAAAAAGTAAGTCCACTTGAGGACAGATTGCCCCAACCTAAAAGCTCACCTGATTAAGGAGAAAGATGAAGAGAAGACAAAGTTTAAAAGGGGAAGCAACAGATGCAGAAGGCATATTGGGCAAACTTCGCTTTAGATTCATCGAAAATAGAAATGGAAGAGGAGGTAACCAATCTGTGTCTTATGGTAGATAATAGTCTTGATTATTCTAATCAAGAGAAGGTATGTGAGCTTTCATATAATGAATTATTTAAAGTTTCTGAAAAAATTCACAATGCATATAGAAAGCTTAAAAAAAATGAATGCTAGTTTGAATTCTGATTTCTCAAGTTTGCTAAAAAAAGCATGATCACCTTATAATAGATCATTCTACATTAGATAAGGAGCATATGTCTTTACTTAATAAATATGATGCTTTAAATATGAAGCATGTTGATCTATCCAACTTATATGAATCCTTGAAATCAAAGCATCTTGAGATAGAAAATGCATACAAATAATTAGAAATATGTGCATTAGAACTAGACAAAAGTGAGCATGCATTAAGATTGGAAGTTGCAAATCTTGAAAGTGTGAATCAATTCTTAAAAATAAAAATCCATGCACTACTACAAAATAGAACACCACCTACACTGACATAATGACATAATCCCACATTACTGCATGTATCATATACCCCTAGGAAGAAGCAACACAACCCACATAGATTAGTGAACCCTTTTCCAGGTGTTAGGTGTCATTCTTATGGCATGCTATGTCATATAACCCACACTTGCATGTTACATTGTAGGGAACATCTAGTATAAAGACCAAAACCACTTGTAACACAATATAACATGCATAAGTCATTCATCAAGGCATAAGGTGTAACCCAAACTCACTTCAGTTCCGAATCTAATGCTTGATTGACTTTGTAGGAGTGCTCTCACAAAAGTCCTAGTAAGGGCATGTGGTATCTGGATAGTGGTTGCTCAAGACACGTGACTAGAGACATGAAATAATTCATCATGCTAGAGGTAAGGGAAAGAGGCAAGGTTTCACTTTGAGATAATACCACTAGGAAAGTGGTAGGTACAGGTATGATTAGTAATTCTAAGAATTTTTTTATTAAAAATGTATAACTAGTAAATGGCTTGAAACATAACTTGCATAATATAACTCAATTATGTGACAAAGGCTTTTATATTAAATTTTATCTAATAGTTATGTGATTAGTTTAAATAAGAATATTATTTAAGAAAGAAATGGAATTAGTAATATTTACATGCTTGATTTAAATTGTATTGAATATGCTAATTATATTATATTAAAAATAATTATTGATGAATCCTAGGTATGGCATAGGAGACTATGCCAAGCAATCATGAAAAATCTTAGAAAGATAACCCAAAAGAACCTAATTAGAGGTATACCCAAACTTGGTTTTTCTAAGGACCACCTATGTGATGCATGCCAATTAGGAAAATAAACTAAAACTTTCTTTCACTCAATTAAGGACATTACTACCTATAAACCCTTAGAAGTCCTTCACATAAATTTATTTGGATCGATTAGCACTGCTAGCTTAGTCAGGAAAATATATGGATATGTGATTATTGATGATTACTTGAGATTTGCTTAAATTAGATTTATATAACATAAGAATAAATTATTTGATGAACTTAGGATATTCTCTACATTGATTCAGAAAAAATTAGGCTATGAAATCCTAATTATCTATAGTGATCATGGTGGGGATTCTGAAAATAACAAGTTTGAATCATTTTGTATGGAGCTAGGCATAGAACATAGTTTTTTAGCTCCTGGAATCCCTCAGTAAAATAGGATTACTAAAAGGAAGAATAAAACCCTGGTAGAAGCTACTAGAGTCATGCTAGCTGAGTACTCACTTGTTATGCATTTATAGGCAAAAGTAGTGAATATTGTTTGTTATGATCTCTATAGGGTTAATATGAGATGCAAGCTTAATAAGTCACCATATGCGTTACTCTATGGAACAATACCCAATCTCTCTCACGTTCATGTTTTTAGATACAAGGTGCTTATTTTAAAGAATGGCGAATCTCCATTAGGAAAAAATGACCCTAAATCTGATAAAGGAGTTTTCCTTGGATATTTAACTATAGGTAAATCCTATAGATTTTTCAATAAGTGGACATTAGTGGTAAAGGATATCACCCATTTAGTATTAAATGAATCTAATATATCTGTTGAGCCTTGTTGGTGGAATTTTTGGAAACTTGAGCTAGCAGGGCACCTAAAGACTCGTCTAAGGCAGCGGTGTATGATCAAGGGTTTTCCTGGAACTGGGGCTGCCAAAACTAGCGGGTTAGACATGTATTGTTTGATATTGTCAAAAGCATTCTAGCACTTCTCATCCCATACAAATTTAGTGTCTTTTTTTGCAAGGATAGAAAAGGGTTGACATCTCCCTGAAAGGTTAGAAATAAACCTTCTTATATATGCCAACCTACCTTGTAGAGACCTTAATTGAGTAAGACTCTTAGGAGATGTCATATCTAAGATGGCTTCAATTTTAGTAGGATAGATCTCAATTCCTCGGTGCCTCACTACGAATCCTAAGAATTTTCTCGAAGTGACATCAAAGGCACATTACAAGGGGTTCATTTTCAAATCGTAGTGGCACAACCGTTCAAATACAACTCTTAAGTCATATAGGCGAGCCTCTTTGACCTTGCTCTTGACAAGTAAATCGTCAATATAGCACTCAACTTGATTGTGGATTAAGTCGTCGAAGATGTGAGTCATGGCTCGCTGGTAAGTTGCTCCAGCGTTCTTTAGGCCAAATGGCATTACCTTATAACAAAAAATTCATATAGGGGTTCTGAACGCAGTATTTCTCTCATCTTCTGGGGCCATCTTGATTTGGTTATAACCTGATGAGCCGTCCATAAAAGAGAAAATATCATGTAAGGAGGCAATGTCCACCATAAGTTTTGGTATTGGTTGGGGGAACTCGTCTTTAGGACATGCCTTATTCAGATCCCTATAGTCAACACAAATTCGAATTTGATCGTTTTCCTTTCGAACTAGCACGATGCTGGCCACCCAAGAGGGATATTATTCCTCTCAAATGAACCCGGCTTCTGCCAACTTCTTAACTTCGAAAATGACTTGTTGCTTGATCTCTAAGCGCATGCATAGAGGAGCTTGTTTAATAGGAATGGCATCATGCCGAACCCCAAGTTTGTGGACCACTACCTCAGCGGGCAAACCTGGCATTTCGTCATATGTCCAGGCAAAGCAATCCCTGAACTCAGACAATAATTGAATTAAATCTCGGGTATTTCCCTCACTCAACAGAGTACTTATAAAAAATGGGCGAGGGTCATCATCGTTTCCCAGGTTAATTTCTCTTAATTCATCGATTGTCGATTTAATTTCCTCTTCAAATTCAGTGGGTGCATCCCAAACTTGAAGGTCATCGAGATCGTCTAAAGTCTCCAAACAGAGCCCATCCAGGGGACAGAATGGATCTGTAGGGACATTTGAAGAATCAAGATGGTAAGTTATCATTAGGCAATACTCATCATCATCAAATGAACTAACGGTTCCAAAGCCGATACCACTTGTTGGATTTTTCTTTATCTTTGTTTGCCAAATATTCTCGTTGTATCTAGCTTGACTATTAGTCCATCGGTATGATATAGAACCCTTAGAAAAAATATTTTTCACACAAACAGGGAAGTAGCCGAAAGGTAATTCCATTAATTCGTTGAAATCTGCCTCCTCAAGGGTTACATCACCTTCATCCCTTGCGGAGGAGGAGCCCGGAAAGAATTTATAGACTTTCTTCTGTTCAAGTTTGGGGAAACTTTAACTTCTAACCCTACAGTCCTGCCTGCCGACAGTGGGGTCAGAAAAAGGGCCTCAGTCCTCCTACTGAGCTTTTCGTACATTGTTAATTTAGGCTCGTCACTTTTAACTTTTGAGATATCTACCTCAGGGTCACTATCCTGGTCTAAGGTGAGATTAAATTTAGGAGGAGCGTTTATATTTTGGTAATCGAGAGAGAGAGAGCAGCACCTTGATTCTCTTGTTCACCATCAGAGTCTGATTCCAAGTCAATATACACAGGTGCTGCTCTCCTATCAAATGAAGCACGACCTCGACCTCGTGCCCTTAAAGCCATCCTCCCACCTCTTTGGGGTAATGTGCTTGGAGGCCTAAGGACAATGATATCAGAGTCGTCTTCACTACTTGATCGTGTCATTTCTTGATTGATACTTTTATCTTTTTCTTTCTTTTGGTTGAATTTTTGTCCAACCATTTTCTCCTCAATTTTGATCTCCAACTTAAAATGGGACGAGGACCCTTTTGGTATGAAATATGCAGCATCTTCATAGATCCCAATTTCTTGAATTGAGAATGGTTGCAGATAACTCTTAATCATATGTTCATTGCCGTCTCATTGATACTTAACGCATTGGTGCAGGGTAGATGAAACCATTATATATTCGTGAATCCAAGGTCTTCCTAGAAGTGCGTTAAAGGACGTTGTCGAATCAATTATATGAAATTTAGCTTCAGTTTTTAACCCTCATATCTTTAGGAGTAAAGTGATTGAACCTAAAGCTCTCTCACCCTTCTCATTGAACCCACGAAGCATCAACCTATCGGTCGAAAGCTTGCTAGTATCAACTATGAGATAAGCAATGGTCTTTATGTTCATCACGTTGATCGATGCACCCGGATCAATAAGAACTCTTGATAACTTGAAGTTTTCCACATCTACAGTAATGTAAAGGGGACGGTTGTGGTCAGCAGTTCCCAAGAGTAAATCTTCATCAGAGAAGGTAACTCCGGGGACCTCTTTGAAGCAGAGGGCCTCATCTTCTAAAGTTGAAGCCAATTGGGCTAAACAAATCTCAGGATCGAGAAGTGTTTTGACCAAAGACTCCCTCATTTCCTTGGAAAGGAGGAGAGCGTCGTAGATGCTTAGTTTGGCTAGCAACTTCCTAAGATGGGCCAAAACATTGTACTCAACCTTAGAGACAACGGACTCAAAACCCAGAGGGATTAAAGGGAATTCCGATTGTTGAGGGGAATTTGGATTTAGATCTTTGAAGGGGGATTGCTTGCCTTTGTCATGAGGGGGCAACCTAGGAGGTAAGACTTTACCGCCACGGAGTTGCACCTGCTCGATATCCTCGGGCGGGCAAACTAGAGCGGTGTCCACACTCACTATAAGCATTGGATCGTCGTTTCCCGAAAGAGAGTCAGAATCAAAAAACTCTATCTCGATAGGACTTCCCTGAAAATTAAATTGGGGGAAATCACTTTAAGATAAGGTTTCACATTCGACATCTTCTTGAGTAATCGACTCAGGAAGGTCAGTTTGATTAACATCAAGATTTATTTCACTAGAAATTTGATTCTAAACAGGAGAGTCATCAATTTGCATTTGAGATTCATGGCCAATCATCAAGACAGAAGTAGAAGGATATTTTATATTCATCTTTTGACCCTTCGCCTTTGATGGGGCAAAGTAAAAGTCAGATAACAAAAAAGGGGAAAGGGTTTTAACACCACCATCCACCATTTTAATACATCTCTCGTCCACACACTTCCTCTCTACAAAATCATCTTTCTTTTCTTTTACATTTTTCTCAGTAGTTCCTACGACTACTAGAGAGGGAAGTGGCTCAACATCCTTCTACGAAGCGTCTAGGTCAACCTTCCACACTGGGGCCTGGGCTATCGTAGTCAGCTGTTGAGAAAGACAAAAAGATTTGTTAATCGACATTTTAAATGCCCGGGACAAAGCAATGTCCCAACCATCTTCAATAGGAAGAGCAGAATTAAGAAGATTACCTGAGATAGTTTTGATTGAAGCCTTTTCCGGATCGACCAAGTATTCTTTTGGAATTATAATGTTACCTTGGATGTAGTTCCTCTCAAGCCAATCTTTGAACACAACACAGTCCTCAAGTGGGTTACTAAGCATCCGATGGTATGGGCAATACTTGGGATCATCTTTCTTACTCTCATCCTCAGGTCTTCTAGCCTATGGAAACTGAAAGTCAGGTTTCTTTAACAAGCTCTTGAAGATCTTTTTAACTGATTCCCTTTTAAATGAATAAGGCTTTTGCTTTTCAACTACAAGATTGCCCACGGTGGTGCATTGTTGCGCTCCAAAAAATCTCTTTAAAAAGAGGTTTTCTAGATCGTTAAAGGTTCTTATTGAACCGTTGGGTAGATCGGCGTACCATTCAAAAGCAATGCCAGAAAGACTACTCATAAATTGGCGAAATAGTCGAGCATCTGACCCTCCTGCGTTGCAACAGCTTGCTCGAAAGTGGGTCAGATGCTGTCTCGAATTTTCAATTCCAGTGAAAATTTTAAAAGTTGGTGGCACAAAGCCCTTTGGGTAAGGAATTGAGTCATATTCTTCGGGGTAAGGTCTACCTTTTGGAATAGACGTGGTTACTTGCGAAAGGGCTAAGGCCTCCCTTACCTGGTCCTTAATTAGTTGCTTAATGTCTTTTTGAGGCAGAATTGGAGTGGTAGAAACTGTGGGCTAAACTGGAGGTGCTTCTAACGGACAAGGAAGAGTCACAGGTGGTGACTCAAGGGGTTTGGAACTAGATTCTGCTCGTTTAGCCTTTTCTGTGATATCTCGAGCTGACTGCTAGATTTTAAGGGACTCTTGCTGTGATTTATCCAACTTTTCTTGCATTTCCCTGACTTGTGACATCATGCTCGCAAGCTGAGTCTCAAAGTTTTTTATGTGTTCTTCATCTCTGGATTTTATAGACTCATCTGAATCTGACTCAACAACATGTGAATCATCATCTCTAACTGATCGACGTTTGATGGGCTCAGCTTTTTTATTAGACCCCCTGGTCTTAACCATACAAATGCTACCCACATAATCATCTTCATCTCCAAGAAGATCATCCAGATTTGGGTCTAAAGAGGCCATTCCTTCTTTATTCAACAAGATGTTCCTTATCTCTTGTACTACCTCCTCAACTGGTCTATCCCCAATTGACTTAGGATCGAGGGATAAGTATCCTTTGTACTCAGCCATATCAAATAGTTCTTCAGAATCCAGTAGGACAATGATTTCTGTAAGTTTTGGGTTAGGATCTGGTTGAGACTTTGGAACTGGTTCATCTTCCATTTCTAGATCCTGATCAATTCTCTCCTCTTCGACTATCCCAGAACTGGTAGTCAGAAGAGTGGCATCCTCTACGGGGAGAGGGACAAATACCTCGCGGGGAGAAGCAGGAGCTTGTAAAGTGATGGCTCCTACATCTAGCAAGGTAAGGTCCTCAGACACCTGACTAGGGAGCCTAGGAACGACACTCGGACCTTGGGGATCAAAAACTGGGGCAGCAGTGGTGGTGACTATTGGATCTTGAATTAAACTGGCTATGGGAGGACTGCCAACTGTAGCAACTGGGGTACTAGTCTGGACATCCATCAGAATGAACTTAGAAGTTCTAGGAGGTGGTGGCAGACTCTCCAACTTAGTTCTCTTTGGCACATATTTCTTCTCAGGAGATTTGGGTCTTTTCCCTTTGACATCTACAGATTTTTGAGTCTCAACCCCTTTTGGCTTAACAATCACTGAGGCCAACTGTGTAGGTTTAGGAGGGGGTACCGGGGGTTTACCAGTAGAATGGTGGCCTCTCTCGGACCAAGTCAACACGATACCCTCCATTTTAGAGGATGGGGGGCGCGGTACCCAATGGTATCCATCAACTAGCACTGAAGTAGCAGGCTGCCTAACATACTTCTTATTTTTTCTGACAAATTGTGGGGTCAAATTCTTTGCCTCAAACACTTCCTCCTTCAACACTTCTTTCTGGAAGCGATGTGAGATCACTCTCTTTAATTATTTTACATACTCCTCCTTAGTCTGTCCAGACTGTGCAGCGCAGGTATGAATTATGTTCCTTAAAGTCGTTGTCCTCTGGAGGTGTTTTTCTTTCTAAGTGTTCTTAGTCGAGTAGTCGATTGGGCATGGTGGGGAACGGGCTATCCTAGCCGCCCTCTCCTCCCCTTGAGCAGAAGTAAGGGGGTAGAAGCGACTCCCCTTTAGGAGGGGAGAGGAAGCAAGAATAGGTAGCTCCTCAGCAGCCTCAGACTCTACTTGAGCTAAGGTCTTAAAAGGTACAACTCTGTTAGCCTTAGAGATCTTCTTTCTAAGTCTTCTCAAATAATTTTTCTTCTGATTCTTAGTGGCGAAACTAAGTCCACAACTAGACCCTTCCTCAAAAATAGATTTGACTTCAGTGGGGGCTCAATAAGTGGCTCAGACTGTTTCTGGTCATCACTGACTATTGGCAAGGTAGGTGCAGATCCCACAATCAACTCAACCACTGGGGGAACTTCCTTACTAGCATCCAAACTAAAAATCTGGTGTCCATCCATGGAGAGCACAAGGGTACTGAATCCCATCCCAAAGATGATAGTGCTCCCTTGATCATTAACAGTTGAGGACAACTCTCGGTCAAAAGAGAAAATCAATTGGCCAGCCATTTGGGATTTTCTGAAAGTTAAAGAGAGGATTGGAATTAGATTTTCCTTAAGAGGGAAACAAAAGAATTTTTTTTTTGAAAATTAAGGTTTGTAAGATAATCTCAACCTTCCAACATATGTCGAGCAGTGAAAAATGCCACTCAACACATGTTAGTAGGGTAAAGAGACTAAGTACATGCCAAAAAAAGGGTTTTTAAAAAAAAGATTTAGACATATGTTAGCCCACAAGGTGATCATATGGGGTAACATGTGACAACTTGGAGCTTAAAGAAACTTTTTTTTTAGAAGAAGATTTGAATCTTGAGGGGTTTAAGGTGAGTTTTCTCACAAATTCGAAAACACAACGGCCAGAGTTTCCCCTTGCCCGAAGGCTTATTGAATTGTGAGAGAACCCAGGTAAGACGAATAGTTTAACCCTCCTCACCTCTGAGGGTCAAAGAGGAAGTGAGGGGGTCAAGACTATAGTACTTTGGAGTGTCCAAAATCAATAATTTTCAAATTCTTTTCAATCTTAAGAATTTATATGTTGAATACAAAATTTATTAACCATAAATCCACAAGACTAAAAAGGATATACAAGGATCTGATTTGACACTGTCGCCTCACAGGCCAAGCCGGGGCAGAAGGTCAAAATCAGAACAAAGATTTACATATAACAAATTTTGGAGGTAAAACCTCTCTTTTTTATGTTTATTTTATCTTAGATGTTGGTCACACTCACCCAAGGAAGAAATGGGTAGAGGGACCAACGGAAGAAATGATAGTTAAAACTACTGATGAAATAAAATTCTGCCACTATTAAAGATGGGGAGAGAGATTTGGTCCCACCGGGCGTGCCATTTTCTTGTTGGTGGAATTTTTGGAAAACAGGTTTTGAAAAATATTAGTTTTCTTTGGAGATTTTAAAATTAAGATTTAATTCTAATTCTAAGGTCGAATCAACCCGTTAGAGAAATTATATCACTCCAAAGGATGAAAATAAAATCTCATAGCGGCGTTCAGACTTAGAATTATGAAACTCATCTTAAATATCATGATCGAATTCTAAAGAAAAATTTCATATGGCCCCGAGGGAACATAATGAAATTTAACTAAATATCCAATTATAATATTAAGAAGTATGATCGTCGAATTCACATCCAAAGTACTCTTATCAAAGAAGGATGCATCTCTCCGAAGGGAGATAACACCATTGAATGATAATCCTCCTAATGTAATAACGACATTCATTTTTTTACCTTTTTTTAAAGAAATCTAATAAGGTTTTGGAAAATCAACTTTAAAATCAGGTGCGTGAGTGGTTCTAAATCTCCTATGAGCGCAAGCCCTCGTAGTTAATTATATCATAGGTAGATATAATCTCCTACGAAAACTCCCGATTAAAATGGTGGCAGAATTTCGTTAGATTTTCTAGGAGTGATATCAAAAGAGAGAAATTTTGGAAACTCAAAAGGGAATCGATCGAGGTTGAGCAGTTATTAACAGAATCAAGGGAAGAGAGGTAGGGGATACTTTGAGATTTCGAAACCATCCGGAAGTGTCCCAACTTAGTCTAAGTGTTGGGCTTTATATTTTAGGATCGAAATGAAGCTTTAATTAAAGTTGAGTATTTTATTAGAAATTTGGGACTATATTCTCGAAGTTTGGGGTCCTATAATCAAAGATCTGCCCCGGATCCTAAATCTATTTTGGACGCTAGACCACAGTCGTCCGATCCTAACTAATGCAGTGCAAGGTCTAGACCTACCCCGACCTGGATTAGGGAGCCAGCTAACCACCTAATCGATTTAAAATACATGAGTCCGATCTTTTATAAAAGAGTGGTAGGGATGTTGTGTTTAAGGTTTTAGAGAGTTGGGGCCGATATCTAGAGATTCTCCTAATTGGCCCCTTTGACTTATGTTGGGTGCAAAATGCTAAGGACTATGCAATTAAAATTTTAACTCTTTTAGTTTGTATCTAATGCAATGCATGCTGGTTAATAACTTCAAATCAAGTATGTTTGAAAATTTAAAAACAGACTTAGAAAATAATTTTTTAGAAGACTGGGCTTCCCCAGGTCCGGCACCTCGTCCTCATAGGTCAGACTATCCAGACTCTACCCGCATGCGGGGAAGGGTCTAAAGCAAGGAAATAGTAATGCAGAAATATGTATGCGACCCCGAGGTCGATCCCCGGCTAATTCCCTAAATTCGTTATCTTTCTATGTTATTTAGACTCACTAAAATTTTAGACTTTAGAGTTATGAATATAAAAATTTTCACACCCTCATGAGTCTCACGTATCCAGGCGAAAATAAAAGCGGCACACAATCGCCAAATAACTAAGAAAAGCAAGCAGTCCTAAAGGCAATCAATTCATCACATCAAATATTAATTAATCAATAAATGTCCATAGGCAAAGTTGCCTTACTTATTACAAACCAGAATTTTGCAGAAAGTAAAGTGGCCGGGCACCACTGACAACAACCCGGATTTTAAACCTAGTAATGACGCAAGTAATTTTGAGTGAGATATTCTCAATCTTAAAGTCTTCAATCTTGTTCTTCTTTGGGCTCCTTTTCTTCAAGCTCCTTTGATTCTTCGCAGTAGACTACTCAAATGGATAAGAGGGCACTTCCTTTGAGGGGAAGGCCACTTTTTCCTCTTTAGGAAGGAAAGAAATATGGTCCAAATTTGGATCTCCATATAGAAAAGGTCTACTCCCCTAAGAGGCATTTTTTTCTCTTCGGAGTCCAAGTTTTGGACCTGTGTATCCCAACTCAAAATCTAACTTTCACAACACTTAACAATTACACAAATTATATTTATATCAAATCAAAAATCTAGAATCTCCTGCAAGGTTATCCTAAGCAGTTAATAAATAAAAAGTAGTTATTCTCAAGCAGTTATATATATGCAGAAAAGAAAGTAAACACACTTGCCACGCTCTTTTTGTTTTGGGGCTTTAGCAGCTGAAGCACCTGTGAAAACATTTTTAACAACTGATATTTATTATTAACTTAGCCCTTACTTTTTATTGCTCTGCATGAGCGTGACCACCTATAGAAAACTGTGTGAACATCCAGATTGTACCTAACCTAAGGGTAATCTAGTCGCCAAACATATCAATCCATCCATAGAGTGCAAAAAAGTAAGCAGACACAGCAAAGCAATTTCATCCACAACATGCAGTGAAAACTACGAAAAATCCGGCACACAGCAGTAAAGTAAACACCGGCCTAACCTAGATCTAGAGTTAGTTGTACTAGCACATTATCTAAAGTGTGTGTTGAAGGTCGTGTGGCAGGGGTAGATCCTAAAGTGGGTGATTAGTTAAAGTTGTCTAAAATTCTGGGTTTGTTAAGGCTTAAAAGGGGAATTTAGATTAACGTTTAAATATTAATATATTAAGAATTTTGATTATGTATATTTTAAGAGTTAATTGATTACTACCTTTATTTCACACCGAGGCTGTAAAGTTTATTTCACCTTCCTTGGGGCTAGGCTAATAGCCTCGTAGGCCTAGGTTACCTAGCAGCAATCAAGATTAATTAAGTTGATTTAAATTGGTTGGAATTAATAGAGTGGATTAATATAAAAAGGAGTTGGTTACTGATTTTAATAGTTTGGTTGAGAATTTTATTAGCCTACAAAGAAAATTCTGAAGTTTGGGGGAATTAATAGATTTTTGAAGGTTATCCGGATATGTTGACTAAGGGGTCAAAATTTGACTTTTAAAATTAGGGGGAAAATTAAAGATTTCAGATTTTTAATAAATAGTAGACCCTATTATGAGTTATTATAAAGGTGGTACATTCAATTTGGAGTTTTCTATAAAAAGTTATAATTTTTAGAAGTTTTAACCCGATTTTGACCTAAAGTTGACCAAAATGTTGACTTTTTTACTTTGTCCAGATTTTGGGGGCTTGAAATTTTTGGAAAATACTAGATTTTAATTAGAGTCATTTGCCACTGAGTTTGATTGACTTTGAATTTTCTTCAATTAGTTATGAATTTTGGAAGTTTGGGTTATTTATTAAATTATTTAATTATTTCAATTAAGAGCCATTTTAATGATTTGAACCCAAATGAGTCCTAAACTTCTTGAAATCAACTCCAAAGATTAGAAATGATCTAAGGAGAGAACAACAAGTTTTTAAAGATTTTTTGGGATTTTTAATGATTATTAATTAATTAAAATTGATTAAATATTGATTTTAACTTAAAATTAAATTAAAATAGATTTAAAAGAGAAACTCAAGTGATTTTAATTTTCACTGATTAAGGGGTCAATTGAGGTCAGTTAGAAGTATTTTAGGGAATTTTGGGAATTAAAATTGATTTATTAGAATTTTATTAGGATTAAAGGCCAATTCTAAGGGGGATTATTGTGGCTCCTATTTGGTGAACCAAATGAACTCCAAATCTGATGATATTTGGGCCATAGGGTCACCTGATCCTAAGGACTAAACCCACCAACTTTGGGCTCAAATGGAGTATCCTAAGGTAACTAACCAAGCCACCTAAGGTGAACTCTAAGTCACCTTCAAAAATTCCTAGGGAGCTATACTAGGCTTGGATTGGGGTAAAATCGCTGGCCTAAATTCCTTATCCTAAACATCATCATCACACAAAAAATCACAACCTAAGTCTCATTGGATAGGTTTGAATCCCATTTTGAATTTAAGGGTCAACCCATGACCCTTAAACTCAAAATTAGGATAAAGTGCCCTTGAACAACTCAAAATGGGGGGATAAAATTTGGACATGTCAGGAACACACCCAAATTCAATATCCCAAAATTCCAGGCCTGGTGGGATTATATTTAATCAATAATTGCAATAATTGATAAAATGCTCAAATTAAAATTAAATTCAACACAGATTTAATCATGGCCTGGAACTATAGGGCTTTTGTAGGTCTCTTTGAGACCTTTCCATTGAGCCTAAGAACACCTAATTTGGCCAAGTGTGCAGGGAGATATCAATTTTTGAAGTTCTTGTGAATTTTCTGGAATTTTTAATCCGATCATTACACAGTCAATCGCGCTTTATGCGCGGCACGACACGATTGGCGGGGCAATCATTGGCGCTGACCACATAACAGTCGGGTTAACCGTCACCGCCGGATGGAGGAACAGACGGCCATGATTAACGACGCTCTGGAACCGTGGGATCTAATCCGAACCGTTGATCCAAATCAACGACCAGGATTACGTCTTCAACCTCCCGCTCGAACCCGAGACCATGAAGCTTCTCCGGCGTGATCTGGGCGATCCGCCGGCGAACTTCGATGAAACTTCACAGAAAGGATCAGGATATTGGAAACCTTCAATCCAACGGTGGAAATCCGTTGGGGTGAAGGTTTCCTTCACATTTGACCGGAATACCTAGCTAGGGAGCTCGGGATGGAGGGATTACCGCAGAGACAGTCTCAAAGGATGAGCTGCTCTATCAGGAAGTTTCAGGAGATGATGGCGAGCAGACCTCCTTCAGACATCGGGACTGGAGGATGGTCGGAGGTACGACTTCGAGCGGGAGGCTATGAGCTTTCGCCGGAGTTCGCTCAAACGGGTGGACGGGACGGTCTGGGAAGCTGGAGGAAGACGCTGGGAGGTCGAAAGAACTCTGGGAGCAATTCAAAATCTCCCTGGGATTGAATGGCGAGGTCTTGGAAGCTCCACCCTATTCATCCATCTCCCGCGAGCTCGGACGGTTGGGATTGAGCTGGAGGGGTCTTGGATTGATGCCAGGTGGAAGGGGGCACCATCCCATAGGGCTCGTGAGCCTCAAGCCGGTGAGCCACAGCCTTTGGAAGGCTTTGGATCAGGAATGTCTGGGGGGGACCATCGAAGCTTGTTTTCCATTGGTTCCGACCGCCGCCGGCCAGAGTTTAGGTCGGGTTGATCAGGGAAGGTCGATGGGGACATGCTGGAGTCGAGAGTGAGCTCAATTGGGCCTGAGGAGGTCCAATTCGCTCTGGTGGCTCGGTTGGACTCAAGCCTGCTTGATTTGGATCAGATTGAGCTCAACCCAAGTCAGGTCAGACCCTATGCTTGATATGGGAGGTGGGTCTGGGTCTGGTGCACCCAATGCAAGTGGCAATTGGGTTCAATTTGATCTGGGTTGGAAGATGGCTCGGGTCCAAGTGGTTTTGGCTACTTTGAGTTATCCTAAAACCTGACCCAAGTTAGCCCAAGGCATGGGCTGGCTAAAGGAGGTGTGTTAGACCTAGGGCCACCTATTAGGGGTGTTGATCATGTTCAATTTGACTTAGGCCAAGAATTGGCTCAATCCCAAGTGGTTTTGGGCACTTTGGGTTAGCCTAACTCTTGACCCAAGTTAGCCCAAGGGCTGGGCTAGTCAAGGGTGATGCATTGGGTCAAGGGGAACCCAATGGAAGTGTTGGTCAAATTCAATTTGACTTAGGTCAAGAATTGGCTCAATCCCAAGTGGTTTTGGGCACTTTGGGTTAGCCTAACCTTCACCCAAGTGAGCCCAAGGGCTGGGCTGGTCAAGGGTGGTGCATTGGGTCAAGGGGAACCCAATTGCACCTTGATTTGGATTTAATTTGATTAAGGTTGAGAGATGGCTCAAGAGAGACCTCTCTTTGTTCACTTGGGTCAAGCCAAATGGCTAACCTAAGTGAATCCAAGTCTTGGGTCTCCAAGAGGGGTCTCTTGGATGCCCAAAGGGGTCATCCCTTGGATTAAACTGGATTTGGAGTGATTTAGATCCATGAGTCTGGATGAAAAGAGTTGTATGGGTTAATTGGTCAAACTTGGTTTACTTGGTCAACCAAGTTGACCCAATGTCTGGGTTTGGATCAAAGAGATTGGCTTTGGCATTTGAAACTTGTTGGAAGTGGTTCCAAGCAATTTGGAGTTCATTTGAGTTGAAATGGGCATTTGAGTCCCATAGGGGTATTTTGGTCATTTTGACCCCCTAGTCAACTAGGGGTAAAAATGAGTCTAGAAAAATGCAGTTTACTGCTCAATGGGTCATAATCAAGGGTCTGGAGGTGACTAGAGGCTTTGGAGAAAGCTCTAGAATCAAAATCTATTGAATGGTATGTTCAGTGGCATAGATTGTAAATATCTGAAGGTTTTACAACCTTTGGATTTAGATTTAGATTCTGGGGTTAGGGACCTCAGAATGGGTCCAATTTGAAGGGTAACCTCCAGAGACATGTCTTATCATCTTACAAGCGATAGACTCTGAATCAGAGGTCATTTGATTGGGTTTTGAAGTGTTTGAAAAATCCTTGGAAAAGGTCTTTAGGACAGGGCCTTAGGATTTAGAATTTGAGTCTGGATTTCTGGATTTGGTTTGGATTTTAAGTTTGAATGATTCAAATTGAAGTATCCAAATCATTTATAATCATTTGGTGATTTTTAATGGTTTGGATGGGGTCAGAGCTAGATCAAAGGTAAGATCAAAGTCTAGATTGAAGTTTGGATTCTCAACTGGACTGGGTCAAAGTTTGAATGTATTTGAAGTTTTAAGTGATTGAAGCTTAGATTGGTTTAAGATTTGAATTGATCAAAGAATTGGAGGGATCCTAGAGTCTAGGGGGGTTCTAAGATCTAGGATCTAGAAGGATTCTTGGATCTAGAAGGATTCTAGGATCTAGATAGGCCTTAGGGTTTGGAATCTAGAAGGATTTTAGGATCTAGGGTCTGGAGGAATCCTAAGCTCTAGAGTGAATCTTAAAGTCTGAATCTAGAAGAATCCTAGAGTCTAGAAGAGATCCTAAGGCCTGAAGTCTAGAAAAGTCCTAAGGTCTGGAGTCTGGAAGGGCCTTAGTGACCTCATACAAAAATGAGGTCAAAAAGCCTAGGTCAAAAGAAGAAAAAGTGGTTAAGGTGACCCAACGAGTAGAATCTATTAACTTAGAAAATATATAAAAGTCTCAGACCCTATTGCTTAGACATTGGAGATATTCATTAAGTTATCCTAAGGACCTCATCCTAGGAGATTCATCAGTAGGAGTAAGAACTAGGCATGGACTAAGAAAGTGGCTTAGCCACTCTACTTTTATCTCTATGGTAGAACCCTCTAATATAGATTAAGCTTTATTTGATGAATTATGGATCTTAGATATGCATGAAGAGTTGAATCAGTTTGTTAGGAATGATGTTTGGGAGTTGGTTAGTAGACCCAAATATTAGAGTGTTATAGGAACCAAATATGTTTTCAAGAATAAGATGAATGACTCTGACATATTAATTAGAAATTAGGCTAGATTAATAGCTAAGGGGCACAGTCAAATTGAAGGAATTGATTTTGTGAAGACATGTTCCCCTATAGCTAGACTAAAAGCCATTAGAGAGCTACTAGCCTTTACTTGCTTTAGGGAATTCAAGCTGTATTAGATGAACGTTAAAAGTGCCTTACTAAATGGGGTAATTAAAGAAGATGTATATGTTAAGCAACCCCCAATTTTTGAGAACTCTAAAATTCCCAATCATTTATTCAAAATAAAGAGTGAAATATATGGATTGAAGAAAGTACCTAGAGCTTAGTATGAAAGATTGAGCACTTTCCCCTATATAGAGCTTTGTTAAGGGCAGTGTAGACACAACCCTATTCCTAAAGAAAGAATAAGAAGATCTACTCATTATTTAGATTTATATTGATGATATACTATTTTGATCCACAAATAAAATTTTTGGTGCTAAATTCTCAAAAATAATGTGTGAGGAGTTTGAGATGAGCATGATGGAAGAGTTTACCCTTTTTTTTTTATTTAGTGTGAAGCAAAAGGATGATGAAAATTTTCTTAACTAATAAAAATATATTAAAGATATTCTTAAAAAATATGAGATGGATAATGCTGAGGAAATAAGCTCCACCATTTAATTAAATAAGGATTCAAATAGAAAATCAGTTGACCAGAAGAAGTATAGAGGGAATATTGGATCACTTGTTTACATAACTACCAGTAGACTTGATACCATGTTTATTGTATGACTTTGTACTATATTTTAGGTTGATCCCAAAGAATCCTATATAAGTGCTACAAAGTAAATTCTTAGATATTTTTTAGGAACCCAAAACCTATGAATATGGTATCCTAGACATAGTTCATCCTTTGAAATCTTATAATATTTTGATTCAGACTTTGTAGGATGTAGGGTTGATAGAAAAAGCCATTTCAGAAATTTTCAATTCATTGGACAATCATTAGTCTCTTAGTCCAGTAAAAAATAAAATTCTATTGCATTATCTATCGATAAAGCAGAATATATAGATATAGGGAGCTTGCTCAAGTCCTAGGGATAAAGCAACAAATTTTAGATCTTGGACTTCATGTAGGGACCATTCCTATTATGTGTGACAACACTAGTGCAATTTGTATTCCCAAAAATATAATTCAACACTTTCTAACTAAAAACATAGACATTAGGCATCATTTTATTAGGGATTATATAATCAAGGAGGATATAGAGTCACATCATATAGCTACTAAAAATCAACTGGCATATGTCTTTACTAAACCCCTCCTTTGAAACTTTTAGCACCTTGAGGACTAGACCAGGTGTTATAGATATTCATGCTTGAATCAAGATGACTTGGAAATTGGAAACATAAATGTTTTTGTGTATTTTTTTTGTAATTTGCTTTGTGATTGTTTGTGTTTTGTTATTTGTGTTTATGATATGCTTTTTTGTGTGAATTTATTTGCTTTCTTTTTATAAAGTTTTCTTGATGATCTCATAAACAAAAAATTTCTCATATTGTACTGTATGATCCCACATTGTACTGTACAATATGCATAAAGTATCACATCACTGATCATAACACATCCAATAACTCCGACTAATTAATTATTAGCGATCATACTACACGAACACCTTATTCATACTATACAATACATGTGGCACTAGGCATTATACAAATTGAATTCAATCGGTATGATATTAAATATCATATTATACTGTACAAACACTTGTTCATATATGATGATCTAACCAATCAACGATTGTCTAGGAAGACTCCTCTGAACGACCGTCTTTACACTGATCATCTAGTATGATTATGATCGTACTGTAGATAATACCACTTTTTTTAACTGATCAGAACAAATAAATTGAATGCACTTAATCGTAATTTATGATGCCATATCGTACTATTTAAAGGGAGGGAAATAAGCTTTTCTTCACTCAACTCTTTACAAATATTCTTCCTTCCTCTCTAAAATCTTACTCCTTGTAATGGTCGGTGGAAAGTGATCAAGATCTCTCATTGAAATCTCTTCCCGACATCTCATGGATCCTCACTTTGTTGAAGCATACCATTGTTACAAGGCTGAAGGGATCACACCCTCAAAAATAAAAAATATGGAAGTTATAAACTTCAAGGTACTTACTTTGTTTTCTCACACCACCTTTCAATTCTGACTCTTACCCACCCTTTAAACTCTGAACTACTTTTTAAATTTTTTCTAAGCCTACAAATCAATAGTAAGGACACCGCACTCCAATTCTATGTCAATAGAAGGCTCATTGAAATCACCTACCAAGAGTTTGACCAACTCCTACATTTTTATACCACTAGCAAAAAAGTTCACTCTTTAGCCTCTCTCCTTAACTATGATTGGACTCTAGTATACACTACACTTAGGGAGATGTCAATAAACTACCAAATTTCCCATGTTAAAACCTTAGTTCAAGATGTTAAAATCATTTAACACATCCTTCACAATTCAGTTATTCCAAAAGTTGGTGATAGAATAAACATTACACCTCTTTGATTAATCACTACATATTTTATCATTGCTGAAATTGATTTCAATGCAGTTGATCTTATTTTTTAATATCTTAAAAACCTTACATGCATTAGAGATCCTTGATATAAATGGAAGCCAAATCTTGGATTAGGTCACATCATTGCTTTCATTTTAGAATCTAAATTTAATTTTCAATTCACTACACCACCAAACCATCTTCCAATTTTTTACTCAAATAGCTCCCTTTACATCCTTCATAGTGCTCGTCGTAGAAATATTCACTTTGTTGACCATAATCTAGAGGAGGTAGAGGGTGGTCCAACCCTTACTCCAACACTAACACTTGTTTAATTATAAGAGCTCTTAGTACGATGCACTACTTTAGAGATTTGATCAATGGGAGACTTGTTTTTGACACATACGTAGCAGAGCACCATTAGCAACATGAAAATAATATGGCTAGATTCGGAGAGCAATTTGCTTTTATTCATTGATACTTCCAACCACTACCACCTCCACCTGATCAAGGACCTTTCTATTTTTATTGTGTCTTATTTTTATTTTTTTGTATATATTATTTTTCTTTTTTCATTATGATGAATGTTTTATTTTGGTGTTATGTATCGTTGTTCCTCCTTTTTGGTGATGTCAGAAGGGGGAGTAGCTTGTTGTTGGTATTATGTACTTACTGCTTTGCTATGATTAGTTCACTATTTTGCCTTTATTTTCTTGCTCATTTTTTATGTGTGTTTTTTTTATTACTCTTAAAAAAATCTCCCTTTTTTAAAAAAAGTTAACTAGTAAGGGAAAGCTTAGGACATAATAAAAATTAATTTGAAATAAAAAACCAACAATCTTTGTTATTATAAAAAAAGGGGGAGACTGTTGCAAATATGGATCCGAGTCTTATAATTTTGATGATAACAAATATTATTGGATTCTTTACTATGATATCTCTTGTTATTGTTATTATTACATATATGTTTTCTTGTGAACTAATATTTTAGGTCCACCATACACATTGCAAATTGATAAGCTCAAGACTCGGTAGAATAGGGTTATGTTTCTTGAAGAGTCTGTAATTTTACTTTTATTTATTTCTACATTTCTTGAGTTATGTCATAATTTGGTGGATGCTAAACATGGAGAACGTGCACACACACTCAAGGGAGTGAGATAGTGAGAAAATTATGAGTATATTTTTTCAAGTAATCGTAATATATGATGTATAGTATACTAGACGACCGGCTGTTCATATAATTATTAAAATGGCTAATTATGTAAGTAAAGCTAGTTGAACTAATTGTATTAGACTATTTCGATTATTTTAGATAATCAGTTAAAAATCAAGAACTAAGCTGCCAATAATAATTTAGGAAATATTTTAAAATTCAAAATTTGTACTAATCATGTCATACGATAGGTATCATACTATATGATATGATTAAAAATCTTACCTAAATTATTTCTATAATTAGGGAATGATTTTGGATAAATTGATCCAATCAAATTGTACATGATGATTAGACCCATCTTGTACGACACAATCTTTGCATGTGATGATATGTTATCATCGTCAATCGTATTAGATGACAATCCAACTAGTTTGAACTAATCATATTGGATGATTATCAAATCGTATTGGAAAATCAACTCAATTTATTGAATTGATCATACAACACCTTATTCTTTATATAGTATTATTAGGGTTATTTGAACTAATCGTATCATATGATCTTTTATCATATTATAAGATTAGTATCAATAGAATTGAATTTCAGGGCTTTTTGTGAGGTCTTATATTTAAGCTATCTAATTAGACTTATTTTAAATCTTTGGATGCTAAGTGTTATGGAGAGAGAGCTTAGAGAAGGGATGTATGAGAGATTTGGGAAGAAGAAGGGAGGTCTTGTGTGTGAGGGTTTCACACCGTTGCTCCGAGTAAGTGTCTTGCCTTATTTCATCAAGGTGTTTGTCTACGTTTCTTTGGTGGATCTGGGATCCGTTGAGGTTCTCTGCCTTCACCATGAGGGTGAAAAAGGATGTTCAGGTTTTTTGCCATCACCAGGAGGGTGAGAAAAGAGATTCAGGTTCTTGAAATCACTAGGAGGGTGAGAAAAGGAGGTCAAGGTTCTCTTCTATTACCAGGAGGGTGAGAAAGGAGGTTAAGGTTCTCTACCGCACCAGGCTGGTGAAAAGATTATGAGGGCTTTTCCACCTAACTGTGTGGGCTAAAATAGAGACACTAAAGTTTAGTCCAATATTAGGAGAGGAGTACTTTAGGAAGTGAATGTAGGTTATTGCTTGACCGAACCACTATAAATTTTTTTGTGTTCTTTCTATTTTTTTATTTTCCGCACTTTACTTTTTTTGTATTTTATTCCTGTGATAACTGCTTGTTGAAAATCTATGATTGATACTTTGTTGTGTTGATTAGAATATCATCATCATTATTGTAACTTTTGATATAATTATTTGTTTCCACATTTTGTGATTAGTGTTGTTATTTTTATGTTGTTAAAAATCCTAAAATCAAAAATAATTTTATGTTTTCTAGTAGGATTTTTAAAACTATCAATTCACCCCCTCTCTCTTGGTGTTCATAAGAATTATTCAGTTAGGCTTAACATTATACTTCAAATTTTCATTGATGATATGGGTGACTTTACATGCCCGAGGATCATAGGACGACTCACCCTAAAGAATCAACAATCGCTACTCACCCAGGTTTACTAAGGAGCTCATCCAACGCAGGGTAAACCAATACCACCTCACAAAATTAACAACTCGGCACCTACAGTATGTTAGGATGATGAATCAATCACTTACTCTCTAGAACAACCACCCTTTCAAACAATTTTAGCTATAGGAAAGCACCTATTCAAGGAGCCTTAAGCTCACCCTACTATGATTGCACAACCAGTGAGCTCATCTTATCCACCATTATAGGTCACCCGCCTTCTCACCAAGGTCATTCAAGGCTTAGCATAAGTCACCAATAACTTCCAAAATATCTAAGCACCTCCTCCTTAGAATTTTCTCCTCGACTTTCCCACTCCTTCTAGACACTAGCAAGATCACTTTGGCTACAAATCTCACCTTAGAGACAAACTGACAAAACTATGCAACCCCTTCTCTCCCTTAACTATTTAGTAGGTGATACTAGTCTATAGTAGTGTGTAGCATTGATTGAGTGATTTGTGTAGTATTATAATTTTTACTCTTTCTATGTATTGTCTTTTATGTAGCTCTCATAACCCTATAAATAAGGGGTCATGAGGAACAATTTGAATGACCTTTAATTAATATACTGGATATTTAATAGTTAGCTCTTTTAAGCATTATGTCATTTTTTTTCACTATTCTCTCCACTTTCAATTCTCATACATTCTTGCTCACCAGGTTCAACATGTTTAGTAAGGACTAGTATTATTTAAGGCCAAATTTAGATTCAACACTTTTGTAATGTAGTGAATTTCTTATAGATTAGTCTCTCCTGATACTCTAAATTTCCTAGAATTACCTTTAGCTTCTCTCTTCTTGAATTACACATTCTTGCTTGTAAAGTTTTTGAGTTAGTCATAAATGAATTTGAATTCAACACTAATAAACTACTAAATTTATTCATGATTAAATTTGAATCCAATCCTAATAAAACTAACACAGTAAAAAAACAAAATCAAAGAATTTCTCTTGCTTCTCACAAATTATACCTTCTCTCTCTCTCTCTCTCTCTCTCTCTCTCTCTCTCTCTCTCTCCCCTTTGCTTCACACATTAATTTTTTAATAAAATAAATAATTTAAATATAAGAATTAAAGGAGTGATTATCAAAGTTGTAAAAATTGGACTAGACAATGAACTGGAAGAAGGAGAGGTTCACAATTTGATGTTCAACCAGGGTCGAACAAGATGATATAATAAATATTAATTTTATTTAAATATTACATAATTTATATAATAATAATAATGCAATCATATAAAAAATAATAGTTGATTTTTAGGGGAATTCAAGAGTTGCATGAGTGTTACAAAGTGCATTGGGCATGATATTGTAGATTGAGTGAGCAAACTAAATATCGAATTTTCAACCGAAACATGTTAGACAAGGACAACATATGTATTGGAAGGTTTGAGGTTTGGCCACTTAAAACCCGTATTTTTAGAAAACTATAACAAAAAACATGATTTCAAGGCTAAAGTTTTATGTGATAATTTTCCTATCATAGTAACTAAAAACTTAAGGTTTGCGGTTTTGCCATTCGTTGTGCCTGCGATCGAGTTTGGGAAAAAAAATGATCATGTGCATTGTTTTAAAAAAAATAAAAAAAAAGAAAGGTTAAGTAAAGAAATGAGAAATCTTAAAGCAGTAGAAGTAGCTTGCTGGTGAGAATGAATGTTATATTGGTTGACTAAAGATCTGAGAAGCACCTCTAGTGTCCCCGGGGAGGAAGCTAATGAGAGAGAATACTATGCGTTCATGTCTAGGGAGGGGCAAATTATTGGGTTCGGACACCGGACGTGTTCAGAGCTCAATAAAAATGCGTTACATCACCTACGACTCGGTACCGCTCAGTACTGAGCTCAGTACTGCTTGGTACTCAGTACTTCACAGTATCAAGCTCAATATCCCTTAGTATTGTGAATACCGAAAGTAAATTTTGTTAGGTGTCCGAACCCAATAATTTTCCCCAGGAATGGAGCTGTGCGAGAACAAGAGAGACGACTGTGTTCATGCATGAAGAATGAAGCTACGAGAACGAGAGTTTTTTCTCTTGGCTTGGAAGGAAAACTACGACTTAAGGTTCATGATTTTAGTTTTATTGGACACATCACAACTTTAATTTCATGTTTTGACCGTTGAATTAGCGATCAACGGTGCAAATTAATTATAATTTTGAACTGGGAGGTTCTTAAAAAGTCATACGGTTCACCGGTTATATGGTTGAAACGACAATTCATCCGGTTTTTTCACGGTCTGATGCTAAAATGATATTATTGTTATACGAAATTGACTTGTCGACTAATTCATGATTTTTTTTCAAAAAAAAAAAAAAAAAAAAAAGACTAATTCATGATTGAACCGATAAACCGGTTGATCAGATCCAATTTTTAAAACCTTGCTGATTACTGATTATAATTCTTCTTTTAAAACTAATGATGAGGTTTAAAATTATGAGAAAAAATTTTGACAAATGACTGGCATTTGCTTTACTCGATTTTGTTGCTTTGAAAGAACGGCTAGTCCTTCGAGGCCTTAGACAACGCTTCGACCAAGTTCCCCAATGTCTGAGCAACCGGCTCTTTCGCCGCCATCTCCGACGTCGCTATCGGTCAACTCCAGCGGCGTACGCGAAGCTATCAGATTTGTAGCAGGAGAAGAGAGAGAGAAGCCCGAGGAATCTGCCGCACCATCGGGTTTATTCATCGACGATGCCAAGTCCCGGCTGCAGTCTCCCTCCGTTACTCCGCGTGCTAAGAAAGGTCACGGCCGGCGGAAGAAGAACCCTCTCACTCCAAAGCAACGCGCAACCGCTGAACGCAATCTCAAGATCCTCTCCGAAAATTTCCGCCCCGTTCCGTTCTCCCCGGCTAAAACCGTTAATTTCTCCGCGCACGAAAATCTATTCCGCGCGCTTGGTCTCTGGGATTTTGCCCACTTAGAACTTGATCGTGAGGTGCGATCCGAACTTCTTGTCCATCTGATTGCTTACTACGATTCTTCCAGTCGCCGCAGCTACGTCTATGGCGCGCGAATCTCAGTTCGGCGCAGTGATCTGGCTCGTGCCCTAGGCTTGCCTGTCAAGAAAGAGAAAGCTAATGCGTTTGAGTGCAAGGATGAGGATGTGAGTGTCCTTCTGGATTTTATTTCGAATTACATGCCCTACGGAGACGATATGTGTATATTACCTCCGGAAATCATGCAGGCAACTCAGTTTGTAAGGGAGAAAGAGCCTCAAAAGGTGGATTGGGCAGCGTTGATGTGGGTTTTGGTGGAGAAGGAGCTCTCGGAGGCTTCCAAATCCGGAGTTTGTCACTGTGCCTCGCATCTGCAGTGTTTGATTAAGCACCAACAGCCTCATTTATTCCAAAAGAAAGAAGAGCCTGTATTGGAGTCTGTGGTTGAGGCTCAAGAAGAGGAGGTTTTGGTGGCAGAACCAGTGCTAAGCATGGCGAATGATAAAACTACTGTGGTAGAAAATGAGGTTGCTGTGGCAGAAGAGGATGTTAATTATGATGATGTTAATGCGATGAAGGTGCGGAGCTTGGACGATTTGGGGGATTTGGTACCTGAGAAAGACAATGGAGAGTTGGGATTGACACTTGGTGTAGAAGAGAGTGTAATGGATGGTTTTGATGAAGAGAAGGTGGGAGAAGATGACGAGTGGCCTGAAGAAGGTGAGAATGAGGCCTTTGAGCATTGCTTTCGCCGCTGCAATTCTAGAACTGCTGCAGACATTGACTTTGAGAATTTGACTAAGCATGAGCAGGAGAGTGAGGAGCTGGGGTATGCGGATGGCCTGTCGGCAAAGTTTTCTAATTTGGGGAGGATATCTTCAACAGACCTCTTACAAGCAATGGCAAACACGAGCAATATGAGTATTCCTTATGATCAGCAATTGAACTCCTTCAATGCAGCTTCTGGACAATTTTTGACAATTGGTGATGAGTCTAATAAGGATATGCTGGGCCATGGTCCAAATGGCTCCCTGTATTCTGGGAATAATGGTAAAAGACAAGCTAGTGCAATGGGTGCTGCAGAGGAAGACCATTTGGAACATAACTTGCAAAAAAGGATGCGCAGTGCTGAACCTTGGGGTAATTTGCCACTATCATTTGATGAGTGCATGGAGTACATGCAGACAGGTTTAGCAAGAGTCAAATTTCTATACGCAGATAAAGATAAAAAAATGGCGAATATGCAAATGCAGATACCCTATTTGAATCAGATGTTGCAAGAGAAGGAACAGAGCATTCAATCATTGAGGATGACGATTGAAGAGCAACAACATTGGAGGATGGTAGTTCGCCATTATGAGCATGAACTGTCTTTGATGACCCAAATGCTACTTGGTTATAAGAAAGCATTAAAAGAGACTCGAAATAGTTTTTCTGAATATAGAAAGAAATGCTCACAAGATGATGGAACTCTTCACGAGGCTGTTCCCGGGACTGGTGGTCTGGTTCCAAGTGTGATGGAGTTTGAAAAATGCCAATTAGAGAAAGAGGAGAAGGAGCGCCAGGAGTTGTTAGCCATATTTGATAGTCTTGTGAAGGTCTTGATGAACTTTAGCAAATATGAAGAGCGCATCATGATGTACAATATAAAGCTGGTGGATCTAGCTAGAGATGTCAAACAACTGAAAGAAAGGTTTGTAAAGTCTAATTCCCCAAACATTTGATTATGCTTTTGATATTTTTCGTAAGTGCTTGCTTTATGACTTGTATGGATCACTATGCCTTAAAATTGAGATATAATATTATTTCTTATAGCTCACACTGCATATATATCTTTCATTCTCCACTTGTGTTATACATATATATCTTTCATTCTTCACTATGGTTATGCCTAGCATCTTAAATTTGGGGCATAAGTTTATTTCTTATAACCCACACTATTTGGATATCTTTCATTCTTCACCAGTGTTATGCCTGCATTTTGCTGACATTTGGTGATTGTTAAAATTCTTTTAGTTCCAGATTATTTAATGCTTTAATGGTGTAAAAATTCCCCAAATAGTCGTGATAAGGTTAATAATAGTGATGATGCTGATGCTGATTATGGTGCAATAATTTTTTATTGTTTGGTGTGGTTGTTAACATTACATTATGAATTTGCAAGAAAGCCATGTTTTAACATGTCGGAAACTTATGTCAGAAGAAATTAAGATGATACTATTTTAGGGTTCTAAATACTGTAAATGTTGTGATTTTACTACTATTGTGATCCTTAAATACTAGAAAGAAGAGGTCTCATGCTAGGCCAATGGTGCTTAAAAAGAATCATAATTTGTCTTCCTAGCATATTCTTCTTGTAAAAATGTTGCACTTCATGTGGTGCAGACTTTGCAGCTCCACTTGACGTAGGTATGGATACATCAAGTATCAGTATATAAAATAGCTATAGTATAATTGCAAACCGTGCTTCAAGCAATAGCTTTTAGCCAATACACTACACCATTAAGGTTTTGAAAATTTCCAAATTGATGTTTGGATGAGATATTTTGCTAAACTTTTTAATGAAGATTGTGAAAATAAGATTGACTTTAATGACCTTAGCACCCTAAATGAAAATAAAGATTTCTGTTTTTATCGGCGTATTAGAAAAATTAAAGTTATAGTGGCTTTAAAGAAAATGAAGGGTGGAAAAGATGTTGGACCTAATGATATTATAATAGAGGTGTGGAAATGCTTAGGAGGTGAAGGAATTTCTTGGCTTACTAAACTTTTTAATACTATTTTGAAGACAAAAGATGCCAGATGAGTGGAGAATGAGTGTGTTAATTCCTATTTTTAAGAATAAAGGTGATTCGCAAGATTGTGCGAATTATAGTGGAATTAAACTAATGTGTCATACTTTAAAACTATGGGAGTGAGTTATGGAGCATAAGTTGCGTAGTGATACTAATGTTTTCCAAAATCAAATTTGGATTCATGCCGTGAAGGTCGACTATGGAAGCCATACATTTTTTAAGAGGTTTGATGGAGAAATATAGGGAAAATATGGAGGATCTACATATTATATTTATTGATTTAGAAAAAGCATATGATAAAGTTCCAAGAGAAGTGCTATGGAGAGTTCTTGAAAAGGAATGAGTTAATAACACTTATATTCAAATCATTAAAAATATGTATGCAGGAGCTATTATCTGTGTTCAAACACAAGCTGGTTTGACCAACTATTTTCCTATTGTAGTTGGGTTACATCAAGGATCAGCCTTAAGCCCATAACTTTTTGCTTTAGTCATGGATGTTCTCACTAGACATTTGAAAGAGGATGTACCTTGGTGTATGCTTTTTGCTGATGATATTCTTCTTATTGATAAGACTAGAGAGGGAGTTAAAGGTAAACTTGAATTATGGAGGTCAACCATAGAGTCTAAAGGTTTTTGTTTGAGTAGATCTAAAACGGAAAATCTGAAGTGTAATTTTAGTAGTAATAGACCTAATGAGAGGATTGTGAGTTTGGGCGATCAAGTCATTAATAAGAGTACACGTTTTAGATATCTTGGATCTATTGTTCAGAGTGATGGTGAAATAGATGGGGATATTATCAGCAGAATTCAAATTGGATGGTTGAAGTGGAGGAATGCATCGGGCTTGTTGTGTGATAGAAAACTACCCCTCAAGCTTGAGAGAAAATTCTATAAGGTGGTGGTGAGGCTTGCAATGCTTTATGGTGCCGAATGATGGCCATTAAAAGAGAAGCATAATTCTAAGTTAAGTGTGACAGAGATGAGGATGCTCAGGTGGATGAGTGGCTTTACCCTTAGAGATGGGATACGAAATGACATATACATAAAAAGGTTGGAGTAGCTCCAGTAGAAGATAAGATTAGAGAGAGTCGCCTTGGATGGCTTGATCACATAAAACGACAGCCTTCCGATGACCCGGTTAGGAGAGTAGATGTATTAGATTTGACTTATGTTAAGAAAGGTAGAGTCAGACCTAAAAAGACTTGGTTAGAAAATATTAGGAATGACCTTTCTTTATTAGATTTAAATGAGAATTTGACTTTTAATAGGACACAATGGAGAAAAAAGATTCTTGTAGCCGACCCCATGTAGTGGAATAAAGGCTTGATGTTGTTGTTGATGTTTGGATGTTTTTGAATTCACAGTTGTGTGCACTCTGTCAATTGATGCTGCTAGACCAAAGCATAATTTATACCCATTAACTCTTGATCCATCCAACCCCTTTGATTTTTTCCCTTCCATAGATCTCAAAGAACCTGATGCCAATAGTTAAATAATGTTTGATTTGACTACTCAAATGTGTACTAGCTATTAGCTAGATATTTGCCTAGTTAAGCTTGTAAAAAGAGCTATGAGACCCTCCATTATGCTACTTGCCACGATGTCGCTTTCTCATCATTCTATATGTGGTGTTAAACTTATTTAGAGCAAATATTTCAACTTATATTTTTTGAAACTTTTTGTATACTATTTTCTCTCTTAATCTTCAACACTAATTTATCTACTTGTTATATGAGTGCATTTTCTACTCTATGTTGGACATAACCAAACTTGCCAAGTCTATTGTCCACAACTTCTTTTTTTCCAATAAATGCTACATATATAGTCTCTCTCAATAATATACTCATGCATAATCTATCATTTTTTTTGTGTTCTCACATCTTTTCTCACGCATCCATATTTATATTTTCATTGGTGTCATGACATAACTTGGCTATCATTGATATTCTTTTTATTACAAAACACTCAAATCCACCCAATGTAGTTGGCTTAATTTAAATTTTGTAAACTTTACTTTTAATTTGCCATGATATTTTCTTTTCACCTATACTCTTAAGATATTTTTTCATTATAGCCATCCAAGAAATTCTAAAAGTTATAATTTCATCTAAATTCCAATTTTTTTTTTGTATTTGTTTCATGATATTTAAATCTGTTGACCTGTTCTACTAATTTTTAGCAATTTGTCTTCTAAACTTTTCCTCAATTATTCTAAATTCTCTCACTTACTAAAATTATATCATTTGAAAATGTATACACCAATGCATCTCATTTTGAATATTCTGCAAAGCATTTTTGTCATTATTATTTCTATCATTAACATTATCCTAAACATTTAAGCTTTACTTTATAAATTACATTTTCTATTTGTTCCCTTTGAATGTTGCCTGAGATATTAAACCTATATTATTTTGAATAGCTTTTATCCATATTCACTTAGGTCTACCTCTTCTCCCCTTCTCCATTAATTTATGTGCCTATCTAAAAGACACATTTTCTACCTTTCATTGTAATATTCAAACCTTCTAAGACTAGTTTTAATTACCTTATATTGCATATATGAACTTTTAGTTCTTTTACTGATAATTTAATTCTTTAAATTATCATTTTTAGTTTTGCTACACATCTATTTTAACGGTGAACATTTTTTCATGCTTAGTTCAACCATTAAGAATTGTTTTACTTTCTAGCACTCAAAGCCATATAACATCACAATTTATAGTTTTATACATCAACATCAAGTCTTTATCCTATTATGTGGGGTCGGCTACATGAATTATTTTTCTCCATTGTGTCCTGTTAAAAGTCAAATTCTCATTTGAAATAAACCCGATGCATTCCTCTACTTCAATCATCCAACTTGAATTCTACTAATAATATCTCTATTTATTTCACCATCACTCTAAATAATAGACCCAATATATCTAAAACGTGTATGGCTTGATCACCCAAAGTCATATTCCCCTCACTAGATTTATTACTATTAAAATTACACTCTATATATTAAGTTTTAGATCTACTCAAACAAAAATCTTTAGACTCTAAGGTTATCTCCATAATTTAAGTATACCTTCAACTCCCTCTCTAGTCTTATCAACAAGAAAAATATCATCAGCAAAAAGCATACACCAAGGTACATGCTCTTGCAAATGTCTAGTGAGAACATTCATGACTAAAGCAAAAAGATATGGGCTTAAGGCTGATCCTTGATGTAATCCAACAAAGTTATAAAAATACTTGGTCAAACCACCTTGTGTTTGAACACAAGTAACAACTCCTCCATACATATCTTTAATGACTTAAATATAAGAATTATTAATCCCTTTCTTTTCTAGAACTCTTCATAGCACTTCTCTTGAAACTTTATCACATGCTTTCTCTAAATCAATAAATATCATATGTGGATTCTCCTTATTCTCTCTATACTTCTCCATCAAACCTCTCAATAAATGTATAGCTTCCATACTATACCTGCCCAGCATGAATCCAAATTGATTTTGGAAAACATAAGTATCATGTTGTAACCTATGCTCTATAACTCTCTCTCATGGTTTTAAAGTATGACACATTAACTTAATTCCTCTATAATTCTCACAATCTTGTGCATCACTTTTATTCTTAAAAATTGGAATCAACACACTCATTCTCTATTTATCTAGCATTTTTTTAGTCTTCAAAATTATATGAAAAAGTTTTGAAAGCCAATAAATTCTTTCATCTCTTAAGCATTTTCACACCTCTATTGGAATATCATCAGGTCCAATAGCTTTTCCATACTTCATTTTCTTTAAAGTATCTCAAACTTTAATTTTCCTCTTCAAATAAAAACACCTTTTGATCTTCATCCTTAATGCACTTCACTTGAACTTAATCCTTACTACTATAAAACTTAAAATTTTCATTATACCATTTTGTTGCCTAATACTGTTAATTTTTTTTTTTTTTAATCACCCAACCATAACTCGGGAAATATATGTGCATATATACCTTATTTTTTGTTTTAGATATATGTAAACTTTTATTAATATCAACAAACCCATTACACACATCTTTCTTCCTTTGCGAGCACCAAATTAACACTCATGTACTCAAGCATTTGCTTTCACAAGTTTAATTAAGTCACTTAAAGATCTATTTTCTCTTTTTTATTTATTAGTTGTCTTAACATAATGATATAACTTTCAAAATATTTCTTGCGAACTTGAAGCTAAATTAATTCTTTGGAACTGATCAAATATTTTTTAACTAAATATTTCATTACTCTTTCTTATTAAATTAATCGTATGACTCGTAAGTTTGCTTCTGTTGAAGTTAACACAATTTTTAATATCTCATTTATTTAATGTTTTAGGTGTTAGATATCTAAATAGCATGAAATAAAGTGGTATGTATGTAAATCTCCCGATATCGAAGTCCATCTTTTACTATCATTTGACATCCTCATGAGCTTCAAAAATTTTAACTTAATATTTTCTTACTCTTTCTTATTAAATTAATTGTATGACTCATATGACTCATAAGCTTGCTTCTGTTGAAGTTAGCACAATCTTAAATATCTCCTTTAGTTTTAAATATTGATATCAAAATGCATCTTTTACTATCATTTGAAATCGTCGTGAGCTTAAAAAGTTTTAACTAAATATTTCATTACTCTTTCTTATTAAATTAATTGTATGACTCGCAAGCTTGCTTCTGTTGAACTTAGCACAATCTTAAATAGCTCCTTTATTTTTAAATATTGATATCAAAATACATCTTTTACTATCATTTAACTTCCTCGTGATCTTTTAAAAAATTTGGTAACAAAAAGCATCTCCATTAAGTTATTAAATCTAAATATACATCTCATTTGGACATATATTTGTACATTTATGTATCTTCTTTACGGCAAATACTATATCATTTTTTTGGTTCAATTATTTATTTATTTATTATTTTTCTCATTACACTCTTTCAAAATATTTTTTTCTTTAACGCTCCCTTTTAATAATTTCTCAAGGTTGCATTTAGTGTGTATTTTTTAGATATCTTTGTGTTCTGACTAAATTCTATTTTCTTAACTTCTAATCCATATAAGTTTTAGATCTTTTGCTTTAAGTATATTATAGATCTCATCATTTTAGCCTATTTTATAAATATTTAAAGGCTATATCTTTTGTTCTGCTCACCATACCCTTTGCTAGATTTATGGCTTTGTAAGTCTTATTAGCATTCAATTTCTACCACACTTCAAAGGCAAATATCTTTTCCTCAATAACCTTACGTATTTGCTCTCTTCACCACCTAATATCATAATTATTGTGCGATCTTTTTATGGACTCTTTTACAATTTTTATGACAATCTTTTTTTATTAAACTTGCATCTTATCCCCCATCAAATTTGGTTCTACTAAAGATTTCCTATTTACTTCACGTAGTAATTTATCTTGGAAGATTAAAATTCACTACCTTTCAAATTTCATCATTGGTCCTCTATGAAATACAAACACTTCTAAATACCTTCTATATTTGTGTCGAATACATTTTGGACTTGGACACGGCTTTGACATTCTCCGCCACATGCTTGATGTTTACAATACTGTGTTAGGTTCATTTAAGAGTTAAATTCATTTCCGACACGGGTTGGACATGGGTTTAATATGACCCGACATGCTTATGAAGTGGATAGACATACGGGAGTTTGGCATAATGAATTTAACTAAGAATTTTTATTGTGCGCCTAACCCGTTGAGCACTTCTTGATATTACTCTTGTGCTCTAGCCCATCCTCCTTTTATATTAAGGAGTGAGAGCAATAGAAACTGAGATATGAGAGACAAGCAAGTCGAGCTGCTCTAGTCATGATAATGATTCACTTCCACACAGGACATTAACGAGCGATGGCTTCCCTGCATACAACTTTGACTTTGACATATTAACAAGGCTTATTTTTGAACTTAATGAGCTATAGCTTCAACTACAACATGCAAGCGAGGCACGTGATAGTGACATTCAATTTCAATTAGTAGTTTGACTTAGGCTATTGCTTCGATTTCTGCTTGAACTTTTAAGGTTGTGATGGTGTGGGAAAAATAAAATTTTAGTTTAAAATCCTCGTAGATTCGGGTTGCTTCTATTATCGTGATCGAATACGACATTGAGAATTGTGTACTATCTCTAAAGATAGGAACGATTTTCTACAATGGATTTTGATACGAAAATAGGTTTTTAGAAATCAACCACTTTTATAGACAAATATAAATATAAGAATAACATACTGTCTGGAAAGACATAAATGTCATTCTAAAATAGTATGCAAGGATGAAAGAGGGGTTTGAAAATTCTTCATTTATGTTATCAAATATAACAACGATAATATCATATTGCCTCAGATGGTGAAACTGATATTCTACAAAGCAATTTGAATGAAAAAAATGAGTTTTTATGAAACCTTCTACGTTCCTAGAGATATTTCTCCCATCTTATGAGAATAAGATAGAGTTTATTTTAATATGGGTTACATGTTTCCCATAAAGACAAGCCCTTATGGTTAATCACATTTCGAAAAAAATAAAATTTCTAAGAATACTTTCGATTAAAGTTTTGGCAAACATTTTCTTTAAATTTCAGCGATTAAAACAAAGATGAGAGGTGAAGAATTTTTTAAAAGATATTGGATCAATTTGGAATGTCTTTTTGAATTTCAAATGATTGAAGAGTATGGAGACTTTAAGATTCTTATAACTCCTAGAAACACTCCAATCTATTCTATCTTTGGCTTTAATATTTTAGAAATAAGATTCTATATTTGAGTTGTTATTTTATTAAATATTTGGGATTACATTTGATGAGAGTGAGGACTTATGATTTGAGGTCTGCTTCAGAGCTTAAAGTTCTAAGCTGGGTACTTCGTAGTAGCAACCCAAACCTAGTCTATGTGTAGTGTATGAATTTCTAGACTTACATTTACCTAGAGTGTAAAGCCAGCTAAGCCACCTAATCATCTTAAATTATGCTGTCCTATCTTTATTAAAGATGGGTATGTTGTTATTTAAATTTTTAGAATTTTAGGCAGACGTCTAGAGAAGATCCTAAATGATCCTGTACTTATGAATTACAGTATGCTTCTAGAATGGATGCAATTAAATTTTAATTTTACTTTGTTTCTAATACAATGCGTGTTAGTTGAAGTACCACAAATTAGGAATGCTTGAAATTTTTAAAAAATGGTTAAAATAATTTTTTAGATGACTGTTTCCCCAGTTTAAGCATTTCATCCTTATAAGTTAGATTATCTGAATTGTACCATTGGGTCGGGAAGTGTGTAAAACAAAGATAGAAGCATGAAAAATATACATGCGACCCCGGACGGTCTCCAGTTTACTTTCTTAGAATGATTATCTTTCTATGTTATTTATCCCTAGAAATTTATTTTTAAATTATGAGTAAAAAATTTTTCATTCCAAAGAGACTAGCAAAATTCAAGCCCAAGCACATACAAGAAAGAAACCTATGAAAGACATGCAATTTCTACCGCGCAAATAATGTAAACACATCAATTTAAAAGAAAATAAATATGAAAAGCCCATGTGGCAAATACCACTTAATTATAACATAGGATCTGCTGAAACTACATGTGACTAGGCTCCACCAACAATAACATGGATTCTACACCTATAGAATGACGCAAATATTGAAATAAAACACTTTATTTTTTTCTTTTTTAACTTGGTTATTTTCTTTGTTCTTCCTAGATCGTCTTCTTTTTGTTCCCTTCTTTCTTATGTGTTTATCCAATTAAATATCTAAATGGAAAGAACTCTTCAATTAAAATGTTCTTTTCTCTTTAGATCTCTAATCATTTGGAAAAAAATGTTTTATTCCAAAACTTCACAAATCTTTACTTTCACTGAATTACATAATTGAAAAATAAAAAAAGATTAAAACTCTCTGCATATTAGTGAAGCATTTTAATATATGAATATTCAAAAGACACAATCATAACACAATTACTTTGCTCATTTTTGGGCAACCTATAGCTTGGTTATGCTTTTAATGATTAGGGGGCTAAGCAGCAAAAGCATATTTAGGAAATTTGATTATTTTTAAATCATGATTAATTTTAGTTAACCTTTTTTATAGCCATGCATAATTATGACCGTCTGCGAAAGTTTTGATTAGCCATAAACATCCAGATTGTTCCTAATCTAAGGAAATCTAGACGCCTATCATAAATCACATCATAAACGTTCTAGTATAAATATCATAGCATAAGCATAACAAAATTCATCACATCAAATCATAACAACCAGCACTCGTTCACATACAAATTCACATCACAGAGAAAAGCACATGTAAAAGAACAACGACATAATCTAAGACTAGAGTTTGTTGTCCTAGCAAGCAATTTATAGGATGTATGAGGCTATGTGGCTTGGATATATCTTATGTTTGTTATTATTTGAAATTTTTTAAAAGTTGAATTTTGTTTATTGAATGGTAAGGGAATCATAGTTTAAGTCTAAGTTTTAGTATTTTTGATATTTTGAGATTTATTTTAGGATATATTTCAATTGTTGATTGGTTATTTAAGGTATTTTGATTAGCCATTTAGAGATTTCAATCCAATACACAATTGTCTTTTCAAAATGAGTCGAGCATGGTGTATGAAAGTCTCAATTTTCTAAGTATTTTATTGCTGAATTTAATGGTTATTTAAGTTGAATAGCACTTGTCTTTGTTTACATCACGGTTATGAGATTTATTTCACCCTCATTGGGGCTAAGCTAATAGCTTTATGAGCCCGGGTTATCCAACAACCACCTATTTATTTTAAGTTTCATTGTTGGTTGGTGAATTTTAATGAATTTATTTATTTATTGCTGATTTATAATATTTATAATTTAACACTTACCTTCCATCAACTCATTCATGACGTTGTCACATCAGGCACAAGGACCAATGTCTTCTTAGGACACGTAGTCCTGCAGCTCTAGGTATTTTAGCCTTAAAACTTTATTGACCAAGTATAAAGTGTGATTATTATTCATTTGATTTGATTTGTTGAGTTTTTGATGATTTATTAATTATTTAATTAATTAAAATTGGCTAGATTTTGACTTTCTAATTTACTTTGAATTTTGAAAGTTTCTTATTTTTTAAAAATACTTGACCCAGAGCTGAATCTAATGTCTTTGAGTTTGCATCATTTGTAATTTTCTACAATTAGTTATGATTTTTATAAGTTCAGCATATTTTAATGAATTAAATTTGACCAAATGTTGATTTTTTTATTTGCAATAATTTTTGAAGATTTTATAATTTTCATAAATACTAGATCCATTGAGTTTAATGACTTTGAGTTTGAGTGATTTAGATTTTTCTATAATTAGTTGTGATTTTTATAAGTTTGATCATTCTAATGAATTACGTAATTGTTTCATTAGAGGAGATCTCTTATTTTTGTACTGAATCAATTCCAAACATTTTAAAATCTTTCCCCAAATGTCATTGACTCCTAGGGATGATTACTAGTGCTCAAAAATGTTTTAGATTTTTTATTATTTTCTAATTATTTATTTTAATTATTTAATGATTTTTCTTGATTTCTTTAATTACTTTTAATTTTGATTGAATTTGAAGAAGCTTTTAATTTTCATTTGTTAAGCTCTTAGTTCTAACACTACCATTGTTAGGTCTCAAGTCTTGAATGAGAAAAGTGAAAGGTTTTGTTAGATAGTTGACAACTAATGTAAAATTTATTGAATAATCATGACATAAATCATTTTAATATATTATGTTAATGCTATGGCGTTATTTGAAAATGACGCATTGTATGGCCTAAATACAGTTAGAAGTGTGTAAGAGCTGTTGCATCGACGCCCGTATGCAGTGTTAAATAGGCAACGATTCTCACATCATTGAGGGATGTGGGCAAAGAAGCTAGTCCATAAAACAAAACTTAGGTTAGGATCTTGGAATGTAGGTTATCTCACAAGCAAATTAATGGAATTTATTGATATTATGATTTATAGGAAGATAAATATTCTATGTATTCAGGAAGCTAAATGGGTGGGAGAGAATGCTAAGAAGATTGATAGTTTATGGTTTAAACTTCAGTATTCTGGTAGGTGTCGTATTAGAAATAGTGTAGGTGTGATTATAGATAAGAGTTTGAAAGAGAATGTTGTAAAAATTGATAGAATTGGAGAAAAATTATAGTTTTGAAGATTATTGTTGATGATAAATTTATTAATATAATAAGCGCTTATAATCTTCATGTAGGTTTAAATATATGTTTAAAATTAAAATTTTGTAAGGATTTACAAGAATTAATACAAAAGATACCTCTTGAAGAAAGAGTTTTTATTGAGGGAGATTTAAATATACATGTTAGTAGAGAGATTGAGGATTTTAAAAGTATTTATGGTGGATATGGATTTGGAGCGACTAATTAAGGTGGCAAGACTATATTAGATTTTGCATTAGCTTATAATTTTGTAATTGCTAATACTTTATTTAAGAAAAGAGATGAGCATCTCATCACTTATAAGAATAGATATATTAAAACTTAGATTGATTATTTCTTGTAAGAAAAATATATCGTTTAGATTGCAAAGATTGTAAATTTATTCCGAGTGAATGTCTGTGTACCCAAGATCGTTTATTAGTTTTTGATTTTAAGATGAAGAGGCATAATATAAAAAATATAGTATATTATTGTTCTAGGATTAGATGGTAGTATTTAAAGAACTCTTACAAAAAATATCTTTGAGAGTAAGATTCACGATCTTAAGATTTTGTCGATACATCAGGAAGCTAATGTTATGTAGAAATAATAGCTTGTAATATTAAGAATATTGCAAATGGTATGCTTGGAGTATCAAAAGGAAAAGCTTCTAATAGTAAAAATAGTTGGTGGTGGAATCAAAATGTACAATAAAAGATAAAAAATAAGAAACTCTATTATAAAAATTTATTTAGATGTAAAAACATTGAAAATTGGTAAAGATATAAAGTTACCTGTTAGGAGTATTTTTTTTTTTTTTTAAACCTGTTAGGAGTCTAAGAAAACAATATGCGATGCAAAGACTTTAGCTTTTAATAATTTATACAATAGATCATATACTAAAGAGGGTGATATAACCGCACAAAGAGATATGAGTAGTAAGGATTTAGTTTAAGTGAAGTGCATTAAGGATGAAGATAAAAAGTACTTTTTTATAAGAAGATATTCAACAAATATGGATGAGATATTTTGTTTTGCTTTTCAATGAAGATTGTGAAAATACGATCGACTTTAGTGATCTTAGCACTCTAAATGAAAATAAATTTTTTTTTATTCGTGTATTACTAACACTGAAGTTAGAGAAGCTTTATAGAAAATAAAGTATGGGAAAACTATTGAACCTGATGATATTCCAATAGAGGTGTGAAAATACTTAGGAGATGAAGGATTTTTTTGTCTTGCTATACTTTGTAATATTATTTTGAAGACTTAAAATATGATAGATGTGTGAAAAATGAGTGTGTTGATTCCTATCTTTAAAAATAATGGAGATGCACAAGATTGTGTGAATTATGGGGGAATTAAGTTGATGTGTCATACTTGGTTTTGGAGCATAGGTTACGACGTGATACTAATGTTTCTTACAATCAATTTGGATTCATGCCGAGTAGGTCTACTATGGAAGCTATACATTTATTAAGAGGTTTGATGGAGAAGTATAGAGAGAATAAGGAGGATCTTCATATGATATTTATTGATTTAGATAAAGCATATAATAAAGTTCCTAGAGACATGCCATGGAGAGTTCTAAAAAAGAAAGGGGTTAATAATGGTATATTAAAGTCATTAGGGATATATATGCTAGAGCTGTTACTTGTGTTCAAACGCAAGGTGGTTTGACCAAGTATTTTCCAATTTCAATTAGATTACATTAAGGATCAGCCTTAAGCCTGTATCTTTTTGCTTTAATCATGGATGTTCTTACTAGAGATTTGCAAGAGGATGTTCCCTAGTGTATGTTTTTTTGCTGATGATATTCTTTTTGCTGATAAGGCTCCTTAGATCTAAAACCAAATATAGGGAATGTAATTTTAGTAGTAATAGATCTAGCGGAGGGTTTCTAATTTTGAGCGATCAAGTCATTAATACGAGTTACACGTTTTAGTATCTTTGGTCTATTATTTAGAGTGAAGGTGAAATTGATGGGGATATTATTAGTAAAATTTAAGTTGGATGGTTGCAGTGGAGGAATGCATTGGGCTTGTTGTGTGATACAAAAGTACCACTCAAACTTAAGGGAAAATTCTATAAGATGGTGGTTAGACCTGCAACGCTTTATGATGCAGAATGTTGGCTATTAAAAGAGAAGCATAATATTAAGTTAAGTGTTGCAGAGATGAGGATGCTCTGGTGGATGAGTGGCTTTACTCTTTAGAGATAGGATACAAAATAAGCACTACGTGAAAGGTTAGAGTAGCTCTAGTGGCAGATAAGATTAGAGAAGGTCTCCTTAGATGGTTTGATCACATAAAATAGTTGCCTTCCGATGACCCGATTAGGTGAGTTGATGTATTAGATTTGACCTATATCAAGAAAGGTAGAGGTAGATCTAAAAAGACTTGGTTAGAAAATATTAGAAATGATTTTTCTTTATTTGATCTAAATGAGAATTTGACTCTTAATAGGACACAATGGAGAAAAGGGATTCATGTAGCCAACCCTATATAGTGGGATAAAGGCTTAATTTTGTTGTTGTAAGCTCTTAATTCTGAGCAATTGGACACTTAATTTGTATTTTTTTATTTAATTTGAATTTATTATGAATTTTTGAAGTTCCTATGTTAATTATGTGTGTCAATCTTAGGTTCACTAATTGACAGACAAAATGAACTCCAAATCTAGTGAATTTTAAACATATGTTCTATATATTACGTGCTTCAAAACTACCAAATTTGATGCCATCAAGATCTTTCTAGGTTTCAAAGTTGATCTCAAGAGGTATATATATATATATATATATATATATATATATATATATATATATATATATATATATATATATATATATATATGGGGATTTAATTTGAGCTCTCTACTGTTTGGATTGTGGGTGAAATCACATGTATTCTAACCCTTACACTAATGTGCACAAACCACCAAAAAATCAAGAATAATTCTATTTCGATGAAGAGTTATAAATTTCTAAAGTTTTGAGTTAAAATGTAACCCAAAACTTTGAAAATTCAATTAACTAAAATTCCCTAATCATCAGAGGTTGGAAAAATTATGGAATATAAAATATATACCCAAGTTCAGCATGTCCAAATTTGAGCTCAATTAGACAACTGGTTAGGGAGTAATTAAAGAAATTTAATTTTTCAATCAAACATAAATTACTCAGTAAGCATTGATCAAAATTATTTGAAATTAATTTTAAAATAAAATTGAGTTAAATACAGTTGCAATAAGCCCAACAGCACCAAATTTTGATGAGAAATGGATTTATGATAAATTTTTGAAGTTCTGAGCATTTTTTGGAATTATTTAATGCACTAAGATTTTGAACTATAACTTTAAATGCTCATTACTTCTTAAATACTCACCCAAATTTAATGAAATTGAAACACAATTTCCTCACACTCAGATAAAGAGTGGGGAAGTGTTTGATTTTATTGAAAAACACTTTTTGAGAAAGCACTTTTAGAGAGAAGTTTTTGGCTTATTTTGGGAAAATGCTCTGATCCAGATAGTGAAATCCTTTAATCTTGGGCTCTTTGGTCTCCTGGAGATGTTCTTTACAACTTCATTGAATACTCCGAGTTTGATTTCCACTGGTTTGAAAGTTGTTTGAGAATCATTGTTTGACATATTGTATCCTGCTTTTTATCGTTATTCTATGTCATCGTGCCCGTGTCTGTGTCAGTGTTTGTGCTTCATAACTTATCCTAAAGTAATTATTTATTTTATTTTCTTATACTTTTAAGAAATACATCCATAAATACTGTTTTATGGAGTGTGATTAAACTCTTTCTAGGAATCATCTTACAATCTTTATGGAAAAGTATTTTCCCTCTTAGCAAAAGAAGCTAATTTGTTATTTTGCGGTTCCACTTTGTAAGTAATTGTGGGTTATTTGTTGAAATATGTGTTTACTAATGCAAGATCATAGGTAATTGCAAAATCAAGTATAGCTTCTGTATTTTTATTTCCTCTTTTTCCGTCCCACCTTTAATTCTCTCACATCTTATAATAATTTGTCCATATTTATTCTTGTTCCTTAATCATGGAGCCCTCTTGTGGAAATTGAGAGATCTACAAAACGAAAGGAGAAAGAATAGGAAATGCCATTTTCGTAGGGGAAAACAATCATCTTTAATACAAAAATGGATGGGATATATTAAATATTTATCCACCACAAGATAAAAAGAACTGAATACTATAATCTATATCTTCTTTAATTCACAAAACAAAATTCAAACAACAACATCAAGACCTGTCATCCTTTGCAAATCCAACTAATGTTGACATTTTAAGGAAGCTTGAGCTTTAGGTTTTGTTTGGGACGGCTTTTTTATTGCTTCTAAAAATAACTTTCTAGTTTAAAAATTAAAATTTTTATCAAAGGAAGTTTCTTTAAGAAGCAGTAAGAAAGGGATCCCAAACAAAGACTTATCTAACGCATTGTTATCTGACGGGATCTTCAAAGGCATTGTTATGTGACGGGATCTTCACAATGTCATAGTCATTTTACCAATTGCCTTAATGAAATGGAACTTCATATCAATATGATTAGCTCTTTCATGATACATGGGATTTTTGGATAGGAATATTGCACTTTGATTGTTATAAAATACAGGCATTGGTGTAAGCACTAATTGAATAACCAATTTAGAATTTAACCCCTTAGACCATACATCTTTTTTTTTTTATGAATTTAGATCTAGCAACGCATTCAGCTTCAACTTTAGATAAAGCCACAACTAGTTGCAAATTAGTCTTCCAACTAATAATTTTCTGTATGGGATCTTTGAGCATCAACACAACCAGCAAAATTTCAATCTGCATTTTATTAGTTAAAAATTTCATATGTCAAACCCAAGGTGATTGTTGGATTTAAGTACCTTAGCATTCGTTTAAATGTTTTTCAATGATGCCTGGACTTGCTTGTAACACCAACGCTTCGTTTGGGACGATTTTTTTACTACTACTTAAAGCAGTTTTTTAATAAAAAATATTAATTTTTTAACTAGAAAGCAACTTTAAGAAGCAGCAAGAAAGCCGTCCCAAACGAAACCTAAGTAAATAAGCCAAATCTATCATGCACAAAGCATAGCCATCATGAAACTACTCACTATATCTTGGTAGCAAATTTTCTTCATATCTGATCTTTTGAAATCATTATGTAGTGTTCTATTCTTACTCAATGGATTTCATTTGTGACAGCTTTTTTATATTTTTTTAAAGCAATTTTTTTATTACAAAAAATTATAGCTTAAAAAAATTTTGAACTAAAAAACTGCTATAAAAAGCATGAATAAAATTGTTCCAAACGAAATTTTAGGCTTCCTTTAAGACGGATTTTTTACTGCTTAAAATTTTTGTGTTTAAAAATTACTTTAAGAAGCAGTAAGAAATTGGCATAGAAGCTGCTAATTATCACCTTTTTTGCAATCTTCTTTTATGTTCCTCAAGGCAAAACAAATCTTGTCTTTCATTATTTGTGATGATCTTCAGTTTTGGAATTTTCTAGGCATGATTAATATACTTCGTTTAAAACTTCACCTTGAGTATGATCTTCGATTTAATATATATATATATATATATATATATATATATATATATATATATATATATATATATATATATATATATATATATATATATATATATATATGCGAGTACTAACTTATTTCATTTGAGAGGGTTGAAAGAGTTCAAGAAGTTCAAATTAAAATGATTTTAAATTGAATCAAATTAAATAATGACTATATTATTATTATTATTTAACATTGGGGGCCGTTAATATGTTTGTTTCCCTTTGCAAATCCATGCATTGCCAAAGGTATTAATGGATCCTCTTTAACGAATTTTTATTGCGTCCTCCCACCTGACGTAGAGATGCGTCCTCCCATCGCCAAAAAACTCGGTTTTTGCTTGGTATTGCTAGGTATTATTTGGTAATAACGAGGAATATCATCATGTGAAGACCAATACCGAGTTATACCGAGCTATACCGAGCAATACAAAAACATATTGAGTTTTTTCTAAGAAAAACTAGGTATTTTTTTTGTATTGCTCGGTATAACTAGGTATTAGTCTTCACATGATGATATTCCTCGTTATTGTTTGGTATTCCTCGGTATTTGCTTGGTATTTCTCGTTTTTTAGCGAGATTTTAGCTCTGGGAGGACGCATCTCTACGTTAGGTGGGAGGACACAATAAAAATTCCTCTTTAACACGGCGGTTTGGAGTATAGGGAAAAGACCAATGATTTGAGGGGTGGTATTGGTGAACAGCTTCAATGATGTTAACGAGGATGATACTAGTTAATGGTGGTGATAGTGGCTAATAGTTTTTTTTCCTTAATCAAAATTTCATTATTATTAATCTCATCTTAACTATTTTAAATTTGAAATTATGATTTTTTTAATTTTTAATCTAAAGTATTAAATCCATTTAATTATTCTTATAGTATGATAGTGATGGTAGAATATAGTTTTTTACAAATTATTTTGAATAATTTTATTCATAATTTTAGATTTTTTTCGTTTATATTTATTAATAATATTACTTCTATAAATTGGTCTAGCAATTAACATTTTTAATTTTTTTATATATACATAGATATATAGACAAGTACACATACACAAGTATGAGAATAGTTTTATTATTTAAGTATGAGAATAAATTTTATTAAAAAAAACTAAATTTACAAATAATAATAGTTTTTTTTTAATGATGCTTTTAATTTTTTTAAATAATGAATTTATAATTTATTATTTATAGAAAATTACTACTTTTTTTATAAAGAAAAATACTACTTAATAATGTAGTATTACTCGAATATTGATTATGAAATTTAATTGATATTGCAAATATTTGATATTAATTATTTTATAGTAATTTTGTAATAAATAACAAGTAAAACAAATATATTTAAAATAATCTAAGAGAAAATCTTATTAAAAAAATATTGTTTAAAAATAATTAAAAATAGCTTTTAAAAATGAGTCTTCTGCATTTTATTAGAAGTTATTAAAAATTATTAATTATTCTAAAATAAAAAAAATGAGTTTTATGCATGTCCTTACAACTTTTAAAAAATTAATTTAAAATTTTATATAAAAAAGAAGATTTATACATGTTGTTTATGTGTAAATGAACTTTTAAAGAAAAATATTATCATTTAATAACAAATAAATACATTATTTTATTTTCTTGAAGAATGATTTCTGAAACGTTCGTATATTTAATAGTTATTTTAAAGGCATTAATTCAAAATTTTGCTTGCTGTGATCTTGCAGGGCGTGTGAATGGCTTTCATGATGGGAAGAAAAGCAATGAATGAATTGGATAAATTTTTGTGATAACTTTCAATTTAAGAAGTTTGATTTTATATGCCTCATAAAAATGTTATTTAAACAATTAAACTTATCTCTTTATTTAAAGAAATATGAATGTTATTCATTTATATCAAAATATCATTGCTATTAAAATATTATTCATGCTCTCTTATACATAAAGGTTCACACAAGAAATTGCTAGAACTTCTCTCGTTTAAGTCCTCCATCTCTAATGGAGAACTTAATTATCATCTAATTTATTATACATTTATCTAATAAATATCTAAGTAAAGTTTTATTTAATAATCATGTTTCTAACAAAAATATTAATGCATGATAAATTATTTTAATAAAAAATATTATAGTAAACTTTTTTAAATTTTATTTAGAATGCGCAATGATTTAAAATTAAATAATTATAAGTCAACAATTATTTTATCTCATTAGTTATTAAAGTATAAAAGCATATAATTAGAGAACATGGGAAATTATAAACGTAATATTTCGCAACAACAATGACAACAATAATAACACAAAATTTTATCACACTACGTGGGGTTGGCTACATGAATCATTTTTCTCCATTGTGTCATGTTAAGATTTAAATTCTTATTTAAATCTAAAAAAGAAAAGTCATTTCTAATACTTTTTAACCAAGTTTTTTTAGGTTTACCTCTTCCTTTTCTAACATAAGCCAAATCTAATACGTCTACTTTCCTAACCAGGTCATCAAAAGGTCGTCGCTTTATGTGACAAAACCGTTTAAGTAGACTCACTCAACTTTTCTCATCTGGGAATTGAGACCTAGCAACGATAGTGTTACAAGTAATATTTCACACTCTAATAAAATTGATAATAAACTAAACAATTTATTATTCATATTGATATTTCACACTCTAATAAAAGACATAGAATTGCACTCTTAAAACTATATATATATATATATATATATATATATATATATATATATATATATATATATATATATATATATATATATATATATATATATGACGTAGCTCATCTTGGTTTATTTATTGGGAGTTTTGGCTATCAACCAAGAAGTCTTGTTGCGTATGTGAGATGTGTGTGGGTTTGCCTTATGGCATCTCCAACCGAACGCAAAACATGTGTATGGTGTCGTTCGGTCACTCTAACCGAACGCCAAATCTTCCACTATTTGCTTGCGGGTGAACAGTGCAACGCCACTGTTCACCCGCTATATGTTTTTTTTTTTAATTAAAAAAAATTTAAAATTTTAAGTATGAGGAAGAATATACTAGGAATTTTCTCTTTTTGGTGTTAGAAAATGGAATTCTGTTGGAAACAAGTTAATGCATATTGATGTATTACTTTATTTTGGAGTAAAAAATTAATTTTTCGGGTGGAGATGCCCTTAATTGGCCTAAATGTGCCAAAAAAAAAAAAAAAAAAAAAGAACTCAAAAAAATAAATAATCCTCCGATCTAATCATTACCATTAGATTCATCCTCTATTAAGTTAAATTTCATCGACCACTCTAATTATACTTTTATTCTTAAGCACAATTGATTCTCTAAATATTCATAAATTTATGATATGATTATAAACTAAGCACATTCTTAATACTTAAGATACAATGAACACTTAAAATAACTATTTTTCTAAGTTAAGAAAGAATGGATGGATTCCTTATTACAAATTAACATTATTGGCTACTTATTTAATTATTTGCCAACTGAGAGAACTTCATGGATTTTGAACAACTGGATGATTGCAGTAGCTCTAGTATATTTTAATGTACTACTTTACCATGGCAGTTGAAGATGTGGTTAATTACATCCTGCTTCTTACAATGATGAATTCGATGTAGTACTTTAATTGTAATTTTGAATGTGAAAATACAGTGTTCAATTATCAGCAAAGCATAGCTATACTCAATTATTAAATTGACATTTTATATTCATATTTTATTGAGAAAAAAATGCTTTACCATATTTTTGTACTTCACTGAGCGAACAAATTGGCCTTTTATACTACAATTAAAAAGGACTGTGGGTCTTGCACCTGTGGGGCTGGTTGCTGGTAGACTCATTGAGGGACTAGTGGACACCGCCAAATGCGTCACAAGCTGACGTGACAATGGGCCGATACCCCCGTTCAAAAAAAAAAAAAACTATAATTAATACTAAAACAGAGTTACAAGTTTTTGATAGACAATAAAAAGCATGTAGCCATTTCTACCTCAGAGTGTTCTTAATACCAAAAATCAATTTTTTCTCATTGTAAGTTTCAAAATTGACACAACTTTGCCACAATTAAATACAACAGCAACAAACATAAATGAAAAAAACTAATGAAAAGACGAGGAATCACTATCCTTAGGTCAGTGAAAACCCCGGTCAACCTAGCATGAAACCCACACCAATTATATGCTGAGCTCGGTGACGTGAGCTTTTATCCCAAGTGGGAGTATCAAGATACTTGGGATGATTGATCCGGTTCAATGGATGATTTGCATTGGGCCAAAGTGCCCGACCCGATACAAGTTGGCAGATAAATGAAAAAAAAACTTAATATGCAGCATAAAATGAGAAAGTTAATATCAAAGATATAGGCTTAGTTTGGGATAGTTTTCTTATTGTTTTTTAAAATGGCTTCCTAGTACAAAAAATTTTAATTCAAGAAATTTTCGTATTAAAAAACTGATTTAGACAACAACAAAAAAACAGTCCCAAATGAAACCATAGTGTCTATATTACCCATAATTTTTATTTTTTTTTTTCACGATAATTTTATAGCTATTTTTGTAGACAACTTGATGTGATGCCAACATACGAAAACAAGAATCGCACTTTAGAGATTAATAAGAGGTTATCAACTTTGCGACGCTAATAATAAAGTCTAGCTTACTCAAGTAGAGTTCAAGAAAAATGATGATAAATTAAACAATGGTAATTGATTACACTTGAGAATTACTAGAGCCTTGCCAAATAATAACCAAAAGAACCTAAATAATGCAAATAGCTATGATAAGCAAAAGCCTCACGTTTAAAATATAGATCCTTCACCTTGAAGTCCTTCACTCGCTCTTGGAAGTGGTGGCTAGCGGAAGAGGATCGTAAGTAGACTCAGCGATGCCACTAGTAGACAGGCGATGACGAGAGGGCTCGTCGCCGGGGAAGAAGCCGGGGTTGGAGGAGCGGGTGGATGGCCATCGATAGTCCACTCGTAGTCGACAAATTGTTGGTCGACGACTTGCACAATAGTGGGGAGGATTCGATCCAAGTAATCTCCAACTATGTCGTCTTCGTGATCAAATCCCGTGTCGAAGAATGGAGATCGTAGGATGTTGATATTATCGTAGGCGTCGAACACAAGTCCCCATTCAAATTCGGGGTCCGCCATACATTCTTGCCTAGGGTTTAAGGAGTAACCGAGAGGGAAAGGAGGTGGCCGGTCTTGGGGTGGTGGAAGGAGAAGGAAAAGAGATGTTATTTAGTGGGAGGGAGGAAAGCTGAAATTTGATTTCAAATTTTATTTAGAGGAGAGAGGGAAGATTTGTTTTCAAATCTCAGATTTGAAATCTGAAATAAAACTGAAAATCACGTATCGGAGGGGGAGGTATTTAGGAGGTAATTAAGTAGTGATTAAGTGGGGATTGGAGAGAGAGAAGAGGAGGAGGGGGTGGCCGGCCATATGGAGAGATGAGAGAGCCATTAATTTTAATTACGTGGGCCCTCTAGAGAATAACTCTCGGAAGCAGCAAATCAGAAATTGGATTTTTAGATTTGCATTACAGGGAAAGTTTCCTAAATGGCTTGAATATGTTGGAACTTATCAGTTAAATGAAAACGAATAAAAAGGGCAGCTTTCCTAACTGATGGGGAGGTAGATTAGGAAAGAATCTAAGGCTTGAAATTGGATTTCAAATTTTGAAAACTAGTTGGCCGGCGGGCTGGTGTGGGGCGGCCGTGGAAGCTGTGGGGAGGGAAGGCTGGCGGCTTGGGTGCTGGGAGGTCCGCCGGTGGCTGGGCCGGCGCCCAAGGGAGGCCGACGGTGGAGCTTGTGTGGTGGTGGGAAATTGGGAAGAGAAGGGAAAATTCGGCTAAGTAGGGGAAGAAGGGATTGGGGAGAAAAACACAGGAAATTTCAAATGACAAACCTTGAAAACCACTCCATCGATAGAACTCACAAAGAGATCTCCGACGATCTCCTCTTCAAGAACTCACAAAGAGATCTTTAAAGGCTTCATGAACTCACAAATAGAATCATCAAAAGAAAATTTTAATTTATCAAAAACTGAAATTACAATGCATGGGGCCTCATATAAAAGGGTCAAAATGAAATAACAAGAAATGACACAAATGCCCTTCTGGGCTACATAAGCATGCCCATAGGGGCAAACTAGGAAACAGGAAATACAATCATAACGTAAAATGCAAAACTATCAGAAGTAGAGGCTCTGGATCGTGGCCGTCGATCTGCGTCTTCGTTGATGATACACGTGTAGAAATCTGATGTCCTCATCATTCTCCCCAGGTGGGAGATAACTCAACCCCGTCGAGTTGGTGTCTCTAGAAGTCTCGTACCATTCAAGTAGATCGGGGTCCAATCTCTGTAGCTCATCTCGGTCAATCCACATGTTCTCCATCTCCAGCTTTCCTGCCCATTCAACCAGGTACCTTCGGCGACTACCGTCTTTAGTGGAAATGATTTCATCGCTATGTACTACCTCAATCCTCTCCGCAGTAGGTAAAGTGGGAATTTTTGGGAGTGGGGGTAGGTTGGGGATCTCATCAGGTGGGGACTCACAAGGCTCATCAATTAATGGATTGGTGGGGTTAAACTCTGGACCCTCATAGGTTACAAGATCTTCAATGTTAAAAGTTGGGCTAAAGTTAAAACCTTCGGGAAGGTCTAGCACATAAGCATTACTATTTATTTTGGAAATTATTCTGAAAAGTCCTGCGCTTATCACGTGTAATTTCTTAACGGTCCCTTGCGGGAACTGCTCCGGACGAATCCGAACCATCACATAATCTCCCACTTCAAATTCTTTAAACCTTCTCTTGAGGTCCGCAATGAGTTTATAGTTAGCATTGCTTAGTTTAATTCTTCTATTAATGTCTTTATGCAATTCATGTAAATGCGATGCAAATGTAGATGCTGACTCAGATGCTCTAGACTTAGGACCCATGGGGATTAGATCTATAGGTTGCTTGGGTTGGTATCCGTACACAATGTCAGCTGGACTCAGACCCGTAGTTCAGTTGACGGAGTTGTTATAGGCAAATTCAGTAATGGGTAACTTAGAATCCCAGTCTCTAAGGTTTTCACCTACTAAAGTTCTTAAGAGGTTTCCTAAGCTTATGTTAACAACCTCGGTTTGCCCATCAGTTTGGGGGTGGAAGGCTGTGGAAAACTGTAATTTCGTACCCATCTTATGCAACAGCATTTTCCAAAAATAACTCGTGAACTTAACATCTCGATCGGAAACAATGGTCTTAAGTAACCCATGAAGTCTAACAATCTCATCAAAGTAAAGCTTAGCAACCCGGGATGCATCAAAATTTTTAGAACATGGGAGAAAATGGGCCATTTTTGAGAACCAATCAACGAAAACACAAACAGAATCGTGCTTCCTAATAGTCTTGGGCAAACCTAGTACGAAATCCATACTTACATCCTGCCAAGGGCAATTGGGCACGGGGAGTGGAGTGTAGAGGCTCGTATTTTTCTTTCATTGTTTGGCCAACTGGTAGGTGTGACACCTCCTTAAAAGTTTGCTAACGTCGCGCTTGAGGTTGGGCCAATAGAATCGATTTTCTAGCTCAGTAATAGTTTTGGCTTGACCGAAGTGGCCAGCTAAGCCTCCAACATGTAACTCCCATACTAGAAATTCCCATAGAGAAGTGTTGGGAATACAAAGTTTTTGTGACTTGAACAGATAGCCATCTTCTACAAGAAAATCATTTATTATTCTCTCTTCTCCTTCGGTCAGTAGAGAGTAAGTATCCTTAAAGTCAAGGTAGTCCAAGTAATCCTCCTTAAGCCGCTCAAAGCCAATTACCTCCATCCTCATTTCTTGGGTAACCATCATTCGACGACTAAGAGCATCCGCGGCTTTATTCTCAACTCCTGTTTTATGTCTAATCGTGTACGTATACTCTTGCAGGAATTCAACCCAACGGCCGTGACGAGCATTTAGTTTCTTATGAGAATTAATGTAGCGCAAGGCCTCATGGTCTGAAAATATCACAAATTCCTGAGGCAAAAGGTAGTGCCTCCAGTATCTAAGGGATTGTATAATTGCATAAAACTCTTTATCGTAGGTAGAGTATCACAGTCGAATGTCGTTTAATTTCTCACTGAAGTAGGCAATAGGGTGCCCTTCTTGCGATAAAACTCCTCCTATACCCAGGCCTGATGTGTCACATGTTACCTCAAAAACTTTGGAAAAATCAGGAAGACGCATGACAGGTGATTCCATCATTTTTCTTTTAATTTCATCAAAGGCCTTGCTGTCATTTATCATCCAAAGGAAATCTCCTTTCTTCAGAATATTAGTTATGGGTGCTACTATCGTGCTGAAATTTCTGATAAACCTCCTATAGAAAGTGGCCAATCCATGAAAACTATGAACATCTCTAATATTTTTGGGTTCAGGCCATTCATTAATTGCTCGCACCTTCTTGGGGTCAGCTGAAATCCCTTGAGGGGATATGATAAATCCAAGAAAAGTGACACGGTCTATGAGGAACACACACTTCTTAGTGTTGGCATACAATTGTTCTTTCCTCAAAACTTCACAAACTTGTGTGATATAGTTGAGATGTTGATCCACTGAAGTACTATAGATTAATATGTCATCAAAGTAAACTACTACGAATTTCCCTAGAAAGGGTCTGAGAACTTGAGTCATGACTCTCATAAAAGTACTTGGGGCGTTACTCAAACCAAACAGCATAACAGTCCACTCATAAAGTCCATCTTTAGTTTTGAACGTCGTTTTCCACTCGTCTCCTGGACGAATTCTAATCTGATGGTAACCACTCTTAAGATCTATCTTGGAAAAGAGAGTTGCTTCGATCATCATGTCTAACATGTCATCTACCTGGGGAATAGAGAACCTATATTTGATAGTAATCTTGTTGATAGCGCGGCTATCAACACACATCCGCCATGAGCCATCCTTCTTGGGAGTCAGAAGTGCAGGGACCGCACAAGGGCTAAGGATCTCCTTTATGAATCCTCGTTGTAGGAGTTCATCAACTTGTTTCTTCAGTTCAGCATGTTCAGTTGGGTTCATACGGTAGTGAGGAAAGTTGGGTAGGGATGCTCCAGGTACCAAATCTATCGCGTGTTGTATGTCCCGTAGAGGGGGCAGTTGGTTAGGTAAATCCTAAGGAAAAACGTCCGAAAAGGTTTTAAGGATGGGCTCACCTACTTCTTCTTTGGTCTCCCAAGCCACGAGGGCGTACATGGTGGTCTCTTGATTAATCTCATCTTCTACTTCCTTGGAAGTCAGGAGGTGTAGCCCTTTGTTTTGTTCGGCATGGGTAGGCTTGGATTCCGTCTTAGGGGGCTTAGGTTGAGAAGATATTAACTTGATTTTCTTCCATTATGTTCGAACACGCAGGTGTTCGTTCTCCCATAAATATGAACGTCATTGTCAAATAACCAAGGGAGACCAAGGATAATTTAACCTACATCCATGGTCAAAACATCACACCAAATCTTTTCATGATATCCCACAAATTCTATAGGAATAAGGCTCTGATCCTTCATTTCTATGGTAGTCGAGTTGATCCAAGAAACCTTATACGGATTTAGGTGAGGGGTCATTTTGAGGTTAAGTTTGGAAACCATAGCTGAAGAGACTGCGTTGATACAACTTTCACTGTCGACGATAACCTTGCAGCTCTTTTCTCCAATCTTAATAAAGGTATGAAAAATGAAGGTTCTTCGCCAATCATCACTTAGCTTTGGTTGGGACAACGCACATCTAACAACTTGAAGGGTAACGGGTTCGTCCTTAGTGAAAGAGTATTCTTCCTCGTCAACATGGTGAATCAAATCAGTTTCAGGTTCATCCTCATCGTTGTCCACTTCTTCAATTATGGTGACCTTGTAGGGACTAGAACATTGCGAAGCAATGTGTCAATACCCATGACACCTATAACACTTGGTTCCTGAAGTGGGCTTGGAAGTGTCATGTTCGGGGGCTTTACCTTTAAGGTCCGTGTGAGGTGGGGCTGAACTAGCAGTGGTTCGGCTCGCCGTAGAACCCGAGGGTCGGTTTTGAGATTGTCCAGATGAGGCCCTATAAGAAGTTGAGCGGGAGTCAAAATGTCTCGATTGGGAATGGGTCTTAGACTCCTCGAGGTCGAGAACTAGGCTGCAGGATGCTTCTAACGAGTCTACTCCTCTAGCAAAAAGTTCAGTTCGAAGATCTTCCCTATGGCCAGCTCTAAACATGGACAGGATTTGAGTTGGGGTAGCCGACTCCTCGTCGTTGCCACGAATCAGGAAATCGTCGAAGGCAAAGATGTAGTAGGATGGAGGGAGGTATTTTCTCCTAAGTTTTTGCTTTATAGTTCTCCAATCTGTAATAGGATATTCGCCTCGAGCCTCGCACGTATTCTCCAAATTGGTCCAATATAAGTTGGCTCGACCAGTGAGTTTCATCTCGGCAAACCTAACCTTTCTAGCTTCCGAGATGTTGTACCACTTGAAATAACTATCCATGGATTTAAGTCAATCAAAGAAAACTTGGGGGTCAAGGGTTCCATCATACATCGGGGCATCAATCCTAATATTTTTCAATAATTGAGCATCGTTGTCTCTCCAAGGGTTCTCGTCTCCTATGGGGTTTTGATGGGGTCTCGGGTTATGAAGGTAATGGTCTCGTAGATGGCCATGATCTTCTCTATTATCCTCGCCATAAGGTGAGTGAGGTCTTGAAGGTGTATAGATAGCGGGATTCCCAATACGCTCTATATTATCTAAACGATCACTGGTTTGTCGCCTAAAGTCTGCTAAGTCTGTCTGAGTGTTACGGATTTGCTGCGTAACAGTTCCCAATTGGCCCACTATGAGGTCTAGAGTGGCTTGGATGTGTTCTGGATCCATGATTGGGTGTTAGAAGACACAAGGGAAGGTTAAGTATAGGCGGGCAGCAAGTGAATGCTACCTAAAACTCTCCCAAACGGATGCTAATAGGTGCAAGTATAAAGTGAACAGCAAGTTCAACAAAGGGTTATGTAGTCTAAGTGTTTTGATAAGGTCTTACGGTGACGACAGCACCTAAACAGCGATGAAAAGTTCTCAAAACGATGTCTAATAGTTGCTGGAATAGTGCAGAATGCAGCTACACACAAGGTTTTAGTTGAATTAAGAAGTTAATAACAAAGTAAGTCTAATGGCAGCACTCACACGATAGCTAGGACAACTTAAATGCCAATGTAGGGTTGCAGGAAATGCAATTGCAGCAGTGAAAATAGTGAATAAACTCTAACTACGCAATGATACGCAAGCAAGTTTTAAGCTACAATGAAAGGCTAGACCCTAGGATATTTTTCTACACATATCGTGCATGTCTACCATGCTCTGATACCAAAATGATGTGATGCCAACATAAGAAAATAAGAATTACACTTTAGAGATTAATAAGAGGTTATCAACTTTGCGACGCTAACAATAAAGTCTAGCTTACTCAAGTAGAGTTCATGAAAAATGATGAAAAATTAAACCATGGTAACTGATTACACTTGAGAATTCCTAGAGCCTTGCCAAATAATAATCAAAAGAACCCAAATAATGCAAATAGCTGTGATAAGCAAAAGCCTCACGTTTAAAATATAGATCCTTCACCTTGAGTCCTTCACTCGCTCTTGGAAGTGGTGGCTAGCGGAAGAGGATCGTAAGTAGACTCAGCGATGCCACTAGTAGACATATGATGCCGAGAGGGCTCGTCGCCGAGGAAGAAGCCGGGGTTGGAGGAGCGGGTGGATGGCCGTCGATAGTCCACTCGTAGTCGGCAAATTGTTGGTCGATGACTTGCACAATAGTGGGGAGGATTTGATCCAAGAAATCTCCAACTGTGTCGTCTTCGTGATCAAATCCCACATCGAAGAATGGTGATCGTAGGATGTTGATATTACCGTAGGTGTCGAACACAAGTCCCCATTCAAATTCGGGATCCGCCATGCATTCTTGCCTAGGGTTGAAGGAGTACCCTAGAGGGAAAGGAGGTGACCGGTCTTGGGGTGGTGGAGGGAGAAGGAAAAGAGATGTTATTTAATGGGAGGGAGGAAAGCTGAAATCTGATTTCAGATTTTATTTAGAGGAGAGAGGGAAGATTTGTTTTCAAATCACAAATTTGAAATTCGAAATAAAATTGAAAATCACGTATGGGAGGGGGAGGTATTGAGGAGGTAATTAAGTAGTGATTAAGTGGGGATTGGAGAGAGAAAAGAGGAGGGAGAAAAGAGGAGGGGTGGTCAGCCATATGGAGAGCTGAGAGAGCCATTAATTTTAATTACGTGGGCCCTCTAGAGAATAACTCTCGGAAGCAGCAAATCTGAAATTGGATTTTCAGATTTGCATTACAGGGAAAGTTTCCTAAATGGCTTGTATACGTTGGAACTTATCAGTTAAATGAAAAGGAATAAAAAGGGCAGCTTTTCTAACTGATGGGGAGGTAGATTAGGAAAGAAATTAAGGCTTGAAATTGGATTTCAAATTTTGAAAATTGGCTGGCCTGCGGCCGGTGTGGGGCGGCCGTGGAAGCTTGGGGAGGGAAGGCCGGCGGCTTGGGTGCTGGGAGGTCCGCCGGTGGCTGGGCCGGCCAAGGGAGGCCAGCAGTGGAGCATGTGTGGTGGTGGGAAATTGGGAAGAGAAGGGAAAATTTGACTAAGTAGGGGAAGAAGGGATTGGGGAGAAAAACACAGGAAATTTCAAATGACAAACCTTGAAAACCACTCCACGGTAGAACTCATAAAGAGATCTCCGGCGATCTCCTCTTCAAGAACTCACAAAGAGATCTTTAGAGGCTTCATGAACTCACAAAGAGAATCATCGAAAGAAAATTTTCATTTATCAAAAACTAAAATTACAATGCATGGGGCCTCATATAAATAGGTCAAAATGAAATAACAAGAAATGATACAAATGCCCTTCTGGGCTACATAAGTGACTCGATTCCCATAGGGGCAAACTAGGAAACAGGAAATACAATCATAACATAAAATGCAAAACTATCATAAGTAGAGGCTATGGATCGTGGCTGTCGATCTGCGTCTCCGTCGATGGTACACGTGTCGAAATCTGATATCCTCATCACAACTGCAGCTGACCTAAACACATTATTATGTACATTATTTTATTTGTATTCATTTGATTGTTTCATCTTTTCATCTTTTGAGGCCAATCGGCAATTTTATAACCATAATCAAACTATGCAATCTCTTAAAGCAGCTCACCTGACACTTTCACTGGATCAATGCTAAAATTGTAAATACTCACAAGGAGTGATGAAACTTACTTTGAGGTGTTTAGCTACTAATTTTGTAACTTACACTATCTTTTCCATTTGGGTCTTAAAGACTCCAAACAATATACAGCTATTCCATGCATATCAAGAAATTTGTATTGAAAGTAAGGGTTTTATGTCGAAGAGATGACATATTTTGTATTTTAATTGATGGATGTATTTGTAAAAATACATGAATCAATATAGTTTTGATTTTCTTCTATCAAATTCTTAAGATGAATGATATTTTTTTTTATAATTCAATACCTCATGGCAATAAAATTAGTGTTGTTTATCAATTGTCTATTTAATGAGAAATAATTAGATGAGATAATAGCAATATGTAATGAGTGATTGATTGATCTTAATTTTTATAGCTATGGCATAATAATTGAATTAGCAATTAATTTTATTGAATATCACCAAAATTTATATCCATTAATGTATATCAATGCTTTATTAAATTAAAGGGGAGTGTGATTTATTTGGTTGATCATTTTTGCAACCAATTTTTATTATGGTCAATTTATCAAAACTGTAATAAATAAAATTATTTATTAAAATCACAAAGTAACATCCAAATAAATATTTATTAGCTTTAATAAAAAAGGTCACTAATATATACAGCTTTAGTGACAAATATAAATTATTGGTCACTAATTTAGCAAAAAAAAATAAATTTTTTTGGCCGCTAAAAGGCTCAGTAACAAGGCTACTATTATTACATGATCAGATAAAATAAGAATAAAACATGATAAAAAACTATTTCATTAAAATCAAATTAACATTAAAATCAAATCAAAATTCAAATACGTATAACAAATCAAATTTTTACAATCATTAGTAAATCAAATAAATTATTGATCATTGATTTATCAATCATAACATTTAATAAATCATAAATTCAATAAGGTAACTTATTCATAAATCTATTCATAACATTCAATCATGTGTTCAGTAATATGTTATGCAATGCTTATTAATCAACCAACGTAATAATTATTAATCAAATACAAAGAATAAAATATATACAAACCATTTTTATCCCACTAACCATCAATCATATAGCTCTGGTCATAATTTAATTCTTTCAAAAATCTTCCTTTAATACAAACTATTATATACCAATATCTAAATTTTGGAAGTATCATATGTTTTATCTCGTTTTTATTTTCCAGAGCCACTAAGGCTCCATCGATATAAATAAATAAAGTAGAAGAAATTATAAATCATATAAAATAAAATATTTATATATACATTTATCAAAATCTAATTTATAATAGCATGAAGATCAATCACAACATTGACCTATCTCACTAGGCTATTGACTACAATAAAATAAAAAATAAAATATAGATAATAAAAGAAAAATTAAAGATACTGATTTGCCTCACTCCACGGGGTTTTTATTCCTTCCAAAACCTAAAATCAATAAAAACTACATAATGAGCTTACAAAGCTTAACAGAATCCTAAAATTATTAAAGCTTTCAATACAAGGTCTCAAAAGTCAACATGCATGCTTATCTCATTCAATATCAAGTCAGTAGCTATCAATATAAATAATGATCATAAACTAGTGATACAAATCAAAGTGATATGTGAATGAGGAAAAGCTCGGAATTTATTACACTAAACTACATAGTCACTATTATATGCTTGAAAAGTAAATACATCAATTTCATACCAATATAATCAGTACAATATTTGATACAATACTATCAGTTGTATTCATTGCATATTATATATGAATCATGAATGCTTCTATCTCTATTATCAATGCTACAGTCACATATAAATACTGAATAAATATTTTTAATCTTTACCATTTCCATGATGAGTATATTCTTATGTAATGTATGTTTATTTGATTTCATATGCATGCTTTTATTTATGCATATCAATGTAGGCATCAATATCATATAAATTTATTTAATAAGTTAGGACATCAAATTTTTAAGTAATATTTTCATTATTCCATCCATCTAATCAATCTATGATCATCAGTTAATTCATATCTCCATATATTTTAATTATTTACATTATAAGGTGGCTTTCAATAAATCAATAAATGGTCATTACTCTCTACGTGATGGTATAACTAGTAAATTATTTATAGGCTAACATCCAATATTACACCACAAATCTTTATTTTAAGAAAAACCCATTAGCCCACTCTCCTCTATAGGGATTATTATTTTAAAAGCTTACTCGTATTAATTATAGGGTCCATAGCTAAAATTTATAGTTTATATGAAAATACCTCATTCAACATCATGTATCAGTTTTATCATTTTTTCTATGCAATTCAATACCATGCATGGAATGTATAACCCTATTACAATATATGAAATGTGTGCTAATCTACTTACTATTCATTAATGTAAAAAAATCATAACTAACAATTTACCAAGTAAAATAAAATAATATTACTGTAAAATTGCCCATAAAATCATATCAATCACAACCAAATGGTTATACGATAAAAGTTCAATACATCCAGAGAAAATATGTTTTATTAATTTTTGGAGGACTAAAATCATCAAACAAAAAATTACTAAAAAAAAAGATAGGATTCGGGATAACTACAATGATTAGAAGAAATATCATAATAGATTCGACAAATGAAAATGCTCCAAATAATTGTCTCTCATCTCTCTCTCTCTCTCTTCTCTTCTCTCTTCCCTCGCTTCTCCTTCTCCTTTATTTTCTTCCCCAACAAGGTAGTGAAAATGAGCATGGGGAGACTTAGGTGAGGGATTTTAAGAGAAATTACTTTTAGGTATTTATTTTAAAAAATAAATTTTCTTAGCCAGTGCCGCAACACTCTAGAACTAGCTACACAACGAGATCCCCATTTTCATAAAATTGGAGAGCTCAATGCCACAAATGTTGTCCACCCAGCGCTGTAATGAACCAATTACATTTTGAGGGAATTGGGGAAAATAAATTTGAGGTTATTACAACATGAATGCTTGTTAAGTTGTCTTCAAGTTGTTTATTCTCTTGCTCTCCTTCTCTTAGAACTGGAACTAGATCACTCTCAATCACCAGTCAAAATCTGTTAATTTATTCACATGCAGCTCATTTGAGGAGAAGAACTAGCATAATCGCATTTCGTTGATCACCTTGTAACTCCTAATCATTTAGTTTGCTTCCCTAGCTCTAAAGAAGTATACCTTTAATACAACCTTCAATTACATATAGGCTCTTGGTCATTTAATCTCTCTTCATTATAGAAGAGGGATTATCATGATCATCTTTAATCACCTATCAACTTGAGGCCATTTAGTTCCTCTTTTTTAAAGTGAGGGATTATCTCAGCCTTATTGTCTCCATCAACTTTAACACCTTTAGATTTCCTTCACTAAAATCATAGTATATATTCACCCAAGTTTGAATATCATAATTTATGTTGACATATTCTTGAACTTTAGATAAATATATCTTTTTATCATCTATAATTATAAATTATAAAATTTATTTTGATTGCGCTAGGTCTAATATATATTTTTTTTCATAATAATGTTCACAATCTTAAGGTCACCCCTTTCTAAATTTTTTAATTATGTTAATAAGATTAGATAATTTTATTCTAAATATATATGGAGCATGATTTTCATCCTTAATGAAATTTTAATTATTAATAATATTTTAATAAAAAAAATATCTTCACATCACCCAAATTTAATTAAAAAATATTATGTCTCCCTGAATCTCCTCCTCTACACTGAAAACTCAGCATCCATTAAAATTTTCCAACTTTAGCAATAAATTCGGGTGCATTAAATTTACTTAGCAAAATATCATGAAATTATAATTATAGCCTTGCTTCCACGTCCCTTCAGCTCAGTGGGCTTCTCCCCATGCAGAGCTGACACTCCGCCATCTTCGGTAACCTCACTGCCGCTCCTAAACCCAACAGCGAAATAGGTAGATCTCTACAGTATCTTCATATATGCTCCTGTTCTTACTATCACTTCCCACTTCGTACTTTCCATGGCCGGAATCCAAAGTGGCGCCGCCTCTCCCGACCTCCTCACCGAGGCTTGCTTCGCCGTTCGTCGCCGTAAGGGCACTTCCACCGGACACCGCCGCGCCGCCGCCGCCGCCGGCTTTTCCTCACCGCCTATACTACCTCGCTCAGTCACCACTCCACCAGAACCCGTAAGAACAAGCATTTCTCCTTTTGCTTCTAAATTTTTATTTCTTTAGGGAAATTCTTGGATACGGTTTTTTTTTGGGGGGGATTTGTTGATGAATTTAAATTTTGAAAAGCAATAAAATTTACAACATACATTTTAAAGTAAATGTTGAGATTTTTTTTTAATAATTTGGTTAAACTATTTTTTTAATAATTAAGTGATTTATTTTTTGCGTTATTGTTGCAAAGTTTTTTGTTCTGATTGATGGGGCCCTGTGTTTGAATCTGTGGCACGTCTCTTGATTTTTGTGTTTGAAGCTTGGTAAATGTTTGGAAGATAAGAGATAATATTTTTTTTCTGTCATATGGGTAAAATAAATAATTTATAACTTTATATTTATGTAAATGTAATTTTTTTTTTTTAGTTATTTTGAGGGGTTAGATTAGTTGCAACTGCAATGAGTTATTTATGCTATTTGTTTCTTTTTTTTATTTATTTATCTTTTGTAGAAATGGTGGGGTGGGTGAAGATTTTTATGTATATTATTTGACCAAATTTAGGGGTGGGGGGCTTAGGGTTTCCTTTCTTATGGTGGAATGGCTGGAGAAAATTTGGGATATAAGTTTGATTATGAGGAGAATATAAGACTTGCTTTGAGATTAGTAAAATATATCAAAGCTTGTATTACGCCCATCTCAAGGAATCTATAGGTTTCGTTTGGAACATCTTTTCCATTGCTTTTTAAAACAGCTTTTTTTTAAAAAATTTCTAATATAAGAAAATTTTTAACTAAAAAGTTGTTTTAGAAAGCATTAAGAAAGTTGTCATAAATGAAGTCATAATGATTATTAAATTCATAGTCATTATATTCTCATCTAATTTTTGTTTAGATTTGCTAGCTTTTCAAGCAAAAATTGAAAATTGGGAAAAATTTTGTTTTAGGTTCGAATATTTCGGTGCTTCAAATGTATAAATAGAGATGGAGATATTATTAATATATATGTGCTAGTAAGTTATTCTTATTGTTATGGGATTGTTTGAATACAATTTTTTTTAAAATAGACAAAATTATATATATTTTTTCTTTTTCTAGTTATGTATAAGCAGAGATTATTTTTATTTTTAGTGGAAAATAGGAGGAATTGATTGATTGATTCCATTTTGCTTAGCCAATTTTTGGAATTTTTTTATTTGCAATCTACTTTGAGATAATTGGAGGCCTTGCATCTTGCTTTTCAAGAATTGAAAACATAATTGAGATTTTCCTCTACAAGAAAAAAATTTTGTTGGAAATTCTTATTGGCAACTGGAACCTACTGAGGATTTAAAGAGCACCCAAAAAGTTCATAGGATAAAACCAACAAAATCAATAATGTAGTGATAATTTGCAACATTAGATGACCTTAAAATACATAATAATGAATGAATTACTTTAGATTTGTGCATTATTGTCCTAAATATTTTTTGTTACTATTCGTGTCAGCAACCAAACAATTAGTTTTAGTGACCAATTTTGATGGTCTCTAACAGGAAATAGCCTTTTGGACCTACTCCAATCTTTTCAGTTATATGCTCGTTTCATATTCTATCTTTAAAAGCAAATCAGCTCAACCACCTAAGCATCCTCATCTCTGCAACACTTAACTTATATTATGTATCTCTTTTAATGGCCAATATTATACACCAAAAAGCATTATAGGTCTCACCAACATCTTATAGAATTTTCACTTAAATTTGAGTGGAATTTTTTTAGTTTGAAAAAAATTCGTATTAAAAAAAAAGTCTTTTAGAAAATAGTAAAAAAATTGCCTCAAATAAAGTCTTAATGTAAACCAAAATTTGTAAATAAGAATTAGTAGTTTACATAAGATATTATGATTAAGAAATTTAAGATTATCTTATAATATCTGTTTAATTAATATAAACTATAACTATTATATATTAAAAAATTTCTAACTTATTATATAATATAAAAATATGCTACATATATTAATAATGAAGAAAAGTTAAAAGAATCTCTTGGATTAACTTAATAACCAATTGATAGTTTCAAAAACCATTTACAGCCAAAATTGATTCAATAAAACAAAGAACTAATGGCTTTCAAACTTTCTATCTTAAAGTTATAAAACGTTTAAAGAAGCTTCAAAAAAAGACATCGAGAGAAACTTTTGAAAAAACGTCACAACAATAGCACTATAGTTGTTATTAACTAAAGCTCAAAATGTCAAAGGGGGATTTAATAATATATTACTCTTAATTGTTGAAAGCATTAGCTTATATAAGTTGAAACATCAAAATATTATAATGATCTATAACAACCACAAAAAGTTAACTTATAGGTTAAATTATTATATAATAAAGTTTTTATATGACTTATATAGTATTTATTATAAGAAATTATCAACCGATTTTGCAAAAATATTTCTCCAATAAATTGAACGATCTGCAAGATAAACCTGCAAGAAAGAAGAAGAAAAGCATATGCAGAGAAAGGATTATCTCGTATATCTCGCCGTGAAGATGTTACACTGTTTTTATATATAACAGTAGAATCTAATCATATGTAATGGCAGAGGCCGTTGGCCTTAGTCATCTTGGCAGAGATAGTTGAGAGAGCTAGCCTTGCTGAGGTAGATGGAGCCGTATAAGAGGTTGCTGTCTGCGGTGTATGTTATGTGCTCTAACATCCCCCTCAAATTAAGCATTGATGAGCTTGATGCTTAATTTGTCATGAAGGTCTTGAAACCGTGATGGAGGCAACAGTTTGGTGAATAGATCGGCTGGTTGGTCCTCGGAGTGAATGTGATTTAGAGTAATTTCACCATTGTTAATGTGATGACGGATGAATTGGTAATCAATTTCAATATGTTTGGTCCGGGCATGGAAGACCGGATTATGAGCAATTTACATTGCCGAAGTATTGTCACAATGGAGAGGAGTGGGCATGGTGGGAGGCAATTGAAAATATGTGAGAAGACGCCTTATCCAGGTAATGTCTGAAGTGGCAGAGGAGAGGGACCTATATTCAACTTCTGTAGATGATTTGGCGACAGTAACCTGTTTCTTAACACACCATGATATGGGAGTCGTTCCTAGAAATGTACAGAAGCCTGTAGTGGATTTGCGGTCATTGGAGTCGCCGGCCCAGTCGACATTCGAGTAGGAACGAAGTTGAAGAGGGGCGCTCGTTAGTGGTAGGCCGAAGGAAGTTGTACCATTAATATAGCAAAGCAAGCGCTTTAATGCCGTATAATCAGCAATGGTGGGATTGTGCATATGTTGACAGACTTGATTGGCTGCATAGGCAATGTCCGGCCTGGTAATCGTAAGATAATTGAGAGAGCCTGCAAGTCGTCTGTAATGTTGAGGATCTGGATAAGGTAAGACGGCGTCTGAGCTTGTTGAAGGCTTTAAAGTCATTGCGGTGATGATTGGCTTGCTATGCTAGAGATTGGCTGCCTGGACTAGCTCGGTAGCATATGTTGTTTGATGAAGAAATGCACCATGTGGAGTTCAGGACACCTGAATGCCAAGGAAACTGGAGACAGGTCCCATTTATTTGAGAGAGAAATGTTATTAGAGAAGTTGCACTAGTTATTCAATGGTTTTCGAATTGCTTCATGTGATGAGGAGATCATAGATCATCTACATAAATAAGGAGATAGATTTGAACGTCACCATGATGATAAACGATAAGAGACGGGTCGGCCTTGTTGAAATTGAACCCAAAAGAACAGAGAACCGTGGTGAACTTGTTGTACCACTCCCGGGGTGCTTATTTAAGGCCGTAGATAGCCTTGTGAAGTTTGCAGACCATGGTAGAGTGCTCACAGTCAACAAAGCCTGGTGGTTGTTGCATATAGACTTCGTCGTGAAGGTCACCGTGGAGAAAGGCATTGGATATGTCAAATTGTAGGTCAGCCACGATATTGAGCAATAAGAAGCATGACGTGAATTGTGGGCATTTTAGCAACGAGACTAAAGGTCTCGTTATAGTTAACCCCATGTTCTTGTTTGAAGCCTTGAGCTACCAATCTGGCCTTATAGCGCTCGACATGACCTTGTGGATTATATTTGGTTTTGAAAGTCCATCGACAGCCAAGGACTTTGCTGGGGGAGGTTGAACCAATGACGGTGAATGCCAGATTTAAGTCGTGTCTACATTGGGTGAGTGGATGGCTGAGCAGGTGGATTGTTTGTAGTGGAGATGACTGGAGAGGCAGTTGAATCCGTAGAGTCTGATGTATGTGAAGTGTCAGGATAGGAAGGAGAGGAGTGGAGTTTGTTAGAAGTATTGGATGATGTATAAGGTGGCTGTGTTTGAGGTAAAGTTGAAGTGGGAAGAAGGAGATAAGGAGAGGTAGAAGTAGGTGCTGTAGTTGAGTTAGGCACTTTAGATGAATGAGAAGTCTGGTAAGGAAAAATGTTCTCATAGAACATAACATGTCTAGATATATGAACTTGATTGGTCAGAGGATTGAGGCATCTGTACCCTTTGTGTGCCGTGGAGTAACCAATAAAGACGTATTCTTGAGATCGAGGATGAAGTTTAGTGGATGTGGCTGGTTTTAGCCACGGAAAGCAGATACGTCCGAAAGTTTTCAGATGGGTGTAGGTTGGTTGTCGGTTGTGAAGAAGATGGTAAGGTGAAAGATTTCCACAAATTTTAGTTGGTAGCTTGTTAATGAGGTAATTTGAGGTTAAGAGAGCTTCGGCCCATAGGTTGTGTGGTAGATGAGCTTCATGAAGAAGGGCTCTCGTAGTGTTTAGAAGATGACGGTGTTTCCTCTCAGTAACGCCGTTTTATTCAGGTGTATAGGGACAACTAAATTGGTGAGTTATACCATGTTTGATGAAATATGCACGAAAAGCGTAGCTGGTGTATTCGCCTCCGCCATCTGAGCGAAGAGTTGTTATATTGGAGTTGAAGGTGTTACGAATAAGCATATGTAGTTGCTGAAATTTGGAGAGAGTTTCATCCTTTGTGTGCATTAGATAGAGCCAAGAGAAACGTGAGTGATCATCAATAAAGAGAAGATACAGGTGCATGGCCCCAAACATCCGTATGTATTAGCATAAACGGTTTAAGTAGACGATTGGAAGAAGAAGGAAAGGATAACTTGTGGCTTTTAGCCACATTACATGATTTGCAAATAAAAGAAGATAAAGAGGTACATATAGATGGAATATTCTTGGATAAAAGTTGCAGAGTTCTGGCATTCGGGTGGCCCAGGTGAGAGTGCCAGTGGTTGATGGGTGAGGTAGTTGTGTGAAGAGCTTGAGGTTGGATGACCGAATAGAGCCCGTTACAGTATCGTCCACGGATGAGAGTTCGGTTGTCCTGAAGATCCTTAATTAGGAAGCCATGGGAGTCAAACGAAATGGAGCAATTATTGTCAGCCGTAAGTTTGTGAATGGAAAGAAGATTGTGCGATAGAAGAGGTACGTGAAGTAAATTTCGTAGATATAGCTTACGGTTAGAGTCGGGAAGTGGGAGTAGGCCTTGTCCGGTATTATGGATAGGGAGAGAGCTTACATTGGCCATTGAAATAATTTATGAGCCTGTGTATGGAATCAGTTGCTGGATATGGGATGCATCCGGTGTGAGGTGCGTAGAAGCTCCTGAGTCGAGTACCCATTCATTGATTGAGGTCGGTTGCTGACTGGCCAGCAGAGCTTGTGGTGTGGGAGTTGCAGGACTGGTGCATCCTGCTCATTGTTGGTTCATTTTCATTTTAATTGTAAATAACTTCTTTAATAAAAGTGGCATCATCTTCAAGGCTTTTAAGCTAATTACTGAATATTTACATTAAAAATCAACCTAAGCACATAAATTAGAAATTTAATTCATAAAGCAATAAAAAAGTTGTCCCAAACAAAACCTTAATTTTTTTAGTACAATTTTATTTTTCAATTTTTTTTTTATTAAAAAGATGCTTTATAAAATAATACAAGAGCTGTCCAAAACAAAGCCTAATTCCACCCGATAATGTTCATAGTTTTAGGGCACCCACATGTTGACCTCGATTTTGCCCAAACCCTTGGTCAAAGGGTTGACTTGGTCAAATTGACCAAGCCAGACCCCATGACCCTCTCCAATGGGTTCAGTGAGTCGAGTCGAGTCTATTGAACCCTAACTCGGACCCTGGGTCAACCTAGTTGACCAAGTCAACCAGGGTTGACCAATTTGGACCCTTTAAGCCTAAAATCAATTTTAAATTAATTTTATGGATTACATGGCTTGCTCCCTACGTCCCCCTTAGCCTATTTGACTGGGTTGACCAGGTCAATGGTTGACTTGGTCAACCCAAGTCTTAAATAGGTCATAATCACCTATTTTAATGGGATTAAGGGCCCATTAATGCAATTAAAGCCTCCCAAGCATTTCAAAATTCAAACCACGGCCTAAATAGCCTGGTTTCCCCTCCCATTAAGCCTTCAATTGAATCCCAACCGTTGAGGATAGGTTTAGGCTCCTTAAATACCAAAAATCAAGTCTATTTTTGGATCTTTTTGCTCTTTCTTCTTCCCCAAGCCCCCAAACCCTCTGAGACTTCGTGTGAGTATTCCTGGAGAATTCCCACACCTTTTTCGACCAAAACCCGACGACCAAACCTCGCTGGCGGCAAGATTCCGGCGAAATCTATACGTTAAAAGCTTTCGGGACTTCTACCGCTCGATCCAGGGAGATTCATAGTTTGAAGTCAAGAGAAGAAATATTCCTACTGCTTCAACGAATCCAACAAGCCCAAGAACGCAAAAATCCGACAGTTAGATCTCTCAAAATCCTTAGAATAGCTCACATCACATGGGTCTAAATAGCTTTTCGGAAAGCACTTTCTAAGCCAAACGGATACTCCCCCAAGATTTATGTACATATGTAGATCCTAAGTTTAAAATTTTGTTGAATTTCGTCATGTATTTTGAGAGAACGAAGCGAAATACTATTCTAGGGTTTCAGTTTAATCTATTTGAACTAGGTGAAATCCTGACGGTTGATCTGCAGATCGGACGGCTCTGAATCCACGCCTACGTGTATAAGTGAGTGGCTCCTTGATTGATGCATGATGCGGCAATCATTGCCATCCAATCGGAGGACGCCATGTGTCGCGCTATTTTAGTACAATTTTTTTTATTTTTGTACTAGAACTCCGTTTTAGAAAGCAATAAAAAAGCCGTCCCAAACGAAGCCTAAGGCTTCATTAGGATAGCTTTTTTACTGCTTTATGAAACTGTTTTCTAGTACAAAATTTTTTAGTTCTAAAAATTTTTGTATTAGAAAGCACTAAATGTATTATGAATTTCCTCCGAAAAAGTGGATAATAATTCTTCCATGAAAATGATAATAATTCTTTCACTAGCCTAAAAACGAATATACTTCGTCTTCAAGTTTCTTTTTTTCCTTTCGATTTTCACCTATTTTATCCCGTTGTTTATGTGGACCTTCATTGTCTTCCAATTTGCTTGATTGGGACATTCGAGACATTCGATTTTTGCATTCAATTAGTTGTTCTATTTGTTCTTCGTATTTTTATTTAATCTTGTAATGATTTGATCACTAGATTCATTTGGATATTTTCACCTCAAAGTATCATAGATTTTATTGAGGGAGAATTTACTTTTACTTGTGTTTGATTGGAACCAAATCTAATTACTTTGGATAACCTTTTGAAGTGATTCAATTTATCAGGGATAATGATAGCATACCACCATTTAATAGAATAATTTCTGAAGGGACGTTTATAATTTATGGCATTTGGACTGATTTATAAATTCCATGACAAGATCCAAGGAATTTGTGCTTGCCTAAAGAAATAGAATTCACTAAGTTAATCAATTAGATGATCCGACTCTATTTTAGATAGTTGAGGAGATGATTTAACCCATTCTAAGGCTTCGTTTGGGACGGCTTTCTCACTGCTTCTTAAAGCAGCTTTCTAGTACAAAAACTTTAATTTTTTTACTAAAAAGCTGCTTTAAGAAGCAGTAAAAAAGCCGCCCCAAACGAAGCCTAAATAAATTTTATTGATTTTTATGGGAAGAATTTGAGAAGAAGCTCCCATTTTATTCCACCATTCGAACAAATTTGGGATAGGAATAGATAACAAGTGTGGACTTAATACAAACATCTAAAAATGCTTGTGTTTGAGATTTATGATGTAAAAATCATTTTTTCATGGCTTCTACATATAGCCAGCAATTAATGAGAATTGTTCTCTTTTGTTGATTTTGCTTATTAAAATATTCCATTGATTTAGTTTGATAAGTGGTGATTCCTCAATGCTTGTGTGACTACTTTAAAAATATTATCCTTGCTATAAGCAATTATTTTGCTTTCATTATATTTGTAGAAAATTTTCACACATTGTAATGAAGCAGGATAGCTACATATAATCATTTGTCATAGAAAGTAGATTGAATAAAGGACGTATTGCCTATGTGTCGTTCCATGATTTGTCATGGGGACTCAATGGCATAGCTTCAAGATTAAGTTGGAACAAAAATTCAATGCTTGTTTTTAGTATTGGCTCAAAGATTGGAGCAAAAGGAGCCTCATTTGGCTCTTGTGATTCAACATTTTAATGATGAGGCTCTTGAAAGCCATAAAGATATTATTTTAATGGGATCATTCGAGAAGAGGTGGATTCACGTCTTCCTTCTCCACTGGAGGCAAAACCTCATGGTGGAAAAGTACAAAGATTAGGTGGAAGCGTTTTTCCTCGATCTTTGGGGGTTATCCACCCATGATTGTACAGATGACCCTTTCACTTGTTAAAATATCAGGAAGATTGTTAGAAGAGCCTTTGATGCATTCAATAATAAAATCAAACACATAATTGTGCTTGCCAAGTGACGAATATTTTCTTTGTGAAGATATTTTTTAATAAATTATTTTGTTGGACTACAATCGATGTATGATAAAAAATGTTGCATATGGAAATTCGTCTTCAAATTTCATAATGATTTTAACTATAGAAATCATTTCTTTTTTTGATAGTGGAATATTTGTGTATTGAATTGGATTCCACTAATATGAAGTAAATCTTACTAATTCTTTTTGCAAAGATGATTTTTTTTTTTTGCTTGAGAAATCTACCATAATCAAATTAGAAGCGTCTGTTTCGACAATTTTAAAATACGAAGGATTTGTAAGGTGAATACAAGGAAGATTTTTAACATTAGATTTGCTAAGTTGAATAGCCTTAATGTGAGTTGTTCTTCAAGGTGGAGGTTTTTCTTTTACAATTTTTTATATAAAGGTGCGGTATCAATAGCGATATTTAAAAAAAAAAATAAAAATATATAATTTAATTTCCCCAAGAATCTTTTCAGTCAATTTTAATTAAATTAAACTAGAATGTGCTTAAATGCTATTCAATTGTTTTAGAAAAAAAATCAAAACTTCATCAATATATATACTAAAATGTATTCGTAAGGATTAAAAATAACATCATAATTCTCTAAAATTCATAGGAAGCATTTTTTGAATTTAAATATTCAAAATGGTATGTAAAATCTATTTTATAATGATCTTTTTCGAAGATGTATATTTGCTAATATCCTGATTTTAAATCAATTTTTTAAAAATGATAATATTATCATACAAATGATTTAAAAGACCCTTTTTTATTATGGATTGAATATCTAATCCATACAAATACTTTATCCAATGGTTTTAAAATTAATGACTAATTGCGGTTTTTGTCTTATCTTTTTAGTAGCATTCATCGCATAAATGCTGTACAGCTCCAAGAAGAGTTAGAATTTTGAATAATATATTTCGTTAGAAATCATTTTTTTTTTTTACAAGGATCAAGATATTCTTTATTCATCTGTGAGGGCCTTAGCTTTTATAGGAATTCGACTTTCTTAAATCAGTCAATGTATGATAATGCCACGCCATAAATTTTTTAAATCCAAAAACTAATTGGATTATCTCCATCAATTTCTGACACAATTTTTTTATGCACTTTAGAAATCTATACACAATTTTTTTGAAGTATTTGCTTTATGCTGATTTCTTGTTTAAGAAATTAATATGAATTTTCTTTTGATGAATTTTATTCATCTCATTATAATAATCTCTTTGGGATTAATAATAAAAGAAAATTTGAAGGGATTAATAATAAAAGAAAATTTCAAAGCTAAAAAAAAAACGATTAGAAATAATTCATAAATTACCAGTAGAAATTGACATGATTTCAGCTAAAAAATTATTGTCTAAGATAACATGTTGAGATAGATTTTTTTTGGGACAGTTAAGGCTGGGGATTCGAGCTCCAATGAGATGGGAGGAATTTCTTCCGTCGACCACTCGGTAGCATATCGGATCTTACGAGACAGAGTTTTAAAAAATAGAAAAGGAGTATGCAGGCAATAAATATCTTCGCAAAAAGAAACATTGGTAAGTTCAAATTCAATTTTCATACCATCACATCACCACTAGTTGATGTAAGTCACTATTTGTTTTTTTCGAAATATTAAGAAGGAATAATTCTATCTTGGAAATAATTCATATATTATGTACTATCCACACTACAGGAAATTCAGCTGTTACCGGTGGCCTTGACTGCCGGTTATATGTGTAATATCAAAAATCTGATCCAGGATCGTTCAGGACCAGGTGGACTGTTGCAGTCGTTGCCTATCCCTGAGTGAAAGTGGGAGGAGGTAACGATGGACTTTGCGATGGGTTTTCCTCGATCTAGACAAGGGCACGACGCCATTTGGGTGGTTGTAGATCGATTGACGAAGTCCGCCCATTTTCTTCCGATCAGGCAGACCAATCCGGTGGATCGTTTGGCACAGATATATGTGAAGGAAATAGTCAAATTGCACGGTGTACCACGAGTGATTATTTCTGATCGAGATGGACGATTTACTTCCAAACTTTGGAAAGGCATTCAGCAAGGCTTGGGTACGAAACTGCATTTCAGTACAGCCTTTCATCCTCAGACCGACGGACAGTCTGAGAGGACTATTCAGGTGCTGGAAGATCTGTTGAGACTTTGTGTTCTGGACTTTGGCGGAAGTTGGGAAGATCATATCCCGCTGATTGAGTTTGCTTATAGCAACAGTTTTCAGTCCAGTATCGGTATGGCACCGTACGAGGCTCTGTATGGCAGGAAGTGCCGTACTCCTTTGGCTTTGACTGAGATCGGAGATAGACAGGAGCTGGGTGCCACTTTCTTGGAAGAAACTGTTACGAAGATCAGCTTGATAAAAGAAAGATTGAAAGCTGCTCAGGACCGACAGCAGAAGTATTATAATCAGAAGCACAGGTTTGTCGAGTTTCAAGTTGGTAACTTTGTGTATGTCAAAGTCAGCCCAATGAAGGGTGTGAGCAGATTTGGTCAGGTGAGTAAGCTTAGTCCAAGGTATGTTGGCCCTTTTGAAATTTTGGAAAGAATTGGAAAATCTGCTTATCGACTATTGCTTTCTGATTCGATGCCTGACGTGCATAACGTGTTTCACATATCCACTCTGAGGAAGTGGGTATCAGACTCTGGGAAGAAGGTATCAGCTGATGAGGTTGAGATTCAGGAGAATCTCGCGTACAAGGAAGAGCCAGAGTTGATTTTAGCGTACGACGTCCGAAAGTTAAGAAATAAATAGATTCCGATGGTTAAAGTCCAGTGGAAGCACCGGACTGCACGGGAAGCGACTTGGGAGAAGGAGTCTGACAAGAGACAGTCGTACCCGTACTTGTTTTGACTGAGTTTGGATTGGATAATGTCGAGGACGACATTTTTCTGAAGTTGGGGAGATTGTAATATCAAAAATCTGCTCCAGGATCGTCCAGGACAATCTGGGAACGTCCTGGGACGATTAGTAGTGAATTTGCTCCAGAATTTGCCCAGATTTGTTCCAGGTGTTTTCCTGTAGGCATCGTCCAGGCCGATTGGCACTGTTCAAAATATCAGCCGGAAAATAGTTCTGGGAACCGTCCAGGACGATCAATTTTGGTCTGATCGTCCCGGGACGATTTGGCGATCGGCCAGGCCGATCTGAGTTTTATAAAGCTGAAATCAGTCATTTTGAAGAGAGAGAAAATCAGAAAATAAAATAAAAATATCTTGAGGAGAGAGAAAGTCGAGCGATTTTTGGAAAAAATTGATTTTCGGGCGACGTGGAGCTGTTTTCGTCCGAAGAGACTGTTCAGGAAATTGCTGTACGCAAGGTAAGGCATATTCCGCCTTTCTCAATTTTCAGAACCGTTGTGTTTGGCGGTATTTTCTATTCGGATTTTGTTTCCGTTAGTGATTTTTGTCCGTATCTTTCGATTGGTTCAGTTTTTACCGCGTAACTTTCCGTATATTGTTGACTTGCCGAGTGTGCATATTTTGGTTATTTTCTGAAGATTTTTGTCCGGGTATTTTTGATTCGACGATGTTTTTAGTCGACTGGATTTTTCTGTGTAATTGAAAATTGTCTGTACAGTAGAATAAATGTTCTGAAATGTTGTTATCTACATTATGTGCAAATTTGGTAAATTGTGATTTTCAGGAAAAATTGTGTAAATTCCGTATACTGCCGCTGTGCTGCCCGATTTTTGTCTGATTTCTGATTTGTCCGGATTTCTTCTGAATTGATATGCTATCTGTATATGCTATAAAAAGGGAGATATAAGGGGCCTGGATCCTAAGAGATTCAGTTAGTGTCTGGGAAATCTGAAATGAGCTCAAATCGGAAATCTGACATCTGTTCTATTCCGGATCCGATGAGTTCTGTTCTGGTGCTATAAGCACATCTGTTCTGGTGCCATGAGCAGAAAGGGAGGCATAAGGGGTCAGAATCCGAGAGATTCTGTCAGTGTCTGGGAAGGGAGGCATAAGGGGCCAAAATCCGTAGAGATTCCGTCAGTGTCGGGGCATTTAGCTATGAATTAAATAATATTTAATATCTGATTTGATATGATTCTGATTTCCGTATCTGTTCTGTAAGCAAATTTGATTCTGATTTCTGTATGATATAAATTGATCTGATCTGTATGATATGATTCTGATACGATTCTGTTCTGTTCCGATATGATCTGAATTTTTGATTTCTGTACGATTTCGTTTCTGATTTGATATGTCTGATCTATTCTGTTTCTAATTTGATACGACTTCTGTTTCCATACAGTTTTGTTTTCTTTGATATCTGTTCAGTTCAGTTCTGTCTAATTTGATCTGTCCGTATCTGTTCTGATTTGATCTGTTTCGTCCTGATCTGTCCGATTTGATATCTGTCCGATTCTGTTCTGATTTCTGTACGGATTTGTCTGATGTGTGGATTTTGAGATTTTGAGAATTTTGATTGGAGGTTTGTTACTTTGCTGAGCTGTTGAGCTCACTCTTGTTTTCTGGTGGTTTTCAGGTTCTGGGAAAGGAAAAGAAGTCCAGGAATAGATTTCAGAGTCTGATCAGTATAGGTATTATTTTGTACCTTTTGATTTTTGTACAGTCATGACTTTTATGTTCTATCTTTCTTTCTAGTTAAAAGCCATGTACTATATTTGTAGATGATTATTTTGAGGAAAAGAAAAGATAGATATTTTGTAGGTTGAAACCTCCGAGATTTGAGGGCGCTGTTGAGCCCAGAGCAGCCGAGGAGTGGCTGAGGAGATTGGAGAAGACCTTCGACGGAATGCAGTGTCCGTGAGATAGGAATGTTCCATTAGCTGTTTTTCTGTTGGATAGAGAGGCTGAGCACTGGTGGGAAGGCCAGCAGGAAGCCAGATTTCAGGGCAGATTGAACTATTTGATTACCTGGGAAGAGTTCACTGAGGTATTTCGAGATTGGTTTGTTCCCCCTTCTGCACGACAGCAGATGCAGGAGAGTTTTCTGAGGCTTATTCAGGGGAACAAGATGGTGATGCAGTATGAGGCTGAGTTTACTGCATTAGCCATGTATGCTCCGTAGTTGGTTAGTACTTCTGCTGAGAGGTGCTACAGATTTTTAAGGGGATTACGAGATACTTTGAGGCAGCCCCTGATACCGTTCCGGATTACTGATTTTTCTGAGCTTGTGGAGAGAGCTTGTATGATTGAGAATGACATGACAGCTACTCAGCATCGGTGGACTGCGAGTAGGAAGAGATTTGTAGGTGAGACTTCTGGCAGTGGTTCCTCTGGAAAGAGGAGATTTGTAGCTGGTTCTGGATCTATTGATTCCAGGAGGAGTGGAGGATCGTCTGGTACTGCTACCAGTCCGACGAGTTCTGGATATGTGAGTATGGCACCTGTGTGCCAGATTTGTGGACGGCGATAGTTTAGCCAGTGCTACAGGATGGCTGGTCTGTGCTTCAGATGTGGTCAGTCAGGATATAGGATTGCAGAGTGTCCACAGACTGGATTTGATCGACGTTCTGAGTTCCGATCAGAGGGTTTTGTTAGACCTGCCGGTTCAGCAGCAAGAAGACCGATGACTGTTCCTCCTCGCCCTGAGGGATTTTTTGGTAGAGGTGGTAGTTCTAGTTCTGGACCACGGAGATCACCTACTTTTCAGAGGGAGCAGAGTAGTTCTGTTGCTTCAGCTCCTGCTCCAGTTCAGCCATGAGTTTACAGTCTGAGTCAGCAGGAGGCTCGTGATGCTCCAGATGTTGTGACATGTACGATTTACATTTTTGACCAACCCTGTCGTGTTTTATTTGACTTTGGAGCGAGTCACTCTTTTCTGTCTGAGCGCTGTTTTGAGCTTTTGCGTTTGGATTCGGTTTTGTTGCCGGTTTCTCTTTCTATGATTTTTCCGGCTGGAAGTAATTTGATTGCCCGCAAGTTTTGTTTTTGTGAGATCGACATTGCTGGAAAGAAGTGGAAATCAAGTCTGATTTTGTTGCCGATTTCATCTTATGATGTGATTCTGGGCATGGATTAGCTGAGTCTGTATGAGGCTCAGATTGACTGTCTAAAGAAGCAAGTGAGTTTGCTTGTGGCGAGAGAGAGAGTTGTATTTCAGGGATTACGAGGTGTTCTCTCCAGTCTGATTTCTGTGTTGGAGGTGAGCAGAATGTGGAAGAAGGGATGCCCAGTGTTTTTGGCTTCGGTGCGGGATCTGAACTTGGAGGTTGGTTCTGTTTCTGAGATCCCAGTGGTACGGGAGTTTGTTTATGTTTTTCCTGAGGAGTTGGTTGGTTTACCTCCGGATAGAGATGTGGAGTTCTCTATCGATATTTTTCCGGGTACCGCTCCTATATCAAAAGCTCCGTACAGGATGGCACCGAAAGAACTTTCTGAGTTGAAAGTTCAACTTCAGGAGTTAGTTGACAAAGGCTTTGTCCGTCCTAGTGTTTCGCCCTGGGGAGCACCTATTTTGTTTGTGAAGAAAAAGGACGGGACACTCCGTATGTGTGTGGATTACAGAGATTTGAATAAAGTCACGATCAAGAACAAGTATCCTTTGCCTCGGATTGACGACTTGTTTGATCAGCTTTCCGGATCTTCAGTATTTTCAAAGATTGATTTGAGATCTGGATACTATCAGGTGAAGGTGAAGGAAGCTAATGTGGTGAAGACAGCATTCAGTACTCGGTACGGGCACTACGAGTTCTTGGTTATGCCTTTTGGGGTAACCAATGCGCCTGCTATTTTTATGAATCTGATGAACCGAGTGTTCAGGGAGTATTTGGATTAGTTTTTTATCGTCTTCATCGATGATATTCTGGTATATTCTTCTTCTGAGGATGATCATGCCAGACATTTGAGGATTGTATTGGAAACTTTGAGGCGGCATCAGATGTATGCTAAGTTCTCCAAGTGTGAATTCTGGCTGAAGAGCATTTCTTTTCTGGGGCATGTGGTGAACGGAGAAGGCATTTCTGTTGATCCCCAGAAGATTCAAGCGGTTGCTAATTGGCCAAGACCGACTACGGTATTTGAGGTACGTAGTTTCTTGGGCATGGCCAGATATTACAGGAAGTTTGTGAAAGGATTTTCACAGATTTCGATGCTTCTGACGAGACTGACTCAGAAGTCAGTACCTTTTGTTTGGACACCGGAGTGTGAAGCTAGTTTTCAGACCAGGTGGACTGTTGCAGTCGTTGCCTATCCCTGAGTGGAAGTGGGAGGAGGTAACGATGGACTTTGCGATGGGTTTTCCTCGATCTAGACAAGGGCACAACACCATTTGGGTGGTTGTAGATCGATTGACAAAGTCCGCCCATTTTTTTCCGATCAGGCAGACCGATCCGGTGGATCGTTTGGCACAGATATATGTGAAGGAAATAGTCAGATTGCATGGTGTACCACGAGTGATTGTTTCTGATCGAGATGGATGATTTACTTCTAGACTTTAAAAAGGCATTCAACAAGGCTTGGGTACGAAACTGCATTTCAGTACAGCCTTTCATCCTCAGACCGACGGACAGTCTGAGAGGACTATTCAGGTGCTGGAAGATCTGTTGAGACTTTGTGTTCTGGACTTTGGCGGAAGCTGGGAAGATCATATCCCGCTGATTGAGTTTGCTTATAACAACAGTTTTCAATCCAGTATCGGTATGGCACCGTACGAGGCTCTGTATGGCAGGAAGTGCCGTACTCCTTTGACTTTGACTGAGATCGGAGATAGACAGGAGCTGGGTGCCACTTTCTTGGAAGAAACTGTTACGAAGATCGGCTTGATAAAAGAAAGATTGAAAGCTGCTCAGGACCGACAGTAGAAGTATTATAATCAGAAGCACAGGTTTGTCGAGTTTCAAGTTGGTGACTTTGTGTATGTCAAAGTCAGCCCAATGAAGGGTGTGAGTAGATTTTGTCAGGTGAGTAAGCTTAGTCCAATGTATGTTGGCCCTTTTGAAATTTTGGAAAGAATTGGAAAATCTGCTTATCGACTATTGCTTTCTGATTCGATGCCTGACATGCATAACGTGTTTCACATATCCACTCTGAGGAAGTGGGTATCAGACTCTGGGAAGAAGGTATCAGCTGATGAGGTTGAGATTCAGGAGAATCTGGCGTACAAGGAAGAGCCAGAGTTGATTTTGGCGTACGACGTCCGAAAGTTAAGAAATAAATCGATTCCGATGGTTAAAGTCCAGTGGAAGCACCAGACTGCTCGGGAAGCGACTTGGGAGAAGGAGTCTGACATGAGACAGTCGTATCTGTACTTGTTTTGACTGAGTTTGGATTGGATAATGTCGAGTACGACATTTTTCTGAAGTTGAGGAGATTGTAATATCAAAAATCTGCTCCAGGATCGTCCAGGACGATCTGGGATCGTCCTGGGACGATCAGTAGTGAATTTGCTCCAGAATTTACCCAGATTTATTTCAGGTGTTTTCCTGTAGGCATCGTCCAGGCCGATCGAGGCATCGTCCAGGACGATTGGCACTGTTCAAAATATCGGTCGGAAAATAGTTCAGGGAACCGTCCAGGACGATCAATTTTGGTCTGATCGTCCCGGGACGATTCGAAGATTGGCCGGGCCGATCTGAGTTTTATAAAGCTGAATTAGCCGTTTTGAAGAGAGAGAAAATCAGTAATTAAAATAAAAATATCTTGAGGAGAGAGAAAGTCGAGGGATTTTTCGAAAAACTTGATTTTCGGGCGACGCGGAGCTGTTTTCGTCCGAAGAGACTGTTCAGGAAATTGTTGTACGCAAGGTAAGTCACATTCCGCCTTTCTCAATTTTCAGAACCGTTGTGTTTGGCTGTATTTTCTATTCGGATTTTATTTCCGTTAGTGATTTTCGTCCGTATCTTTCGATTGGTTCAGTTTTTACCGCGTAACTTTCTGTATATTGTTGACGTGCCGAGTGTGCACATTTTGGTTATTTTTTGAAGATTTTCTTCCGGGTATTTTTGATTCGACGATGTTTTTAGTCGACTGAATTTTTCTATGTAATTAAAAATTATCTGTGCAGTAGAATAAATGTTCTGAAATGTTATTATCTACATTATGTGCAAATTTGGTAAATTATGATTTTTAGGAAAAATTGTGTAAATTCCGTATACTACCGTTGTGTTGCCCGATTTTTGTCTGATTTCTGATTTGTCCGGATTTCTTCTGAATTGATATGCTATCTATATATGCTATAAAAAGGGAGATATAAGGGGCCTGGATCCCAAGAGATTCAGTTAGTCTCTGGGAAATCTGAAATGAGCTCAAATCTGAAATCTGACATCTGTTCTGTTCCGGATCCGATGAGTTCTGTTCTGGTGCTATAAGCACATCTGTTTTGGTGCCGTGAGCACAAAGGTAGGCATAAGGGGCCAGAATCCGAGAGATTCTGTTAGTGTCTGGGAAGGGAGGCATAAGGGGCCGGAATACGTAGAGATTCCGTTAGTATCAGGGCATTTAGCTATGAATTAAATAATATATGATATCTGATTTGATATGATTCTGATTTTCGTATCTGTTCTGTAAGCAAATCTGATTCTGATTTTTGTACGATATGAATTGATCTGATCTGTATGATATGATTCTGATATGATTCTAATATGATTCTGATACGATTCTGTTCTGTTCTGATATGATCTGAATTTCTTATTTCTGTACGATTTCGTTTCTGATTTGATATGTCTGATCTATTCTGTTTCTGATTTGATACGACTTCTATTTCCGTACAGTTCTGTTTGCTTCGATATTTGTTCAGTTCAGTTCTGTCTAATTTGATCTATCCGTATCTGTTCTGATTTGATCTGTTTCGTCCTGATCTGTCTGATTTGATATCTGTCCGAATCTGTTCTGATTTCTGTACAGATTTGTCTGATGTGTGGATTTTGAGATTTTGAGAATTGTCATTGGAGGTTTGTTGCTTTGCTGAGCTGTTGAGCTCACTCTTATTTTCTGGTGGTTTTCAGGTTCTGGGAAAGGGAAGGAAGTCCAGGAATAGATTTCAGAGTCTGATCAGTATAGGTATTGTTTTGTACCTTTTGATTTTTATACAGTCATGGCTTTTCTGTTCTGTCTTTCTTTCCGGTTAAAAGCCATGTATTGTATTTGTAGATAATTGTTTTGAGGAAAAGAAAAGATAGATGTTTTGTTCCGCTGTGTTTGATGATTCATAGTAGCTCTGTATCTGTGTGTCTGTTGGAGTTAAATTCTTTGGAAGATTCAGTTCCAAACCAAATTCCATAACCAGATCCTGGTCAGTAAGTCAGTCTGTCGGTTCGTTCCGTGTCGCGACCCGGTGCGAGCGGGATCCGTCTCGGATCGGGTCGGGTCATGACAAATTTTAGTGGTATCAGAGCATTGGTTGTGGAATTTGGAATTTTGTAAAACTGAGCTATAGGAAGTGATCAGTGAGTCTGTCCGGGGGTAATTTTGGTTTGTTCGGCTTTTTATTGTGTTGTTTTTGTGATAGTTTTCCGGATTTTTCTGAATTTTCTGTATGGATCAGCCAGACCCAGACATGACAGACGGGCAGAGTGCCAGTGAGGCAGCACCAGTGGGGAGTACAGCCCCAGTGGCCGGTGCAGATACATTGTCTCAGTTTGCTACACTTGTTGCTCAGATGATGAGCGAGACTCAGAGCAGAGCTGTTACTGTCGGATCTGATGACATTGATAGACATTTGCAGTTGTTTTTTAGGTTGAAACCTCTGAGATTTGAGGGCGCTGTTGAGCCCAGAGCAGCCGAGGAGTGGCTGAGGAGATTGAAGAAGACCTTCGACGGAATGCAGTGTCCGTCAGATAGGAAGGTTCCATTAGCTATTTTTCTGTTGGATGGAGAGGCTGAGCACTGGTGGGAAGGCCAGGAGGCAGCCAGATTTCAGGGCAGATTGAACTCTTTGATTACTTGGGAAGAGTTCACTAAGGTATTTCGAGATTTGTTTGTTCCCCCTTCTGCAAGACAGCAGATGTAGGAGAGTTTTCTGAGGCTTGTTCAGGGGAACAAGACGGTGATGCAGTATGAGGCTGAGTTTACTGCATTAGCCAGGTATGCTCCGCAGTTGGTTAGTACTTCTGCTGAGAGGTGCTACAGATTTCTGAGGGGATTACGAGATACTTTGAGGCAGCCCCTGATACCGTTCCAGATTACTGATTTTTCTGAGCTTGTGGAGAGAGCTCGTCTGATTGAGAATGACATGACAGCTACTCAGCAGCGGTGGACTGTAAGTAGGAAGAGATTTGGAGGTGAGGCTTCTGGCAGTGGTTCCTCTGGAAAGAGGAGATTTGTAGCTGGTTCTGGATCTGTTGATTCCAGGAGGAGTGGAGGATCGTCTGGTACTGCTACCAGTCCGACGAGTTCTGGATCTGTGAGTATGGCACCTGTGTGCCAGAGTTGTGGACGGCGACACCTTGGCCAGTGCTACAGGATGGCTGGTCTGTGCTTCAGATGTGGTCAGCCAGGACATAGGATTGCAGAGTGTCCACAGACTGGATTTGATCGGCGTTCTGAGTTCCGATCAGAGGGTTTTGTTAGACCTGCCGGTTCAGCAGCAGGAAGACCGAGGACTGTTCCTCCTCGCCCTGAGGGATTTTTTGGTAGAGGTGGTAGTTCTAGTTCTGGACTACGGAGACCACCTACTGTTCAGAGGGAGCAGAGTAGTTCTGTTGCTTCAGCTCCTGTTCCAGTTCAGCCACGAGTTTACAGTCTGAGTCAGCAGGAGGCTCGTGATGCTCCAGATGTTGTGACAGGTACGATTTACATTTCTGATCAGCCCTGTCGTGTTTTGTTTGACTCTGGAGCGAGTCACTCTTTTCTGTCCGAGTGCTGTTTTGAGCTTTTGCATTTGGATTCGGTTTTGTTGCCGGTTTCTCTTTCCGTGATTTTGCCGGCTGGAAGTAATTTGATTGCCCACAAGTTTTGTTTTTGTGAGATCAACATTGCTGGCAAGAAGTGGAAATCAAGTCTGATTTTGTTGCCGATTTCATCTTATGATGTGATTTTGGGCATGTATTGGCTGAGTCTGTATGAGGCTCAGATTGACTGTATGAAGAAGCAAGTGAGTTTGCTTGTGGCGAGAGAGAGAGTTGTATTTCAGGGATTACGAGGTGTTCTCTCCAGTCTGGTTTCTGTGTTGGAGGTGAGCAGAATGTGGAAGAAGGGATGCCCAGTGTTTTTGGCTTCGGTGTGGGATCTGAACCTGGAGGTTGATTCTGTTTATGAGATCCCAGTGGTACGGGAGTTTATTGATATTTTTCCTGAGGAGTTGGTTGGTTTACCTCCGGATAGAGATGTGGAGTTCTCTATCAATGTTTTTCTGGGTACCGCTCCTATATGAAAAGTTCCGTACAGGATGGCACCGAAAGAACTTTATGAGTTGAAAGTTCAGCTTCAGGAGTTAGTTGACAAAGGCTTTGTCCGCCCTAGTGTTTCGCCCTGGGGAGCACCTGTTTTGTTTGTGAAGAAAAAGGACGGGACACTCCGTATGTGTGTGGATTACAGAGATTTGAACAAAGTCACGATCAAGAACAAGTATCCTTTGCCTCGGATTGACGACTTGTTTGATCAACTTTCCAGATCTTTGGTATTTTCGAAGATTGATTTGAGATCTGGATACTATCAGGTGAAGGTGAAGGAAGCTAATGTGGTGAGCGGAGAAGGCATTTCTGTTGGTGAAGATCAATACCGAGTAATATCGTCTGTGAAGATCAATACCGAGTAATACCGAGCAATACCGAGTAATCCCAAAAAATACCGAGTTTTTCCTAGAAAAACTCGGTATTTTTTGAGATTACTCGGTATTGCTCGGTATTACTCGGTATTTTGTCTTCACATAATGATATTTCTCTTTATTGTTGGTATTGCTCGGTATTTACTCGGTATTTCTTGTTTTGTGCGTGCGATCTTAGTGCCGGCCGAACGTAGCTCTACGTACGTTCACCGGACCAAATAAAAGTTCGCCCGCACGGACACTGCCGCGACTGGTTCAAATAAAAAAGGAAAAAAAAGGGTAAAGAACACATAAACGGTAGTTTTGTATAACTACAGTTGATTTAAAAAAAAAAAAAATAGTTATCTTAGTGGATATATGGTCATTGTATATTTTGTATAGTTACAAATTTAAATAATGAGAGAGAGGTATGCGAATATTTTAATATGAATAGTGCTTTAAGCAAAATTTTTGTTTTTAATTTATAATTAGGCTTTGTATATTTTGATTTTAAAATCTACTTCTAATTTATATTACTTAATCATATTTTTTAGATGATTTGACCGATTATTTTAAATTGAAAATAATTGAAAAAATGTTATAGTAAGGTTAATTTATTAATGTTGAAGGTTTTTTTTTTTTTTTGGGTAAAATGTAAAGACAAATTTTTAAACTGAACCTAATATTAAATTATTTTATTTAATTCCTCATTTTAAAGAAAATAACAATATCCAAATTCACTCGTTTAACGAGCGTTTGGCTACTTTCCCAGTTGAAATGGCTCAACGGACGACTTTTGCTCTCTTGCTATAAGTCACCTTTTTGAAATAACAAAATTTAGGAATTACAAACCAAATATTGCTAATTAAATGAAATTCAAAATTGTTAATTGCATGAAATTAGGAAAGTATGAATAATAGAACAACTTAGTTACATAACACAACTCGTAGTAGAAAAGCAATATAAGCAGGTAGAAGCTAGCATTTGCATCTAGTCTTACATGGTATGTCATCGATGCCTGGTATATAATGATCTGACGGTCAGGTAGGCCTATCTCGTAATCCACAATACTCTTCAGGCTAGACTTCTACATGTTCTTCATTATATTCAACTGGCGGTGACCGCCATATAGGCAGCGAGGTGTAGAACTGGGAAGTATAACCAATATCAAATGGATCACAATGAATCGCTTAAGTAGCCACTGCGGATATTGGGTCACAAATTCTAGTTGCTGCAGTTGCTAAGTTATTGTCTCATACGGCTACCCCCAATCTCCAAGAGTTAGTGTAGCAGCGCCCATTTCTGACGGACTGGCATAAGGTTTTGCATGGATTTATGAGAAAGTGTACCTTTCCCAGGAGTCTAAATGGTATCATGTATCCTCTAAGAACATTTGTGATTTTATAGCATTGTTCAATTCTCCAATCTTATTAACATTTTGTGGGAGTTGAGAGTCATCAGGTCGGCCATAGAATTGCTATAACATCTTATCTATCTCAAAGAGATGGTTTTGCTATACATAATTGTTGCGTCCAGGAGTATTCGCGGCGGTAGAGAAATATAAAGTTTATCATCTTAGCGTTGTATGAAAATCCAGCACGCAATCAGATAAGAGTGAGGGTCTAATATTTATGAGACACCAGAATTTTACGTGAAAAACCCCTAAAAAGGGGGAAAAACCATGGGGCCTAGCCCAGTTTAAATGAATCCACTAGTATTGCAGTCGATTACAAGTGAGGCCCTTTCTTGGGAGAAGGCCTTATCTTGATGTACATTTTATAGAGTATATTACATTATGTGAATACAAAGAATCACTATTGACATGTTCGTTTGGTCGGGAGGACCGTAGTCGGCGGGCGACGGAGGTCGGAAGGCTTGTAGTCGGTGGGCGACGTAAGTCAGGAGGACCGTAGTCGGCTGGCGACGGAGGTCAGAAGGACTGTAGTCAGCGGGCGACGTAAGTCAGGAGGGTCGTAGTCGGCGGCCGACAGAGGTCAGAAAGACTGTAGTCGGCGGGCGACATAAGTCAGGAGGACCGTAGTCGGCGGACGATGGAGATCGGAAAGACTGTAGTCTGACGACGAAGATCAGAAGGACAGAGTCAGGTAGAAGTCCAACAATGGAAAGAAATCCATCTTCGAGCAGACGTCCAGCGAAGTCTGATAACCGGTAGGAGTTTGGTGTCAGGTATAAACTTGGCGAAGAGTGAAGGTCTGACGTCGGGTAGAAGTTCGACATCTGTTGGTGGCAGAGGAGAACTCTGGCTTCACTTTGGCGGAGTTTCGGCGTCAAGAGGGAACTCTGTTGTAAATTGGGAAGAATTTTAGCATCATGTGGAAGTTGGGCAGAATTCCTGCGTTCTCCCGAATATCACGCAGAATCCCGACGTATTCAGGCGGCGGGAAGAGCTCCGGCGGTGGCGAGGAGGAGATGATTCTCCTTTTCCTCTTTCTCCTCTTCTTCTCTTCTTCTTCTCTCTCTTCACTTCCCTTCCCTTTGTGTAGAATGAGGGATCTATTTATAGTTTTTCTGGAGTGGCAAAGCCCGTAAATAGACGTGAGATCATGGGCGAATTGGGATTGATTCGAATGGACGGCCGATATCGAATCCTTTAATCATGCACCATTCGTTGGACATTTGAAGGTCTTCATGATGTCGGAATTCGGCAATCTTAGGCTCGTTAGATTCGTCTCGTCCAGCCGCTGGATTCGAGTATAAGCTCGTTAAAATTAGAGACTATTTGGTAACTCAAATTGTGGTTCGAACCTTCCAACAGTGCTTTAGGTCCTTAATTTGGACTCATTTGGGCTCAGATTGAGTCAAATTTGGTGTTTTGGGTTCGTATTTCCGAGATGCTCAGTTTGACTGTAAGTTTGCTGAAATCGGAGTTCAGGTGCTCCCGAATTTAATTTTTGTAGTTTCCAACTTGATTTTTGCCTCGAGATTCGTGCCCGATCAAGATAATTTTTGCGTGACGTATCAATAATTAAGGAATAAGAATAATTATATAAATATTTTATTTAAAGAAAGCATAAGTGGAGTAAATACAAGCATCTGCTCAACAGGTGCTCGTGGGTAGTATGAACTCAGTGGCTCAATAGGAGGATGTAGTAGGTAAAGTGATGCCCATAATCTATACTAATACAAGTACTCCTTTAGTGCTTGATCCCCACAATCAGGAACTTGTACACCATGAACATACAAAAATCAACTGAATTATTCATTAAATATAAATCATATTTATAAATTTTTTACCTTGTTAGGGTGGGCGGCTTTATGCCTTCCTCGAAGATAAGCGATGGTAGGATGTATGTCTGTTGATGTAGACCCATAGGTGGCCTCCTCTTCACCAGGTTGTTTTCTAACTTGACATCTTCTAGGCCTTGTTGACTCTTCCGCCATAGCCCTTTATGTTGATATTTCATATTAATGGTAGAAAACAAGACTGCATTTCACAAAAAGTGTAAGAAAACATACTACATCATACAGAGCATGAGCACATCACTATTTCATGCATGAACATTTCATAGACTACGATTATAATTAATTAGTAAGACGGCAGTTGTTCTTGTTATGACCTGCCATTTTACATAAACCATAAAGCTACTTGGATGATAACTCTTCTCATCCATAGTGTTATTGTAACATCTTCTACGTACGTGGTCGCCCAATGCGTCTTCTATAGTTGGGCGGTGCAAGTGGAAATAAACCTTTGTTAGGGCCATGAAAGCCCCAAAACTAACGACCTGGTATACTATGAAACTCAGCTTCGTATGTGCGCTTGAAGTTTTCATTGGAGAAATAATTTGAAACATAATGGAGATGACTTCTCCTAATCAAAGCCAAACAAATAACAACATGTACTCAAGCGATGTGATAAAGTAAGGGCCATCAATAGCAACACATATAGGTAGACTCATCTATTATATCCACCAGATATGTCCTTCTAGACATGTCATTAACTTGAAACTTTGTCAAGTTGATTCTAGTAGGATTAGGCATTCTCGTAGCTTCTAGTTCTACCTTACATATTGACTCCTTAGTTTGTTGTACGAAGAGACCATTGCTCTCCAACTTAAGAGACCATTGCTCTCCAACTTAGCCATTTGTGAATGTTCTAACCAGTACATGAAGATACTAAGAAAGTTATAGTAGATTGCAGTAATCAAAGCCTGAATAGGCAATCTATGAGCTATTTTGACACCATTAAACAATTCTGAGGCATTTGTAGTCATCACTCCATATCTAAGCCCATTATCATGTGTTAGTATCCAATGTGTCATATCACAGTCCACCAGTCTATTATATATTTATTATTTTATATTTTATAAATCAATCATTGCTCTATTGAAAGAACTTAGACCAGTACTACAAGATAAGTACATCTTCTGGCATTAAAATTCAACATTTGCACTGCCCACTTTATCGATTACTTTCTTGAAGTTCTCTAGGAGATGCCGGAGGTAGTGACAATGAGTCACATTTGGGAAAACATCTGAGCATCCACTAACTAAATCAGTATGTTTATTTGAAATGATGCCAATATCTTTTCTATTCCTAACGATTGGTAAAGTAGGAAAGTCTTAAGAAAATAAATAATGAAACATAATCACGACTCATTACATTCTTAGTCAACAATTATGAAAGCCAAGGGGAATCATCCATTTGTACACATGATACTGTCAACTTCTGCTTTTTGAAGTTAACATTACAAATTCCATATTGTTTAATATTGACCAACCATGTATACAAACTGTAGGTTTGTTTTAGTTGTGAAAGACATCCCTTCCACTAATTCTTGTGGAATATGCAATTCTTCTCCCATTCTATTACACTTGATAGCATCATCAAATTAAATTCAAGCTCTACATCACACTCCTAAGTAGTACGACATATGCTTGCAAAGTTATTATTGGAAGCCATTTATTCTTCTACATTTATAGACCTTACATAGTTGTCTATAATCAGATTTTGCATGGAATCATGATCTGTTGTGTCTGGCAAACCTACATCAGATTAATATCCTTCTACATTATTATCAAGGTCATTGTCATAACTACTACTCATTATCTCATAACCTTCAACAATTGTTGGTATATGACCCTCGACATCTTCCTCTTCATCAATGTTATGGTTGGATGATTGTGTTAATGGTGCTGCAATATTTAGATCAACTTCATCTCTCATGAACCTATTGAACATACGTTCACTCAACAGTATAGTTATAACATATAAAACATGATTTGTTGGATTAAAAAAAAAATATTAGTGGGACACTTAGTGAATATGCTCATTGACATCTGAAATATCAGTATGACTGATTGAGCGACCTTCAGGCATATCAAGGAAGTTATGGGACTCCGTCATAGGAAGGTTTATATTATCTACAATCATAATCTCAGTGTCCAACATCAAAACTTCAACATACAAAATAAGTTTTTCTTTATATGCATATTCCAATACAACTTCACACTCTTTATCGTCATCAATATTTGTTGCAACAAAATCATTTCTATTAGGATAACGACATATCAAATTTACTGTGGTGCTTGACGGTTCATATTTAAGTCCTTTCAGGCCTCGTAACTTTAGCTATTCTAGATTAGTATTTGTCAACACTTTTATTGGACCAGTTTGACCTCCGGTATACGTAGGTGAAAACGGCTCATTCACACTAAGTTGCCATTTATGCATTTGCATAATCGAAGCCAAAAATTTACTAATCTCTTTTACTGCAGGACTGAGACAACCAAAAACAATACTGGACAAGTTTTTAAAATTATAGAAAATTACAAAATTTACTTAATTCTATCCCAAATTAATTTAACTAAAACATATTCAAATATCAAAAAATATAAATTATCAGTCATAAAGGTATGGAAATTTTACATAACTAATTAATACATAAATTATTATTAGTTTGGATAATAATGAAAACAAGCACACTTAATTAGTTAAAAAAATAAAGAGCACAAAGCCATTCTAAAATTTAATTTAGTTTTCATTTTTTTTTATTAGTGAAACAAAAAAATCTGTACAGATAATTCAAAAAGAAAAAAAAAAGGCAAAACAAACTGCATCTTTCTAAAATCAAATAATTTTTCTCAGTTCTTGGAATGGACTAAACCCTATAGAGATCCAAAATAATTATGTATTTTTTCAAACCTATAATAAATAAATTGCCACTCCATTCCAAATAATTATAAACAACTTATAAGACATTTAAGTAAATGTAGAAACAAAAAAATATCCACTAATAAACCATCCACCAACTTTTTTACTATGAAAAGACCTCTCGTGATGGTTTTGTGCCCGAGACTTCCATGAAAAAGTCTCAAAAACTGGGAAATTGTAAAGGCACCGTGGTGCTGAATCATGCAGCACCATGACATATGATCCCTAAATCCACATAAGAGAAAATGATATGCCAGTATACAACAATGTCACAGAGCTTCGGAGGGCCCCGTAATGCCAAATTGGTTGAACGCAACAGTGCAACAGTTAATTCAATTACCACAGAGAAGCGACACGTTGATTCATGATTTAGAGCACCACAACAATGAGAATAATGAGCATTACGATGTTAGTTAATTTCATCAGTGCCACGACGCTACATACTACAAGTAGTGTCACAGCGCTCATGTCAAATATTCGTAACAAATGTAAATAGTTTTGGACAAAGTTGTGATGGAGGATGGCCATATTTCCTTTTGCAAATAGTCTAAGCAACAGTCTATTAAGTTCTTACAAATAGGCCATGGTGACCCGAAAGAATATGCTGATATTACACAAGGCGCCGAGTGCTAAATACCAAATGCTGGACTCAGTAATTTAGTTTTGAGATCTAGAGCTGTTTAGCTGTTATATTTTGGTATTTAATAGGTTTAAGTTTTCTTAATCAAAATAATATCTTCTTTTTTTAATCAGGCCCCACCATTGCTAGTAGGGCAGGATATTATCTATGAGCAAATTTTCTTCTGTTTTGCTGTCTTCTTCTATATATTGGCTGGATATGCTATATCATTAACTTCTCCATATATTTTTTTAATCTTGGTCGGAAATTATTCAGATGTCGCAATAGTTGTAAAGTAAATAAATAGACCAACTAAGACTTTTGGGAAGGCTTTTTTACTGCTTTTTAAAACAGTTTTTTAGTGTAAAAAATAAAATTTTTGTATTAAAAAACTGTTTTAAGTAGTAAGAAATTTTTTAAAAAAAAAATGTGTAGTAAGAAAAAAATCACCCCAAATAAAATCTAAATAATACATTATATGTTAGTAAAGGCTCATCATAAAATTATCGAATCATTCTTGTCATCATCGTTCATAGCTGCAAAAAAAAAAAAAAAAAATCAACGTTCATAGCTGCATTCAACGCCATTACGTGGTTGAAAATTGAGTTCAATTTTTTTTTTTTTCCTTCAGCTAAGCCCATTATGTCTGCTTTTGTTGACCAAAGCTAAGGGAGGGCAACGGCGAAATTACCATATCTGGTCAGATTCTTCGACAAAAATTTCTGACAATATGTAGAATATTTGATGGAATAAAAATTGATTTCAAAATAACTATTCGGAGGGGTTTACCTGTCTCACCTAGCTGCTCTTTTTGTACTAAATCACATGAATCACACCACCACATTTTCTTTGATTGTGATTTCTCTTTCTCTGTTCTTACTTTGGTCTTACCGGTTTTTGGGAGATTTCTATTTAGGCCTAATCTGTTTCAGACTATGTTGCACGGATACGCCTATTTATGAGGTATGTTGTATCGGATATGTGTCGGATACGGATACACATTCGATACGGCACGGATACGGCTTTGTCGTGTCCAATTAAAATGTTATTTAACTTTGATCGGACACGCGTTTCGGATACGCGTGTCCTATTAAAAAAAATAGAGCCGCAATTTGCCCTATTCATTTTGATTATCCGCTCGATATCCCTATTCATTTATGCGGCTTAAATATTTCGACGCGCTAGGTTTTTTATTTCCGCATAGGTGTTCGTCTTCTTCGTTATAGTCGAAGGAGCGGCTCGACGACGCGAGCATAGAAGCGGACAGGATCATCCTTCGTCGACAAAGAGGCTTGACGACACGAGTATTAAAGCCGACAGAATCATCCTTCGTCGACAGGTTGAACCCCGACAGGGGGCAGCACCCCCTTCGATCCCCGGCATAAGCGTAACATATTTTACACTTTTAATTAAAAATTTTCAAGTTTCAAATTCATGTGGATTAATTTGTGTCGACCCTTTATAGGATAATGAGCTCTAGTGGTGTAGGAATTGGGTCTATTGATGGTCCATTAGAGACCAATATTGAAGATAACAAACCTCTGTGGGGTTATGTGACAAAAATAGGTAAAACATCATAAGGGGGTGACAATATTGCATTCAAATGCAATTTTTGTAATGCCACATACAAAGAATCATATTATAGAGTGAAAGCTCATTTGTTGAAGATTAGTGGTCATGAAATTAAAGTATGCCCGAATATAAGCTCATCACAAATGGCTGAATTGCAAAGAAAAATCAGTGAAGCTGAGCAAAAGAGTAAAAAAGAGCTTTCAAAATATATTCCACTTCCAAGAACTTATGCTTCATATCCTTCATCATCATCTTCAATTAGAAGTGATGACAGTAGTGTTAATAAGGGGCCTTTCAGATGGAGGGATTTGAACCAAAAAGAAGAAAACATGTTGTAGATAGTGCTTTGGAGAAAACATTTAATTTAAAAATGAGAGAACAACTAGATGGGAAAATAGCTAGAATATTTTACTCAGCTGGATTTCCTTTTAACCTAGCAAGGAATCCACATTACAATAATGCTTTTACCTATGCATGCAATAATAATCTTGTAAGATACGTGCCACCTAGATATAATGTCATTAGAACGAAGTTGTTACAAAGAGAGAGAGAGAGAGAGATAATATTGAGAAGTTGCTCAAGCCTACTAGAGGAGTTTTGAAGGAAAAATGAGTTACTTTGATTTGTGATGGGTGGATAGATCCACAAAAAGTCACTTTATCAACTTCATGGTTGTAATAGAGAGCTATCATATATTTATCAAAGCTGTAAACTGTGAAGGACAGTATAGGGATAAGTTCTTCATTTTTAATTTAATCAAAGAAGTTATCATGATGGTGGGGCCTTCAAATATCATCCAGGTCATTGCTATTAATGCAGCTGTTTGTAGAGAAGATTAAAAAAAAATAAAAAATGCTCTTCAAGCTATGATGATCAGTTCAAATGGTCATTTTATAGAAAGGATAATGTTGAAAAGGCTAGATATATAAAGGAGAAATTTTTAGATGATTTATGATAGGATGAGATTGAATACATCATAAATTTCACTAATCCAATTTATGAGATGTTGAGAGTAGCTGATACGAATAAGTCTTGTTTACATCTCATTTATGAGATGTGGGATTCAATACTTGCCAAAGTAAAAGAAATTATATATAGACATGAGAGGAAGACACTTAATGAGTCAAATTTTTGGGATGTTATTTATGCTATTCTAGAAGATAGGTGGAGCAAAAGTAATACACCTTTATATTGCTTGGCTCACTCACTAAATCCCAGATAAATTTCAATAATTTTCATTATTAATTTATAATTTGTTGTTTAGTAATTTCAATATTTTTTTCATTATTTCATTTTAATATTTTTTTAAGATATTCAATTAAAGAATGGCTTCAAGAGGATCCTCAAAGAGTTTCTCCAAAGAAAAATTTAGAAATTTCAAATATGAGGAAGACATGTTTGAAGCGTTATTTTCCAAATGAGGAGGAGAGAAGAAGTGTCAATATTGAGCTTGCTAAATTTTTTGGTTATTTAGAGGACTTTGATGCAAGAGTCATTGTGTGATGGTGGAGAATTGATCGAAAAATGTGGTGAATTATACATGGAGCTTCAGCGCCTCTACTTCAAATAATTTTCATAAAATTGCTTGGCCAAGTTTCATCCGCATCTTATTGTGAAAGAAATTGGAGTACATAATCGTTCATCCACTTAATGAAGAGAAATAAAATTACTCCACAATGGGCAGAAGATTTAGTTTATGTGCATACAAACCTTCGGCTTCTCTCAAGGAAAACTCCAACTTATATGGAAGGAGATAACAGGATGTGGGATGTTGATGGAGATGGATTTGAATCTATTGAGGATATGGGAATATTAGAAATTGCTAATCTTTCACTTGATGAGCCTGAATTAGAAGCTATGATATTTATTGAAGATGATATAGAAACTCAAAGATAAACCACTGAAGAAGCTAATCCTATCATTCATTCTATTGAATAGTTGAAATTTCATGTGTTGGACAAATTATCTTATTGTTTTTGTTGTTGTACTCCGACCCCACGTAGTGGGATAAAGGCTTGATGTTGTTGTTGTTGTCAGGAAAATCAAACTCCAGACTACGAAGACTTCAAATCAAATTCAGCATGAGATACTTTATGAAATTGAAGCTTGTACTTTTTTATTTGAATTAAATTTGAGAGGGAGTGATTGTAATTGAGTGAATAAATTTACACAAACTTAAAGGAGATCTTGAAAAAGTTTTTATACTGATCGTACGGGACGAACATTGTTCGTACGGGACGATCAGATCAGTTATCTCCTTGTAAGAGCAATGGAACGGACAAGAACTGAACTGGAAATATTTTCTAAGTCCTAATCGTCCAGACGAAATCATTTTCGTCCCAAGACGAGTTTCTTTCTGCAAAAATTTCGTCCAGACGAAGTCCAGTTCGTCCAGGACGATGGGAACCGACTATGGCAGTTTCTGGCAGTTTCCGAAACTGACTTTTGATATAACTGTTCGTCCAGACGAAATATTTTCGTCCCGGGAAGAACCAATTTCGTCCAGGACGAAATTGGTTCGTACAGATGAACAAAATTTTGTACGGGACGATCCAGTGCGCAGAAAAACTTGTTTTGGGCAGTTTTTTGGACGATTTTTCTTCTCCTTTCTATATAAGGAGTCCTAGAAACTATTACAAATGCCTTTGGAGTTGTTTTCTCTTGAGAGGGATCATTGAGAGGGAGAAGATCCTTGGAGGGGATTTCAAGGGAGTGTGGAGGGGATATTCACACGGTTGCTCCGGCGAAGGCTCTCAAGTGAAGTTCAACAACATCGGTCCGGTTCTCTGCCGACACTTGGAGAAGTGTAAAAGGACGACAAAGTGTATCTTTGACAGTCATTGTGTCTTCGTTCTTGTGGAGAAAACTTGAAGAGAGAACTTGAAAGGGAGAGAGGAAAGGGTGGAGTTTGAGAGGGAGAAGATCCTTGAAGGGGATTTCAAGGGAGTGTGAAGGGGATATTCACACAGTTGCTCCGGCGAACTTGCACCTCATTACCATCGGATTCAAGGGTCGTCTTGAGGGAAGTTTTGGCAAGAAGAAGATCTCTTTGGTGTTAAAGAACCCGGCTACTCCGCCGCACCGGGGGTGGTGAAAGTGATTTTGTACAGGCTTCTCCGCCTTGCTGTGGGAGCAAAAGGAGAGTCACTTTGTGGTATTAGTGCAATACTCAGAGGGTGCCTCTGGGGAGTGGATGTAGGTCAAGGTTTGACCGAACCACTATAAATCTGGTGTGTTCTTTCTTATTTTTTATTCCGCATTTAATTTCATTGCAAGTTGTTTACTCTGGTTGAAAAGTTTATTTTAAACTTTAATTTTAACTTGCATCAATAATTCAAAAGGTTTTCTAAAATTCCAAGAGTTGAAGTTACATTTTTTAAATTGCCAATTCACCCCCCCTCTTGGTTAGCCTTGGGACATTCACTTAGGCTTAACATCCTAATTACTAGATCCAACAAGTGGTATCAGAGCTTTGTTTCAAAATCATAAGTTTAGACTACTTTTTGAAAAACGAATATGGCTAATTTTAGAAACCATAAATTGTTAGATGGATGTTCGATTGTTAGACCACCTTTATTTGAAAGTATTTCTTTTGATTTTTGGAAAATTCGAATGTCTACTTTCTTGCAATCAATAGATTATCGCATGTGGCATATGATTCAAAGTGGTTATTCTGTACCGTCACGTATTATAGATGGATGGAATCAAAACTGATATCCCTTTTTCTGAATGGAGTAGAGTAGAACAAATTTATGCACAATTAAATGCTAAATGTATGAATTGTTTGTTCTGTGCTTTAAATTCTGAAGATTATATGAGAGTCTCTACATGTACTACAGGTAAGGAAATTTGGGACAGTTTATGCATTACATATGAAGGTACTAGTGAAGTCAAGCAATCTAAGTTGAATTTTTTGATGAATGACTATGAACTCTTTAGCATGAAACCTTATGAGTCGATCTTAGACATGTATACTAGGTTTATTCAAATTGTAACATCATTACATGCTTTAGGTAAAGAGTTTTCAAACTTTGAAATAGTCAATAAAATTCTACGTTGTTTACTTGACAAGTTTGATGCCAAAGTTGTTGCTATTTGTGAATCGAAAAATTTGAATGAATATTCTATTGATAATTTGATTGGCTCACTCATTGCCTACGAGGAATGTTTGGGTCAAAGACTTTTGGATGCAGGTGAAACAATAATGCTAAAAGCGGAAGACATGGAGAAAAGTGGCTTAGTTGGTGAGAAAAGCGATGACTTAACAAGCAAATTGAAAAGTCCACTAAAGCACAAGAATAAGCATCAACAAAAGTGGAATAAAGGTAAAAATGGTAAGAATGTTCTGATTTCTTCAAATATTATTTGCTTTGGATGTAGGAAATCTGGACATCTGAAAAGTCAGTGCCCTAATTTGAGAACTCTTCCTGCTAAAGAAAAGGGCAAAGCTAAGCAAATTATAAAATGGGAAAATAATGAAAAGCAAAAAAATCTCCTGGGCGGATCTAGCTTCTGAATCATCAGACCAGGAGAAAAATGATGTTTAAAACCCTTTGTTTATTTGTTTTTGTTGTATTTTTTTTTTTGTTGTTTTTGTTGTGTGTTTTTGTGTTTTTTATTTTTAGTGTTTTGAATGATTTTGAAATGTTTTCTCATTTGATTTCATGTTTTAGATCGATGTTAATGTTCTTAATCTTTATGAAATTCATTTAGTACTTTTAATCTCTATTGTGCCTAAACTAAAATTGTAATTAGAAATTAATTTCATTAGAAAATCTAGTTTATCTAAATTTAATTTTTTTGCCTATAACTTGTTTTAGTTAGAATTTTTTTTTTTAATTTCATGTCCTTCATTTTAGACTACAAAATCTTAATTATTATTGTATCTTAGATGTCTATCTTATTTTGTATTTCAATTTTCAATTAATATTTATGCACTTAGAAAAATTTGAGATTCTAGATTATTGTCTTTGGAAAGAATTCAATTACTCTTGAAAATTGTACAAATGTACAAAATCAAAAGGAATGTGCAACAAAGTTGCAAATGTGAAAAAGAGGCACAAAATAAGCCCAATAAAGAAAGATGCACAAAAATGTGCTACCTATATGAAAAAGATGCACAAAAATGTGCCACCTATATGAAAAAAAGATGCGCAAAGCGCCACTTGTGGTGATTTTTTTCTTTCCAGATTCTTTTTAGTCTATTAATTCAAGTAGATCTAATGTTCATTTATATTTCAATTGATTTTTGGAATATGCAATTTTTTACTCATCTTTATTACAATGATTTTTCATATCATAAATGTCTAAATTGAATCATGTTTTTCATAAATTCTTACTTATTACAATGTTATATCAATTTTTTAAATTCTATGAAATTCTATGATTTGACTAATGTTCTTAATTCTTAGTTGCATTCTTATGTCAATCACTTTTTTAGATTAAATTTACATATGAATTTTTCATAAGATTTTCTACAATACTAGTCTATTTTTTCTTCACTTTTTGTTGTTGTCAAAAAGGGGGAGAGATTATTGTTTGTATTGTTTAGGGGGAGAATTTTTTTTTAAAATTTTGTGTGTGTCTTGTAATGTTTTTTGTGTATTGTTTTTGTGTATGTGTGTATGTAAAATTTTAAAACAAAAATTTTTTGTAATGCCTCCTTATTTTAATGTATTCATCAATTCAGGGGGAGTCTAGGAGATTTTAAAATGGTTTGAAATTTTACTAACAATAATTGTTTTTCCATCATCAAAAAGGGGGAGATTGTTAGGAAAGTTGCTATTTGCATGTTTTACATTCTTGCAACTTGTATTATTTTGATGATTCCAAATATTATTGTTTTATGTGTAGTTATCTCCTAACACTTTTTGGAAGATTTGTTTTTGCTCTTGTGTGTACTAATATTTCAGGAAAATCAAACTCCAGACTACGAAGACTTCAAATCAAATTCAGCATGAGATACTTTATGAAATTGAAGCTTGTACTTTTTATTTGAATTAAATTTGAGAGGGAGTGATTGTAATTGAGTGAATAAATTTACACAAACTTAAAGGAGATCTTGAAAAAGTTTTTATACTGATCGTACGGGACGAACATTGTTCGTACGGGACGATCAGATCAGTTATCTCCTTGTAAGAGCAATGGAACGGACAAGAACTGAACTGGAAATATTTTCTAAGTCCTAATCGTCCAGACGAAATCATTTTCGTCCCAAGACGAGTTTCTTTCTGCAAAAATTTCGTCCAGACGAAGTCCAGTTCGTCCAGGACGATGGGAACCGACTATGGCAGTTTCTGGCAGTTTTCGGAACCGACTTTTGATATAACTGTTCGTCCAGACGAAATATTTTCGTCCCGGGAAGAACCAATTTCGTCCAGGACGAAATTGGTTCGTACAGATGAACAAAATTTCGTACGGGACGATCCAGTGCGCAGAAAAAAAACTGTTTTGGGGCAGTTTTTTTGGACGGTTTTTCTTCTCCTTTCTATATAAGGAGTCCTAGAAACTATTACAAATGCCTTTGGAGTTGTTTTCTCTTGAGAGGGATCATTGAGAGGGAGAAGATCCTTGGAGGGGATTTCAAGGGAGTGTGGAGGGGATATTCACACGGTTGCTCCGGCGAAGGCTCTCAAGTGAAGTTCAACAACATCGGTCCGGTTCTCTGCCGACACTTGGAGAAGTGTAAAAGGACGACAAAGTGTATCTTTGACAGTCATTGTGTCTTCGTTCTTGTGGAGAAAACTTGAAGAGAGAACTTGAAAGGGAGAGAGGAAAGGGTGGAGTTTGAGAGGGAGAAGATCCTTGAAGGGGATTTCAAGGGAGTGTGAAGGGGATATTCACACAGTTGCTCCGGCGAACTTGCACCTCATTACCATCGGATTCAAGGGTCGTCTTGAGGGAAGTTTTGGCAAGAAGAAGATCTCTTTGGTGTTAAAGAACCCGCTACTCCGCCGCACACCGGGGAAGGTGAAAGTGATTTTGTACAGGCTTCTCCGCCTTGCTGTGGGAGCAAAAGGAGAGTCACTTTGTGGTATTAGTGCAATACTCAGAGGGTGCCTCTGGGGAGTGGATGTAGGTCAAGGTTTGACCGAACCACTATAAATCTGGTGTGTTCTTTCTTATTTTTTATTCCGCATTTAATTTCATTGCAAGTTGTTTACTCTGGTTGAAAAGTTTATTTTAAACTTTAATTTTAACTTGCATCAATAATTCAAAAGGTTTTCTAAAATTCCTAATTTTTATATCAAAAAGTTATTTTAAGAAGCAGTAAAAAAGATTTCCCAAATTAATGTTTCATTTGAGACAACTTTCTTACTGTTTTCTAAAATAACTTTTTAATACCAAAATTTTTAAATAAAAAAAAAATTGTACTGAAAAATTATTTTGAAAGCAGCAAAGAAATTGTCCCAAACGAAACTTACGCCTTAAAATATAATATATAAAGATGAGTTTGGTTAAGTGCTTTTATCATCCGTGATAGGTGGCCCAAGCTTCGCTTCTTATCAACCTTGTCTAGTCTTTTTTTTTATTAAGGTGTCTCTCTGTTTTTATATTCTGCTTCCTATTATTATAATATACATTTATTATATTCTTCTTGCTATCACTGTATTAATATTCTGCTTGACATAAAGAGAATTAACGTTAGAAGGAAAGACCCAACGATAAAATGGCTGTAACGTTTCATGAAGGAGGTTAAAGTGTAAGAACTATTTGATTAGATATTTTGTAGATCCATAAAAAAAGAGACAAAAACAAATGAAGAGCAGTTGTCATTTTTGAGGCTTGGAGGCAAAGTTTAGAAGAAAAATCCCAAGAATGATGGATTATGAGTAGGCTATGAAAACCTAACATGGTTTTAATAATTGAATACACCCACCATAACTTGAAAGTAATATATAATAATATTACTAGCATTTTCATTTTATATTTACTTTTAAACAACGTGGATGCACCATTTTGCACCTTACACTACAGGAAATTCGCTGAATATTGGCCGTATTTTTGGCTTTCAATTGACCGCCGGAACTTCCGACGGTTAAACTAGCGGTTTGACCGCCGCTATTAACCGTTGGTTCAACCACCGGTATTAAATGCTAAGCCCCCAGAACTTCCGCCGTTTTTAATAAAAAAACTTTCGGCGGTGAAAACTGTCAGAAGGAGCCCTAAAATTGAACACCATGTCCCTTCTTATTTATTTCTTCGTGTGGCTCTTTTTCTTTCGTCCAGATGCCCGCGCTCTCGCTGAACGGTGCTCATTTGTTCCGTCAACAGAACTCTGGCCCGCCAAAAGCGTCCCGCGCCCTCGCCCCCTACGCCATCACTCGTGTTTGACCGCCCTAGCTGAAGGTAATCTACATGAATTTCCTTAATTTTTTCTTTAGTAGAAATTTGCAAGAGGATGTACCTTGGTTTATACTTTTTGCTGTTCATATTCTTCTTGTTGATAAGACTATAGAGGGAGTTGAACATAAACTTGAATTATGGAGGACAACCTTTAAACCTAAAGGCTGGTTTTGAGAAAGCCTTAAACACATATCATTTTGCTTTAGTCGTGGATGTTCTCAATAGACATTTGCAAGAGAATGTACCTTAGTTTATTCTTTTTTGCTCATAATATTCTTCTTTTTGTTAAGAATAGAGAGGGAGTTGAAGGTAAACTTGAATTATGGATGTCAACCTTAGAGTCTAAAGGTTTTCACTTGAATTGATCTAAAATTGAATATATGGTGTTTAATTTTTGTAGCAATTAACCTAGTGAGGGGATTGTTACTTTGAGCTATAAAGTCATTCATAAGAGTACATGTTTTAGATATATTGGATCTATTGTTCAGAGTGAAGGTGAAATAGATAGGGATATTACCAATAAAATTCAAGTTGGATGGTTGAGTGGAGGAATGCATCGATCTTATTGTGTGATAGAAATGTCCCCCTCAAACTTAAGGGAAAATTCTATAAGATGGTGGAGAAATTTGCAATGCTTTATGGTGTCAAATGTTGGCAATTAAAAGAAAAGCATAATACTAAGTTAAGTTTTGCAGAGATAAGTCACCTTAGATGATTTGGTCACTTAAAACGGTGGCTTTTCAATGTCTCTATTAAGAAATTAAAAGTATTAGATTTGACTTATATAAAGAAAGGTATATGTAGAACTAAAAAAAATTTGGCTAAAAATATTAGAAATGATAATTCTTTATTAGATTTTAATTAAAAAACTTTCAGTGGTGAAAACCGTCGTAAGGAGCCCTAAAATTGAACACCCTGTCCCTTCTTATACCTTTCTTCGCGTGGCTCTCTTTCCTTCGTCCAGATGCCCGCGCTCTCACTAAACCGTGCTCATTTGTTTCGTCAACAGAACCCCGGCCCGCCAAAAGCCTCCCACGCCCTCACCTCCCATGCCAACAATCGTGTTTGACCGCCCTAGCTGAAGATAATCTACATGAATTTTCTTAATTTTTTTCTTTAGTAGAAATTTTCAAGAGGAAGTACCTTGGTTTATACTTTTTGTTGTTCATATTCTTCTTGTTGATAAGACTTAAGAGGGAGTTGAAGATAAACTTGAATTATGGAGGACAACCTTTAAACCTAAAGGCTGATTTTGAGAAAGCCTTAAACCCATAAAATTTTGCTTTAGTCGTGGATGTTCTGAATAGACATTTGCAAGAGAATGTACCTTAGTTAATTCTTTTTTACTCATACTATTATTCTTTTAGATAAGAATAGAGAGGGAGTTGAAGGTAAACTTGAATTATGGATGTCAACATTAGAGTCTAAAGGTTTTCACTTGAGTTGATCTAGAATTGAATATATGGTGTTTAATTTTAGTAGCAATTCACCTAGTGAGGGGATTGTTACTTTGAGCGATAAAGTCATTCATAAGAGTACATGTTTTAGATATATTGGATCTATTGTTCAGAGTGAAGGTGAAATAGATAGGGATATTATCAATAGAATTCAAGTTGGATGGTTGAGTGGAGGAATGCATCGAGCTTATTGTGTGATAGAAAAGTCCCCCTCAAACTTAAGGGAAAATTCTATAAGATGGTGGAGAAATTTGCAATGCTTTATGGTGTCAAATGTTGGCAATTAAAACAAAAGCATAATACTAAGTTAAGTTTTGCAGAGATAAGTCACCTTAGATGATTTGGTCACTTAAAACGGTGGCTTTTCAATGTCTCTATTAAGAAATTAAAAATATTAGATTTGACTTATATAAAGAAAGGAATATGTAGAACTAAAAAAAATTTGGCTAAAAATATTAGAAATGATAATTCTTTATTAGATTTTAATTAAAAAACTTTCAGTGGTGAAAACCGTCGGAAGGAGCCCTAAAATTGAACACCCTGTCCCTTCTTATACCTTTCTTCGCGTGGCTCTCTTTCCTTCGTCCAGATGCCCGCGCTCTCGCTAAACCGTGCTCATTTGTTTCGTCAAAAGAACCCCGGCCCGCAAAAAGCCTCCCACGCCCTCACCTCCCATGCCAACAATCGTGTTTGACCGCCCTAGCTGAAGATAATCTACATGAATTTTCTTAATTTTTTTCTTTAGTAGAAATTTTCAAGAGGAAGTACCTTGGTTTATACTTTTTGCTGTTCATATTCTTCTTTTTGATAAGACTTAAGAGGGAGTTGAAGATAAACTTGAATTATGGAGGACAACCTTTAAACCTAAAGGTTGATTTTGAGAAAGCCTTAAACCCATATAATTTTGCTTTAGTCGTGGATGTTCTCAATAGAAATTTGCAAGAGAATGTACCTTAGTTAATTCTTTTTTGCTCATACTATTATTCTTTTAGATAAGAATAGAGAGGGAGTTGAAGGTAAACTTGAATTATGGATGTCAACATTAGAGTCTAAAGGTTTTCACTTGAGTTGATCTAAAATTGAATATATGGTGTTTAATTTTAGTAGCAATTCACCTAGTGAGGGGATTGTTACTTTGAGCGATAAAGTCATTCATAAGAGTACATGTTTTAGATATATTGGATCTATTGTTCAGAGTGAAGGTGAAATAGATAGGGATATTATCAATAGAATTCAAGTTGGATGGTTGAGTGGAGGAATGCATCGAGCTTATTGTGTGATAGAAAAGTCCCCCTCAAACTTAAGGGAAAATTCTATAAGATGGTGGAGAAATTTGAAATGCTTTATGGTGTCAAATGTTGGCAATTAAAAGAAAAGCATAATACTAAGTTAAGTTTTGCAGAGATAAGTCACCTTAGATGATTTGGTCACTTAAAACGGTGGCTTTTCAATGTCTCTATTATGAAATTAAAAATATTAGATTTGACTTATATAAACAAAGGTATATGTAGAACTAAAAAAAACTTATCTAAAAATATTAGAAATGATAATTATTTATTAGATTTTAATTAAAAAACTTTCGGTGGTGAAAACCGTCGGAAGGAGCCCTAAAATTGAACACCCTGTCCCTTCTTATTCCTTTCTTCGTGTGGCTCTCTTTCCGTCGTCCAGATGCCCACGCTCTCGCTGAACCGTGCTCATTTGTTCCGTCAAAAGAACTCCGGACTGCTAAAAGCCTCCCGCGCCCTCACCTCCCATGCCAACAATCGTGTTTGACCGCCCTAGCTGAAGGTAATCTACATGAATTTCCTTAATTTTTTTCTTTAGTAGAAATTTGCAAGAGGATGTACCTTGGTTTATAGTTTTTACTGTTCATATTCTTCTTGTTGATAAGACTAGAGAGGGAGTTGAAGATAAACTTGAATTATGGAGGACAACCTTTAAACCTAAAGGCTGATTTTGAGAAAGCCTTAAACCCATATCATTTTGCTTTAGTCGTGGATGTTCTCAATAGACATTTGCAAGAGAATGTACCTTAGTTATTCTTTTTTTCTCATAATATTCTTCTTTTAGATAAGAATAGAGAGGGAGTTTAAGGTAAACTTGAATTATGGATGTCAACCTTAGAGTCTAAAGGTTTTCACTTGAGTTGATCTAAAATTGAATATATGGTGCTTAATTTTAGTAGCAATTCACCTAGTGAGGGGATTGTTACTTTGAGCGATAAAGTCATTCATAAGAGTACATGTTTTAGATATATTGGATCTATTGTTCAGAGTGAAGGTGAAATAGATAGGGATATTATCAATAGAATTCAAGTTGGATAGTTGAGTGGAGGAATGCATCGAGCTTATTGTGTGATAGAAAAGCCCCCCTCAAACTTAAGGGAAAATTCTATAAGATGGTGGAGAAATTTGCAATGCTTTATGGTGTCAAATGTTGGCAATTAAAAGAAAAGCATAATACTAAGTTAAGTTTTGCAGAGATAAGTCAACTTAGATGATTTGGTCACTTAAAATGGTGGCTTTTCAATGTCTCTATTAACAAATTAAAAGTATTAGATTTGACTTATATAAAGAAAGGCATATGTAGAACTAAAAAAAACTTGGCTAAAAATATTAGAAATGATAATTCTTTATTAGATTTAAATTAACAAGATTTAAGGCTGCAACCTTTATAATAATTTATTTCACAGCTATGTAGGGAAAATTTTCTTTGACATCCAAATGACTATATAAGAAGAGAGATATTAGATGTATAATAAATTGTTACCAGGTATAAGAGGATTGAAATATTAATTTATAAAGGGTGTTGAGAGTTTTATTCAAGTCTTATCTCAACTACTTTTATTTAAGTTTGATGGAATGTTTAGATTTCCATACTCGAGGCACAAAAATCAAACATTTCTTTAAGCTCGATAATGTAAAGGTTAATTTATATTGTAGGGGATCTATTCCAGGATACTGATTTTAGAAATCACATGGCGAGCACGAGCCACACAGAGATACTCTTGTTGGTCCATCCACAGCTTCTAAAATAGTTGATGAAGATCAAATGAGTAGACCATATGAATAACTTTTTTTTTTAATGCAGCTGATCCTAATTTAAGGGCCAGCATAGAAGAGCCACCAAAACAGAAATATAAAATTCTTTGAATTACTATATGCTGCTAAAAAACTAATTTGGAATGGTTGCATAACTCATTCAGAATTATCGATTGTTGTTAGGATGCTAAGTATCAAAATTGAATATAATATTAAATGTGATTATTTAAATGACTTCATTGGTTTTCTCAAGAAAATAAACCCAGTAGATAATTTAATCACCACAAATTTTTATCGGACAAATAAATTAGTATCCAAGTTAGGTCTCATCGCTAAAAAAATTAATTATTGTATAAATAGATGTATGTCATACTACAAGGATGATATGACATAAGTTTATTATCATATCTACATTGCATCTCAGTTTAAACTAAACTTGGGAAAATAATACCATCAAAAGAAAGATGTTTCATATTTCCTTTTTTTTTTACTAATTATTCGAAGACTTCAATGACTCTACACATCAATGAGTTCAGCAAGTCATATGAGATGGTATAAGGAGAAATTAGCACACAGTAGTGCTCTTTCTCATTCATTAGATGCTGAAGCGTAGAAAGATTTTGATCGAACTCATGCTTCATTTGCTGCTGAGCCACGTAACATAAGATTGAGATTATGTGCTGATAGTTTTACTTCATACAGTCAGGCAGTTTCATTGTATTCTTGTTGGCCATTTATACAAATACCATACAACCTTCCACCAGAGATGTGTATGACTACCATGTCCATGTTCTTAACACTTATATTACATGAACCACATAATCTAAAAATAAAAAATAATATTTTTATGCAACCATTAATTGATGATCTCAAGTACTTATGGGAAGAAGGTGTCCTCACATATGATATCTCAACCAAATAAAATTTTCTTCTTAGAGCTGCATTGCTTTGGACCATTGGCAATTTTTTAGCTTATGGTATATTATTGGACTGGAGCATAGTAGGAAAATTAGTTTACCCTTACTGCATGGAGAATACTAAATATTTCACACTAAAATAGAGAGAAAAAAAACTTGGTTTGATTATTATTGTATGTTCCTACCTGTTGATCATCTGTTTAGGAGAAAGCAGAATACATTTGTTAGAAATAAAGTTAAGAGGTCATCTCCTCCACCCAGATTAAGTTGTGTTGACGGACTACAAAAACCTTCTAGCATTTCATCAATTATTAATTTTTTAACATTATCAGAGTGTAAATTTCTGGGATATGGTGTTCAATATAATTGTATTAAAATAAGTATTTTTTGGATATTATCATATTGAAGAACAAATTTGATAAGACATAATCTAGATGTTATGCACATCGAGAAAAACTTTCTTAACAATTTTTTTAATATAATTATGGATATTAAAATCAAGATTAAGGATAGTATGAAAGCTAGAATGTATATTAAAGAGTAATACTTGCAACAAAATATAGAGTTAGTAAAAAAGATCAATATGTCAGTAGTTATGGATCAAACTTAAGTTGATGTGTAGAACTTAAAATTATAAGATTATTTGGACTAAAAAATTATGATTGTCATATAATTATGAATGTTCTCCTTCTAATTATAGTAACCTTATTACCAGATTACAAATTAAATATATTAATAAAGCTTAGTATTTTCTTCAAAGAATTATGTTCATCTAAATAAAGCAAATATATTTTATGGATGAGCGAGGAGAACATACCAATCAGCCTATGCAAGTTATACACAAATTCCCCTAGGATTCTTTGATTTTATGGAACATCTTCTAGTCTATCAACCTTATGAGGCTAGAGTTGGTGGACCTGTGCAATATCATTTGATATTTTCTTTTGAGAGATGAAACATATTTTTAATATGATTTCATAAATATTTTTATTGTAACTAATAATTTAATTATCTTGTAGATATTTGAATAAGTTAAAAATATGTTAAGAATAAAACATCACTAGAAGGATAGATATGTGAAGTATATTTGACTCAAGAAATCATCCACTTTTGCTTCTACTATTTTGAGCCCCATATGAAGAGTACAAGAACAAAGATTGGTCATAACATGGACTTCATCATCAAAGAATAATCGCAATCTGCACTATTAATCTTTAGAAGTCATAGAAAGCCCAGTGACAAATAAGTTGAAAGATTCCTCATTGATTTATAAATTAAAATAATGGCTTTATCTATTCTAATGAACTGTTAGGAAGTCCAACCAATCTTAGAATAAGTTTTTTCATAATGTGAAAAAAGAATCATGTTAATTTTTAATACTAAAGTCTTATTTGGATGATTTATTGCCATATATTTTGTAAGTAAGTTGCCTCTAACAGATACTATAGATGTTGAATAACTTATTGCAAATGAATTTCCAGCTTAGTTTAGATCTTACATGAGCCCTTTAATTTTAAAAATTTCATTGATTTTATATCTTATTTAATACTAGAAGACCTAACATTAAAAAGTTTTCTTAGGTACATAACCTCTTTAACAAGGTTTTGGATAAAGGGCTATAACCACTAGCATGGGACCCAATACAAAAAGTAAACACCTAGCCAATATATATAGTTAATGAGTTTAGATTTCATTTCAAGTCATGGAGTGTAGGAAGAAAAGCTAAAAATTATGAAATTTATATTAGAGGAAATACTCATGAAGAAGATGAGTGTGATTATTATTATTTTCTAAATGAGGTTCATGAGCTACAATACCCAGGATAAGATGAGAATCTTTTATATTTATTCAACTGTCAATAGTATGATCAAGTACTGAATATAATCACAAGGGTTTAGCTAGTATATGATTTACTAAAAGTAAAACATAGTAGAAGATATTAAAAGTTTGATCCATTTGTACTAATGAGTTAAGTTATTCAGTTTATTTTGGTAAATATCCTAGTAGTTACAAAGATAAGTAAGATATACAAGCTATCATAAAATAAAAGTATAGGAGATAATTAATCAATAATACATCGTAGTAACTGCACATCAAACAGATAAAATGTTAGATTATAGGTTTGTTAAAATTGATCATATGTCAAATACTACACATAATGTTGAAATATAGTTAGATGGTGTGAATAGTTTGACAGACTCTTCAGATGAGAATGAAAAAGAGAGTGAATATATCTTATAGTGCAATGAAAATATTTTTTGATTATAAATAGTTCTTATAATTTAATTGACTAAATTTATTATATTATAATTTTTGAAAATCAAGTTAGTAAACAAATCTTGGTTAATGTTTCTTATTAAATAATATTTATATGTAAATCATTATACATTCTATAATAATATTTATGTAATTCTTTATGTTTGTTATAATTTAACATTCTACATTCTATATTTTTTTATTTCTACTTATGTAAATATTCATAATTGTTACAACATAATTTTTTATATATTTTCTAACGGTTTACTAATTACTTCTTTTACTACAGATATCTTCAGGTGATGATCCTCCTCATAGATCCTTTACTTTAAAATTTTCTTATAAGAAACATTTGAGCACTGAAACAAGTAGATCTAGATAAGGTGATGAATGTTAGGGGTAGAGATCAATTCCACCAGTGATATCATCACCACCACCTGGGAGTCAGCACAGTCCCCCATTGAGCAGGGTCAGGGACATATAGATCCAGCTATGGTTGGAGTACCACCCCTTCCTGGGTACTTCCCTGCTTATATGCCTACGAGTCCTTAATTTTCCTTTATGGATTAGACTCACTCAGCTCCATTCTATCTATATTACCCCCCACCAATATCATAAATAATTCCATCAACCTTCAATTACCCTCCTTACCACCACCCCTATTATTACCTATATCTGGTGTAGCCATAATAGGGTAGACCATCAAGACAAGCAGAGGTTGGTGCTAGGGAGCCTCTAATAGCAACAAATAAGTATGTATATATAGAGCTTAAGGGAGATACATAAGTTTAGTTTATTTTTTAAAGCTATTATAATTTGATCTATTATATATTATTGATAAAAAATTTTACCTGCAGCTTCAATCCATCAAGGAAGCCTACCCAAAAGATTCATGAAATCATATGGAGCAAAAATGATAATCCTTACTTATCATGGAAGAAGATCCTAATGGAAGTTAAGGATATGTGATTTAGATAACTTCAGGTATATCTATTTGGCATTACTTAAAAATTTTTATTTCATTTGTATTAATAGTGTTTATTATGATGTTCTCTCTAGAAAAATCATAACATATCATTAAACCTCACTCTTGTAAGCTTTAAAATCCCTTCATTTTTCCTAAGGTAGATTTAATTTAATATTTAACCAGATTTCTCCTAACAATAGTGTTAAGGTTTATTTAGATCTGGCTCTACTTCCTGTGAGCTCAAGTCCTCATAGTTAATTTCCCCTCCTAACACATTAGAAGATCGCTCTTGATTAAGGAAGAAATACACTTAGCTTTGTTCAAGGAGTGTGAGAATGTGCAATAATATTTTAAATTTAGTTATGGGGGATGGAGGTACACCCGATCAAAATATCATGGTTCCATCATCCCACGGATACTGTGGTTCAATCTACAAACACTAATAATCATTATTGTAGTTTCCAGGGAACCTAATTAGTAGCTTTGGGTTGCATTTTGTCATGGATCTCAACTAAACCAAAGTGGAGATGTATAGATTTTAATTTAGTTTGAATTAGGTTAGGGCTTAATTATAGCTCTATTTAATAATTACCCATATTATTAGATTTAAGTAGGGGCTTATGGCTTTCATTTGAAAATAGCCTTAATAATGGGTCTTATGCCCTCTATTATAGGTAGCCCAAATGATTTTTGGTTGGATAGGCCTTATGGCTTTCTTAGAAATTTCCAAATGAAGGGTCTTACGACCTAGCTCTGTATACTAAGTATCCTACATAGTGAACCTAACCCTTATAAACCAGGATCACTGAGTGAGGGGTTGGAATGTGAAATCTTAATTATTAGTCTCTCTTGTTAAAAGAAACATGTTTTTATGTTGTTTATTTAGCCGACAATTTGGTTATATATTTTTCTTAGACAATTCATACAAATTACCTCCCAACAAATTTTTTTTGTGGTATTCACACAATGAATTCATTATAATATCAACACATAATTTGAAATTTTTTCTCAATCCTTTTAGATTGCTCCAAGTAGCTTGACCCTTATGTTTGTAAGCAAAAAAGACTTAGAGCTTTAGCCCTTAGGCTTATTGAACTGGTATTTCATTTCAACCATTTAGATTCATGAAAATAGCCAGACCCTTAGGTTTGTGAGCATAAATGACTTAGAGGTTTGGCCCCTAGGTTTATTGAATCTTTTTATGATTTCATTCTTTTAGATAGACTAATGAAAATAGCTTGACCCTTAGGTTTGTGAGCATAAATAATTTAGAGGTTAGACCCTTAGGCTAATTAAACATGTTTATGATTTCAACACTTTAGATAGGTTGATGAAAATAGCTTGACCCTCAAGTTTGTGAGCATAAATGATTTAGAGGTTTGGCCCTTAGAATTATTGAGCCTGTTTATGATTTTAACCCTTTAGATAGGATGATAAAAAAAGTTCAAGCCTTAGGTTTATGAGCATATAAGACTTAGAGATTCAGTCCTTAGTCTTATTAAACTTGTTTATGGTTTCAACCCTTTAAATAAGCTGATGGAAATAGCTTGACTCTTAGGTTTGTAAGCATACATGATTTAGAGGTTTGGCCCTTACGCTTATTGAACTTGTTTATGATTTTAAACCTTTAGATAGGCTAATGAAAATAGCTTAACCCTTAGGTTTGTGAGCATATAAGACTTGGAGGTTTGGCTCTTGGCTTATTGAACCTATTTATGAATTCAACACTTTAGGTAGGCTGATGAAAATAGCTCGACCACCCTTACATTTGTGAGCATACAAGATTTAGTAGTTGACTAATATGACAAATCATTTAGTCAACATGAAGTTTAATAATTCCCTTATATTATTTGGGAAAGGTATATATTTTTATAAAAATTGTCTCATGTCTTTACAGGAGTGTGTAAAAGGTATATCCTGCCTTGTAGGATGATATATATAAATTGCATCTTATATTACAGGAGGATAAATGTCAAGTTTCCCCCACATTGTAAGGGACCTTATAAATTTATATCCTGTATTGAAGGAATATATGTGGGTCATATCCTATTATTATGGGAGAGATCGGATATTCTCCTCTACCTTGCAAGGAGATAAATAAATTGCCTCCTGTATTAAAGGAGGAGTTATAAATTTGTACCCTACATTATAAGAGCATACATAAATTGCCTCCTACTGTTATAGGAGAAATTAAATATTATCTCCTTCCTTTTAAGGAGATACATAAATTGCCTCCTATATTACATGAGGATATGATAGATGCTCCTAACTTGTAAGAGAACATATGAAATTGTTTCCTGCATTACAAGTATATATATAAATTACATCATATATTATAGGAGAATATGAAGAATCTATATTGCATTGTGAAATGTATATATAAATTGCATCCTATGTTACAGGAGGAATTTTCAACATAAGATCCAATCAATTAGGAGTTTATATGTGATATTTTTTCAGGTATTGGCCATTAATTGGCGGCTTAGGCCTTTGACTAGCTATAACTATAAGTTAATAGGCTCCTCCTACATATAACTTTTCGATAATGAATGACCCTTCCCATATTGGGTTGAATTTATCGCCGATAAGATAGTGGAGAATTATAAGCCTTTTACAAACTAACAAGTTCAACTTCTTTAAATCTCATAGGACAGACCATTCGATCATGAGCCGTAGTCATTTTTGCTTGATAAAATTTTAAATTTTATTGGGCTTGAAGTCTAATTTCATCTAGAGCTTCACATTCTTCCAACCGTAGAAGTTCATTTTGTTTTTGGGTTAGTTGTATTGTATAACAATATAAAATGATGATTACTCCACTTCAAGGGGTAGTATCTCCTCTATTTCAAAGACCAGAGATTATTGAGTAGCTTGTATCATAGTCATATAGGTTATGTGATATGCCCATAAGGCTTCAATTAATTTATCATGTCATTCGCATTTATTTTTAGAGAGAATTTTCTTGAGCAATTTGACCAAAGTTTTGTTAAACACTTTAGCCAAACTGTTAGCTCTCACATTATTTATTAAAGAATAATGATAATGTATTTTATATTGTTTAATAAATCGATAAAATTCATAAATTTTAAAGGTGGTACTGTTGCTTGATATGATTCATCGTGGCACACCAAAATGATAGACAATATTATCACGAAAGAATTGCATTATATTATCTGCTTTAGCTTCTCTTTGGGGGATTATTTTAACCTATTTTGAGAAGTAATATGTGGCAGCGTGGATTAATCGATGTCCCAAAGAAGTGGGTGGTTCTATAGTACGAATTATATAAGTACCCCAACTTTCAAATGACCATGATGTTATTATAGGGAGTAGCGAGTTAAGTGGTTGATGTATATCATCGGAATATACTTGGCATTGATGGAACTTCTTAGTATAGTCAAGACAATCTTTAATCATGCTAGGACAATAATATCCCATGTATTTAATTATAATTTATATTTTTGGTCCATATTTGTGTGCACTGCAATAATTCTTCAAGGACTTTAGTTATGAGTTTTTGGGATTCATCAGGGCCCAGACACAGTAGTCACAATAGATCAAATGATCTATAACATAGCATGTCATTCACAGAAGCATATCTAAATACTATTTTGAAAATTTTTGAGACAGTAGATTTATCCTCTTGTAATATATCCTATTCGAAAAATGTAATGAAAGGTTCCTTCCAATCATTCTCATCTGATATATATAAGCTCTCGTTTGTTTCTTTTCCTTCGTTATGTTGTAAGGAGGCCAGAGCTAATGCATGTTTATTCTGGATATCTATAATGATTGGTTCCTCTTAGGCATTCACCATTTCTTTAGCCAACTTTTCCAAAACATCGGTTTACCATTTTCACCATGTGTAACCTTAATCAGGGTAACCTCAAGGATTTATTTTAAGAATTTTAAAGCATGCTCATAATATGGGATTTTCTTGAGCTTGATAATTTTAAAAGCACCTATTTTTTGCATAATTATAAGTTGAGAATCTCTATATATATGGAGCTTTTGAATTTACATATTGATTATAATCTCAAGACTCGCTATTAGATCTTCATATTTAGCTTCATCCTCCTGACAAGCATTATCCCACATGAAAAGAGTATGTTTCTTCATCAATCATGAGAAGGGTTGGCATCTACTTGACAAATTAGACATAAATCTTCGAATATATTCCAATCTTCTTTGCAATGAATGAAGTTGTCTTAGAGTTTTTGATGCTGGCATTTCCATTATTGCTTGAATTTTATCATGATCACTTTTTATCCCTCTATGGAGTATAATAAATCCAAGTTATTTTCCAGACGACACACCAAAAACACATTTAAGGAGGTTCATTTTCAAACTAAATTTGTGAATAATTTCAAATATAATTTTGAGATCATTTACATGCTCAAGTTGATCTTTACTTTTTACAACTAAATCATCAACATAACATTCAATGTACTTGTGGATAAGATCATCAAAATGCTGCTCATCATCCTTTGATAGGTGGCCCCGACAATTTTATCCCAAATAGCAGAACCTTATAATAGTATATGCCTATAGAAGTTTGAAAGGCCACTGCTTTTCATCATTAGGGTCCATTTTAATTTGATTATAACATGATAATCTATCCAAAAATAAGAACATATCGTGGTTTGATGTAATATCGACCATATATTCTACATTAGGGAGTGGGAAATCATCTTTTGGACATGCCTTATTCAAGTCCCAATAGTTACTGCATATGAGAATTTGACCATTTTTCTTCTTTATTGGGATGATGTTGGCAATCTATGAAATTGATGTATGATTAACAAAAGAATCTGGATCAATCAAAATTATATTAATTTCTATATAGTTACTCTCTGGTATACCATAGAGTGGTTGATTATGATCTGCAGTTCCCAAACGTAGATCACTATCGTTGAAAGTAATTATAGCAGTATTATGTGTATAAAGCTTTTGTTAGGATTTTCTCGGTAAAGAATGCCTCATACTTCTCAGGATTTTATAATGCCTTAATAAGTGTGTCCCTAAGGTCCTTGGAAATGATAAGGGCATCATATATACTCAACAATCTAGGCAGCTTGTGAAGATTAGACAATATATTGTAATCTATATTTACACTAGCCTCTTTACACATTAGTGGATCTTGTGGCATAACCGCTTGATTGAGCTAGATATTTCTATCTTCTTTAACTTGTTCAAAATCTGAGCTGCTTCCAAGTTTTGGGCAGTTAGTTTTAAGAGTTATTTTACTCATATTTTTATCATCTTTGGAAAGCATAACTCTTCAATTAAACTCATAAATGGCGATGCTATATGGCACGTTTCTTTCGAATAGATCTTTGAATTGGCCTTTTAAGGATTGAGAGTTCCACCTCATCCTCTCCCATTTTTTCCACCTTTTGGCTTATAACTCAACAAGTTTCTAATGGAATACTTATCTATTTTTTAGATTCTGAGCTAAGGTGCAAGTTGGCCATGTATTCCTTCAACCTGATAGGTCGTCTAGGAGGTTAATGGAATTCATCAATATAATCGATTTACCTCTAATTTTAATCTTCTTTCCTAACAATATCTTCTTTTTTCTTCTTTGATATCTGGATGTAGAAGCTTTTCCTCCTTCATCACTGTAATATTTCAAGGGATTCATTTTTACTTGATGTAGACTTTTCCTCACCTGACTTCTTTAAGCAGAGGAGTCTTCAATCAACTTCCAATTCTAGAGCATTCTTTTGATGAGCACCCTTAATGGCCAAAATGACCTTCATTATTTGCTTGTTATATTTTGATATGCTTGTTTCCTAACCTCCTTCAACTTGTTGGGGTTCTTTTCCTACATTTTCTTGACAAGAGTAGGAAGAATGACATTGGTATTCTCCCTCTTAGGGTTAATCAATACACTATTCGATAACATAAGCTTGCCACTTTGATAACTCCTTTCTACCCAATCTTTAAATATAAAATATTCTTTGATCGGGAGACTAACAATCCAATTGTATGGATAGTAGTTTGGATCATTAATTATGCCAACTTGTTCTGGTCTGTAAGATAATGATAGTGCAGGCTGATCTTGAGTGCATGTTAGAAGATTTTGCCAATACACTCTCTCTTAAAAGAGTATGACTTATTGATAATCTCCTGTAAGGTAGGACCACAAGATTTTCCTTCGCCTGTTTTGTCATTTTTGGCACAGCCATTTTCCCATTAAACTTTTTATCAGGAGGAGAAGTAAATACAATATTTACTTCATCTCACTTTGAACCATAAATTTTGGGTTGTTTTCTTTTACTAGTGGGATTACTATTATAGTTGTATATTATTCCCCTAGGCTTGGGCAACTTTTCAAATTTGGCTACAAAATTCAATAATTCTTAGAAGGTATTAATTATAGCCATGTCTAAGTAGGGGACCATATGGTCATCAATATTTCCAAGTAAGAGTTCCACATCATATTTTTTGGTCAATTGCTTCTCAAACCTCATGCTGAGGCTCCTCCATCTTGTAATATATTTGGTGACTTACTCATCGTTCTTTCTTCTTTTGAGGGAGATATATGCAATAGTCACCTTCTATATTGCACAGGAAAATCTTTTAACAAACATTATTTCAAGCATGGTGAATGTCTTAATCGAGTCTTTTGGTAACTCAGCATACCATTCAAAAGCCGTGCCTATAAGGCATCTAACAAATTGGCACAATAATAAGGCATCATTTCCTTTGGCATTACCATAGATAGCTCTAAATTTGGCCAAATGTTACCTAGGTTTCTCTGTGCTACAAAATATTTTGAACTTAGGTACCACATATCCTTTAGGATATTTCATGTGGTCGTATTCTATAGGATACGGGCAGCCAGTACCCGCTAAAGCATATACAATTATTTTGATGATAATTGCTTTAACATTTTTTATTTTTGAGGTCTTCAATTTGAGTCTTACTGACTATTTCATCTTCTTTGAGCATTGTCAGCACGGCTCTTATACCTCTATTTCTTGGTTAGGCACCTCTAGATTAGGAGGAGTAGCTCCATCACCTGAAGTACCCACAATCTCTGCCTCACTGGTGTCGGTGGAAAGGAGGTTTTGTACAGGCTTCTCCGCCTTGCTGTGGGAGAAAAATGAGAGTCACTGAGTTTAGTACAATACTTAGAGGGCACCTCTGGGGAGTGGACGGAGGTCGAGTTGACCGAACCACTATAAATTTTTATGTTCTTTTCTACTGCTTTTTTTGTACGATTTCTTTATGGTGAATTTTGGTTTGGTTTAGATTTTGTTTTTTGATTGAAAGATTTTTTAAAATACCAATTCACCCCCCCCCCCCCCCCCCCCCCCCCCCCCCCCTTCTTGGTTAGCTTAGGCTAGTTCATAAGGGCTTAACATCCCTAATGAATTTTTACCTATTGCAAAGCTACTAGGGTGTTGGAGGGAGAAGAACAATTACTCAGATGATAAATATAGCGAATAGAACAAAACTTTTATGGGTGGCAAAAAATTGATGAAGGCTTTTAACATATATTTTTCAAAGATAAATACAACAATATAAGATAAATAATTTATTTAAAAGAATGGAATACTCGGCTAATGACTCTTGACCTTCTCACTCTCTCTTTTCCTTTTTTTTTTTTTTCTATTTTTTTCACTCACTTACATCCTCTTATCTTGCCCTCCTTTTATAGTAATGCCCAAACATTATTCCAAGGTTTCTAGAAAAATCTATTGCATTAACTCCTACATGAATATGAAAGAACACTCACATTAATTATTCTTGAAATATGAAAGAACACTTTGAATTCTAAATCTTTTTTGAAGCTTCCTTCTTAGTGAACCTTCTATGATCAAAATTCTTCCATAGCCTTGTAATCCACAAATGCCACAAATGATATCATTTCACCACTTTGATTAGAAAAGTCAATGTACTTCTTAAATCTAAAACAAAATATGAACTATATTTAATATAAGATAATATAATACTATCTTCATGTATATGATTTAAGTCATGATCATCAAGGTAAATAGGATTAGTTTCTAACAAAAATCTCCCTTAATCCTAGCTCTTGTTTCTTCAACATACCAAGTTTTTCTATCATCTTTAAGAATACGTCATACTTCAGAGGGTTTTTATATATATCAACAAATTTGAGAAAAAAAAAAGCAAATATTAAATTTGATTTGGGACATTGCCGATCGACAGCTTTCATGGGTAAAATGCAAGCGTGATCGGCTGCCGGAGTGGGGGCGAGATCATCGAACGGAGAGAGGGTGTCGGTGGCCGCTTTTTTACACAGGCAGACAGAGGCGTGATCATGAGTGAGTGTCTATAGAGAAATAAATACGCAAAGTAATGAAAAGGAAGGCTCGGTTTGGCAAATATTAGGGCCATTTCCGACAATTTAGAACGCCAGAACAAATCACTTAAAACCGGCGACCTAGGCCGTCGGTAAAGGCATTGGTAAAACAAAAAACTGGAGCCCTATTAGGAGTTATTATACTGCTGATAATTCTAGTGGTGTATTATTAAAACCACAGGTTAAACCACTAGTTTGACCGCTGGTAATTCCGGCGGCTATAGGACTGCTGGTAAAGGCCGCCTGTTGTGATGAATATTTTTCCTACATAGGTTTGACCAGCATAAATTTTTTTGTCAATAAATTCATATTGCCCTAGAAAATATACAATTTCCGTTGGAAATTTTTGTCGGTAATAGGTTATTTTCCTATAATGCATGATACTTCTAGTTATTATATATTCACTTATAATATAAATATATTTTGCAAAATATCATTTGTACTCATGCATGGATCAAGATAAATGATTATTATGATGATAGTAAAGTTGAAAAGTAGGACCATTGATCATAGATTCTCTAACCCTAAGACTTATTAACCATAACTTTCAACATCCTATATGCTTTTGAACTAAGATGATGATGTGTAGCCCATAGAGTTGGGTGATTTTGGTCATCTAACCCTCTTGATGTCATGAATAAAAGGGTGGATGGAGGGAAAAAGAAATTAAAGTTTTTGAGACTTTTGATATTGATGTTAAGCCCTTATGAACTAGTCCTAAGGCTAACCAAGAGAGGGGGGTGATTTGGTATCTAAAAAATTCTTTATGCAAAATCACAAACACAACCAAATAATCACCACAGAAATTAAAGTCCAGAAACTAAATGCAAAAAAATAATAAGAAATAATACACCATAATAACCAATGAAACCCCCTCCACACTCGCTTGAATTCCCCTCCAAGGATCTTCTTCCTTTCTCAAACTCCACCATTTCTTCTCTCTCTTTCAAATTCTCTCTTCAAGTTTCCTCCAAAAGAACGAATCTTCAACGGCTGCCAAAGACACTAACTTGAATAAATAAGAGGTCTTAAATAGAAGAGCTCTAAATTTGCTCTTTATTGCAACAAATTGACACTATTATCTAGAACAATATTCATATCGTCATGCATAATTATTTTAAATCATTGAGCATCATTCAGAACATCTCCCTGATTGCATGTCAAGATGATGGAAAAGTAAACTGATCTTCTGGGATGATCTCACGATCAGCCAGGCTAATTTGTACAGAAAGTCATTTATCATCCAAAGCATCACCCTAAATGAAGCCAGGCTGATTATGAATCATCTAGAAAGAACTAAGGTTTGTTAACTGATCATCCCAGACGATCCTGTGATTGTTCAGGATGATATGATCGTGCAATCAAACCTTAAATAATTTTATTAATTACTATATTAATTTAGGCATAATTGCACTGCATCTTCTAGGATGTTCTGGAAGATGTCTAAAAATAATACATGCCAAAATAGATTTGGCGGTAGATTCTTTCTGATTTGAGTCTATCATCCTGAATGATGATAGGATCATCTAGACCAATTTTCTTAATTGTGGTTGCCTTAACCAGGATGCCCTAATTAGGATTTCTATTTTTAACTAGTCATCCAAGATAATTAACGATCGTCCCGGACGATGTGATCGAAAATAAAAAAGCTCTAACAATCAGACAGTATTTTCCCCAAGTGTATGTGTGTAAGAATACAAAGCAAGCAAACACACTTATAGGATAAGACTCAAGAAATCAAGAAATACACCAATGAATATTACAAATAAAACTTATTCTACTAAATCTTGAGCCTCGAATGGTGTATCGTAATCCTAAAAAATTAGTATACACACAAATAAAAATATATTGCAAGTATATGTAGACAATAGAAAGTGAGTCATAATATTTGTTATGATAAAAAATATAAACTCATAAGCTCGAGTTGCAAAAATTTCTCCCTTTTTGATGAAAAATATTACTGGTTAAATTTGCAAAATTGAAACCATTTTCTCCTAATCTCCCCCTCACTAGAATAAAAATTTAAAACTAGGGAATAAAATTTTTTTTTTTGTTGTTTTTTTTTATTAAAAAAATAAAAGGTTACCAAAAAAATAGATACAAATATAATAGTATGTTCTCCTCCTTTGACATTATCAAAAAGAGAAGAGGCACAAATAATCAGAACAAATAAAAAAATGATTAAAAACAAAATGATCCTTGATCTAGTGAAAAAAAAAATTAAAATGAGAAAGTTATCTTTTGATTTATTCAAAAACTTAGTAAAGAATGCATTGACAACGCATAATCCAAAAAGCTTAGAAATTCAGAAATTGTTAATCCAAGCTCAAGTTCTTTAAAAAGCTCAAAAACATTTCTATCCAATATGAACAAATTAGAAAAAGAAACACTAATTTTTTCAAAACTCCTTTCATAAAACATATCTTATAGAAGATTAATATAAAAATTAGTGAATCAGAAATTATAATTTTCAAGCTCAAGTATCAAAAATATCAATAGATAAAAGGATTTTCTTAAGATTTAAGAAATACAAGAAAGGTAAGCTTACTTTTTATGGGTTCATTTTATGCCTCTTGTCAATTATTTAGCGCACTTTATGCATCTTTCAATTTTTGATATACTTTGTGTATCTTTCTCAATTTGGGGTCATTACACATCTTTTGATTTTGTATCATTGACAACTTTTTTTTTCAATTAAATATGCTACCTTTTTAAAATTTAAAAAACTAAAACAAACCCCTTCTATTGACAAAATGAACTACGTGATTATGGAAATTATGAGGTGGATTCAGCAACTTGTAAAAAATCTATATGTGATAAATAAAATGTATGGAGATGAAAAAGTTCAATTTAAGAATTCAATTTATAATATGATGAATATTTTGAATCAAAATTAGAATAACCTCTTTAAGAAAAGAGATAATGAGACAAAAATATAAGTTTTCTTCCTTTGATTATTTTTAGAGAAGTCAACCTTAACTTTCATAAGAATTCAAGAAAAACATGAGGTATGTTTTTTATTTTTAGAAAGGTGACATGTGTGTGTTGATTAGAGAGAACTTCACAAAAAGAAGAGGTAAAGATAAATTTAAAATTTTAACGTAACAAAAGAGAAATAAAATAAAATAAAATAAATAAACCCAAAGAAAATATAGAAAATAAATAAAAATACAACCAACAAAAACATGCATATACAAATAAATAAAACATACAAATAAGGGTTTAAACATCATCTTGCTCATGATCTGATGATTTAGAAGATAGGTCTGCCCAAAAGATTTTTTGTTTTTCATTATTTTTCTTTTCTACAATTTGCTTAGCTTTACCCTTTTCTTTTGCTGGAAGAGTTATTAAATTAGGGCACTAATTTTTCATTTGTCCAGGTTTCCTACATCCAAAGCAAATAACGTTAGAAGAAATCTTAACATTCTTACCATTTTTACATTTATTCCACTTTTATTGATGCTTATGCTTTAGTGAACTTTCCAATTTGCTTGATAAGTCCTCGCTTTCATCACCAGCCAAGCCATGTTTCTCTATATTTTCAATGTTTAGCATTATCGTTTCACCTGAATTCAAAAGTCTTTCGCTCAAACTTTGCTCTTGGGTAATGAGTGAGCCAATAAAATTATCAACAGAATATTCATTCAAATTTTTTGATTCAAAATAATAATAAATTTGGCATCAAACTTATCAAGTAGACAACGTAGAATTTTATTGACTTTTTCATAGTTTGAAAATTCTTTACCTAAAGCATATAATGATGTTATAATTTGAATGAACATAATAAACATGTCTAAGATCATCTCACAAAATTTCATGCAAAATAGTTCATAATAATGCATTAAAGTATTTACTATGGATTGCTTGATTTTACAAGTTTCATCGTATATAGTGTGTAATTTATCCCAAATTTTCTTGTCAGTAGTGCACGTGCATACAAAATACAATCTTCAGAATTTAAAGTACAAAAAAATAGTTTAACGAGTTAGCTTTCAATTGAGCAATGATTTGTTCTTTCCTACTCCATTGATTAAAAGGAATATCAGTTTTAATTCTATTTATAACATATGACAGTACATAGTAATCAGTTAGAATCATTTGTCACATTCGATAATCAATTGACTGCAAGAAAGAATACATGTAAATTTTTTAAAAATCTAAAGTAATATTTTCAAATAAAGGTGGTCGGATGATTGAATAACCTTTCTCAATATTACGATTATAAAAATTAGCCATTGATCAAAATTCAAAATTTTTCAAAAACTCAATTTTATGAATCCTGCTCTGATACCACTTAAAGGTTTCGATAGAGATGTTAAACCCTTATGAATTAATCTCATGGCTATCAAGAGAGGGGTGAATTAGTATTTAAAAAATTCTTTAAGAAAAATTACAAACATAACCAAACAATCACTATAGAAAATGTGTGGAAATTAAATGCAAAAAAATATTAAGAAAGAATACACCAGATTTATAGTGGTTCGGTCAAACCTGACCTATGTCCACTCCTCGAATACATCCTCCAAGTATTACACTAAACTTAGTGTCTCTCCTTTAGCCCCCATAGCTAGGTAGAAAAGTCCTTACAAAATCACTTTCACCTTCTCCGATAAAGTGGAGTAGCCGGGTCCTTTGGCATCAAAGTGATCTTCTTCTTCCCAAAACTTTCCTCAAGATGAACCTTGAATCCTGTGGTCCTAAGGTGTGAGCTTACCAGAGCAACCTTGTGAAATCCCCTCCACACTCCCTTGAATCCCCCTCCAAGAATCTTCTCCCTCTCTCAAACTCCACCACCCTTTCCTCTCTCCCTTTTAACTTCTCTCTTCAACCTTCCTCCAAAAGAACAAAGCTTCAATGGCTACCAAAGACACTAACTTGAATAAATAAGAGGTCTTAAATAGAAGAGCTCCAAATTTGCTCTTAATTACAACAAACTGACACTACCGTCTAGGATGATATTCATATCATCTTATACTATTAGTTTAAAAAATTTAGCATCATCCAGAATATTGCCCTGATTGCACGTCTGGATGATGGAAAAGTAAACTAATCGTCCGGGATAATCTCACAATCATCCAGGCCAATTAGTACAAAAAGGCACATATTGTCTAAAGCATCACCTTGAATGGAGCGAAACCTATTATGAATCATCCAGGAAGAACTAAGGTTTGTTAAATGATCAACCCGGATAATCCTACAATTGTTCAGGACAATATGATCATGTAATCAAACCTTAAATGATTTCTTTAATTACCATATTAATTTAGACATAATTATACTACATCGTCCAGGTCGATGTCTAGGATGATGTCCAAAAATAATATATGTCTAAATAGATCTAGCAGCAGATTCTTTCTGATTTGAGCCTATCGTCCCAAACTATGATAGGATCGTCTAGACTGATTTGCTTAATTACGGTTACCTTAACAAGGATGTTCTAATTAGGGTTTCTATTTTTAACTAATAGTCCAGGTCGATGTCTAGGATGATGTCAAGGATGATGTCCAAAAATAACACATGCCTAAATAGATCTGGTGGTAGAATCTTTCTGATTTGAGCCTATCATCCCGGATGATGATGATAAAATCGCACAGATTGATTTTCTTAATTGCGGCTGTCTTAACCAGGATGCCCTAATTAGGGTTTCTATTTTTAACTAGTCGTCCAGGACGGTTAGGGATCATCTCGGATGATGTGATGAAAACATAAAACTTTAACAATCAGACAGAATTTTTCTCAAGTGTGTGTGTGCAAGGATACAAAGCAAGTATACACCCTTACAGGACAAGACTCAAGAAATCAAGAAATACACCAATGAATATTACAAATAAAACTTATTCTATCAAATCATGAGCCTTGAATGGTGCATAGTAATTCTAAAAATTTAGTATACACACAAATAAAAATATATTGTAAATACAGGTAAACAGCAGAAAGTGAGCCACAATATTTGTTATCATAAAAAACATAAACTCATAAACTCGAGTTGCAACACTGTTGGTTTTGAATATTTGTAAGGGAGAGAAGTGTATTTTTTTAAGAGTCCTAGAGGAAAACTTGATTGTGAAAAATTTTTAAAGGTCATGGGAAGTTATAAAGGCTCAACAATGTGTTATATGGGGGTAGATTTGTATAGGTGAAAATGAGAGTTATGGGAGGACTTATAAAATGATTGGTGATTGAATATGAATATAAATGATTAATTTAGAATGTGAACGTATTGTAAGCAATTTATGATTGGATAGTAAGGTCTTCAGAGATGTATGGTTGGTTGGAGAGCAAAGACTAGCTAAGTTTGGGATTTTTTTATTTAGCTTTTTAAATAAAAGGTTAAATGAAAGCTAAACAGAGAGATGGAAGAAGAGGTTAGTTTAGGATATAAATTTGTACTTTAAAGCTTTTGGTGGAATTTTATAAGGTTTTTTAAAGGGGCGGAGAATAAGAATAAATCTGGGTGCATCTAGAGTTGTTTGACAGTTTCTCTGAATGTCTTAATGTGATATTGACAGCTATTTTTAGGAGATTCCTAGAATGTAGGGGAAGATGTTAAGAAGATTTGAGAAGTATAATATTAAACTCAAAGATAACAAAAACTACTTAAACAAAGTTGATCAAAGTAGGCCACCAAGTATTTCATTCTATATCATGGTGCTACCACACTATAGAACTAACAGAGAATAATTTTGTTGGAAAAAGAAGTGATCACTACATAAAGAATGGAGTAATCTAATGTAATCAATGCATTTACCAACTACTTTTCCAAAATCCCTCTATTCGTGGAGAAATTATTCTATGTGGAGCCCTGACACAGAACATCGTCCGGAGACCAATTAAAATGCGTGGTACCAAGCAGTACCGAGGCGCAGTACCGAGCCGCGGTACCGAGCGCATGGGTAATGTGGCACATTTTGGTAGGTCTCCGGACAGTCTTCAGCATCCGCAAAGAATAATTAATCCTATTTTCGTGCCCGGCCATATCATGCCCCTTAGGAAGATAAAAAAATATAAAATTTAAGATGCAAAATACATTTTAAATATTCCTTAAGTGGGGCACTTGTGCGCTTGCTAATGGACTAACTTTGACTCATGTAGATGAACTTTTAATTTGATTTATTTGATTTTATATATCCTGCGAGCTAGTACGGTTAGATGTACTTTTAATTTGATTTATTTGATTTTATATATCGGGCGAGTTAGTACAGGGAATGTAATAAAATTTGTATTAAGGTTTGAACTTGGGTTTAGAGGTTAGAGTAGGGAGTGGTTAAGTGATTAGAGATAAATTATTGTATGGGTGACGTGACGCGTCCGAATTGACCTCAAGACATGTCTGGACTCCGCACATAATAATTTCCCGTGGTTAGGATGTATGGCATAGGGAACACTATAGTTTTCCTAGGACATGCAGATTTAATGATGTGGTTATATACAGTTAATTTGGTACAATGGGATATGAGGTGTTAAGGCTAATGGATGTTAGTTGTTGAAGTTAGGGTTTATAATGGCTTGAAAGCAAAGTAGAGTTGTGAGATTATATTATGGAGATGAAGTGTGGACCTTACAAAAGCAAATGATAATAGAAAAAAAATCACAGAATTATATAAAAAAAAGATGCCAAATCTCAACCGAAAATTAAGGTCAAATGTATGCTACAAACAAAACTTGCTCTTACAAGACAAGAAGCAACATATTTGAAGAAAAACTTATTTACTTATATTAAAATCAAGAAAATATGGATTTAAGGAGGTAGCTCCATAATAGAGGGAGAATGCCCCCTTGTTTTTGGAAAGCTGTTTGCTGACAGCCCTTTCTCTGGAGAGAGATTATTTTAGGTGGTATCCGATCGCGTTCGGAGGCCAATCCGCATGTGCCACGTCATCTTATACACAATGTATTGGATGACATGGCGTGTCCGGATTGATGTCCGGACAAACCGCACGAAATAATTTTTCTTCTCAGGAACCATGGAATGTTCACCATCCTCATCTCAAACAATTACGTTACAAAATCAAAATAAAATCCTCCTCCTACAATGAACATTAGCCATTTGATGAAACCAGTCTTAAAATATAAACGTTCATTTGTTTCGTTCGCTCCTTGCATTGTACTTCAACTCCTTCCAAATGGAAGTAGCTTATTCTAAATTCTAAAAGAGAACCATTCACCCACCCAATTTGGCAATTTCTTCCATTGAATAATTCTCATTCTAACAACATCGATGGCTAGATTTGAAATTTTTGAATAAAAAATTAAAAAAAAAAAAAAGAATTGATTGTTTGGTCGCTATTTTGACACTTAATTCGCTCCCTTTCACCCTCGGATCTACTCTGCTTGCTTTTTGCATTTCTCTTTTATTTGGTTTTTTCTTCCTATTTTATAATTTTGCCGTTCTTTTTTTTTTTTTTTTTGGGACATTTAGGCCATTTAAGGCAAACTCACACACACAACGCATACACATAGACTCGAACCCTGAACCTCTTAGTTGGAAGCCTAAGCTCTCAACCAATAGGCCAAGAAGAGTTGTGTTTGCCGTTTTTTTTTACCAGAGTATTCTCGAGAATAGCAGCAAAAAAAACAAGAAAAAGTAAAATTTTATAAGCTCGAGGAGAACATGACAAAATAAAATAAAGGCTATTTTTATCCTGAAAAAAAAAATATGAATTAAGAGCTATCTCCAGTCGAACATCATACAAATGTATGACATTCTTCTATCGCTCTATCGGATTGACAAATATGTCGCTATTTCATTGCAGGTGAACAATGTTAGTTCACCCGCTATTTTTTTATTTTTTTGAAGTTTGAAAATTAATTATTAATTTTAAATATTTAAGTTTAGAAAATATTTAATAATAATTAAGAAATAATAAATTAGAAATATCTTTTTTTTAGAAATAAAAATATTTTTTTACATAATTAATTAATTTAAGATACAACATTTACAAATTATTTTTTGAAGAAATATATATATATTTTTAATTATAATAGATTTAATTCAAAAAATCGATAAATAAAATTTATGATTAAAAATATATAAAATAAAGTACGAGAAAGAGTATAATAGGATTTTTTTGTGTTAGGAAATGGAGTTTGATTGGAGACAAATTACTCAATTTTGACTGTTGCAAACAAGAATATGCACGGCGATAGAGTTTAAAAACTTCCGTCCTAGGGTTGTACGAATATCTAGTATACAAACAGAGGAGAAATAGTAATACCAGGATTTTTACGTGGAAAACTTTGAAAGAGGGAAAACCACGGGGCCATGCCTAGTTAAAAGAGTTCCACTAGTGTTTGCTTGAAATACAAGAGGCTGACTCATCCTTAAAATTTAGGATGATCATATTACAAAGCTTCACTTCCGGATTGAAATCCAATTACAAATAAGTTGTGTATTCGAGCCGAATTCAAATTCGCTTAGAATTCTAACGTCACTTGGAAATCGGGTCGAGTTCTGACGTCACTTAGGCGTCGGGCAGAATGCTAGCATTACTTTGGCGTCGAGCATAATTACGGCATCACTTGGGCAGAATTCCAGCGTCATTCACGCGTCAGGCATAACTCCAGCGGTGGTCGAGGAGTTATTCCCTCTTATCCTTCTCTTCACTTCTTCTCTTCTTCTTGCTTGGGTCCCCTCTCAAGAGAAATAGATGAGAGATCAGGGGAAAATATGGAGTAGTTCGGATGAACGATCGATATTAAATATTTCGATTGTGGACTGTTTATCAGGCATTTCAAGGTCTTAACAACTTCAAAATTTGACAATCTTGGGTTCGTTAGATTTGTCTCGTCGAGCAGCTCGATTCGACTATAAGAACGTCATATTTGAAAACTGTTAGGTAACTCAAACTATGGTTTGAACTTTCCAACCATGCTTTAGGTGCTTGATTTGGACTAATTTGGGCTCGGATTAAGTAGAACTTGGTGTCGTTGAGTTTGTATTTTCAAGACACTCAGATTGACTATAAGTTTGTTGAAGTTGGAGTTCATGTGATCTCGAATTTAATTTTTGAAGTTTCCAGCCTAATTTTGCCTCGAGATTCGTGCTCGAACAAGATAACTTTTGAGGATTTATTAGTTGCCCCTTATTTTTGGACGTCGATGCTCCAGGAGTCCAAAAATACACGTCACAAACTTTAAAAAAAATTTTATGCCATTCGAAATCCGATCATGCTTGTAGGAGCCTAAAATGGCTTTAAAAATGCCGAAATTAAGTCTGGAACATCGAAAAATGATCCCCGGGACTCCGAAAAAATTTGATTTATCCTTTCATGGGTGAAAATCGGACCCGGATATAAGTGGGCAGTCGAACCGGCTGAATCGCCTGGCCAACCGCCGCCGCTGCTGCCAGCGGCGTGGAATCGCGTCCGGGCTGACTGGTACGTCCAGCAGCCCACCTAGGCCTGTCTCGCTCCGCGCACTGCTAGCCCACCCTCGCCGTGCCTAGGACCACTTGCGTCATGCCTGGGCCCGCCCGCGCTGCGCCTGGGCACGCCAGTGACCCGCCTGGGCTCGAACCTGCTGCCCACCCGAGGCCTGGCCGGCCCGCACCCGGTCTGAGCGGTGTCGTGCGCCATTTGGTGTCGCACGCCGTTTGGCCGCCGCACGCTGTTTGGCCACTGGCATTTTGGAAATCGCCGGCCGGCCAGTTGTATTATTTGTTTATTTATTTATTTTTAATATCGTAAAAAATCTAAAAAACGCTCAAAATTTTTTGAAAAAAATTAATAAATTCCAGGAGTTTCTGGAAGCATCTCCTCCCTCCAAAAAAAGTATAAATACCCCCTCAAGGCTAAAGAGAACCTTGCACCTTCTCCTCTTCTCCCTCTGCTTTTTGACAGTTGAGGCTTTCCGTTGTATTTCAATAGGTGACTTTCCCTACTTGACTTAACGCCCCTCCTCTTCTACAGGAGTTGGAGACTTCCCCTCCTCTTCCTTATATCTCCCCCATTTTCTTCCTACTCTAAAGGCTTTTCTCTATCCTTCGTACGTGATTTTTTCTACTCAAATTAGCGCCCCTCTTTAGTAAAGGAATTGAAATTGTTGATCACACATCTGAAAGAAATCCTCCAGCCAATGAAGATCATAATGTGCACCAATCTGAAGGTTCAAAGAAGACTCACAAGGCGCCAAAGACTGACGATGTTATTTCCATAATCATTGAGGATTCTTTCATCTCCTTTAGGAAAAAATTTCATTTTCCTAATGATATGGTGATGAAGGTGCCGATAAGATCTTATTGTGCCTGTTTTCCTCCCCCAGGATATGTGACGGTATACGAATTCAGTTTGCGAGCGGAGTTGCGGTTTCCACCATCTCTTGAATTGATTGACATTCTGACGGTTTGTAGAGTGAGTTTATCTCAATTTTCTTCCAAGGCCATGTTGATCATAATGGGTCTGATCGTACTTTTCAGAGACCGTGGAGTGGTGTTATCTTCAGAATGCCTTTCTTAGATGGGGCATCTCTTTAGTGATGTGCAGGTTCGTGTCTCTTTCAATCCAAGTGGTTGGATATTCATACTCGAGACCCATCGAAAGGTTAGATTATCAACTTCTTTTATATGCAAAATGATTGGAACCTTCAAGAAAAATGGGGAAAGTTAAAGGAGTTACCCGTCCCCCTTCATGTTGGAGTAGAAGATTTATTGATGATACTTAAGCTTCCTAATATCAACGCCCTACATTATGAGGTGCATTATTTGAGCAGATATATAGACGAAGAATACTTGTTCAAGGTGGGATTATCTACTCAAGCAAGAAGATTGCATGCACAAATGTTGAAGAGGTCTGTGAAAGTTCCAGAGGCAATTCCCTAAAAAAAATTACTCCAAGCGACCAGGGAGTGAGGGAGATTTACAAGCACCAAAGAAGAAGAAGGCATATGAAATATTGGCAGTCGCCAACAAAGGTCCTCATATCTTTCCATCCAAGTCATACATTCCAGAAGATGTTTTGAAACATCAGTGCGTGGGTCATCGACGGGCTGAGGAGTTGGTAGGTTCATCTTTCCTTCTCTATTTTTGTATTTATTTTAAAAGATATATCACTCATAATTACATTTTTATGATTTTAATTAGAGCAACATAATGATTTCAAGCTTGAAATGACCAAGACCTTGAATGACTAGAACAACGAGTTCATAAAGGTCAAATATCTTTAGGGAGAATACAAGAAGAAATATGATAGCAAAATTAAGGAAATACGGGCGGTGGAGGAACAGTTAGATGGGTGTAGAGCAGAGCTGGCAAACAAGATAATCTCAGCTTCTTCATAGAATGAGCAGATGGATCACCTATATATATAGTTGGTTGATGCATAGGCAACCATCAACCAGTAGATGAGAGATCAGTAAATTCTTGTAGATGAGAATAAGAGAATCCATTGTATGCTATTAGAGAAGGAAGCCCAGCAGTTGCCGTTTATAGTCATAGAAGAGTTCAAGAAATCTTATGCCTTTAATATAATTATTGAGGATCAAGTTCAAGAAGCTCGTAATCGTATTTATGATGTGGAGGTGAAGGCTTTAGAGGCAGAGTGTATGGAGGATGGCTTCATCAAAGGTTTTATAAAGGGCGTTCATGTAGTGCAGCATAAGATTGGAGCAGAGATCAAGGAGTTTACTCATAGCCAGGCTTCTGGTGATCCTTCTTCAGATTTTGGTGGTGAAGAATTAGAAAGTGAGTTACAGCAGGCTTTTTTCTTTGAGGAGGATTAGGATGATATTGAGATCCTGTAAGCTGGCTTTGATATTATATTGTACCACTTTATTTTCTTTTTAGTGATTATATATGTGTTTGATGTTGATGCTTTCGTATGATGTACTCGATGTTCAGTGATATATAAAGAAATTATTGATATTTCTCTTTTTTCACATGCATATGAAATTGACTCAATTTTATTTCAATGAGAAATATTTTGGTGGCCTTTGACTTAAGTGACTGCGAGAGATATCCTCCTTAGATATCCTAACCTATTCGAGGGTGTTAATCAAAATATTTGCTTGATAATTTTAACCTGTATTGAAGAGGTCAGATCAAATCCTCCTAGGATTGATCATTAAATGATTGATATATAATCTAAAATATATATTTCTCGAATCACGAAAAAAGAGTTTGAGGAGAAGAGATAGCATCACGACAAAGTGAACATCATATTACTGTATTATATAAGATAGTACAATAATTTCTTAGTATAACTTAGGGATACGAAAAAGGAGTTTTCCCATAATCAATACACAAGAAGTGTAGGAAAAATTAGCATAAAACTTGAAAGATATAAAGTATAACCACTTGGGGAGACATAACACAACACAAATACTACCAACAATATATCACGAGATAAATAATATTATCAGCTCCTACTGATAGTACTTGTGAAGATTGCCAACATTCCAAGTCTGAGGAAGCATTTTTCCATAGGCATCCTTCAATTTGAAGTTTCCAGGTTTGACCATGGATGCCACCAAATAAGGTCCCTTCCAAAGGGGAGAGAGCTTGTTATGCTGTGGGCCTTTTCCAACAGCTTCGATGCTGTGCAAAACTAAGTCACCAATAGAGATAGACAAAGGTTTCATTCTCAAATTATAGTGACGAGCGATCATTTGGTGGTATGTAGTGGTCCTGAGTGAGGTATCATCTCTTACTTATGGGAGGAGATCCAAGTTTGTTTTGAGCCTCTCTTCATTATTATTAAAATCAAAAGTCTGAACTCTATTGCTCAGGAATCCGATATTAACCGGTATGACTGCTTCTAGACCAAAATAGAGGTTATACGGGGTTTCTCTTATAGGAGTTATGGTAGTGGTTCGATAAGCCTAGAGGATATTTGGAAGTTCTTAAGCCCATTGCCCCCCAGCCTTCCATAGGTGTGTCTTTTGCCCTTTCAAAATTATTTGATTTGTAACCTCTGTTTACCCATTTGCTTGAGGATGGGCGACAACTGTGTGGATGAGCTTAATATAAAAATATTTACAAAAAGATATAAAGATCTTTCTAATAAACTGTGTCCCGTTTTTAGTGATGACTCTCGCATGAATGCCAAAGCGACATATTATATTCTTCAATAAAAATTGCTTGGCATTTGCTTCAGTAATTTTCGACAAAGGTTCTGCCTCCACCCATTTGGTGAAGTAATCTATAGCCAGGATAATAAATTTCCATTATTTAGTAGCTATAGGGAAGGGTCCCATTATATCAATTTCTCATTGGGCGAAAGGCCATAGATTCTGTAGTGATGCAAGCTCCACAGCGGGTGTATGCACTACAGGAAAATCGCATGTTACCGGCGCATAAAATCCGTCATAAATGCCCCAAATTCGTCAAAAATTAGTATTACCAGTGGATTTCTGACGGATTTTTTTTTCCGAAGGTAAAACGCATGTCAGAAAAGGAGTTCCAACACAAAATATTCCGCCGAAAATATTTCCAGCGAAATAATTCCACCGGTATAATTTCCAACGTACTATTATACGTCGGAAATAAAAAAAATTCTTAAAAAAAGAAAGATTTTGATCAGCCAACCCGCAGTCGTTTGCTGCATAAAATCCGTCATAAATGCCCCAAATTCGTCAAAAATTAGTATTACCAGTGGATTTCTGACGGATTTTTTTTTCCGAAGGTAAAACGCATGTCAGAAAAGGAGTTCCAACACAAAATATTCCGCCGAAAATATTTCCAGCGAAATAATTCCACCGGTATAATTTCCAACGTACTATTATACGTCGGAAATAAAAAAAATTCTTAAAAAAAGAAAGATTTTGATCAGCCAACCCGCAGTCGTTTGCTGCATCTAGGACGCCCAGCTCAAACAGCCATCCAGACCATCCCCACGCGATCCCGCCAGTGCAATCTCCGACCCGCGCATCACCTGCTTTCGGTGGGATTGGAACGCGCGTCGTCGAGCCTTGAAGACCCTTCACCACCGCGCCACTATGGTAGATCTGCTTTGAATAGTTTTTTTTATTTTATTTAAATTAAAATGCAATATCAATTTAATCAATTTAGTCAATTTAATTAAACTTAACAATTAATTATTAATTTAATTAATTTTATTTATTTTAATAATGAATTATTAATTATTATTTAATTAATTTTATTTATTTTAATAATGAATTGTTAATTATTATTTAATTAATTTAATTTATTAATATTTAATTTAAATAATTTAATTTAATAATAAGTTATTACATTATTTAACTTAATTTTAAAAATAATTAATTATAAATATTTATTATAGGCATTATGGAGGAAAAAATTAATTTTCATCGGAAATTCCGTCGGAAATAAATCTGCCGGAAAGAAAATAAAAAATTCCGCCGGAAATCTGTCGAAAAATCCACTGGAATTATTCCGTCGATAATCCGCCGGAAAAGCCGTCGGAATTTGTGACAAATTTATTTACGCCAAAAATTCTGTCGAAAATGAGCTGTTTTCCTGTAGTGATGGGTGAGATTGGAATGCAATTGACAATTTTTGCACTTTTGAGTAAACTCAAGTGCATCCTATTTTTTGTAGGCCAATAAAATCCCTATCTCATGATCTTGTAAGCCAATACTTTTCCTCCAAGATTTTCTCTACACACTCCTAAATGAACTTCTTAGAGTGCGTAATCAGCATATGTAGGTGGGAGACACTTGAGATATGATCCAGTCCAGGCGCGTTTATATAACTCGTCGCCAATAATGGTGAGATTTACTACTTGTCTCTGAAGTCGTGTTGCAGCCATGTATTCTTCATGTAGTACCCCATCCTATATAAAAGATAAGATGGGATCAATCCAAGACTCCTCACTTGTTTCATCGATTGATTGTATGACCCATGGAACTTGAATACTTGGAAAGTGGATCTCCTCGATACAATTTCTTTTATAAACATCTTCCATTGTTGATGTAGCATGTTTTGAAAGAGCATATGTTCTTGCATTTTTCTCTTGAAGAATATGTATGATCTGATGCTCTCTTATATGGGCAAAGAGTAACTCATAATGCTGCAATACTGGGCCAGTTGTAGATTATGGATATCAAACTCTCCCTCCACTTGAGAGGAGACAAGTTGGGAATCAGTGTGGGCTAATAGGTTCTAGACCTCACAGTCAATTGCTAGTCTCAATCCGGTGATGAGGGTATCATATTCTGCTGTATTATTTGTTGTAGGGAACTTTAGTCGGAGCCCATACTCAAGGGTAACTTTCTACGAAAAGATCAATAAAATTCCAACACCAGCCCCAGAACTTCCAGAGGCTCCATCGACATACAATGTCCAATATGGAGGAGAAGGCAAAGTACTTGGTTGAATATTGGATACTGGAACAGTGCATTCAACTAAAAAATCTGCAAGTGCTTGAGATTTAATATCGGGCCTAGGAAAGTAGTGGATATCAAATTCTCCTAGCTCTATAGACCACTTAACGAGCCTACCCGATGCTTCTGGCTTTTGCAGGATACTTTTAAATGGCAGATTTGTGTAGACTCCAATTATGTGGGCTTGAAAGTAATGGCGTAGTTTTCTGGCAAAATAAACTAACGCCAAGGCTATCTTATCTGTTATAGGATAATGTCCCTCTATTTCAAAATAAAATTTTATTGGCATAGTAGATAAAATATTGTACAACATTTTCTTCTCGAACTAAGACCGAATTAATGGCTTAGACAGAAATAGCCATATACAAATACAATTTCTCTCCCATTGTTGCTTTAGAAAGTAGTGGAGGAGATGCCAAATACTTTCATAATTATTCAAAGGCTTCTTGGCTTCATCTGTCCATTAGATCCCAGAGCTATGACCGCCTCTAAGTACATTAAAAAAGGGCAGATATTTGTCTCTTAAACGTGTTAGGAAATGAGATAGTGCTACAATTCTCCCTTTTAGCCTTTGGACCTCCTCGATATTCTTCGGTAGTACAATATCCCTTAGTGCCTTGATCTTCTCGGGATTAGCTTCAATTCATCTATGGGTTATCATAAACCCCAAAAACTTTCTAGAAGCAACTCCAAAAGCACATTTAGCAGGGTTAAGTCGCATATTGTATTGTCTTAATAAGTGGAAGCATTATTCCAAGTCAAAGACATGTCGAGTTATTTCATGACTTTTTACCAACATATCATCAACGTACACCTCCATGGTACGCCCAATAAGGTCCTTAAAAACCTTATTTAAGATACGCTTATAAGTTGCTCTAGCATTTTTGAGCCCGAAGGGCATCACCCAATAGCAGTATAACCCTTTATATGTTTAAAAAGCTGTTGCTTCTTCATCAGTAGGATTCATCTTTATTTGATTATATCCAGAGTAGGCATCCATAAACTCAACATCTGATGCCCAGAGATGGTATCGACTAACTGGTCAATACGAGGAAGTAGAAAGATGACTTTTAAGCAAGCTTTGTTGAGGTCTATATAATCTATACACATTATCTAAGTTCCATTCATCTTTCATATCATGACAACATTTGCCAACCAAGCGGGATAGTGAACTTCCCATATAAATTCAGCATCCAGAAGTTTATCCACTTCCTGCTCAATCGTTTGCTGATAATTTAGTACAAAGTTCTGTTTCTTCTAGATAATCAGTTTGCATGTCAGATTGACTTTGAGGGAGTGTACGGTCACTTCGGGGTTAATTTCAAGCATATTTGTTGGACTCTATACAAAAACATCTTAATTTTCTCGTAGAAATTTGTGATTTTTTTTCTCATTGTCTGAGAGAAGTGATCCAATCCGTACAGTCTTTGAAGGATGTTCTTCAGATATAGATACAGTAGTAAGTGTTGAAAGAGTTACTACTTAGCTTTGCATGTTTTACACTCTTACAACTTGTATATTTTTTATGATTTCAAATATTATTGTTTTGATTATTATTTTCTCCAAACACATTTTGAAATATTTATTTTTGTTCTTGTGTGTACTAACATTTCAAGAAAATTATACTCCAGCTTATTGAAGACTTCAAATTAAGATCTGCTTAGAATGTTTTATAACATTGGAGTCTATATTTTATTTTATTTAAGTCTGAGAGAGTGTGATTATAATTGTGTAACTTAGCACACATACACCAGGGGAGAGCTTTAAAATTCATAATTTTTAAAACTGATCGTACATCATGAACCATGTTCGTAAGGAACGATCTGATTAGTTATACTCCCAAATGAGTAATAGAACGAACAGAGATGGAAAAATGTTTTTCCTAAGTATAGTTTGTCCAGACAATTTTACCCATCATCCCAAGACGAAGTCCTCTAGATTTGTCATTTGAACTGTTCATCCAGATGATTTTTCCCATTCGTCCCAAGATGATTTCCTTTGGAGTTAATATTTGAACTATTCATCCAAATGATTTTGCCCATTCATCCCAGGATGAAATCCTCTGGATATGTCATTTGAACTGTTCATCTAGACGATTTTACCCATTCATCTCAGGACGACCTCCTCTGCAGTTATTATTTGAACTATTCATCCAGACGAATTTACCAATTTGTTCCAAGACGATGTCCTCTGGATTTGTCATTTGAACTATTCATCCAAATGATTTTACCCATTCATTCTAGGATGATGTCCTATGTTCTATAAACTTATAGTTCGTCCTGCATTTTCATACCAATGAATCTTGGGAATAACTATTCGTACAAGATAAACCATGTTCGTACGGGATGATGATCGGGTATGAAGGAATTTCATACCAATTTACATTAAGTTTGTATGCGACAGTTTTTATATTGTTTGTACATATGAAATTCGATCGTATGGGGTGATCATGGATGGTCAAAAATTGAAAATTATAGTTTTTGGATGATTTTTCGTGTCTTTTCTATAAAAGGTTCACTTAAGACTGTCATGCAATCTTTTTGTTAATTTGTCTTTGTGCATACTTAAGAGATGTTGAAGGAGAGAGTGAGGGAGAGTATTTGAAGGAGATTTCTTATTTCTGGAGCATGAAGGGTTCACTTAGTTACTCAAAGGTAAGGATCTCTATTTGTAATTTATGATTATTTCACTCTTTTCTCTTGTCCTTCTAGATTTCTTATGAGAAGATCTTTCAAGAAGATCCAGTTCTCTACCGACACTCAAGGAGTGTGAACAGTTGAAGGTTCTCTGCTTACATTTGGGAGTGTAAACAGCTGAAGGTTCTCTACTTACACTTGGGAGTTTGAACAGCCGAAGTTTCTCTACCTACACTTAAGAGTGTGAGCAACTGAAGGTTCTCTGCCGACACTCGAAGAGTGTGAACAACCAAAGGTTCTCTGCCTTCACTTGGGAGTGTGAACAGTCGAAGGTTCTTTGCCTACACTTAGGAGTATGAACAGCCGAAGGTTCTCTGCCTACACTTGGGGAGTGTGAACAACCGAAGGTTCTCTACCGACACTTGAAGAGTATGAACAACCAAAGTTTCTCTTCCTACACTTGTTAGTGTGAACAGCCGAAGGTTCTATGCCTACACTTGGGAGTGTGAACAGTCGAAGGTTCTCTACCTACACTTAGAAGGTGTAAAAGGATGAAGGTACTCTACCTACACTTGGAGGGTGTAAAAGGATGACGGTTCTCTGCCGCACCGGGTAATGGTGGAAGAGAGTTTTTGTGAAGGCTTCTATGCCTTGCTGTGGGGCCAAAAGGAGAGACACTAGTGGTAATAGTGCAATACCTAAAGTGGAAGACTTCAGGGAGTGGATATAGGTCGTGTTTGACCGAACCACTATAAATCTTATATATTTTATTTTTCGCTACTTTTTATTTTTCTGTCTTGCTAGTATCTGTGGTTGAAAAATAGTTTTAAATAAATTTTCAAATTTAAATTAAGAGGATAACTTCTTAAAATTACCAATTCACCCCCCTCTTAGTTAGCCGTTGGGACAAAAGCTTAGGTCTAACAACCTAACTCATATTTAACAAGTTTCAACAGTAAGACCTTCTACAATGGAAGCTCTCTAAGGGATATACTCGCTCCGGAGATCAAAGTCCTCGATGCTCAAGGTAACTGTTGGACGTGGTTTAACCTGCCTAAGATAGTAGGATTGTGCTATTTGTTGATCTCTGCATACTACACTGACTCTTATCGAGGTAAGGAACTTCAGCTTGAGGTGAGGGATAGAGGCAACGATTCAAAAATTAACTGGAGCGGCCTCCCAAAGATAGCATTGTAAGCTGATTATTACTTTACAATAATGAACTGAATGGAGTGTGCAGTCCGTCGAGAAAATTCTCCAAGTATAATTAGGAGACTGATTATCCCTTCTGCTCGTATATGTCGATTATCAAATCCATAGAAAGGACCTGCATCAGGCTGAAGCATTTTTCTTGAGAGATGCATATTGAGAAAAGTGGAGTAGAATAGGACATCTACGGAGCTTTCATTATCCATAAGAATTCTTTTGATATTGTAATACGGGTCACCTATTCATGCATTTATTACAAGTGGATCTTGATAAGGGATTTTTACTCCCTCTAGATCAGAGTCATCAAATGTGATGAAATGATCGATATGAGCCTTCTTTGGAGTTGGGTTTTCATATACATCCGAAAAGACTTTATCAGAGAGTTAGGGGCCTCCAACGATTGTTCCAATTTTACCAACAATTTTCTACTTATTCATCGGTTGTATCTATTATTGATTTTGCCCCCCCCCCCCCCAGCGTGGAGAGCTTCTTCACGGGTAGGTGGATTCCCAATAAACTATCGAAGATAACCTTGGCGGATAAGTCTTTCAATCTCATCCTTATGTTGCCTATAGGCTTCAATAGTGTGGCCATGACTACAATGAAAGTGACAATACTGATTTTGATTTCCTATATTTGGCTTCAAAGGATGCGGCCATTTAACTGTATATTGATCTCGAATAGCCATTAGTACATTTGCTCGAGATATGTTGAGTGTCGTGTACTCCTTCTCCTATTGAGGTTCTCATCATATCAATGGAGGCCTAGAAGGAAGATTGTTCTTCTCTTGTTTCTTCCATTGTGATGATGAATTATCCATCCTAGGTGCACCCTTGCGCTTCCCATTGGTTTGCTCAAAATGCTTTCTATGAGTGTTTATAGCTTCATCTGCAGAAATTTGCACCTCCACATGATGGATCAAATTAGCGTATGAATGAACAGTATCCCGTATGAGTTTCGAATAGAAGGAGCCAGGACGAAGTCCTCCAAGAAAGACACCTCTCAGTAATTTAGGGTCTACTCCTGGAATTTGTTGAGCCTCGGTGAAAATTTACTGAAAGTACTCCTTCAACGATTCTCTTTAGTTTTGATGGATCCCAAAGAGTGGGAGGAATCCTTAGCAATCCTCCGATTAGCTATGAATTGTTCGATGAACACTTTGGCCAATTTGACAAATGAAGGGATCATTCTGGACGGAAGCTAATAAAATCATATTCGAGTCTATCCTTTAAGGGTGGCAGAAAAAACCTAACACAGAAGTGCATCCGATGCTCACTAGATAAGCATGATGGTTCTATAGTGGTCGATGTGTTCATATGGGTTGGACGTCTCGTCGTAGGACTCGATGCTTAGTATTTTGAAGCCAACCGGAATGGGGTGTTAAAGAATGGATTCGGTTAAAGGTGATGACTCTTGGAAGCTTCGCTGTCGAAGAGTTTGCCTCACATCTCCTCCGAGAAACTCTTCCTGTACTAATCTCCGCAGTTTATGACATATGGTGTTTTGAGGGTGCTCAGCAACATGTGGTTGGGCTAAGTCTTCTGAGAGATCTAGAAAAATGCGAGGTTGCCGAGTTGTGGGTGAAGGATACGTGGAACTTGCTATATCGACAAGTTCATTATCCTGGCATGACTGTGAATGTCTTCTTGATGGAGGAAGATGAATCTCTGCTTGAAGATGTTCGAGTTGAACATTTTCGGCTAGTGGTGGAGCTCGAAGGAGAAGAACTTCCTCTTGATGTAGTAGTGCTGGATGCCGAGTCTCTCGTAGGAGTTGAAGGATCTCATTATGAGATACTTCAATTTTAAAATTCTCTCTTCTATGGAGGGTCCCGAGGTTCCTTCTCCAGTGGCATTTTGCCCCCCAGGGTAGAAAGTGCCAGATATCTGGTATCTATGATTTATATACAGATTTCTGGACTGGTGGGAGTTGGAGCGAGAAGCTCCAATGATACGACTATTGCGCCTGTTGACCATCATAGAAATACTTGAAGTTGTGGGATAACGAGTTCCCACAGATGACGCTAAATTATTACAGACTAGAATATACATGACGATAGAGTTCAAAAACTTTCGTCTTAGTGTTGTACAGATATCTAATACACAAACAGAGGAGAAATAGTAACATCATGATTTTTACGTGGAAAATCCTGAAAGGGGAAAAACCACGGGGCCACACCCATTTGAAAGAGTTTCACTAGTATTTTCTTGAATACAAGAGGCTGACTCGTCCTTAAAATTTAGGACAATCAAATTACAAATCTTCACTTTCAAATTGAAATCCAATTACAAAAAGGTTGTGTATTCGAGCCAAATTCAAAATCACTTAGAATTTCGACGTCACTTGGAAATCCGGTAGAGTTCCGACATCACTTGGTCGTCGGGCAGAATTCTATCGCTACTTTGGCATCGGACAGAATTTTGGTGTCACTTGGTCAGATCTAGCATCACTCGGGCGTCCGGCAGAATTTCGGCGTCACTCGGGCATCGGGCAGAACTCCGACGTTGGTCGAGGAGTTATTCCCTCCTATCCTTCTCTTCTCTTCTCTTCGTATCTTCTTCTTCTCTTCTTCTTGCTTGGGTGCCCTCTCAAAGAAATGAGGGGTCTATTTATAGATTTTATAGAGTGGCATGACCCATAAATAGATAAGAGATCAGTTGCAAATATTGAGTGGTTCGGATGAACAGCCGATATTGAATCTTTCGATTGTGGACAGTTTATTAGGCATTTGAAAATCTTAACGACTTCAGAATTTGGCGATCTTGGGCTCGTTGGATTTGTCTCATTGAGCTGCTCGATTCAACTATAAAAACGTCATATTTGGAAACTGTTTGGTAACTCAAATTATGGTTTGAACTTTCCAATAGCGTTTCGGGTGCTTGATTTGGACTCATTTGAGCTCGGATTGAGTCGAATTTGGTGTCGTTGAGTTCGTATTTTCGAGACGCTCAGTTTGGCTATAAGTTTGCTGAAATCGAAGTTTAGGTCATCCTGGATTTAATTTGTGAAGTTTCCAGCTTGATTTTACCTCAAGATTCGTGCCCGATCAAGATAATTTTTTGAGGATATATCATTGACCTATTACTGCATTTTGGAGTTAAAATTGAGTTTTTTCCATTGGAGATGCTCTAATCTTATACATATGTTTATCAATCATAAGCTTCATTTGAGAAAAAAAATTTTATGATTTTTTAAAACAATTTTTAGTATAAATTTTTTGAAAAAGTAGTGAAAAAATAATAGCCTAGAGCTATTTCAAACAAAGTCTTAATAATAAAAAAAAGGCAAAGAAAAAAGCTCAGTAGCCAACAGAGTAGAATTATATTAAATAATTTATATAATTATTTTGATTTATTGGTTGAGAACTTTGACTCAACCAGACAATTTTGAATTTGAGTCATTCATGCATAACTTGTATGAATTTGTTTTAATTGAACTAAATATCTCAAAAAAATAAAACATTTATTTAAAATATAATAAGAAAAAAAAAAAACAAACTTTCAATGCCTTCAAGAATGCCTAATAATTAAAACATTTAATTAAAACTGACAGCTCAGAAAATGGCATGGAAAATACACAACATGTTTAAACTTTAAACCCAAGCCAGCAATGGTATGGTTGACCCATATTACACATAGTATTAATTCCAAAAATACAAAGACATAAAAAAACAAAAAATGACAACCTTGCGCCCCGCATATATTTCCACGTGTCGCGCTTTCCACCCTGTCGGCCCCACAACAGTCTACAATGGACTTTCCAAAAGCTCTTGCCCCACGGCCTACCACACCCACACCTAAATGAAACAAATAAACTGCCACAATATTTCAAAGATCAATAAATTCTGATTTCGAATTAAAATGAAGGGAAGGAAGAGCAGCGCTGTGATAAGGACACTGTGCAATCATCCTTGGGGACGATAGTAGGTACATAAGCAATCTCATCACAGCCGTCCGTTCGGTGTCTCCGAAAATCAAGCAAAGAGACAAAGAGCGCGATGAAGATAACGAGATGATTAACAGCATAGCGCTGGCCAACGCACTGGTGGGGCCCGGCTCCAAAAGCCAAGAAATTACGCTTGTATATTCGATCCTCCTGCCGATCTCCTAAAAATCGGTCCGGGTCGAACCGGTCCGGCTCAGGGAAACCCTGGAACGACGACTCGTATGTCGATGGAAATACGATGGCGCCTTTGGGAACCGTGTACCATTCCGTCAGTGGGAACTCCTCGCCGGCGATGTGGGGCACCAAAGTGGCCGGTGGCCGGATGCGAATTACCTCGCGAGCCACGGCCTCTGTGTACTTCAACTCCTTTACCTGCTCTGCGCTGATGAGTTCGCCGGAGTACGGCGACCATCGTGAAGTCACTTCCTCGCGCACGCGAGCGAGGATTTCCGGGTGCGATTCAAGCAAAGTGATTGCCCAGAGAAGCGAGGAAGTGGAGGCATCCTGTGCTGCGAATAAAAAGTCGAAGAGATGGCCTCCGATATCATGGTCGTCTTTTTCCGGAGATTCCCGGAGCGTCTCCTGCATCCAGAAATCCACCAAGCAACAGGGCTCCTCGCCGGCGAGCATTCGCTCCTTGCTCATAATCACGCAGCCCGAGAGAGATTTGACGAGGCGGTCGACGGCGAGCCGAGCTCGCCGAAAAGCGAAGCCAGGTAGATCGAAGGGGAAAGACATGAGGCCGAGATTGAACAGGTTGTAATCAGAATCGAAACTTTTGCGTGCGACGGGGGAGAGATACGGCCCAACGAATACGGTCTGGGAAGTCTCCAGGTTGAGGTCGCGGCAGAGTAGACGAAGAGGAATAGCATTTTGTGTAGAAGCAAGGTCGATCCAGTTCTTTAAATGCCGCAAGATAACTTTTTGTTGTATAAGAAGGTAAGTGGAGAGTGCCCGAGGTGCGAAATTTGGGGTGATTCTACGGCGGAGGTCTTTGTGTTGTTGATCGAAGAGGTAAATCATGTTTTGCTCGCCGAAGAGTTTTTTACCGAATGGGTGACCGATGAGATGGAAAGCGTCGGGGCGAACGTTGGAGAAGACTTTGTGGGAGAGCTCAGTGGAGCTGATGAAGACGATGAAGCGGCCAACGAGGAAATTAGCGGCGAAGCCGAGGCCTGAGGATTTGGCCATGGCGGCTTGTTGCTCCCAGAAACTGGTCGGGTTTGAGATCATGGAGATAGCGCTTCCAAGAAAGGGGACGATGAGAGTGGGGCCGGGGAGAGGGCCTTTCTTCTTGAGGTAGGAGAGCTGCTGCAGGAGTATGAGGAGAGCGATTGCGCAGAAAAGGAAAGGGCTCGAAGTTGATAGAAGCTGCCATAGCGCCATTTCTTCTTTATTTCCTCGCTCTGTCTAAGCTCTTCTTCCAGAGATATATAAGAGTGGAGAACTTCTAGAAATCAAGCTGCGTCTCGGACTAGGCAGTTGAAAAAAGGGTTTAAGAAAACAGGAGGGGAAAGAGGAAGATGGGAAATGCTGAAAGAATTGAAATCTCCTTTTGTTATTTGTTCAAATTGACGCGCGGCATGTTAATTTGAATGGAAATTGGTGGAAGTAAGGGTTGCAAAAATTGAGGAAAGGTAAAACCTTGGTCAAAAAATTGCGAAGGTTGGGTAGAGATGGCCGTTGAAAGCAATGGTCGGCGTAGACATGGCGGCGGGCCGGAAATTGGAATAGACAAAGTTGTTGGCGCTAGGATAGTTGGTACAAGTCTACAGATGAAATTTCGTTATTAAATTAGTTTTAAATTAAATATTAATAAATAAACTTTTTTTTTTTGGGGGGAAAATTTAAGGGTTAATCATATCTTTAGGTTTTTTAGATGATTGGCAGCTGGATCTGTCTCACTAATATGAAGTTCTGATCTTTTGATTAATTTTATAGCTTTTAATGTATGGCATTAATTTTTAAAAAAGCTTAAAAAAACTAGCTAAAACAGAAAATATCTATGAAGATAATTTGAAGCTGAACAATGATTTGTTTGAACTGTTGATTTATATACTATATTTTATTTATTTTTTATGGCTGCCAATGAAAAAAATTGATATAGCTGAACATTAAATTTAGTTGTAGCAATAGGTTTTATATGGGCAAAGAAATATATAAGACAAAACGTATTAGACTTGGAAGAATTTCGTATTTCAGTAGTTTAAAAGAATAGATTTAGAAGAAATTATGTTTCAAGAGACCTTTTTTGGCATTAAATTACATAAAAAATTTGTAATAAATAAATGCAACACACTACATTCAAAAGTATAGAAGTTTAAATCATTATATCTTTACACTCTTATATCGATAACTCACACTTATCTAAACGCGCGTCTTTCCAAAGGGCACGACCCAAGGGAACACTTGTTGAGTCACTCAAAGTAATGCTCGCCTAAAGGAAGCATCTTTACGAGGAGCAATTGTTGGAAACAATTCATGTGCAAGCATGGGCGGATCCACCAAGGACTCAAGGTGGGCCACCCTTAAATTTTTTTAAAAAATATTTAGAGGAAATATTTTGAAATATTTTGGGTTTCTCCCCCCTCCCTAAAAATTTTTTTAAGCATCTTTGTCTATTCCCCACAAAAAAATTATTTTTTTTGCCCACCCTGAAACAAGAAGCTGGATCCGTCCTTGTGTGCAAGTAGGTATTTGTCCTTAGGGAGAACTCATGACATATGCATTTGCCATTGGAGATTCAATTAGAAGGATATAATCATTCTGCATGAGTTTGTCTAGAGAAATTGGCTAGATCGGCATTTTCCTTATAAGTGGAACTCACCCAAGAGTATTCATTGCCCTAAGCAATTGTCCTCATCTAAAGCCGTCCGCCTTTTGTGGATGGCCAAATTAGAGCTGCAGCAAGCACAAATCTTCATAATCTATGATCATGGCAGTCAGTCAAGCTTATTTTTTTAAAAAAAATATTTTATTATTTGTTTAAATAATAATATAATATTGATTTCTTTAGAGTAAGCTTAAATTATCTTTAGCTTATAAATAACCAACATTCTCTTCATGTAAGGATTGTTCCTAATTTGAAAATTACAACACACTTTATTTTCTTCTTTTATTCTTTTTAAGCTAAATTTTAGGAAGAGAAATGTTGATTTCTATTTCAGGTGCTCTCCATTTTTATAAGATATATTTTTGGGTTTAGAAGCTTGAATACACTCAATGAGACAGCTTCTCTAGAAGTTTTTGAGATTGGTTTTTTTTTTTCTATATCATTCTTTACTATTCTTTTCTTTTTCACCTTGTATTTGTTTAAGTTTTTTTTTTTTTTGGTAAAAGACTATTTAAAGATCATAGATTAAGTTTTCTATATTTAGAGTTCTCTTATCCATTAAATTAGTAAGCAAATCGTTTTTATTTTGATAAAGATTTATTTTCAAATTCAATTCATATTTGAAAGTATTAAATGAACATGTTTTAATTTATTATGCCCATTTTATGATTTAAATAGTATTATTTTTGGTGTAGCACTTAGAATTTATCCAATCACCATCAAGGGAAAAAACACATGAGCTCAAGCCATGAAGGATCTATGAGGATTAACCATGATAATTTACATATTTTTTATATTTTATAAATGTTGTATTATGTGTATATAATTTCATGTAATTTGTGTTGTAAGTGTTATATAAAATTCATATTATTGTATTTTGCTTTGATAGTTGATACGCCATCACGAATTTATCCTGATCGAGCACGAATCTCGATGCAGAATCAAGTTGGAAACATCAAAAATTAAATTCGGGATCACGTGAACTCCGATTTCAGCGAGCTTATAGTCAAACTGAGCGTCTAGGAAATACGAATCTAACGACACCAAGTTCGACCCAATCCGAGCCCAAATGGGTCAGAATCATGGACCCGAAGCACCGTTGGAAGGTTCAAACTATAATTTGGGTTACCAAACGGTCTCCGATTTTGACGAGCCTATACTCGAATCGAACGGCTCGACGAGACAAATCCAACGAGCCAAATATCACCGAATTCCAACATCACTAAGGCCCTCAAATGATCAACGAACGGTGCATGGTCATAGGATTCAGCATCGGCCGTCCATTCGATCACTCCCTATTCGCCCTTGATCTCACACCTATTTACGGGCCATGCCACTCCAAAAAATCTATAAATAGAGCCCTCATTTCTCATGAGAGGGGATCCAAGCAAGAGAGAGAAGAAGAGAAGAGAAGGAAGAAGCTCCTCCTCGACGGCTGCCGGACCACCGCAGAAGTCCCGCCGGACCACCGCAGGAACCTCGCCGGACCACCGCAGAAACCTCGCCGGACCACCACCGAAGCCTCGCCGGAGTTTCATTTCACCACTGCCTTAAGGTCCGACGTTCAGTCCCTACGTCCTGTTGAAGACCCGACGTCCTGCTTAAGACCCGACGTTCAGTCCCTACGTCCTGTTGAAGACCCGACGTCCTGCTTAAGGACCGACATTCAGTCCCAACGTCCTGCTGAAGACTCGACGTCCTGCTTAAGCCCGACGTTCAGTCCCTACTTCCTGCTGAAGACTCGACGTCCCGCTTAAGGCCCGACGTTCAGTCCCTACGTCCTGCTGAAGACTCGACGTCCCGCTTAAGGCCCGATGTTCAGACCCTACTTCCCGCTGAAGACCCGACGTCCTGCTTAAGGCCCGACGTTCAGACCCGACGTCCTACCTAAGGCCAGACCATCAACACCCGATCTTCCAAGTTACACTTGGTCTAACACCTGACTCCTTGTCTCCTACCGCCTACGGTCCTTCTGACCTATGTCGCCTACTACGGTCCGTCCGACCAACATCACTAGACAACGGTCTTTCAGACCCCAGTTTTCTATCGACTATGGTCCTTCAGGCCTTCGTCGCCTACTATGGTCCTTCCAACCTCCATCAACAAACAACAATCTTTCTGACCCCGGTTTCCTGCCGACTATGGTCCTTCAGGCCAAACAAACATGTATATGTAACTCCTACCATGAAATTCAATCTATATGATGTACATTTGCTACATCAATCCAAGGCCTTCTCCCAAGGAAGGGCCTCATTTGTAATCGACTGCAAATACTAGTGGATTCATTCAAACTGGGCCAGGCCCCGTGGTTTTTTCCCCTTTTTAGGGGTTTTTCACGTAAAAACTCTGGTGTCTCTTATGAATGTTTCACCCCCTCTCTTATCTGTTTGTGTGCTGGATCTTCGTACAATGCTAAGACGTTAAACCATATATTTCTCTACCGCCGCGAATATTCCAGGACACAACAATAGTAATCATTGTATCATGTATAATACTAGCTTAAGTTAGTAAGGTCCAACCATGCTATATTGTCTGTGTGCATGGATATGGTTTAGGCAGTTTCTAGGTGGGGACCAAGCTCGGCCCTCATTTGTACCTATTTTCCCTCTTATTTTATTTGATAGACTTGAAGACTACCTTCCCAAAGTCGATAGTGAACTTCTTTTGGATATAATAATTTAAGATTATTCTAGCCTTAATAACTTCACTAATATCCCTACTGGGCATTAACAAAAATAAAATAATGCTAGGCATTAGATTCTTGGTTTATGATAGAGCTAGAGAAATTCACTATCCTATCCTCATTTCTTTTCCAACGAGCATTTGAACCTCTATAGTTTAAGAACCAAAAGATTTCATCATAGTTTATAGGAGAGACGTAAAAGTTTCAGTATTAGCCCCCATTAAATTAGTAGTATAGGGTTTGGAAGGTCTGATTGATATCAATAAGGGTGAATAGTACCCACTTCTACCTAACAAACATAGAGTCCTTCTGAGGCTTCTTCACATTGGTGAAGAATTATTTTATGATTGGGGCAACAGTAGCATGGGATTGAGTTATATGGACATCCTAAGTTTTGTATACTATTAAGGCCTCTACTACTCTCTATGGGTTCTCAAAACCTTGCTCAAGATAATTTTGTAGAAAATATGTTATTATATCTCTCCTCAACTATAGCACTTACGAACCTCTAACTATTATAGGAGATAGATTCTTATCTCCTCCCTCAAGCAATGAGTTTTGGGGCCATTATAATGATTTGAATGGGAGCACTCACTTGAAAGAAAGTACTAAAGAGAAGGATTACTAATAAGTGTAAATGATGTGTTATTTATTATGTTATATTTATTCTATTTTTTTAGTTATTTTGTGCAGGAAATTTTAAAAAATGGCACAAAATTCTAAGTCTTACTTAGCTCTATGGTGTAGGACAAATCAATGCCATAGTGCCATCAAAGGAACTATCGCAGCGCCACAATATTGACATTGTGACGCCAACATCTCTATTGGATAATTACTCGATGTTAGAATGGTTAGCTTTGCAGCACTATGCTCTATATTTTCCAATGTAACAATGTCATAATCTATCATGCCTCGACGACAAAATTACCATTCCGGCACCACAACATTCAAAAGTCAGGAAGGCAATGGCTTAGCAGTTGTAACTTCAAAATGATATGATCTGTCATTGAAAAGATAAGACTATTCACTAAGTAACTGATTCACATTAGAAAATGCTATGGCGGAGCCAAAACAATAATGCAACTGTGTTTGTTCATTTGTTTGCAACAGTGTTAGTTCATTTGTTTGTGGCAGCAGTGCCGACCTTTCAAGCACCGCAGTGCCAGTTGCTTAATTTGTATTTTCTTATAAATAGTCATTATGTTATATTTATTGTAAATTTCAATCACTTGTTTAATTTTAGTAAATTTTAGAGTACTTATCTGAATCTCTTTTAGTGTGACAAATAAAGAAATTTATGGAAGTACTTGTTACAGTCATTAGAGTGTTTAGATCATATTTTTTTGATGAACTCCATACATTTAGGAAGGAGTGTAGAGGAGATACATTGATCCTAAAGTTAAAATATATTTTTATAATTATCTCACTCTTTATTTAATGCACATAATAGCCATATGTGTAGTTAAAACCCCATGTGATGTATAGCCTATACATAGGAATGAAAGAACAATCTGGAATATTAAAAAGTATGTTTACATACCTAGACATAAGATATCAAATATGCTAGGTTCTCAAAAAGATAATAAAATTGTGGGATGTCATCAGATATCTTTTTCACCCCTACAAGCTAGACAAAGATCTAGGGATATATATTCTCTGAATCACATTGCACATAAGAATTTCATTAGGAAAGATATAAAATTTTCATTCGTTAATCCAAAATACTTAATTATTTATATATTATTTAAATATTTTTATTTAGTGATTGAATCTTAGTAATAAATAATTTTTTGTTGGATAATTTTGTAATTAGATTAAATAGTAATAATTGATTATTGATAGACATACTTCCTCATGGGTTAGATATTTTATTCTATCACTTTATTACTTGATCCAGCACATATATTTACATATATTAAGTGAAGTTTATTATTTTATATCAAAGAAAATCTAAGCATTATTAAGGAGATAGAGTCTTAAACATTTTCTATATTCAATGTTACACTCTACCATATCACCAACCATCAAGTTTTTGGCACCATTTGCCAGGAAATTAATTCACCTTTTATAAAAGTTCACATATATTGTTGAATTTATTGCATAATTAGACTTATTTATATTGTTTATTTTATATGTTTTTTATGATTGCATATTTATTATTGCATTATTTGCTGCCTAAAATTATTTTGCATTATATTTTATGATAATTATTAAAGTTATAACCTAAATATTAATGAATTTAATTATTTATATAAAATATTCAGCACCGCAGTGCTTATTATTTAAGCCTACAGTGTTCAATCACTTAAGTTAAAAGTGTGCACATGCCAAAAGTTGGAAGTACATTGTACATTTATAACTTTAAGTAATAAAGTTAGGTGAGTGCCACAACATAATTATCATGTGCCACTACGTTATTAAGTATCATAATTGTTTCACTTATAGCACCACAACGATTCACAGACTTAAGTGTCACGACATTAACACGTGTCATACCATTGCAATGGCCTGTCCCAAAATGACTCCCTAATTTCTAAAAACTAGCACCGATGAACTATGTGGCCTAAATCACTGCAGCACTTGTCGGGTGACCATTTTGTCATTTTGTTTCTACATGCAATACCACAACATTGTATTTTGTAGCATCGCAACACTTCATCGTGTTATAAGTAAGGGAATAGTTTTTCATTTCATTCAACACCTTCCAGTTCCTTCAAACTCTTCTCTTTTCTTTGAAAACTTCTCAAGATGAATGGATTCTAAGATGTTTGGTAAAAAAATATATTCTTCCTATATTAATAAGATATGATTTATTTCTACAGATGCTGAATCTAAATATGTTGACTCAGTTATAAATAAATAATTGATTATAGAATAAGGTTTTCATATTCCAACTCTACTCATTTTGTAAATCATAACAAGTAGAGGCTGGAAAGATTTTGTGAAGAACCATATGCTACCATTATTAATATTTTTCATGAATTTTTTACAAATGGAAAAGAGGTGGTAGATAATAGATGTTATGTTTGGGGTTCAGGTCTCTTTTGATTCTTTAATTATTAACAAGATTTACTGACATAGAGACTTTGAATTTGATGAGTATAATGCTTTCATTTATACACTTATAAATCATGATGACATCTTGAATGTTTTATGTGGATCTAATAGTGGAGCATATTGGTAGAAGAAATATAATTAAATTATTAATTTCCCCACTTCCTTTATGACCCAAACCTTCAGAGCTTAGTATTTTTTTTATTTATGTCTGATTGTTGCGCATTCATAATATTATGATCACTCATGATAGTGCCTTATTGAATTATTCAATTCAAATGGGGTATTTTATTGATGTAAATAAACATATATTTTCATTTCTTATATACATTATTAGGGGTACAACATCTGTTAGGTTAGAGAATTCCTCACTTGTTTATGTTTTGTGTATATCATCTACTATTAGGGGGGGGACATAATGAAAAACAATTATTCCCTATTCAAGCTCTCACAAAAAGAAAGATAATGAGTTTTAAGCAAGCAGGAAAAGATGAGGAAGGTGATTTCAATTAGCCAAGATTATCTGGTAGACTAGGAAGCAACAACAATATTAGGAGTTCTAGAGCTCCTAAAATAAAAATGATTCACTTGTTGTTATGTTTAAGAGTAGAAATTTTGTGGAGCATCCTGAACAGCTTGAGTTCCCCTCTGCACCTACCTACCAACAATTTATGTGGGAGCCTAGAGATAAGGGTCATCATGATAATGATGATAAGGATGAGGAAGACCCTAATTCAGAGGGTATGAGTTATTTTTCTTTTGTTTGAGAGAGAGAGAGAGAGAGAGAGAGAGAGAGAGAGAGAGAGAGAGAGAGAGAGAGAGAGAGAGAGAGAGAGAGTTTGGAGGAAAGTTTTATTGGGTAATATATTTATTTTATTTTTATATGTTGTGTTGGTATGGTTTGGCTGAAGACTTAAAACATAACACTTATGGGAGGAAACCCATTTAATATGCTTTACATGGTTCATAGTGCACTAGTTATCTTGTAACCTTTGTTATGTTATGCTAAGTTGTCATATATTTTATGCGTCTTTTACCATTTATTTGAAAGCATGTATAGTGTTAATTGTTATTTGTACTTTTTATTTATATTTTATTGAAATTCCTCTCATTCTTATTATATTTTTTATTCTAATTATTTAATTAACCTTATTAAAAATGATAATTAAAAATTATATAAAAATAGGATAATAATAAAATCCTATATCATATTTAAAATGAACACTATTTATATTTCATAAAGTGTAAAATGTAATAATTAACTAATTTAGACCTTTTAAGTTCTGCTTTAATTTGAAATTATAAGTTTCACCTTTATGTATTATATTTTGAAATAAAAATGAATAATTAGAATTAAAAATTATATATTATTAGATTAAAATTAGAAATTATAAGTAACCCAAATTTAGAATTGATAATCTTATCGTCTTTGCTAATAACTGAGCCCGACTAACTTTTGCCTTCTTTACTGCTTCATGTTTCTTCTTTGTTTTAGTTGTGTATATTTAGCTTTGACCTTTGTAGGACTTGCATGTATCCATCTTTTTGTAAATGAATTTATTTCCTTTAAAAGAAATCCTTACATTAAATTATTAAGATTGTAAAAGGGCTCAAAGTAAAAATTAATATTCAAAATCATTACCTATGTACTCCATATATATATAACAAAGGGGAGCTATGAAGATGATTCTAACATAGAAGAAAAAGAGAAGACGAGTAAATTCAAAAATTGGTATAAGTCAAAAGCTCAGAATTCGATTGCATTCTTATACTTAAATTCATAAAAAAAAAAAAACTAGTACAAATGATATGAACTAATACAAATTTTAATTTTAACTACTAACATATCTAATTAGTATACTACTTATTCACTTTAAAATTCATAAAATAATAATTAAATTTATAGCCTATGAATTCAAATTTAGCAAAATAAGGATGGATAATTAGTATAATTATTTGTTTTTTTTTTCTAAACTAGAATTATAATCTTATTCATTTTTACTACTTCTAAACTGTGATATATTAACCTATATTTTAGCACTTTCAAATTATCAATTTTTTACTTTGATTAATTATTTAGATTATTAGATACTAAAGAGGATTAATCTTATTCATTTAGATTATTAATTTTTTACTTTCAAATTATCAAACTGTGTAGACCATATTGGATTTTTGTTTAGCTTATGATTTTTTAATTGCTAATACTTTATTTAAGAAAAGGAATGAGCATCTCATCACTTATAAAAATGGATATAATACAACCCAGATTGACTATTTTCTTATTAGAAAATCAAATCGTTTAGATTGCAAAGATTGTAAAGTTATTCCGAGTGAAAATTTATGTACCCAACATCGATTATTAGTTTTGGACTTTAAGATAAAGGGGCATAAAATAAAAAAAAGTAAGTAAAACAATTTTATAGGATTAAATGGGGGCTTTTAAAGAATATTAACAAAAATATTTTTGGAAATAAGATTTTAGATCTTAAGATTTTGTCTGTGCATGAGGATGCTAATATTATGTGGGAAAAAGTGGCTAGTGATATTAAGAATATTGCAAAAGATGTCCTTGGAGTATCAAAGGGAAAAGCTCCCAATAGTAAAAATAGTTGGTGGTGGAATCCTAATGTGCAAGAAAAAATTAATAATAAGAAGCTTTGTTATAAAAATTGGTTTAATTTTAAAAATTCTGATAATTGGGAAATATATAAAGTGGCTCGTAAGGATGCTAAGAAAGCAATATGCGATGCAAAGACATTAGCTTTTAGTGATTTATATAATAGATTAGATACTAAAGAGGGAGAAAAGATATATGTATAAGTTAGCCAAACAAAGAGATAGGAGTAGTAAGGATTTAGTTCAAGTGAAGTGTATTAAAGATGAAGATCAAAAAATACTTTTCTTAGAAGATGATATTCAACAAAGATGGATGAGATATTTTGCTAAACTTTTTAATGAAGATTCTGATAATAAGATTGACTATAGTGACCTTAGCACCCTAGATGAAAATAAAGATTTATGTTTTTATCGACGTATTAGTAAATCTGAAGTTAGAGAGGCTTTAAAGAAAATGAAGGGTGGAAAAGCTGTTGGACCTGATGATATTTCAATAGAGGTATGGAAATGCTTAGGAGATGAAGGAATTTTCATGGCTTACTAAACTTTTTAATACTATTTTGAAGACTAAGAAGATGCCAGATGAGTGGAGAATGAGTGTGTTAATTCCTATTTTTAAGAATAAAGGTGATGTACAAGATTGTGCGAATTATAGAGGTATTAAGTTAATGTGTCATACTTTAAAACTATGGGAGCGAGTTTTGGAGCATAGGTTGCGGCGTGATACTAATGTTTCTCAAAATCAATTTGGATTCATGCCGGGTAGGTCGACTATGGAAGCCATACATTTATTAAGAGGTTTGATGGAGAAATATAGAGAAAATAAGAATGATCTACATATGATATTTATTGATTTAGAAAAAGCATATGATAAAGTTCCAAGAGAAGTGCTATGGAGAGTTCTTGAAAAGAAAGGAGTCAATAATGCTTATATTCAAATCATTAAAGATATGTATGCAGGAGCTATTACTTGTGTTCAAACACAAGGTGGATTGACCAAGTATTTTCCCTATTTCGGTTGGGTTACATCAAGGATCAGCCTTAAGCCCATATCTTTTTGCTTTAGTCATGGATGTTCTCACTAGACATTTGCAAGAGGATGTACCTTGGTGTATGCTTTTTGTTGATGATATTCTTCTTGTTGATAAGACTAGAGAGGGAGTTGAAGGTAAACTTGAATTATGGAGGTCAACTTTAGAGTCTAAAGGTTTTCGCTTGAGTAGATCTAAAACGGAATATATGGAGTGCAATTTTAGTAGTAATAGACCTAGTGAGGGGATTGTGACTTTGGGCGATCAAGTCATTAATAAGAGTACACGTTTTAGATATCTTGGATCTATTGTTCAGAGTGATGGTGAAATAGATGGGGATATTATCAGCAGAATTCAAGTTGGATGGTTGAAGTGGAGGAATGCATCGGGCTTATTATGTGATAGAAATGTACCCCTCAAACTTAAGGGAAAATTCTATAAGATGGTAGTGAGGCCTGCAATGCTTTATGGTGCCGAATGTTGGCCTTTAAAAGAGAAGCATAATACTAAGTTAAGTGTGGCAGAGATGAGGATGCTCAGGTGGATGAGTGGCTTTACCCTTAGAGATAGGATACGAAATGAGCATATACGTGAAAAGGTTGGAGTAGCTCCAGTAGAAGATAAGATTAGAGAAAGTCGCCTTAGATGGTTTGGTCACATAAAACGGCGGCCTTGCGATGACCCGGTTAGGAGAGTAGAGGTATTAGATTTGACTTATGTTAAGAAAGGTAGGGGTAGACCTAAAAAGACTTGGTTAGAAAATATTAGGAATGACCTTTCTTTATTAGATTTAAACGAGAATTTGACTTTTAATAGGACACAATGGAGACAAAGGATTCATGTAGCCGACCCCACGTAGTGGGATAAAGGCTTGATGTTGTTGTTGTTGTTGATTAATTATTTAATCAAAATTACAATATTTTTATTTTCTTGAGAACAATCAAGAATTTATGATGGAGAAAATTTGATAAGTGTAAATAATGTTTTATTTTATATGTTATATTTTCAATGAAAAAGTATTATTTTAGTAGTGTTGTGAAAGAAAAAATATAAAGAAGCATAAAATTCTAAGTCTCATCTAGCATTGCGACATCAGTCAAATCAAATTCCGCAACACCATCTAAGGCACCACCGGAGTGCCACAACATCTATATTGCAGTGCCAACTTCTCTATTGGATAGTACCACGACGTTAGAATGGTTAGGTTTATAGTGCCATGATCTTTATCTTACAACGTAGCAGCTTCATAATCTATCATGCCTTGACACTAAATTGTCATTCTAATGCCATAGCATTTGAAAGTCAGTAGCGCCATAGTGTAGCAATTATAACATTCAAAGGACACGACATGTTAGAAAAATGATGCAACTATTCATTATGTAATTGATCCACATTAATAAGCACTGCGACAGAGCCAAACTAGTAGCACAGGCAGCGATGATAATTCATTTATTTGGCTCAACAGCACTGACCTTTCAAGAGCTGTAGTATCAGTTGCTTACTTTGAGTTTTTTTATAAATAATTATTGTGTTATGTTTGTAGGAGAGTTTAGTCACTTTTCTTATTTTAGTAAAATTTGAAGTACTTCTCTGAATCTCTCTTAGGGTGACAACTAACGAAATTTATAGAAATACTTGATATAATCATTAGAGTCTTTAGTCCAATTTTCTTTGAGCCACTCCATACATTAAGGAAGAATGAGTGTAGAGGATATACATTAATCTTTCCCAGCGATACCATTCTGTTGTATTTTTTGTTCTTCTATGATTTTAAAGAAAATGAATTTTTTTGTCTTTTCTTCTATGTCTGGCTAATTCTTTAGTTTTGGATTGATGATGTAGAGAATACTAATAAAAATTATTGTGCTCTAAAGTTTAAAGATATTTTTAATATTATTCTGCTCTTTATTTAATTCACATAGTGGTCATATATATAGTTAAAACCTATTGTGATATATACCCTCAACGGAGGAATGCAAAAATATTTAAGAATATTAAAATAGCTGATATGTCACCAAAAATTATCTTGATCGGGCACGAATCTTGAGGCATAATCAAGTTGGAAACTTCGGAAATTAATTCAGAGAACATTCAAACTCCAATTTAAGCAAACTTATAGTCGAACTGAGCATCTCAGAAAGGCGAGCCCAACGACACTAAATTCGACTCAATCCGAGCCCAAACGAGTCCAAATCAAAGACCCAAAGCGCAATCTGAAGGTTCAGAACATAATTTGAATAATCAAACAAACATGACATGCCTATAGTCGAATCGAGCGGCTCGACGAGACAAATCCAACGAGCCCAAGATCACTGAATTTTGATATCATTAAGGCTTTCAAATGACCATTAAACGGTCCATGATCAAGGGGATCAATATCGACCATCCATTCAAACACTCCCACTTTGGCCTTGATCCTCCATGTATTTACATGTCATGCCACTCTCAAAAAACTATAAATAGCCCCCACTCTTCTCATGAGAGGGGAGGAGAAGAAGGAAAGGAAGGGAGGAGTTTGGGAGCTCTCTTGCCACCGACCACCGCCGAAGTTCTTAGCGACCACCGCCGGAGTTCCTCCCGATCACCGCCAAAGTTCTTCCCAACGACCGACGGACTTCTGCCAGTCCGTCGACCACCGCCGGACATCCACCATGTCGACTGCCGCCGAAGTTCTTCCCGACCACCGCCGGAGTTCTTCTCGACCACCGCTAGAGTTCTTCCCAACCATTGACGGACTTCTGCCAGTCCGTCGACTGCCGTCGGACATCCACCAGTTTACCGAACACCGTCGGACTTCCGCCTGTCCGTCAACCATTGTCGGACTTCTGCTTGTTCGCCGATCATCACTGGAATTCTTCCTGACTGGATTCAGAGTTCTTTTCGACCACCGATGGACATCAGCTAATCCTCTTAATAACTATCATCCGATAGTGATCATCCTGACCCCTGTTGCCTACCGATTATGATTCTTCTGACCTCTATCGTAATACAACGGTCTTTCCAACTTCCGTTGCCCGTCGACTACATTCCCTGCCGACTAGGGTTCTCCTGACCTTCGACTTCGGTCCTTCTGACCTATTCAATCTTCGTCGCCCTCCAACAACGGTCCTTCTGACCTATGTCGCTTGCCGACTACGGTCCTTCCGACCTTTGTCTCCGTACAACAGTCCTTCTGACATATGTTGCTCACCGACTATGATTCTTCCGACCCCCGCACCCGTCGAATATGGTTCTTCTAATATACTTCGCTCACTAACTATGGTCTTTCCATCGACACAAATATATCAACACTGATTCTTCCAACTCCTACTATACAATACATTCTATATGATGTATATTTGCTACTTCGATCCAAGGCCTTCCTCTTAAGGAAGGGCCTCATTTGTAATCAATTGCAAGCATTAGTGGATTCATTCAAACTGGGCCAGGCCCCGTGGTTTTTTCTCCCTTTTTAGAGGTTTCCACGTAAAAACTCTGGTGTCTCTTATGAATGCTACACCCTCTCTTTTTTCTGCTTGTGTGCTGGAGCTTCGTACAAAGCTATGGTGTTAAACTATATATTTCTCTACCGTCGGGAATTTTCAAGGACGCAACAATAGTATTTTTGCATAACTAGACATAGAATGAAAAATATGTTAGGTTCTTAAGGAGATGATATAACTGTAGGAGTTAGATATCTTTTTCACCTTTATAAGTTCAATGAAGATCTAGGAATACATATGCTCTGAATCACATTACACATAAAGATTTTATTATGAAAGATATACAATTTATATTCATTGGTCCAAAATACTTTATTTACATTGTATCTATTATTTAACTATTTTTATTTAGTGATTGTGTCATTATAACAAATAATTTTATTTAAGTAGTATAATTTTGTAATTAAAGTAAACATTAATAGTTGATTGCTAAAAAGCATACTTCATCGTAGGTTCGACACTCTACTTGCGTATATTAAGTGAGATTTGTTATTTTATATTAAAGAAAATTTAAACATTGTTTAGGGGAGATAGATCATTGAGTAATTTTTATAATTCAAAATTACACTCCACCGTATCACCCACCATCACTTACAAGGGTGAATGAAATAAATCAACCAACTAGCTAGCTTATAAAATATAATTGTTATCACAATGCTAAACATGATAGTGCTTTTACCTTGATGAATTTTAGTCATGCTAGCTTAATAACAAGCAATATGACATTGAAGTCAGATAACACTATGGATTTAAGCTTTGGAACAAGAGAATATGATTTTTTAACATCCCACCACCCCGACACTCAACATGTATTTGCATTGCGACGCTCAAACATACCACAACTGCAGTGCTTTAACTACCTTAATAATTATTTTTATTTTGTGTTATGGCACTAAGTTCTATATTGTTGCATTCTAATGGTTTCCAAAATTCCATGAACTCAATACTAGGACGTGATGAGGGAAATTTCACATAACGGAGCTAGGTTCTTGTTGTGATGTTGTGTTATTTAATTTTTTTTTTTTTTTTTTTTTTGAAATTGAGATATTGTTATGATGCTTATGCTATCAGGGTTGTGGCAGTTTGGTTGATTTTCTTATACAAGATCCTTACATAGGATATAGTCTGTCACTTGATTAAGAACATGTATAAAACATAAATTATACCTAACTAAGTAACTTTTAATCACATACATGAATATCATTCACATGCAAAAATTCTATCCATGATGAACCAACTCCCAATAAGCGTTAAGTTTATAGTATTCTTGCCAGACTATACAAAAATTCTATCCATGATGAACCAACTCCACCAAACTCATGAGGAGATCTATATCCCCTCTTAAATATTACTACAATCTCTAACATCTGACTTTGAAAAATTGAGTGGTATTATTATCGTTAATATCTACAACACTATAAGGATATAACATGACAATAGTGAATGGTGCTGAACACCTAAACTTTAACTTCCCAAGAAATAACTTAAATATTGAATTATACAAAAGCACTTCCTTTCGAGGATCAATTCCTTCATAACAAGCTTATGATCATGCCATTTTTTAATTTGTTCCTTATTTAACTTATCATTTTCATAATCATTATTTCTAAACTCTTCCAACACATTCAATTGTATTAGCCTTTTCTTCTCAACATCCTTAAGGTTACAATTTATTTCTTTCACCATCCAAAATGCTTTATGATCTAACTCTAAATGTAAGTGACAAGCTTTTCAAATAATTAGCCTATATGGAGACATGCTAATGAGGGATTTGAATGAAGTCATGTAAGTCCTTCGTATTTGGACTCATAGTCTTTTATAAAATTCTTTTGATCTCCCTATTACTTATCTCAGCTTGGCCACTAGTTTGTGAATAATAACTAATTACTCCTATGCTTGATTCCATATTTCAAAATTAGATTCTCTACTCTCTTGTGGTAAAATGGCTCCTCTCATCATTAATGATGACTCTTGATACATCAAATCTTCAAATGTTTTTTTTTTTTTTAATATTTAATCGCTACTTGAACATCATTTTTGGGTGTTACTACTCTCTCAATCCACTTTGATATGTAGCCTATTTATAATATTAAATAAAAAAGATCGATGCATGAAGTCTACTCCCAAAACATCAAAGATCTCAACTTCTAACCTAAAATTAAGAGACATTTGATTTCTTTTTAAAATATTCCATCACATCATTCATTTTAATTCTTTTGATCATAAACTATTCTTTACAACTATAAACACGTCAGTAATCTTATAAAGGAGTGAACCCTATGCTCGTTGGATTCTTGTTTTAATATGCTCACTTTGACTACAAATACATAAAATTCAAAGATATTTTAATCTTTCTTCCATTAATCTCATCATATTCCTTTAATCAATCTTTAAAATTGGAGTCAATTTCATAATTTTTCTTAAACAACGTTCCAACTCAACATTTCCTTGAGATTTGTATGCCAATAGAAGATTCTACGCCCCAAAATATAGAAGACCAAATTGATAATCTTAAAGACAAAATAATACATTTTTGCTTCATTGCGTCACCATTTATCTCTGCCTACAATGGTATATAAGATTTTTCCAAAGTTCAATTCGGAAGATCGCATTAAATATTTGAAATCGTAGGGGATTATGAGTTGAATGGCCGTAAGAACCATTCAAGTAATCAGCGGTTTCTTCAGAAATATTTTCCATTTTCCAGTCAAATTTGGAAGGCAATTTATGACCTTCAGCTTTCCGGTATTGACTTTACCATAATGTGGAAAGAGTAATAGACCTTTCATTCGGATGGTTGACTTTGAAAAAATTTATGATGTAATATTTTAAAATAAATTATAAAATAAATTAAAAAAAAATCTAGAGATAAAATAAAATTTGAAATTTCAAAAATTAAATCGGAGATCATATGAACTCCAATTTTAGCAAACTTACAATCGAACTGACCATCTCAAAAATGCAAACCCAACAACACAAAATTCGACTCAATCCGAACCCAAATGACTCTAAATCAAAGACTGAAAGCATATTTGGAAGGTTTAAATCATAATTTGGATTATCAAATGGTTTCCAAATATGACATGCTTATAGTCGAATTGAGCGGCTAGACGAGACGAATCCAACGAGCCTAAGATTGCCAAATTCTGGTATCTCTAAGACATTTAAATGTCCAATAAACGGTCCACGATCAAGAGATTTAAGATCGACATTCCATTCAAATCACTACCAATTTAATTCCCTATTCATTTACATTTTTTTCTTGGTTGATATTAGATTAATTATGTATTGATTCGATCTTAAATAGATTTTATGATTTGTATTTGTGCGAAGAGATTTTTAATATAACGTATTTAGTTAATATATTGAACTCGTTCTAGCCGTAATGAAGTGATTTGAAGATTGGAAGTCATTTTGTGAAGAAAAAAATAAACTAATTCATTATCAAAGTTTTATCATTTTTAAAACTGACTATTTTGATCTCAAGTCCGGATGTAAAAATTTGAAGGAAAATTTTTTAAAAAATAATTTAGGCCCCCCTAAATACATTTTCTAGCTCCTAATATTTATTTTTTTCCCTTAATTAATTGTAGGGTAGCCAATGAATTTTGTTATGCAATCCGCGAACAAAAATCTCTCAAGCTCTAATTAACTAATTAGTATGCATGCATTTTTTTTAAATCAATGCTTAGCACGCATGTACGTGTGTGGAATACCTTAAATAAATGTGCAAGTCATGTATGAGAGTGCAAACACGAGTAAGAATTCAAAACTGTATTTTACAACTTTTTTTTTTTGAAAAATAAATAAATTTTATGCAACCTTTTGGCAGTTTTAACTGCCACAATACTATATATCTGTGGCGGTTAAAATCACCATAATTATCTACGAAAATTATTGTTTAGTTTCTATAGTGGCGGTTAAAATCAGAACAAATCTGCCATATTGTGGCGGTGAAAAATGATGTTATACATAGTACTTTCGAAAATCTATCCAGCGGTCTTGAAACCGTTGCGAAATATCGTTACAATGTATTGTAATTACATTGGTCTTACAGTGATTTTTAAACCACTGTAAGAAATATTGTGGCGATGAAAACAACTTGGAAAGCCCGTTCTTAGTGTCTCAATAGCCCTTTTTTATTGTGAATGGACAGTAATGTTATACGTAGCACAATGAAAAGAAGTAACGACATGAACGAAGTAAGAAAAAAAAATTATGCATATTTAATAGGAGAAGTACGGGCGTTAGTGATTTCTTTTTTGTGCAGAATGGTTGAAATCTAAAAAAAAAAAGGGTATAATTGAAGGATTTACCCATTTTCCTACACATTTGAGTAGATGATTTATTGACGATACTCAATCTCCCTAATATCGACACCTTCCACTAAGAGGTACAATATTTGAGTAGATATGTAGATGAAGAATATTTGTTCAAGGTGGGACTATATACTCAGGTAGGGAGATCACATGTTCGTACGCTAAAGAAGTCTACCAAAGTTTTAGAGGAAGTTATTCAATCTTTAAATGCTCATCCTAAATGATCAGGGAATGAGGGTGATCCATAGACATTTAAGAGAAAAGGAGTGGATGAGATTTTGATAGTCAATAGTAAAGGTCACCATGTCTCTCCATGCAAGTCACACATTCCAGATGATGTTTTGCAACATTAATATATTTTCCATCGACGGATAGAAGAGTTGGTGAGTTTGCATTCTCTATATTGCTTTGTCTTTTTGCATTCTCATAAGAATATGTCCCTTACTAAGCTTTACTTATTATTTCAATTGGTTCAAGACATGGATCTTAAAATTAAATTGACTAAGACCTTAGATGTCTAGAATAATGAATTTGTGAATGTCAAGTATATATAGAGAGAGTACAAGAAGAAGTATGATAGCAAGATCAGGGAGATGAAGGCTGTGGAGTAGCATCTAGCAGAGTATAGGGAAAAATTGACTATTATGAAAACTTCAGCCTCTTTATAGAATCAGAAGATAGACTATCTATATATTGAGTTGGTGGATGCACATGCAATAATCAAACAATATGTTAAAGATCAACAGGGCCTTGAGGAGATGATTACAACCATTCAAAATGAGAATAATAGGCTCTAGAGTTTGTTGTCTGAGAAGGAAGCCATGTCCAAGTTAGAATATTCACCTTTCAGAGTTATAAAAGAATTCAAAAAGTTTGTTTCATTCAAGATGATCGTCCATGATCAGATTTAGGAAGCTCATGATCACTTATATGATATGGAGGCGAAGGCCTTAGAGTTGGAGTGTATGGAGGAAGGCTTCATCAGAGGCTTTTCTAAAGGGCATTCATCTGGTGCAATGTAAGACTGGAGGGGAGATCGAGGGTTTGACACCTAGCCAGGCTTCTAGTGACTCTTCCTCAGATTCTGATTGTGATAACATAGAGAGTGAGTTGTAAATGACCTTTTCCCTTGAGGAGGATGATGATATTAAAATTTTATAGTGTTATTCTATTATTGATTGTACCACTTTATATGTTTTAGTGATGATAATATGTATTTGGTGTTGATATTTTTATATGATGTATATGATATGTTCAGTGATATATTAAAATGTTATTGGTGTTCTTTTCTTTTTTTTTTCTCATATACATATAAAATTTACTCAATTTTATTTTAATTTGGATGGTGAGAAATATTTTAGTGGGGTCTCTAGACTTGTGCAAAAGTGAGAGACATCCTCCTTGGATGTTTTGACCTATATAAGATTATTAATCAAAATATTTGCTTGATGATATTTAACCTGTATGAAAGAGGTCAGATCAAAACCTTCTAGGATTAATCATCTAATAATTTGATACTCAAGACATCCTCCTAGGATGTTTGACCTATATGAGATTATTAGTCAAAGTATTTTCTTGATGACATTAACCTGTATGGAAGAGGTCGGATCAAATCCCCTTAGGATTGATCATCCAGTGATTGAGATACAATATAAATTTTGTATTCCTCAAATCATGAATAAAGAGGTTAGATTCTTTGCTGGTTTTTTATCCTTTTATAGGAGGAGATAATATCAGAATAAAGTGGACATCACATTACTATATTATATAAGATAGTACAACAGTTCCCTAGTATAACTTAGGGATATAAGAGCTAAAAGAGTTTTAAAATAATTAATATTAAAGGGATAAATACAATGTAAAGCTAACTTTCATAATAAACAACAACAACATCAAGCCTTTATCCCACTACGTGGGGTCGGCTACATGAAACCTTTTTCTCCATTGTGTCCTATAAAGCTAACTTTCATAATAAAAAAAAGGAATAAATACAATATCAACATAACAATATAGAAGGGATACATATGAGAATGACATAATGATTTGGGAGAAAATATATAATACAAGATAAATAGTACTATCATCACATATTGATAATACTTATGAAGGTTTCCAACATTTCAAGTTCAGAGGAGCAACTTCCCATTATCATCCTTCAGTTTGAAGGTGTAAGGCTTGACCATATTTTCCATAAAATAAGGACACTCCCATAGGGGAGAGAGTTTGTATGTTGGTGTCCCTTTCCAACTGCCTCGGTGCTGTGCAAAACTAGATCCCCTATTAAGATATAATGAGGTTTCACCGTTCGGTTGTAGTGATGAGCAACTCTTTAGTGATATACGACGACTCGAAGTGAGGCTACATATCTTATTTATGAGAGGATATCCAATTTATTTCTGAGCTTCTCCTTGTTGTTACTAAAGATGAAAGTCTGAACTCTATTTCTTCGGACTCCATTATCAACCGTTATGACTACTTCCATATCGAAGCAAAAATTGTATGGGGTTTCTCTTGTAGGAAATTTGTGGTGGTTTGATAAGCCCAGAGGATATTTGGGAGTTCTTTAGTCCATTGCCCTCTAGCCTTCCCTAGACATGCCTTCAGTCCTTTTCAAAATTATCTGGTTTGTAACCTCCATTTGCTCATTTGCCTAAGAATGGGCAAAAACTGTGTGGACTAGCTGAATATGAAAATTCTTACTACAAGTTATAAAGATTTTCCAGTAAATTAGCTCCCTTTTTTGGTGATGACCCTTATAGAAATACCAAAATGATAGATTATATTCTTCCACATGAACTGTTTTGCATTGGCTTCAGTAATCTTCACTAGAGGTTCTTCCTCCACCCATTTAGTGAAGTAATCTACAGCCAAGATGATGAATTTTCATTGTCTAGTGGCTGTAGGGAAGGCTCCCATTATATCAATTCCTTTCTAGGCAAAACACCAGGGGATCTAAAGTGATGTAAGATCTAGAGCGGGTGTATGGGTAAGATTGAAATGCAATTAACTATTTTTGCACTTTTGAGTGAACTCAAAAGCGTCATATTTCATTATAGGCAAATAAAATCCCTATCCTCCTAGATGTTATCTACGTACTCCTGAATGAACTTCTCAGAGAGTGTAATCAGCTTCTAAAAGGTGAGAGACATTTGAGGTTTTGTCCAGTGAAGGCTCATTTATACAAATCGCGACTAATAATAGTGAAATTTGCTTCTTGTCTCTGAAGCCGTGTTGTAGCCATGGGGTCTTCAGGCAACACTCCATCCTATAAAAAGAATAATATGGGCTCGATCCAAAAATCCTTTCTTAGTTCATTAATTGATTGTATGACTCACAAACCTTGGATACTTAGAAAGTAAATCTGTTTGATGTGCTTCCACTTATAGTTATATCCCATCATTAATGTGGAAAGTTTAGAAAGGGCACTTACTTGTGTGTTTTGCTCTTGGAGAACATGGATGATCATATCGTCTTTTATATGTGCTAAGAGCAACTTTATGATTTTGTAGTATTGGACCAGTTGCTGGTTATGGATGTCAAACTCCCCATCCACCTAATAGGGGACTAATTGCTAATCAATGTGGATAACCATGTTTGCACCTCATAGTCGATTGCTAGCCTCAGTCTGGAAATAAATGCCTCGTACTCGACTATGTTATTTATTGCAGGAAATTTAAGTCAGAGCCTGTACTCAAGAGTAACATTCTACGGAGAGATCAAAATAATTCTTTCTCTAACACCAAAACTTCTAGAAGCACGATCAATATATAAAGTCTAGCATATCAGAGAAGGATAAGCTCTTAGTGTCTTGTTAGATACAAGAATGGTGCATTCAATTATAAAATTGGTAAGTGCCAAAGATTTGATATCGGGTCTAAACAAGTACTGAATGTCAAACTCTCCTAGTTCCATAGACCACTTGATTAGTCTACCATATGCTCTGCCTTTTGTATGATACTTCTCAATGGCAGATTTGTGTAGAATCTGATTATTTGAGCTTGAAAGTACGGGCGTATTGTCCTAGCGGTGTAAACTAACACCAAAGATATTTTATCTACTAGTGGATAACGTCCTTTTATTTCAGATTAGGTCTTACTGACATAAAAGATGGGGTGTTGTACAATATTTTCTTCTCGAACCAAGACCAAACTGATTGCCTGGGTAGAAATAACCAAGTACAAATATAACTTTTCTCCATGTATTAGTTTGGAAAGTAGTGGCACAGATGCCAAATAATTTCATATCTATTCAAAAGGCTTCTTGGCATTCATCTATCTATTGAAATCCTGAAGTACAAGCACCTCTGTGTATCTTGAAGAATGGAAGATATTTATCTCCTAAGCGGGATATGAAGCGAGATAATACTGCAATACTTCCATTCAGTCTCTAGACTTCTTTGATATTCCTTGGGGGCACCATGTCCGTTAGTGACTTAATTTTTTTTAGATTGTCCTCAATCCCTCGATGGGTTATCATCAACCTTAAGAAATTTCTAGAGCCGACTCTAAAAGCACACTTGGCAGGATTGAGTCGCATGTTGTAATGTTGTAGCAGGTGGAAACACTGATCTAAATCAAATAAATATTTTAATTTTTTAAGACTTTTCACTATCATTTCATCGATATATATTTCTATAGTATGCCCAATAAAGTTTTTTAAAACTATATTCACAAGGCGCTGATATATTGCTCTAGCATTTTTTAGCATGAATGGCATGACTAGATAATGTATAACCCCTTAATTATTTGAAAATTCATTTCCTCATCATCTATAGGATCCATCTTTATTTGATTATACTCGGAGTAGGCATCTATAAAGCTTAACATTTTATTTTTGGAGGTGGTGTCAACCAACTGGTCAATACAAAGAAGTGGAAGACTATCATTTGGGTAGAATTTGTTGAGATATGTATATTCTACACACATTCTCCAAGATCCAATTGCTTTCTGTACCATGATGATATTCGTCAACCAAGTGGGGTAGTACACTTCCCTTATAAATCCAACTTCCATAATCTTATCAATTTTCTTCTCGATTTCTTGCTAATGATCTCGAACAAAATTTTGTTTCTTCTAAATTATTGGCTTGCACGTTGGATTGATTTTGAGGGAATGGATGATCACTTCAGGGTCAATTTCGATCATATATGTTGGATTCCATGCAAAAATATTTGGATTCCTACATTGAAAATCTATGTATTTTTCTTCTCCTCGTGTGAGAGAAGAGACCCGATCTATAGAGTCCTTCAAGGGTTTTTTTTTTCTAATATGGATACAAAAGTGAGATCTTCTATGAGAGAAATATTTGATGATCAGGATAACTGATGGACGTGATTGAGCCTGCCTTAGATGACAGGTTTGTCCTACTTGTTGATATTCACATACTACACTGACTCCTACTAGGGTAAGGAACTTTATTTTAAGGTGAGGGATGGAGTCAATAATCCCAAAGATTGACTGGAGTGCCCTTCCAAAGATAGCATTATAAGCCGATTATAACTTTAGTACAATAAACTAGATAAAGTGTGTAGTTTGTTAGATAAATTCTCTACGTAAAATTAGGAGACTGATTATCCCTTCCTATTATATAGGTCGATTGTAAAACCCATATAATGGACCTGTAGCAGGCTCAAGCAATTCTCTGTTGAGACCCATATTGAGTAAAGTCGAGTAGAACAAGTCACCCAAGGAGCTTCCATTATCCACCAAAATTCTTTTGACGTTCTAACATATGTCACATTTCACCACATTAATGACAATCAGATCTTGATGAGCTATTTTTACTCCCTCCAAATCAGAATCGTAAAAAATAATAGAATAATCAATATGAGCTTTCTTTGGTGTTGAATTTTCATCTACAACCAATAAGACTTGATTAGATAATAAGTTGCCTCCTGCGATAGTTTCAATCTCACAAACTTTTAGATAACTATTCAAAAACTGTCTCTATTGTTGTTGATTTTGCCCCTCAAGTGGATGAGCTTCCTCTGGAGGAGGTAGATCTTGAATAAATCGTTAAAGATATCCTTGGTGGATAAGCCTTTTAATTTCTTCCCTGAGCTGCTTATAGGCTTTCGTAGTGTGGCCACGACTACGATGAAAATGATAATATTGATCGTAATTTCCTTTATTCAATTTCAAAGAATTTGGCCTTTTCACAGTCTCTTGATCTCAGATGGCCATCAACACATTTGATCAAGATGTGTTGAGTGGTGTATACACCTTCTCTTGCTTAGGTTCTCGTCGTGGCAATGGGGGCCTAGGAGGCAGACTATTCTTCTCTTATTTTTTTCATTGTGAAAATGAATTATCCATCTTAGGTGCACTTTTATGCTTTCCATTTATTTGCTCAAACTACTTTCTATGAGCATTTATGGCTTCATTTATAAAGTTTGTGCTTCCACAAGATAGATTAGGTTAGTGTATGAATGAATCGTGTCTCGAATAAGTGCCAAATAAAAGAAGTCAGGATGGAGGCCTCTAAGAAAGACTCCTCTAAAAAATTTAGGATCTACTCCCAAAATTTCCTGAGCCTCAGTGGAAAATCATAGAAAATACTCCTTTAGAGGTTCTTCTTTATTTTGGCTGATCTAAAAAAGGTGAGAAGAATTCTTAGCAATTCCTCGATTGATAACACATTATTTAACGAATACTCTGACCAATTTGATAAAAGTAGGGATTGTTCTGACTATAAGTGAATAGAACCATGTTCAAGGTTGCCCTTTGAGGGTAGTAAGAAAAACCTGCCAAAGGCGAACATCGAAAGCTCAGTTGATATGCATGATGGTTCTATAGTGATCAATATGCTCATAAGGGTTGGATGTCGTGTCATAGGAATCGATGCTCAGTAGTTTGAATCCTACTAGAATGGGATGTTGAAGAATGGCGTCAGTCATGGGTGATGACTACTGGAAGTTGAAAGTGCTCAGATGACACTAAAAAGTGCTCTGATAGCACTTGAAAGTTCGTTAGGGATGTTAAGCCATTATGAACTGGCCCAAGGCTAATAATGAGATAGAGAGGTGAATCAGTATTTAAAACAAACACAATCATAAATCCAAAAAAATAAGATTCACCACAATCAAAACCAACGATGCAGAAATTAAAAGTGTGGAAGAAATAAAGGAAAGAACACACCAGATTTATAGTGGTTCGGTAAAACCTTGACCTACGTCCACTCCTTGGAGGCACCCTCTAAGTATTGCACTAAAACAAGTGTCTCTCCTTTAGCCCCCACAGCTAGGCGGAGAAGCTTTTACAAAATCACTTCCACCTTCCCCGGTACGGCTTAGTCACCGGGTCCTTTGACACCAAAGAGATCTTCTTCTTTGGTGAACTTTCCTCGAGATAAACCTTGAATCCGACGGTATTAAAGTGCAAGCCTGCCGGAACAACCGTGTGAAATCCCCCTCCACACTCCCTTGAGTCCCCCCATGCAGGATCTTCTCCCTCTCTCAGACTTCACCCATTCCTCACTCCCTTTCAAGCTTTCTCTTCAAGTTTCCACAAAAGAACGAAGCTACAATGGCTGCCAAAGACACTTACAAAGTGTCATGTCATAGCTTAAATAGAAGATCTCAAAACGAGCTCATTAATGCAAAATGTTGACATTATCGTCCAATACGATACTAATATCATCCTGTACGATCAGTGCAATTTAAGCCCAATCAGCCGGGACGATTTGAGACGATCAGAAGAAGTTTGTTCATATCGTCCAGGACGATAATATATCATCCTGGACGATAATATATCGTCCTGTACGATCATTATAAGTCGTGGAATATCGTCTTGAACATCATCCTAAAAAATAGCTATTCGGTGTCCAATCGTCTAGCACATCAGCCAGGACGATTTGGCGATCGTCCAGGCCGATTTGATCATGAAATCAAGTTATAATTGATTTCCTTAAATTCCAGAGGAATTTTGAAAAAATTGACCTAGATCGTCCTGGACGATATTTTATAATCCTAGACGATCCACCTGGACGATGTCCAAAAATAGGTTATTTCTAATTAGATCTAGCTGCAGATTCTTTCTGAATTGAGCCTATCGTCCTGGCCGATACAAAATCGTCCAGGATGATGTGTTTTGAATAATGATGGCTGTTTTAATGAGGATGCCCTAATTAGGGTTTCGGCTTTTGGATAGATCATCCCGGACGATATAAATATCGTCCCGGACGATGTTACCAAAAATAGAAATCTTTAGGGAGCAACAAAAAATCTTCCAAGTTACAAAACATCAGGAGCCACACCAAATACAATAGACTCAAGAAAGGAAAAAGTGTACAAACTGACTCAGACCTAGTCTACCCAATCTTGAGCTGATTCCAAATTGCAGTCCGATCGTGTGAACATGAAATATCAGTACATAAGGCAGTCGTAGAGAAATAAAAATGTTTGTTATAATCAAAATCATGAACTATTGATCCGCAACAGAAGACCCACTAAGAAAGAGATTGTCTTACACCTCCTATAGTGAACTCTTCTCAGACTAACCTTCACAGTTCATATCGAAGGGCATTGTGTGGGAGCTGAGAAATGAGCGACTGTACTAATTCTTCAGGGATGTCTAGAGGAATGCGAGGTTGCCAACCTGTATGCGAAGGATGTGTAGAACTTGCAGTGTCCGCATGTTTGTTGTCTTGATGTGATGGCAGATTTCTCCTTGGTGGAGGAAGAGGGATCTCTATGTCAATATGTTCGAGTTGAACATCTTCAGTTAGTGGTGGATCTGGAGGGAGAAGAATCTCCTCCTATGGTGTTAGCGCTGGTTGTCGAGTCTCTCATAGGAATGGAAGGATCTCATTTTGAGATTCTTCTATCTTTCAGATATATTTTTTTTTATACGGAATGTCTTGAAGTTCCTTCTCTAGTAGCATTTTTCCCCCATGATAAAAAGAGGCAGATACTTAACATCCATGATACCTAGACTGATTCCTGGATCGACAGAACTCCGACATCAGTTGGCGATCGGGCAGAACTCTGGTGTCAGACGACAATTGGACAGAACTTCGGGGTCAGTCGGTAGTCGGGCAGAAATCTGGCGGAGGTTGAGGTTGAGTGTAGTGGCAAAAGAGCTCTCACTACAGGAAAACAGCTAATTTCCGGCGGAAATAAATTCGATGTTCATTCCGTCGGAATTTCCGGCGGATTTCTGACGGAAATTTTTTTATTGAGTTCCATCATGTTTTTCATTTGCCTTTCCGACGTAATTCATTTCGATGAAATGTCCGGCGGATTTTCGACGAAATTAATTATGTTTTAAAAATGTTGTAATAAATTTTTATAATTATTTATTTTGTTAATTTAGTAATTTATTATCAAAAAAATTATTTATGTTATAATATAATAATATATTTTAAAATTTTACGGTATAATCTAATAATATAAAATTATTATTTTTCTTTAAAAAAATAAAGTTATATTATTATATTATAACGTAATAATATATATTTATAAATTACGTTGTAATTAATTAGATATTATTATAATCATATTGTAATTAATTAGATATTATTATAAATTATGTTGTAATTATAATATAATAATATATTTTTATAAATTATGTTGTAATTAAAATTACGTAATATATTTTTATAATTAAATACTTTTAATATAGATATTATTTTGGTTTTAGATTAATTAGTTTTACGTTATACTTTAAATAAAAAAAAGTAAATATATTAGTAGTTTTTCTTCTTTGGCCTCATGGTTGGGGCGGAAGTTTCAACAAGTGGCGGGGGTTCGAACCCCGCCGCAGGCGCGCTGACTGGGGTGGGGCGGGTAGTTTCGGGTTAGTTAGGGGGCGAGATGAGGATGGGGTGCTTGGGTGCTTGGGCTGGCTCGGTTGCCTGTTCTGGTTAGCTAAGAGGAGGAGCGAGGGGGCAGGCTCTGCTAAGATTGAAATGTTTTTTTTTTAGTTTTCCGGCGCAAACATAATCTGTCAGAAATATGTTTCCGACGAATTTTTCGTCGGAATTCCGCCAGAAATATTTTCGTCGAATTATTTAACGCCGGAAGGGCTTTTCCGACGCGCGTTTTACTGTCGGAATAATTTCCGCCGGAAATCCACCGGAACTGCTCATTTCCGATGGATTTTAGCCATTTTTCCGACGAAAATGAACGTCGGAAAATGACGTTTTTCCTGTAGTGTCTCTTCCTTCTTTTCTCTTCCTTCTTCCTTCTCATATTCTCTTCTCTTTTTCCTTCTCTTCTATTCTTGCTTTTGTCCCCTCTCATGGGAAATGAGGGGTCTATTTATAGTTTTTTGAGGGTGACGTGACCAATAAATATGAGGAAGATCAAGGGTATATTGGAATGGATGGCCGATGTTCCCTTGATCGTGGACCATTTATTGGCCATTTGAAGGCCCTAATGATATTAGAATTTTAATGATATTGGGTTTGTTGGATTTTTATCGTTGAGCCACTCGATTCGACTAAGCACGCCACATTTAGAAACTGTTTGGTAATCCAAATTATGGAATGAACCTTCCAAATGCGCCTCGTGTCTTTGATTTGGACCCATTTGAGCTTGGAATGAGTCGAATTTTGTGTTATTGGGTTTGTATTTTCAAGACGTTCAGTTCGACTATAAGCTTGCTGAAATCAAAGTTCAGATGGTTTCCGATTTAATTTTTGAAATTTCCAACTTGATTTTTGCCTTGAGATTCGTGCCTGATCAAGACAATTTTTGGATGAAATATCATCTATAAACATTATAAACCCAAATATCTTCTTAATACCTAAGATTTCTATTCTGCAACATGCATAACTACTGAAGATGTTGACGACGAATGTTATGATCTGCATCCCTCGTTAAATATTTTTTTTAGAATGCCTACTTAACAGTTAATAAGCTTAACAAATTGAGTTTAATCATCCACTCAGCACAATCTAATGGCCAAAAAAAAAAAAAAAACTTAGGCTAAATCTCTGGCTTTGATTCCATAAAGATAATCTTGGAGCTCTAGGTTCTTTCGAATAATTTAAGATACTGTTAAAACGGTTCTGACTTCGTCTGAAAACTTCTTCCGCATGTGGCCAAATTTGAAAGGCAGATTAAGACAGTTAACTTTGTAATAATTTGGGAGCTTTCGATTGGTAGGTGCATTCTGCAAATAGATTATAAAGGAATCTTGAACGCTAATTTGTATTATACAGTAATTAACAATCATTTAGGAAAAAATGAAAGTTAAAGGAAGACTAATTAATGGCCTGTTTTCTTCTATATTTAATCTTCACGTATCACGAAGTTTTGTTTCGTTTTATACTTATCAGCATAATTTATTATTAAGATAAGTATAATTTATTTATTAAGAAAAGGCATTGAGCTGGTATACTAATTGAGTTTGACTTTTTATAATGTCAAATAGAAGGGTAATTTTTGATATGAAGACTTCTTTTACTACATAATTATATTGAGGATTTCCTCCTCTTATGACTCCCAAAAATTTGTCAGCACCGATGCTAAGATTCTACACAATGGTGGGAGAGGTTTATTGAGGAACCCATTGTTCTTTTTATCCTCGGTGTTAGGGAATTTTTCGCCAATGTGAAGTTGCACAGTAACAACAAGCCTTTGTTAGGTGGAAGTGGGTACCTTTTACAGTGAAGTCGTAAATCATGCCTATGACACCCTTACTATAGAATTTTATGATTGTTTGCCTTTACAAGTACCCATATTCGTTATGATGATGTTTCGAGGTTTTCGACGTTTCCTAATTCTAATGCCCAATGGAACTAGAACGAGTATAATTTTATTTCTAAAAGGAACTATCTGAAACACATTTTGGAGCTTGTTAATATCGTATTTTCTTTGAAGATATGGATATATTATCTATATGGAGTCAAGTGCAACGTCTTCACAGATCATCAGAGTCTGAAGTACATATTCACTTAGAAGGATTTAAATCTGATGTAAAGAAGATGACTTGAGCTTAAAGACTATGATCTGACTAATGAGTATCAGCCTTGTAAGGATAATGTTGTAGTAGATTCTCTAAGAAGGAAATCTTCTAGATTATCATTTGTTTAGCTTCCTTAAGATAAATCTTTGATATGGGATATGGAGAAGCTTTAGTTGGAGATGAATTCTCCTATCGATCATTTTTTTTACTTATAGAACCCCTCTCATATCGATCATGATTCTTGTATTCTGGCTCAATTTATCCTTCATCCCTATTTGCAAGATATATAGAATTCAGGAATCTCAGAGAATAGATGTAGAATATTTGAAGCTTATTGATCAAATCAAATCTAGTATGATATCTGAATATGAGTATCTAATTTTGGAGTTATCTTCTATAAGAATAGAATGTAGGTTCCATGTTTTAGAGATTTCAGATCAATTATTCTGCACAAGGCATATTATTTTGGTAACATCATTTACCTAGAAAGCGAAAAAATATATAATGATTTGAAAGATATGTTCTATTGGCTTGAATTAAAGAAGGATGTGGTAAATTTGATTTTTAAATGTGAACTTTGTCAATTAGTGAAGGCAGAACCAACAGTGACCGGGAGGTTTTCTGCAACCGTTGCTTATTCTAGAGTGAAAATGGATAAAAAGTGATGATAAATTTTTTTAAGGGTTTTATTAGGTCGAGATAGGGACATGATGCCATTTGGGTCGTAGCGGATCATCATATAGAGTCGCTCATTTCATTTTGATCCAATAATATGATTATATGGATAGATTAGAATAGGTATATATACATGAGATCATCTAGTTACATGGGATGCCTAAAGTCATCATTCCTGATAGAGATAAAAAATTTACTTTCCTATTATGCAATGATATTCAGCAAGGTATGTTTGTTGTAGAGACATAAATTTTGAACATTTAAGTATTTTAATAAAAATTCTACACGAGGTATTTTGAAATGATTATTATTTTATTTATTAGAAAATTGTCTTAAACTTAGAAATTAGTAAAGTGGTATAATTAAAATCTCAAAATAATCTTTTTCACAATCCCTGGTAAATTCCTTAACTTATGAAATGATATATTTTTGTTCAGTGATGTTTGGTTGCATATATTATACCATTTTATGAAATTTATGGGTAGGCCTATTTTTGATTTAATTATTGTAATGAAATTAATTATATGCCTAATTCTTTAAAAAATTAGAAATTCTTAGGAAATGTGGTTGTTAAGGAGGAAGTTTATTCTGGTGCTTATAGTACATGTGGTGATTAAAAGCAATATTCTGATGCTTATTAGTATGTTCCGATGACTAAAAGCCATGTTATGGTGCATATGATCATATTCGAGCAATATAAGCATGCTCTATTATGGTGATAGGCATGATGATTTATAAGGAGGAAATCGATTATGTATTACTTTGAGATATGAATTATTTATTTATTTACTTTCTTTTATTAAAATTTATGTTTTCTTTATTACAGTATAATCATATTTTTCTTCTCTGGAAGTTCTTTCCGGGAAATCTCAATGCTTGGCACATAAGAATGCAATCTGAATCCCTTTTGGTTTCAGTTTTTCTATATTCGGTTATTACTAATTCCTGCACTTTTGTTATTCTACATTTAGATGATGATGATAACATGGCTAATTACTTGTTGCTTTATAGGGCTTATAGGCTACCGATGGATGGTATCCTTTGGCTTTTTATTTTGATTAGTTCCAAACCTGCATATATCATGTTATACATGTTCTGGTTTTGCAGTTTAATTCTTATGCAGATTGAAGGAGTCGAGAATTTTGGGAATAGGATGTATTATTTTGGTAGGAAGACTGCTAAATTTGTGACTTTTTTCTTACTTTTTGGGGTATTATCTTCTGACAGACCTAGAATGTTATTAGGTTTTTTTTTGTAAATTGTAGAACATGGAACCATCGGCTTTTAGGTTTTATTTTGATTTGTTTTTTAGCTCTTTCTAGCAGTACGAGCTGAAGGTTCCCTTTAAGGACCTTGTAATTTCGTTTTATATTAATGCGTAGGCCCATTTTGTGAATCTTCCCTAAAAAAATAATGATAAAGGCCAACTTATTTAATTTAGGAAATTCAATTTAGGGTGCGTTTGGGACGGCTGCAGCTGTCGGTAAAGCAGGTTGTGAAGTTGGTGTACCGAAAGCTGCTTTTTGAAGTTACTGTACATAGATCATTATATTTTGTTTGGATAGTATAACTGTCAAACTGCTGTGCTGCACCTGTATGCGAATAAATTACCGTACTACCCTTATATATATTAATATGAAAAAATTTGTATAAATATACATTTTTTTTTCTATTCACGTACATAATACAAACTAACAATGTTAAACTATTATTTTATCCACTTTAAATATCAAAGTTCTCTAATTTTATTTTGATAATGTTATATCATATTTTGAAGTAAATTTTAATTTTTTTTTTAAATGACGAAAAAATCCAATTTGCTCCCTCATCTCCACAATCTCCTCATCCCTCACCGTCACCACCTCCAAACCCTCTCCACGCACCAGCGTCGCTGCCGCCTTCTCCGTCATCTCCACCATATCCACCACATAAGCCATCAATCTCCCCTCCTCCCCCTTCCCTTTCCCCCTCATCGCTTCCATCACATTCACCGCCATCCCCACATAATTAACCCCATGCAATCCAATCAAAATCCTCAATTCTGATCCGACATTGCAGTATTGCAACCCCATCTGGAAGCTCCGGTGACGAGGACATCTTCCGCGGTGGACCCGACAGATTAGATCCTCGTTCTCATACAAGGTAAGAGAGTCGTGGAAAGCAGAGGTAGAGGAAGATCGTCGGCGACTTCGTCGGCGGCGGCGGCGGAGCCGAAGTGGGCGGCGGTTTCGACTTACTGCCGGCGACATGGAGTGAATCGGGGGGTCGTTCAGTGCCGGAAAAGGTGGAGCAATCTCGCCGGAGATTATAAGAAGATAAAGGAGTGGGAGATCCGGCGAGAGATAAGAGGGGAGAGGAAGGAGACGAAGGAAGCGGTGAGGGCGATTGGATTTTTTCGTCATTTACTTCCTTCAAAACGGCGGAAAGCAGCAACAGCAGCGGGACCGTGGAACGCAATGGAAGGTCGCGAGAAGCAGCAGCGGGCCGCAGAAAATTTTGTAACTTTGTTCTACCGCAATGCCCCAAACGCACCTTTACTAAATTTTTCTAAAGCAAAGCAGCCGTGAAGCCGTCCCAAACGCACCCTTAGTTGCATGCTTCATGCTTGATCTCTGACATCTCTTCTGGTAATTCTAGGGCACGTATCTACTTCCTATTATTTAATCTATTCTCTAATAATCTTTCTATTTTTTTCTGAGAAGATTTCTTGTTTGTTTGTTTCTGACTAACTTAGGGTCATTTCCAGCTCGTCTCTCTTGCGCTTGAATTTGGATGGTTGCACCCTAAGCTAACCCTTGCGGGGCTCCAAATGCTATTTCATATACTAAAAATCATAGTTTTTTTTTTATCTGCAACTTCTAGGTAATAAGGAGCTTTCAAAATTCAAATCTTTTAAAGAGCTTGTTTCTGGGTCTTCGTCGTTTACTAAGCCTAGCTTATCATTTACCCATACAACTTTTAGAGGCATTTCAACTTTACTTATTTCAGAAGCTGATGTTATTAAACTTGCATCCCCATTTCAATTTATGTTAGTTAGGAAGTTCTTTTTGTTGCAGTCCATGACTCATAGTATGAGATTTTGATGATGGCTAATAATGAAAATTGAATTACTATTCATTGAATACTTTTGATTTTTGCTCTTGTCTGTGAGTACTAACATTTCAGGGAGATCACAAGTTACTCAGAACAACAAGAAGACTCAAGACTGGGTGGAGTTGGAGTTCATAACATTATAATTTTTTCATTTATTAATATTTTTCTTTTCTTGAGTCTGACCACAAATTATATGCAAGACAGAGCAACCATGCACACACACAGGGGGAGAGGGTTTTAAAAATTAAAGAATTTTTTTTTCTCCGTCGATCGTACAATACAAGTTTAAATCGTACTGTATGATCCAATCTGGCTTTAAGGGCTATCTATGAATAGGTCATACTATACGATGTAAATCGTACTGTACGATGTGTTTCTAATTAAAAATCCTAGCCACCAGATTAATTTAAGTAAGTTCTTAATTCATAAATTTTGAACTGATCGTAATGTACGATCCTATCATACGATACGATAATTTTGAATACTTATTTAAATTAACCCCCTCGATTAGTGCATGAATCAAAGATTAATTTCTAATTGTTTATCATATTGTATGACACCGTTCGTACCGTACGATCAACCGAGGCTCTTTTCAGTCGTCTTGGACATCGTACTGGACGATCCCTTGATTTTGAACTAATCATATTGTATGAAGTAGTTCATACCATATGACGTATAGAGACGATTTTTTGTTATCCCATCAATCATCCTATATGAACAGAAGGATTTTACATATCATATTGTACGAGTTTATATCATATTGTACGATATTATTCAGAAATTTTGCATGTTCTTAAACCTTCGTACTAGGACGAAGGCTGTTTTGTACTGATCGTAATGTACGATATATGATCATACTATATAATCATAACGGCTAATTTGAAATTTTTAGGGTTTCTTGGAGGCTGTTTTAAGTATCAAAACTTTTGTATTTTAGTAACGAGTGTGAGAGAGAAGAACGTGATTAGAGGGGGATTTCTTGAGAGAGTTCTCTTGAGAAGATTTTGGGGTTTGTGAGAGGAAGGAGAAGGTGAGCTTTGTGAGGGAAATCACACGGTTGCTCCTTGATCTCTGCACTGCTCCTCCTGTGGCCCGAGAATATATTGTGGGAGGCTCTCTGAGTGGGAGATTCTTCTACATCCGTGTCCTCTAAGGTACTTTGCCTTCTCCAGGAGGGAGAAAAGTAAGAAGGTATGCTGCCGTCACCAGGAGGGTGACAACCTGCTTGGCACTCTGCCACACCGTTTTGGTGAAAGTGGGGTTTGTAAAGGCTTCTCTATCTAGTTTGTGGGAGCAAAATTAAAATTACTATTTAATAGTGAAATTCCCGGAGTGGAGGACTTCGGGGAGTGGATGTAAGTCAAGTGACCAAACAACTATAAATTCTCTGGTGTGATTTTTCCCTTACTGCACTTTATTTATGTTTTGCATTTTATTTTCGTTAAAATTGCTTGTTGAAAATTGTTGTGAAAATTATTGTTGAGCAAGTTAATTTTTCACTATCTCTTATTGTAAATTGTGTTTTAAGTATTTTCTTCCGTATCAATTAATTTTCTTCTTTAAAATTTCAAAACACAAAAAAAAAAAAAGATTAGAACACCTGTTTAGGATTGTCTTTTTATTGCAACAAATTTCCAATTCACCCCCCTCTTGGCGCATCTAGTAATTTCAATTGGTATTAGAGCTGGGTTTCAAAAATAGTGTTTTTGAAAACCTTAAAAAATCGATCATGTCTCATTTTGGTAATCGTAATGCTGCTGAGATTTATTCTATAACCTGTCAAACTCTGTTTGATAATATTCCATTTAATTTCTAAAAAAATTAGAATGTCTACTTTTTTACAGTCTATAGACTATCGTATGTGGATGTTGGTTAAAGAAGGATACATTGCACCATTTAAACTTGTGAATGGCATAAAAACTCAAGTACCTTTTATTGAATGGAGAAATGAGGATAGGGACTTGGCACAATTAAATGTGAAGTGCTTAAACTATTTCTTTTGTGCATTAAAATCTGAGAACTACATGTGAGTATCTTCTTGTGCTACTGGTAAGGAGATTTGAAATAGATTGTGCATCTCGCACGAAGGAACTAGTGAGGTTAAATAGTCTAGACTTAATATTCTATTGCATGATTATGAAGTCTTTCATATGAAATCTAGCAAAATAATATTTGACATGTACACCAGGTTCACCCAAATAGTGACATCCTTGCATGCATTAGGTAGAGAAATTTCTAATTCTGAATAAAGTTAACAAGATTCTTAGATTCTTAACTAGTTCCTATGATGCTGAATCTAAAGATTTAAATGTTTTTTCTATTGACAATTTGCTTGGGTCACTCATTACGTACTAGAAAGGAGTGAGTCAAAGGCAAAGTGATGCAGGTGAAAAGAAGAAGGAGCGAATGGTGGCATTGAAAGAAAATAACTCGGAAAGTGAAAGTTCTACAGGAGAGGAAGAAGATGACATAGCCTTGATGAACTCACATTTCAAGAACTTTTTGAAAAAAAAAATAAAGGCATCATCAGAATAATTTGAATAAGTAAAAGCTCGAGAACTACTAAAGTTTCATCTGACATGATTTGTTTTGAGTGCAGGAAACTAGGTCACCTCCGAGCTGACTGCCCTAACTTAAAGAGTCAACCAATTAAAAAAAAAGGCGAGGATAAAGCTAAACATAAGAAATGAAAGAATAAGAAACAAAAGGCATTTTGGGCCAACTCTGCCTTAGAATCGTCAGAAGAAGAAGCAGAGGAGGAGGTAACAAAATTGTGTCTAATGGCTAATGATAATCTTGATTAATCGGATCAAGACAAGGTATGTCAACTTTCATATGAAGATTTTTTATTTATTTCAGAGAAAATCCATGACTCGTATAGAAAGTTAAAGAAAGTGCGTACTAGTCTTAATATTGATTTTAGTACTTTACAAACTGAGCATGCTAACTTAGGTAAAGAATATTCTGAGTTAGGTAGAGATCACATGACCCTGCTTGATGAGTTTGATGCATTAAATAAGAAGCATGTTTAATTAACTAAATTACATGAATCCTTGAAAATAACGCATATTGAGTTAGAAAAGGAGTTTGATAAACTAGAAAAACTTGCATTGGAGTTAGATCACAACGAATGACTTTTAAAATGGAAATTTGTAGGATTGGAAAATCAAAAAACATATTTAAAAAAAAATCATTGCACTTGAAAAAGATATGACATCATCTACACTAGCCCAACCAAGAAAACCCCTATCATTGCATGCATCACACAACTTTAGGATGAGGCATCACCACCCATATAGGTTAGTGAACCCATTTCCTGGTGTTAGGTGCTTTTGTTGTGGCATGCTAGGTCATATAGCCCACACATGCACGATTCACCATAGGACTCACCTAGTATTGAGACATAAATTTCATTCATCACAGCATAGCATGCATACATCTGATTCATGCAAGCATAAAGAGGAACCAAAACTCACTTGGGTTCCCAAATCTAACCCTTGAATGACTTTGTAGGGGTGCTCTCACAAAAGACCTAATGAATGTGGTACCTGGATAGTGGTTGCTCGTGACATATGACTGGAGACATGAAGAAGTTCATTATACTGGAGACCAGGATCGGAGGCAAAGTAACATTGGGAGACCAGGAAAGTGGTGGGCTCAGGTATTATTGGAAATGCTAAGAATTTTTTAATTGAGAATGTTTTATTAGTTGATGGTTTAAAGCATAACTTATTAAGCATTAGTCAATTATGTGACAAAGATTTTGACATAAAATTTTCTTTCCGATAAATACCTGATTAGTTTAAATGAAAAAACTTGTTTTGGAAGGAAAATGAATGAATGAACAATATTTACATGTTAGATCTTGATTGCATTGAAAATTCAAATTCACTTTATTTAAAAATAATAATAGATGACTCGTGGCTATGGCATAGGCGATTATGCCATGCTAGTATGAAAACACTAAGAAATATCACTCAGAAAAACCTAGTTAGAGGCGTACCTAAGTTAGAAATCACAAAGGACCATCTATGCAATGTCTGCCAACTAAATAAATAAATAAAATCATCCTTTCATTTTTTTTTTGAAGAAAAATGCATAAAATTGCATTAATAAGGAAAAAGGAACAACTAAGGACTCTCTACACTATATTCCTCCTTTAACATTGAAATAAAAAGAGGAGGAACCTTATTCTTAATACCATCTTCCCAAATAAAAAAACTCATAATCTCATAGTTAGCGCATAAATCCGCTAACTTATTACATCTTCTATCAATATAATTAAAAACAATTTGATCAAACCCATCAAATAAATGAACATTTCTATACCTTGAAGTTCCAAATTGTTTTTTCTTTCGCAAGCACTTCATCACATTAGCATTGCCTCCTTCAATTATAATTCCCTTATACTTGAACATCCAATCCTTAATCACCTCCTTGATTGATTGAGTAGCAAGAAGCTCCAAAGTAGAAATATCTCAGTGAATATACGATTTACCAAAAGCGAAGAGAAATATACCTTTATGATCACACACTAACCCTCCAATTCCATCTTTATAAGAAGGTAGTAAGGCTGCATCCACATTGACCTTTAGCCAATTGAGTGGTGGTGGATACCAATATATTGGACAGCCTTTACGACTGATTATCATCCCATATACCCGAGAATTTATTAGTTCCTTAAGCCATAAATGAGGAATACCTCATTGCATTTGCACCAATAATCGAAGAGCTATCTTCTTTACCATTATGAATCATCTTGTTTCTTGATTTCCAAGTAAAAAACACCACATTACAGTATAAATTGATCATAAAAGAGCTTTGTTTTGACATCCAATTGCTGCACTCCATCAAGGATTCAAATACAGGAATTTGAAAACTCTACATACCAATTTGAAGTATAGCTTCCTTCAGCTTTAAGCACCTCACCACAACATGATCAGTGTCTTCTTCTTCTAAATAGTTCCTCGGGCATTGATTACACCGTTGCAATCTTCTATTCTCCAGCAACTTGTTAGTGGGAAGAGAATAATTAAAAATCCTCCACCAAAAAGTTTCTACTCTTGGATTCAATTTTCCTTTCTTAATCCAGCTCCAATACTACTTATGTTTGGTATTCCTAGCCAAATTTTCAATGATCATAGTAGAAAATGATTTTCCATTCAACTGATGCATCAATTCCATCTTGTCTTCTACTGTATCAGAGTTAATCTTAATTTGAGAAATTAAGTTAACAAGATCTCTTCCCATATGATTGCTAATTGCTTCCACATTCCATCTTTCATTACTAATGTAATTTGAAACTGAAAATCTGCTACCATCATTTGGGAAAACAAAAGTTGGCCATTTGTTTATAATCTTGTCCAAGATCTAGGTATAATTAAATACATCAATGTCTACACCATTGGAAACATTCCATCTAACTATGGGCCTAAAAGATTTACCTCCATCTGCAATGATCTTCCAAGCAGAAGATCCCGTCCTCCTCATAGCTCCATCTTCCAGTACAATTCCATATTTCGGGTAGAGTGCTTTATGCATCAGTGAATCCTTATCTACCATGTATCTACAAGCTAATTTATCTCTTAAGGGTCCTACTATACTTGAGCAAGAGTGAAGCCCTCTTCCTCCCCAAATCATCGGTAAGCACATGACATTCCAATTGACATAATGGATTCCATGTCTACCATTAGATTTGTTCCAAATAAAATTTCTGCATATCTTGCCTACTTCATCAAGCACACTCTTAGGCACCATAGAATTGGTACAATGAAAGATGGTGAAGGATAATAGAATTGTTTTAGTTAACAAAATCTTTCCCGCCAATGAAATCAGCCTTCCTCCCCAAGTGTTTGTCATCTTCAATGCCTTGTCAATGATAAACTAAAAGTCTTCTTTAACTAGTCTTCTTGTGGCTAACTTTATTCCAAGATAAGTCAATTCCTTTGATGCCTTGAACCCCATGATCCGAGCAATTAATTTCTACTTCCTTCTACTAACCATCTTTCCAAAAATCATACTAGATTTGTTGAAATTAATTCTTAACCCTGATAATACATAAAAGCTCTTCAAAACTGATTTTACTTCCTTTACTACCTTCACTTTGGTTTCCGAGAAGATGATCACATCATCTGCATACAATAAATGGGAAATTCTGGGACCTTTAGAGAACAACCGAATACCAATAGTGTCCTCTCTTTATTTCAATGCATTGGAAAGCAATTGAGTACAAATAATAAATAGAAAAGGAGACAAGGGGCATCCTTGTCTAAAGTTGTTCTTCCCCTCTATCCAATTAGACAAGTTGCCATTGATTAAGATAGAGAATTTCGAGTCTTGAACACATCCCAAAATTAGACTCGAGAATTTAGAAGGAAACCTGAAATACTCGAAGGCTTTCCTTAAGGTAGGCCAACCCATCGAATTATAAGCCTTCTCCATGTCTATCTTGAAAGAAACCAACCCTTTTGAAGATTGAGAATGCCTGAATTTATGCATAACCTCTTGAGCAAGTAGCACATGATCTGAAAGAGATCTGCTTCTCAAGAACGCTACTTGTTATTCCGAGATCAATTTAGGGATGATAGATGACATCCTGTTCAAAATAACTTTTGCCGCTACATTATAAATTGTATTACATAAGCTAATCGGTCGAAAGTTAGAAGGGACCAAAGGGTTAGTGACTTTAGGAATAAGCGCAATAATGGTTTCCTTCCAATTTGAATCCATAACCGAAGATTCCAAAAAATCATTGATAGCATTCCACAAATCAATCTTAATTATCTCCCAGTAAGCTTTTAAAAAAGAAAAGGTAATACCATCATTACCTGGAGATATATTATTTCCACTGAGCTTGATTACTTCCTCCAATTCCTTCATAATGAAAGCTTTATTCAGAAATTCTCTATCTTCATTATCAAGAGACTTCCACGGTATAGGCCATCCTTCAAGCTTGCATTCTCTACTCCTCCATTTCTCTTTGAAGTAATTAATCATCACATTCTCTATGTTAAGAAGATCTTCCAGAATATAACCATATTTATTTTTTATTTTTGCTATATGATTTGAATTTCTTCTAGCCAAAGAAAATGTTTGAAAAAACTTTGAATTCTGATCTCCCTCCATCATCCACTTTACCATTGCTCTTTGTCTCCACCATGTCTTCAATCTAGCAAGAGTAGAATTTAGCTCCTCCACCTTCACTTTGAGCAGCCAGCATTAATCTTCCAAGAGGATTCCTTCATCAGCCTCCTTCATTTATAAATCCTCTATTTGTTTCAGTAACTCACCTTTCAAATAGATTAAGCTTTTCATTTTTTCTTTACTCCAATGGAATAAAGCTTTTAAGCTCTTCTTCATTTTTGTATTTAGAATGTGAGAAAAGCTTCTTTCACATTTCCTTGCCCAAATTCCTTTTACCAATGCAGCCAAAACTATTTTAGAGGCCCATATGTCTTCAAACCTCAAAACCTTCTTTGTAAAATGCTGACTCATAAGATTTAGAAGGATCGGACTATGGTCTGAAGCCACTCGTGCCAAGTGCCTTACCACAAAGTGATTGGATGAGTTCAATGCGACCGAATTCAAGAGGCATCTATCAAGCCTTTCAAGTATCCAATCCACTCCTTTTGGTTGTTGCATCAGGTGAATTTTGGTCCCACTTATCCAATTTCATGAAAATCATTGCAAGATAAAAAATTCTTCATTTCTTTTGGTCCAAGGGAAAACTTAAATCTTTTCCCTCCTCTTTTGTCTTCCTTAGAAAGAATGCAATTAAAATCTCCTCCTATCACCATAGGCAAATCCTTGGAGGAATAATTCCCCAAGCTATCCCAAAGACTTCTTCTTCTATAGACATCCTCCATTTGCCTTTATTTGGAACCTCCAAATCTCCAATAATAAACTGAGAAGAGGCTTCCAACAGTTGAAATCCAACAATGCTTGACTTCCACATCACAAGAATCCCTCCTGACAAGCCTTCTGAAGGAACTTGAACGAAATCCCATTCATTCCCAATTAGATGATCTACATCCTTCCTATCAAAACTGGAAATTTTTGTCTCCAATAATCCAATGAAAAACACCCCATACTCATTAACCACCTCCTTTAAGTATAGAGAATCCCTCCTCTTCCTAGCTACTGTACAATTCCAAAATAAAATAAAACAATTCATAGAATAAGAGGGGAAGAAGTCCCCACCTTATCTTTACCATTTGCATCAGAGCTCCTACTTCTTTGAACCAAGTTAATAGGTCCCAAGCCTTTCAATTGTTTGGAACCTCTCCTCTTAACATTTGAGGAACTTCCCTCCTTCAAATCACTACCTTCCTTCATTCCCTGAATATTTGTCTTGTAAAAACTGTCTTCAGATTTCTTTAACCCAACCATATCATCCACCATATTTACATTTTCTTCCTCAGTTAAAACAATCTCACCTTCTTCCACCAACCCATCTAATATATTGAATTTAATTGCATATGCAATATTAGATGAATTAGATGGCATACCATTAGCTGTAGTGACTATTGCTGGAATTTCTGGATTCTCTTGTATAGACATCTTCTCAGCATCAATACCTCAATCAGATTTATTATCCTGCATATAAGCTCCCTTCACCAATGATGTTAAGGTAGTTGCTATTTGCATGCTTTACATTTTTGCAACTTATATAGTTTTGATGATTCCAAAGATTATTGTTCAAATGTGTAGTTATCTCCTAACAATTTTTAGAAGAATTGTATTTGCTCGTGTGTACTAATATTTCAGAAAAAACAAACTCCAGACTACGAAAACTTCAAATTAAATTCAGCATGAGATACATTGTAAAATTTGAAGCTTGCACTTTTCTTTAAAATCAAATTGAAAGGGCGTGATTGTAATTTGAGTGAATAAAAACATACACACACACATAAGGAGATCATATAAACGTTTATACTGATCCTACTGGACGATATTCGTTCGTACAGGACGATCAGACAGTTATCTCCTATAGAGCATATGGAACGAATAGGAACTTGCTCAAAAAATTTTTCTAAGTCCTATTCATCCAGGGCGAAATTAATTATCGTCCAGGACGATTGGTTCACTGTAAAATTTTCGTCCAGATGAATTTAAATTATCGTCCGTGGCGACTGGTCCTCTGGAAAAATTTCGTCCCGACGAAATCAAAAATTGTCCAGGATGATCTGAACTATGGAAAATTTTCTTCCAGACGAAAATAAATGATCATCCGTGGAGACTGGTCCTCTGGAAAAATTTTGTCCCGACGAAATCAAAAATCGTTCAGGACATCTGAACACTGAAAAATTTTCGTCCAGACGAAAATAAATTATCGTCCGTGGCGATTAGTCCTCTGGAAAATTTTTGTCCACACGAAGTCAAGAATCGTCCAGGACGATTGGTTTTCTGTAAAAATTTCGTCCAGACGAACATATTCTCGTCCAAATGATTAACCGACTTAGAAGAGTTTTCAGCAGTTTCTAGAACCGACCTTGTAATAACCGTTCGTACTGGACGAACCTAGTTCGTATAGGACGATCAGCTGTACGAAGGCATTTTGTACACATATTCAAATAGGGTCGTTTCAGATCGTTTAAGTAAAATCGTCCAGAACGATCCACGATCGTACAGGACGATCCACGATCGTACAGGACGATCCACTGCGTACAGAATTGAAATCTTGCAGTTTTTGGGCGGTTTTTCTTGTCTTTTGTATAAATAGTCCAAATTAGACTGCCACCCAATCTTTTTGTCATTTGATCTTCGTGCCTCTTGAGAGAATAGCCAAGGAGAGAGTGAAAGAGAGCATTCAAGGGAGGATTCCTACCATTGGAGCGAGAAGGCTTCACTTGAATTTCAAAGGTAAGAATCTCTACTTGTGAATTGGGATTACTTCACTCTTTTCTTTATTCCTTCTAGATTCTTGTGAGAAGATATGTCAAGGAGATCCGGTTCTCTGCCGACACTTGGAGAGTGTGAACAGCCGAAGGGTTCGCTGCCTACACTTGGAGAGTGTAAATAACCGAAGGGTTCTCTGCCCACACTAGGAGAGTGTGAAAGGATGACGGTTCTTTGCCAACACTAGGGATTGTGTAAAAGGACAGACGGTTCTTTGCCAACACTGGGGATTGTGTAAAAGGACGGACGGTTCTCTGCCAACACTGGAGATTGTGTAAAAGGATAGACGGTTCTCTGCCAACACTGGGGATTGTGTAAAAGGACGGACGGTTCTCTGCCAATACTGGGGATTGTGTAAAAAGACAGACGATTCTCTGCCGCACCGGGGAGTGGTGAAAAGAGTGTGTTGTAAAGGCTTCTCCGCCTTGCTGTGGGTGCAAAAGGAGAGTCACTATTGGTATTAGTGCAATACTCAGAGGGTGCCTCTGGGGAGTCGATGTAGGTCTGGTTTTAGACCGAACCACTATAAATCTGGTGTCATTTACTTTACTATTTTTATGTTTCCGCACTTTAAATTTTAGTTTTAAAAATCTGTAGTTGAAAAATATTTTTCTAGAAAAACTTAAAAGAAATTTTTATTTCGGTTCAACTTAATTTTCAAAAGGGGACTTAAAATTTTTAAAGTACCAATTCACCCCCCCTCTTGGTAGCCTTGGGACATTCACTTAGGTTTAACAACCTAATTACAAGACTCAAAAAGTGGTATTAGAGCATCGTTTCAAAATCATAAGTTTGAACTACTTTTTGATTAACGTAGATGGCTACATTTGGAAACCAAAATACACCTGAGGGTTACTCTATCACTAGACCTCCACTATTTGACAATATTCCTTTTAATTTTTGGAAAACATGCATGTCTACTTTCTTACAGTCACTTGATTATCGAATGTGGATGTTAGTCCAGGATGGATACACAAAACCAACTAGATTAGTTGATGGAGTTATGGTACAAACATCTTTTGCAGATTGGACTATAGAAGAACGTGACTTAGCACAATTAAATGCCAAATGTCTAAATAGTTTCTTTTGTGCTTTAAAATCTGAAGACTACATGCGGGTTTCTACTTCTAAAAGTGGAAATGACATATGTGATAGACTTTGTATAACTTATGAAGGGACAAATGAGGTTAAGCAATCAAGACTCAATATCTTGTTACATGACTATGAATTATTTCACATGAAACCTAATGAATCTATTTCTGACATGTACACAAGATTCACACAAATTGTCACTTCTTTGCATGCACTTGGTAGGGAATTAACTAATGCTGAAATGGTCAATAAAATTCTTCGATGTCTACCTACTACTTATGATGCTAAAATTACTACAATTACAGAGTCTAAAGATCTAAACATATATTCTATTGACATTCTTCTTGGATCACTCATTGCTTATGAGCAAGGAGTAAGTCAAAGAAAGATTGATGCAGGTGAACCACGAAAGGAGAAGAATATTGCACTAAAGGTGGAAGAGTCAGAGATTGAACACTCACAACCTGAGGATGAAGATGATATTGCACTGATGACTAGACAATTCAGAAGCTTCTTAAAGAGGAAGCAGAAGAGACGCCAGCAATGGAATAGAGGTAAGTTTAACATAAATGGTAAGGTTTCTAATGAAGTAATTTGTTATGAATGCAGGAAACCAGGTTATATCAAGACTGATTGTCCAAAACTCAAAGCCAATCCTAGCAAGGAGAAGGTAGAGGAGAAACAAATGGTAAAGAAGGGCAAGAAGAAGTTTCAAAGAGCTTTCTGGGCGGACTCAGCTTCAGACTCATCTGAGACTGAAAAAGAAGAAGAAGTCACTAATCTTTGCTTGATGGCAGACAATGTGGATCACTCAGATCAAGAAGAGGTATGTGACTTAACCTATGATGAATTATTTGAAGTTTCTGAACACATGCATGATGCATATAGGAAAATGAAAAAGATGCATGCTAGTGTTAGCTTGGAACTGGAAGAACTCAAGAAGGAACATGAAATACTTTATAAAGATCATGCTTCAATAGATGACAACCACATGAAATTACTTGATGAATATAATGAATTGAATAAAAATTTTGAGATTTTAAAATCATCCTATGCTGAACTTGAAAAAGATTTTAAAAATTTTAAGAATGAATCTGAGAGAAAAACATATCGAATCAATTATACAAATTGAATCTTGGAAGATATGAATTCATTTTATAAATTGACAATAAGATCTCTCGAGGATAATAGGATTCCCCCTAAACTTGAAGATTTTACAAATCCTAAATATTATCCTAAATTCATGAAATCCCTTAGAAGACAATCATATGGAAGAAAATATAGGAATATTTTTCCTAATGTTAAATGTAATAATTATGAATTTTTGGGACATATAGCTCACACCTGTACCTTGAAGATGAAATCTAATTTGGTGTGGAGAACTAAGATGCATAAATCTAGACATATCATACATGCATATGATTATAAATTTCTTAAAGGTGAACCCAAACTAGTTTGGGTTCCCAGGTCTAACATTTAAGATTTTTGCAGGAGTGCTCTCACACAAGACCTAGTGGGAGCATATGGTACCTGGATAGCAGATGTTCAAAGCATATGACTGGGGATACTGCTCAATTCATAATGCTAGAAGCCAGGAATGGAGGCAAGGTTACACTTGGAGATAATACCACAAAGAAAGTGGTTGGATCAGGTATGATTGGAAATTTTAAAAACTTTTTCATAGACAATGTATTATTGGTTGAAGGCTTAAAACTTAATCTGTTAAGTATAAGTCAACTATGTGATAAGGGCTATAATGTGAAATTTTTACCTACTAGCTGCATATTAAACCTAAATGAAAAAGAAATTTTTAATGGAAAAAGGGTAAACAATGTTTACATGCTAGATTTGAATTCTATTCAATCTCCTATTGTTTTTTGTTTAAAAACTGTTTCTGATGAATCATGGCTTTGGCATAGGAGACTTTGTCATTCTAGTATGAAAAATCTTAGGAGAATTACCCAAAAGAACTTGGTGAGAGGTATACCAAAACTAGACTTTACTAAGGACCATCTTTGTGATGCATGTCAATTAGGAAAACAAGTGAGGTCCTCTTTTAAGTCCAATAAGGATCTTAGAACCAGTAAACCTTTAGAAATTCTACACATAGATCTTTTTGAACCAGTAGGAACTGTAAGTCTAGGAGGGAAGGTATACGGATTTGTTATAGTGGATGATTTCTCAAGATTCACCTGGGTTAGATTTCTTTTTCAAAAGAGTGAATCATTTGAGGAATTCAAAAATTTTTCAACTTGGATTCAAAGAAAACTAGGATGTGAAATAATTTATTTACAAAGTGATCATGAAGGAGAATTTGAAAATGAAAGATTTGAAAATTTTTGTAAGGAAAAAGGGATTGATCACAATTTTTCAGCACCTAGAACCCCTCAACAAAATGGAGTAGTTGAAAGGAAAAACAGAACTCTAATAGAAGCCGCCGGAGCAATGTTGGCAGAATACTCACTTTCTAAATATTTTTGGGCTGAGGCAGTTAGCACTGCATGCTATATTCTAAATAGGGTGAATGTAAGATCAAACTTAAATAAAACACCCTATGAATTGTTAAAAGGAAGAACACCTAATTTATCATATTTGCATATTTTTGGTTGCAAGTTGTTCATACATAATAATGGAAAACCTGTCTTAGGAAAATTTGATCCAAAATCAGATGAAGGAATTTTTGTTGGATATTCAAGTGTTGGAAAATCTTATAGAGTATTCAACAAAAGAACTTTAATCATTGAAGAAACCACACATGTTGTATTTGATGAATCTGGAAATTTGGAAAACTCTCAAAAGATTGATAGATTAAATTTGGAAGAAAATTTGGAAAGAGAAAACTATTTGCCTAGAGATTTGAGATTTTCTAAAAATCACCCAAGAGAATTGATTATAGGTGAACCTAGTGAGGGTGTTAGAACTAGACGTGGATTAAACAAGGAAGTCAATCATTCAGCCTTTATTTCTACAATAGAACCCACTAATATTGATCAAGCACTTTCTGATGAATTTTGGATATTGGCCATGCAAGAAGAATTGAATCAATTTGTAAGAAATAAAGTTTGGGAATTAATCTCAAGGCTAAAAGATCAAAGTGTTGTTGGAACCAAGTGGGTTTTCAAAAATAAAATGAATGACTCAGGAGTAGTCATTAGAAATAAGGCTAGATTAGTTACTAAGGGGTTTAATCAAATTGAAAGAATTGATTTTGAGGAGATATTTGCCCTTGTAGCAAGACTTGAAGCAATTAGGGTTTTACTTGCCTTTGCCTGTTTTGAAGGTTTTAAATTATTTCAAATGGATGTAAAAAGTGCCTTTTTGAATGGAGCTATTGAAGAAGATGTTTTTGTAGAACAACCTCCAGGATTTAAAAATTAAAAATACCCAAATCATATTTTTAAATTAAAGAAGGCATTATATGGATTGAAACAAGCACCTAGGGCTTGGTATGAGAAATTGAGCACCTTCCTACTTGAAAGATCTTTTGAAAAAGGAAGTGTGGATACAACTCTCTTTTTAAAGAAATTTGGAAAGGAAATACTCATTGTTCAAATTTATGTGGATGATATCATCTTTGGATATTCAAATAAAATTCTTTGTGATGATTTTTCTAAAATAATGAGTAGTGATTTTGAAATGAGTTTAATGGGAGATTTATATTACTTTATAGGTTTTAGCATTAAGCAACTTGAGGAAGGAATATTTCTTAGCCAAACTAAATATATTAAGGACATCCTCAAGAAATATGAAATGGACAATGCTAAACCTGTTAGTACACCAATGAGTTCCTCAGTTCAGTTGGATAAGGACCTTAAGGGAAAATCTGTTGATCAAAAGAAATATAGAGGGATTATTAGATCTTTGCTTTACTTGACTGCTAGCCGACCAGATATTATGTTCAGTGTTTGCTTATGTGCTAGATTTCAATCAGATCCAAAAGAATCACATTTGACAGCAGTGAAAAGGATTTTAAGATACTTACTAGAAACTCAAAACTTAGGAATTTGATATCCTAAGTTCAGCTCTTCATTTGAAATTGTTGGTTATTCAGATTCTGACTTTGCAGGCAATAGAGTGGATAGGAAAAGCACTTCAGGAACATGTCAATTTATTGGAAATTCATTAGTCTCCTGGTCTAATAGAAAGCAAAATTCAGTAGCCCTATCTACTGCAGAAGCAGAATACATTGCATTAGGAAGTTGTGTGGCATAAGTACTTTGGTTAAAATAACAGTTGATTGATTTAGGATTAACTATAGACACTATTCCAATTTATTATGATAATACTAGTGCTATTTGCATTTTCAAAAATCCTATTCAACATTCTAGAACCAAACACATTGATATAAGGCATCATTTCATAAGGGATCATGTAGCCAAGGGAGAAATTGAACTCACACATGTTTCAACTGAAAATCAACTTGCAGACATTTTTAAAAAATCTTTAGCTTTGATACCTTCAGTACTTTAAGAACAAGGCTTGGTGTTATTGATTTGAATGCCTAAACAAAATGTCTTTGCAACATTGATATTTATGTTTTCTAAGTGTATTTGTTTTTATTTTATTTTTTTGTTTTTGTGAAATTTTGTGTGTTTTGAATGAATTTGTTTTTGAGTCTATAGTTTTGTTTTATGTTCTCTGTGTTTTTTGAAAGTTTAGTTTAATTTTCTTAAATTAAAATTCAAAATTCAAAAATTGGAGGAAATCGTCCGGGACGAATTTTGTTTCGTACTGAACGATGTGTGAAAGAACAGTTTGCGCGAATTTTAACCTTTTTTAGAGCAATTTTTAATTAGATCGTATGTACGATCTAACGATCGTCCAGGACAAAATTTTTTTTCTCAAACGTCGAGACGATTGAATGCAGCGGTTGAGTGGATAAGACAGTTTTAAATATGGATTTCATTTGTACGAATTTTTGGTTCTTCCAGACGAACAGATATCATTTCATTGTAGGGGACGGTTTTTAAGAGACATTAAAATGAGTTACTTTTTGATCGTCTGTACGAAATATTTTTTGTCTGTACGATCGGTCAAGTCAAAAAGCCTGTACGAAGAGACGCATCGTAAGTTATGTTGATTACGAAAAGCTATTACATTTTGGACAAATTTGATCGTCTGTACGAAATTTTTTCTTCTAGACGAATGATGATTTTCGTCCAGGATAAACTTTTTTCGTCCAGGACGAACATATCGTTTTTCTTTAAATATGGAGGCTTTCTAACTTAACAATCACACTTTCAAACTTCTCTTTCAATCCCTTTCTACTTCAAATTATCAATGGCCTCCTCAAGCAAGAGACAAAAGGTGTTAGTGAAGAAGCCACTATCGACGAAGCCCAACTTATCATAGATCATATCTATGGGTTTTCAGAAATAGGACATGCAGATCAGAAAAGAAAAAGGAACATCTCTTTAGGATACTTAGTTACCTACATCTTGGAAAAGAAATACAACTTAGTGCATCCTGATGATGAGTATGAAGAGCCAGTTTACTATAATGATGCTTCCTTCAGATTGTTATTCAAGGAGGAAAAATAAAAAGAAAAAGCACATGCCAGTGCTTCAGAAGAAGAAGAAGGAGTGCAAACATCTGCTCCTCAGTCAGATTATCAGAATCTGATTGAAATATTTGATAGATTAGAGACTCATGTTGATCAAAGGTTTGATCAATTTGATGCTCAACTTATGCAGCAGCAACAAGACATTGGTAACATTAGAAATGAAGTACATGAAATCAATATCAATGTAATGTTGATGGCCTCCTACTTCAACCTTTTTGGCGGCATTCCTCCTCCTCCTCCAGAACAGTAGAGATGAATTTCTTTGTGTTTGTTGTACTCGTGTTTTATGTTTTGTTGTGTCAGTTTTTATGTTAAGTGTTTATTTTTATGTTTATCTTTAATTTTAAGTTCAGTGTATTTTCTTAGTTGTTTTTAGATATTATGAAATGAATATGTAATCCTTTCATTAATATCAATGCATGTTGTACTTATTTCAAATTTAATTTTTTTTTAATGTGGTTAATTTTTATGAATTTCATTAGTATTATTTAATCTTAATAGTGCTTAAATTAGATTGTAATTAGAGATTAATTACATTAGAAAATCTAGTCTTTCTAAATTTAAAAAGTTGTTCATAACTTGTTGTAATTAGAACTTTTAAAATTCATGTCTATTCATTTAGACTACATAAAAGTTAATATTATTATTGTAATTCAGATGTTTTCTTATTTTGTATTTCTTTGCTTAAGTGATATTTATGCACTTATAAATATTTGAAATTTTAGATTATTGATTTTGGAAAGAATTGGTCTCAATTACTCTTGAAAATTGTACAAAGAGTACAAAAATCAAAAGGAATGCGCAAAGGTTCGCAAATATGAAAAAGAGGCACAAAATTAGCCCAATATCAAAAGATACACAAAAATGTGCCCAAAATTTTTTGAAAAAGATGCGCAAAGCGCCACATGTGGTAATTCTCTTCTTTCCAAATTCTTTCAATCTCTTAATTCAAATTGATCTTATGTTTATTTATATTCTATTGAACTTTGAAATATAAAATTTTTATACATCTCTCTTGTAATGATTTTCTATATTTGAATGTCTAAATTGAATCATGTCTTTGATAAATTCTTCTTACTTACAATGTTATATCACTTCTTAAATTTTATGAATTTCTATGATTGACCTAATATTTTTAGTTTAAAATTGCATACATTATGTCAATCACCATTTAGATTAAATTTTCAAATGAATTTCATACAATTACTTACATTTCTCGTCTATTTCTTCTTCACTTTTTGTTGTTGTAAAAAAGGGGGAGAAATTATTGTGTTTGTATGTTTTGCTTGGCTTGTGTGTTATTGTTTTCTATTTTGTTTTTTTTTTAATTTTTTTAAAACAAAAAATTGTATTTTATGGTTCAAAATGCCTCCTTATTTTTATATATACATCAATTTAGGGGGAGTTTAGGAGATTGGTTTTATTTGAAATCATACAAACAATAATCGTTTTGCCATCATCAAAAAGGGAGAGATTGTTAAGGTAGTTGCTATTTGCATGCTTTACATTTTTGCAACTTATGTAGTTTTGATGATTCCAAAGATTATTGTTCAAATGTGTAGTTATCTCCTAACATTTTTTAGAAGAATTGTATTTGCTCTTGTGTGTACTAACATTTCAGGAAAAATAAACTCCAGACTACGAAGACTTCAAATTAAATTCAGCATGAGATACATTGTAAAATTTGAAGCTTGCACTTTTCTTTAAAATCAAATTGAAAGGGAGTGATTGTAATTTGAGTGAATAAAAACATACACACACACATAAGGAGATCATATAAAATGTTTATACTGATCGTACTGGACGATATTCGTTCGTACAGGACGATCAGACAGTTATCTCTTATAGAGCATATGGAACGAATAGGAACTTGCTCGAAAAATTTTTCTAAGTCCTATTCGTCCAGGACGAAATTAATTATCGACCAGGTCGATTGGTTCACTGTAAAATTTTCGTCCAGACGAATTTAAATTATCGTCCATGGCGACTGGTCCTCTGGAAAAATTTTGTCGCGACGAAATCAAAAATCAGCCAAGACGATCTGAACTCTGGAAAATTTTCGTCTAGACGAAAATAAATTATCGTCCGTGGCGACTGGTCCTCTGGAAAAATTTTGTCCCGACGAAATCAAAAATCGTCCAGGACGATCTGAAATTTGGAAAATTTTTGTCCATACGAAAATAAATTATCGTCCGTGGCGATTGGTCCTCTGGAAAATTTTCGTCCAGACGAAGTCAAGAATCGTCCATGACGATCGGTTTTCTGTAAACATTTCGTCCAGACGAACATATTCTCGTCCAAACGATTAACCGACTTAGAAGAGTTTTCAGCAGTTTCTAGAACCGATCTTGTAATAACTGTTCGTACTGGACGAACCTAGTTCGTATAGGACTATCAGCTGTACGAAGACATTTCGTACATATATTCAAATAGGGTTATTTCAGATCGTTTAAGTAAAATCGTCCAGGACGATCCACGATCGTACAGGACGATCCACTGCGTACAGAACTGAAATCTTGCAGTTTTTGGGCAGTTTTTCTTGTCTTTTGTATAAATAGTCCAAATTAGACTGCCACCCAATCTTTTTGTCATTTGATCTTCATGCCTCTTGAGAGAATAGCCAAGGAGAGAGTGAAAGAGAGCATTCAAGGGAGGATTCCTACCACTGGAGCGAGAAGGCTTCACTTGAATTTCAAAGGTAAGAATCTCTACTTGTGAATTGGGATTACTTCACTCTTTTCTTTCTTCCTTCTAGATTCTTGTGAGAAGATCTGTCAAGGAGATCCGGTTCTCTGCCGACACTTGGAGAGTGTGAACAGCCGAAGGGTTCGCTGCCTATACTTGGAGAGTGTAAATAGCCGAAGGGTTCTCTGCCCACACTAGGAGAGTGTGAAAGGACGACGGTTCTCTGCCAACACTAGGGATTGTGTAAAAGGACGGACGATTCTCTCCCAACACTGGGGATTGTGTAAAAGGACGGACGGTTCTTTGCCAACACTGGAGATTGTGTAAAAGGATGGACGGTTCTCTGCCAACACTGGGGATTGTGTAAAAGGACGGACGATTCTCTGCCAACACTGGGGATTATGTAAAAGGACGGACGGTTCTCTGCCGCACCGGGGAGTGGTGAAAAGAGTGTGTTGTAAAGGCTTCTCCGCCTTGCTGTGGGTGCAAAAGGAGACTCACTATTGGTATTAGTGTAATACTCAGAGGGTGCCTTTGGGGAGTGGATGTAGGTCTGGTTTTAGACCGAACCACTATAAATCTGGTGTCATTTACTTTACTATTTTTACGTTTTCGCACTTTAAATTTTAGTTTTAAAAATCTGTGGTTAAAAAATATTTTTCTAGAAAAACTTAAAAGAAATTTTTATTTCGGTTCAACTTAATTTTTAAAAGGGGACTTAAATTTTTTAAAGTACCAATTCACCCCCCACCCCCCCTCTTGGTAGCCTTGGGACATTCACTTAGGTTTAACAACCTAATTACAAGACTCAACAAATGATTCTTTCTCTGCGTTCTTAAGCCTTTATCTAGGATTATCTGCATCTCTTCCAGCATCTTTGTTCACCCATTGCTCCTTGACCCGTAGGATAAACATCTTAAAACCATTATTTATGAATCTTCTTTTTCCATAGCTAACTTGCAACCAGGGACCATATCTTTCTTTAGTAACATTTGGAGTTACCCCCGTTGAGTTGAACTTCATCCCTGATTTCCCATCCTCCACTTGTTTAGATGATTTTCTAGCAACATTAGGAAGTAAATCCTCTTTCAAACTATTCTCTAAGCAACCACTCTTCAAATGACCGATCTTTCCATAAGCAAAGCAAAAAAAATTGGCAATCTTTCATATTCTATCTTTTGAAAGAATTTTCCATTGCTTCCTTCCACCCAAACTCCAAGAGGTAGTTGAGTATCCAAATTGATACGGACACACACCCTACCGAACTCCCTTCTCCCCCATTGGAACATGTTTCCATCAATCATATAAGGCTTACCAAGCATCGAAGCGATTCTACATATATTAATCTCATCCCAGCATTGTAAAGGAAGATTAGGCATCCTAATCCAGATCATAGCCGACAACCCTTTTAATGAAGTAGGAGAGAAACTAGGCGACCATCTATCCATCCCAATAATCTTTCCATTGACAAAGCAAAGCCCATTAGAGAATACAGCTTCCAATGATGATTTTTTATAGAATAAGCAAAGGACCCAATCCAATCCAAGCATGGTGAGATAAAGCTTCCCAAAGGGAGTCCATTTCCTCAATTCAGTGCTTACAATCGGAAATGGAACATTGCTTCCAAAAACTCTAATCACTAGGGAGTTTTAAAGATTTCAAGAGTTCTCCAACTCATTTTACATATGTAATTTAATAGAAGAACCATCTTCAGATAAAAATCCTTTCATTTAATCAAATATGTGAACACTTCTAGGCCATTATAAATCCTTCACATGGACTTATTTGGACCTATTAGCACAACTAGCCTAGGAGGGAAGAATTATAGATTTGTAATTATAGGCAACTTCACTAGATTCACTTGGGTAAGATTCCTAGCACACAAAAATGAGTCATTTGAGGAATTTAAGATTTTCTCTATTTGGATTCAACAAAAATTAGGATGTGAAATCTCAATAATACATAGTGATCACGGTGGAGAGTTTTAAAATGAAAAATTTGAATCATTCTGTCAAGAGATAGGAATAGAGCATAATTTCTCAGTCCCTAGAACACCTTAGCAAAATGGAATAGTAGAAAGAAAGAATATAACCTTGGTAGAAGCTACTAGAGCAATGTTAGATGACTACACCCTTCCTAAATATTTTTGGGCAGAAGTGGTAAAAACTCGGCGTGTTATATCTTAAATAGGGTGAACATTAGATAGAAGATGAATAAAACTCCTCATGAACTCCTTAAGGGTCGGACATTGAATCTTTCACACTTACAAGTCTTTGGTTGCAAGTGTTTTATCTTAATTAATGGTAAACTTCCTGTAAAAAGTTTGATCCTAAGCATGATGAGGTTATCTTCTTAAGTTATTCATCTGTAGGTAAGACCTATATAATATATAATAAGATAACCCTAGTAGTATAAGAGTCCAACTATGTAGTATTTGATGAATCAAATAAGTCCTCTGAATCTAAAATTGAAGAATACAAAGTAGAGGCAAATCATGGAGTAGAAACTATAACCATAGGAGAAAGGGTAGAACCTCAGGAAGACTTGCATAGAGAATGGAGATATTCTTCTAGTCATCCTAAAGAATTAATTTTAGGAGACCCATCGGAAGTTGTGAGAACTAGGCACGGACTTAGGAAGGAGGTTAGTCATTATGCATTCATCTCTATGATAAAACCTACGAGTATAGATTAAGCTTTAGGAGATGAATTATGGATCCTAACAATACAAGAAGAATTGAACCAATTCACCATGAATGATATTTGGGAGTTAGTCAAGAGACCTAAAGATTATAGTGTAGTTAGAACAAAATGGGCCTTAAAAAATAAGGTGAATGACTCAAGAACTATAGTAAGAAATAAGGTCATACTAGTAGCCAAGGGGTATAACCAGATTGTGTTGAAGAGAGTTGCTATTTAGCTTTGCATGTATTACATTCTTGCAACTTGTATGTTTGGATGATACTAAATATTATTATTTTGATTATTATATTCTCCTAACACATTTTTGGAAGAATTATTTTTGCTCTTATGTGTGCTAACATTTTAGGAAAATCATACTCTAGATTGTTGAAGACTTCAAATCAAGTTTAGCTTAAAATATTTTATAAATTGAAGTATGTATTTTTCTTTTTATTGAGTCTGAGAGAGTGAGATTGTAATTAAGTAACTTAGCACACACACACAGGGGGAGATCTTTAAAATTCACAATTTTTGAAATTGATCGTACAGTACGAACCATGTTCGTACGGGACGATCTGGTCAATTTTACTCCTAAAATGAGCAATGAAACGAACGGGGATAGGGAAAATTTTTTCTAAGTACTATTCATCCAGATGATATTTACCTTCATCCTAGGACGATGCTCTCTAGACACATTCTTTTGCACGATATTTACTTACATCCCAGGACGATGCTCTCTGGATACCTTAGTCAAGATGATAATTACCTTCATCCTAGGACGATGCTCTCAAGACGCATTCGTTCAAATGATATTTAACGTACGTCCCAGGATGATGCTTTCTGGATGCATTCATCCAGATGAAAATTATGATTCATCCCAGGATGATGGGCTCTAGAATAGTCAAAATAAACTATTAGTCCAGACGATTAATATGGTTCATCCTAGGACAATCATCTATGTTCTGGAAACTTAAGAGTCATTCTATTTTTTGTAACAACGAATTATATAAATAATCGTTCGTATTGGATGAACATTGTTCATATGGAATAATGATCGGGTACGAAGGAAAATTGTACCAGTTCATATTTAGTTCGCACACAACAGTAGCTACATTGTTCATCCGTACAAACTAGGATCGTACGGGATGATCAATAACATAGAAATTTGAATAATTATAGTTTTTCGTGTCTTTCATATAAAAGGTCCACTTAGAACTATCATGCAATCTTTTTGTCTACTGGTCTTCGTGCAAACTGAAGGGAGATTAAAGGAGAGAGTGTGAGAGAGTGTTTAAAGGAGAGTTCTTACTATTGGAGCGTGAAGGGTTACTTTGGTACTCAAAGGTAAGGATCTCCATTTGTGAATTATGATTACTTCACTCTATTCTCTTGTCCTTTTAGATTTCTCTTGAGAAGATATTTCAAGGAGATCCGGTTCCTTGCCGACACTCGAGGAGTGTGAACAGCTGAAGGGTTCACTGGTTACACTTGGAGAAGTGTGAAAGGATGAAGGTTCTCTTCCTTCACTTAGAGAAGTGTTAAAGGATAATGGTTCTCTGCTTATACTTGGAGAGTGTGAACAACTGAAGGTTCTCTTCCAACAGTTGGAGGGTGTAAAAGGATGAAGGTTCTCTGCCGCACCGAATAGTGGTGAATAGAATTTTTGTGAAGGCTTCTCTGCCTTGCTGTGTGGGCAAAAGGAGAGACACTTATGGTAATAGTGCAATACTTGAAGTGGGAGACTTCAGGGAGTAGATGTATTTCGTGTTTGATTGAACCATTATAAATCTTATGTCTTTTATTTTCTGTTGCTTATTTACTTTTCTGTTTTGTTTATCTGCGGTTCAAAAATCATTTTCAAATTTTCACTAAAAGTGTTTATCGGTTTAAAATAAAAAAAAAAATTTAAATTGCTAATTCACCCCCCTCTTGGTTAGCCATTGGGACATAAGCTTAGATCTAACAACCTAATTCATAATTAACAAGTTTCAACAAGTCATATCAAAGTTTAGTTTCAGAATCATAAGTTTAGACTACTTTTTTATTAATGACCATGGCTATATTTGGAAATCGAAACACACCTGAAGATTACTCTATAACTAGACCTCCTTTGTTCGACAATATTCATTTTAATTTTTGAAAAATATGCATGTCTATATTTTTACAATCACTATATTACCGTATATGGATCTTAGTTCAGGAAGGTTATACAAAACCAACTAGATTAGTTGACGGAGTTAGAGTTGAAACTCCATTTACGGACTGGATAGTAGAAAAACATGACTTAGCACAACTTAACGCTAAATGCTTGAATAGTTTATTTTGTGCTCTTAAATCTGAAGATTACATGCGAGTTTTTCTACTTACAAAAGTGGAAATGATATATGTGATAGACTTTGTATAACTTATGAGGGGACAAATGTAGTTAAACAATCTAGACTTAATTTCTTATTGCATGACTATAAATTGTTTCGCATGAAACTTAATGAATTCATTTTTGACATGTACACAAGATTCACACAAATTATTACCTCTTTACATAAATTGGGTAGGGAACTAACGAATTCTGAAATTGTTAATAAAATACTTCGTTATTTACCTACTACTTATGATACTAAAATAATTGTGATTACAGAGTCTAAAGATTTAAATGTTTTTACTCTATTAACAATCTTTTTGGATCACTAATTGCTTACGAGTAAGGAGTGAGTCAAAAAAAGGTTGATGCAGGAGAGCCACGAGAGGAGAAGAATATTAAACTAAAGATGGAGGAGTCAGAGAGTGATCAATCTGTACCTGAGGATGAACACGACATCGCATTGATGACTAGACAGTTCAGAAGCTTTCTAAAGAGGAAGCAAAAGAGACGCCAACAATGAAAACGAGGTAAATTTAATAGAAATGTTAAGGTTTTCAAATAATGTTATTTGTTATGAGTGTAGGAAATCTGGACATATTAAGTCAGACTGCTCAAAACTTAAACCACTCATAGCAAGGAGAAGGTAGAGGAGAAACTAATGGTGAAGAAGGGAAAAAAGAAATTCCAAAGAGCTTTTTGGGCAGACTCAGCTTCAGACTCGACGGAGATTGAAAATGAAGAGGAAGTCACCAATCTAAGCTTAATGGTCGATAATCTTGATCAGTCAAACTAAAAAGATGTATGTGACTTGACTTACAATGAACTTTTAGAATTCTTAGAACACATATATGATGCATATATAAAGTTAAAGAAAATGCATGCTAGTTTGAATTTAGAATTTCAAGAACTATAGAAAGAACAAGATATACTTAGGAAAGATCATGTATTAATTGATAACAAACACATGAAATTGCATGATGAGTTTGATGATTTGAATAAGAACCATGAAAATTTAAAAATCATCCTATGCAGAACTTCAAAAAGAATTTAAAAACAGTAAGGATGAATCAGAGAGCAAATTGTATCGAATAAATTATACAAATCATATCTTGGAAGATATGAATGCTTTTTATAAATTAAAGATAAAAGCTCTTGAGGATAATAGGATGCCCCAAGATTTGAAAATTTTATGAATCCTATTTTGTATCTTAAATTTATGCAATCCATAAATAGACAAAAGAATTATAGAAAACTAAGAAATCAATTTCTGAGAGTCAAATGTTATAATTGTGGATTGTTTGGACATATAGCTCACGCATGTACATTGAAGAAGAAAAAACCATTTGGTGTGGAGATTTAAGATGCATAAACATAGACATATCATACATGCATATGTTTATAATTTGAAAAAAGGTGAACCCAAACTTGTTTGGGTTCCCAGCTCTAATGTTTGAAGATTTTGTAGGATCGCTCTCACACAAGGCCTCATGAGAGCATATGGTATATAGATAGTGGTTGCTCAAAGCATATGACTGGAGATAATGCACAATTCATATCGCTGGAAGCCAGGAGTGGAGGAAGGGTTACAATTGGAGATAACACCACAAGGAAGGTGGTAGGGTCAGGTATAATTGGAAACTTGAAAAACTTTTTTATAGAGAATATTTTGTTGGTAGAAGGCTTAAAGTATAATCTTCTAAGTATTAGTCAGCTATGTGATAAAGGTTATTGTGTAAAATTATTTCCTACTAACTGCATATTAAGCCTGAATGGTAATGATATTTTGAATGGTCTAAGGGTAAATAATATGTATATGCTAGACTTAAATTGTATCAAAACTCATACTGCATTTTATTTAAAAGTATTTCTGATAAATCATGACTTTAGCATAGGATACTTACTCACTCTAGCATGAAAAACCTTAGGAGGATTACCCAAAAGAACATATTAAGAGGTATACCAAAATTAGACTTTACTAAGGATAACCTCTGCGATGCATGTCAATTAGGAAAATAGGTGAAGTCCTCTTTCAGTCCAATAAGAATCTTAGAACTAGTAAACCATTGGAGATTTTACATATGGATCTTTTTGGACCAGTTGGAACTGTAAGTCTAGGAGGAAAGGTATACGAATTTGTGATTGTGGATGATTTCTCAAGATTCACATAGGTTAGATTTTTATATCATAAGAGTGAATCATTTAAGGAATTTAGAAATTTTTTGACTTGGATTCAAAGGAAACTAGGATGCGAGATAATGACAATTTAAGTGATCACGGTGGAGAGTTTCAGAATGAAAAGTTTGAGGTTTTTGGTAAGGAGAAAGGAATTGAACACAATTTTTCTGCACTTAGAACCCCTCAGCAGAATAGGGTACTTAAAAAGAGAAATAAAATATTAATAGAAGTCGCTTGAGCCATGTTGACAGAATATTCACTTCCTAAATATTTTTGGGCTGAGGCGGTTAGCACGACATGTTATGTTCAGAATAGGATGAATGTTAGATCAAACTTAAATAAAACACCCTATGAGTTACTAAAGGGAAGAACATCAAATTTTTCACATTTACATGTCTTTGGATATAAGGTGTTCATACATAATAATGGAAAATCTACCTTAGAAAAATTTGATCCAAAATCAGATGAAGGAATTTTTGATAAAAAAAAATTTATTGGGATAATTGGATCTTTGCTTTACTTGACAACTAACCGACCCGATATCATGTTTAGGGTTTGTTTATGTGCTAGATTTCAATCAGATCTAAAAGAATCACATTTGACAGCAGTGAAAAGGATTTTAAGGTATCTATTGGGAACTCAAAACTTAGGAATTTGGTATCCTAAGTTTGGCTCTTTATTTGAAATAATTGGATATTCAGATTTGGATTTTGCAGGTTGTAGGGTTGATAGAAAGAGAACTTCTGAAACATATCAATTTATTGGAAATTCTTTAGTCTCTTGGTCCAGTAGAAAATAAAATTTTGTAGCCCTATATACTGTTGAAGCTGAATACATTGCCTTAGGAAGTTGTATGGCATAAGTACTTGATTGAAATAATAGTTGATTGATTTAAGATTAACAATAGGCACTATTCTCATTTATTATGATAACACTAGTGCTATTGAATTTCTAAAAATCCTATTTTTTGTGTTTTTTTCGTATGTGTTTTGTTTTTGTTCATATTGTTTTAAATTTTCTTGTTTTGATTGTTGATATGAAAAATTTGTGTATAAAAAATTTTTTTCACATCAAAATTCTTGTTTTTAAGCATGGTTTAAAAAATTTGTGTGTCAATCATCTGTACGAAATTAACTTCATACAGGATGAATAGTATAGCGTATTAGCGGTTGATTTAAAAAATTTGCATGAAGTTTTTCAGTTTTTTAAAAAAATGAGTTAGTACTTTCTAAAACAGCATTATCAACTTTTAAATAGTACTCTCTATACTCAGATTCATCAATATAAGTTTTAAAATCATTTCTAAGTGCAGTGTAGGATGCTTTCAATGAATCATGCTCAATGACCAACATAGAATGCTTTTTATTTAACTCATCATCAAACTCATCAAGTAATGACATGTGATTGCTATCAATTATAAAGTGATCTTTAAGTAAAATTTCATGCTCTTTTTTACAAATTTAAAAGTTTCAATTTCAGGCTACCATGCAATTTCTTAAGTTTTCTATATGATTTATGAATTTTTTTAGTAACTTCAAGTAATTTATTGTAAGTTAGCCATTGATCAAAATTCAAAAGTTTTCAAAAACTAAATTTTATGAATCCTATTCTAATACCACTTAAAAGTTTGTTAGGGATGTTAAGCCATTTTGAACTAATTCGAGACTAACCAAGAGGGGGGGGGGGGGGGGGGGGGGGGGGTGAATGATGTTTTAAAATTTTCTTAAACCAAATATAAATATCTTTTGAAATATTTTAAAATCACAAACCAAACAATAATTTACCATAAGAATAAAGTGCATAAATTAAATGTGGAAAATACAGTAAAAAAGAACACATAGAATTTTATAGTGGTTCGGTCAACTTGACCTATGTCCATTCCCCAGAGCCTTTCCTCCATGTATTGCACTAAACTTAGTAATTCTCCTTTTGCTCTCATAGCAAGGCGGAGAAGCCTGCACAAATCGCCTTTCCACCGACTCCGATGAGACAGACAACCTGACTCCTTTTGCTTCCTCTTGAAGCAGATAGAGAACCCAACTCCTTTTGCTTCCTCCTGAAGCAGACAGAGAACCTCGACCAATTGCTGAAGTAGACCTCTTTAGAACCTCCAAAGAACCATGGACGACGATCGAAGAAGACGATGTGAATCCTTTCTTATAGCAAATTTTATGAAACCCTCATAAACTCCCCCTCATAAGATCCTCTCTTTCTCCCTTTCTCTCCCTCTCCTCTTGGCTCTCTCAGGTCAGGACAGTAACAAAAGATACAATCTTGGGTAAACAAGAGATCTTATATAGAAGAGCTTCAAATTTGCACTTAATTATCATAAGTCGACATAGATCATCCAGGACGATCAAAGGATCATCCTGTACGATTAGTATAAATTCAGCTCAATCAATTAGGATGATTTGGGAGAGTTTTGGATGATTAAAGGACTTGTTTGTTTTGATCATTTAGGATGATAAGACATTGTCCTATACGATTAGTTCAAAATTATTGAGTATCATCTAGAACATCACCCTAATTGCTTGTCTAGATGATGAAAAACTAAATTGATTGTCTAGGACGATTTCACGATCATTCCAGATGATTAGTTCAAAATATCAAATATTATCCAGTACATCGCCCAGATTTCATATCTGGATGATTCAAAATTAATTGATCATCCAGGATGATTTGGGATCATCCTGAATGATTAGTGCAAAATAATACACATCGTTTAGAACCTCATTCTGGTCATCGAGGAAGAAACTAAGATTTGCTTAACCGATCATCTCGGGACGATCCTACGATCATCCCGGATGATAGGATCATATAATTAAACATTAATTGCTTTCCTTAATTACCACATTAATTTAAGCATTATTTTAGTGCTTCGTTCAGGATGATGTCATGCTTGATGTCCAAAAATAAAACATGCCTAAAAGAATTTAGCAGTTGAGTCTTTCTGTTTAGAGGCTTTCGTCCAGGATGATGCTAATATAATATAGGGCAATTTGTTTAATTGCCGCTGTGTTAACCAGCATACCCTAATAAGGGTTTCTATTTTTAACTGATTGTCCATGATGATTTCAGATCGTCCCAGATGATATGTTAAAAATAAAGAACTCTTAAAATAGATAAAACTTTTTTTTGAGTGTGTCAATGCAAAGTTACTTAACATCAGGACCCACATTATTTATAAGTGACTCAAGAAAAGGTAAAAATCCTTGACGTGCACTTACAGACTGACTTAGTCCTAATCTATCCAATCTTAACCTGGCTTGTTTTGTAATTTGATCTTGTGGATCTGAAATGAAAAGTAGACAAGGCAATCGTAGAAAAATAGAAATATTAAAAATATTTGTTTATCATCAAAATTATAATTCCTGTAGCCAGATTCAAAACATCAATATTATTACTTGTGCCTCAAAAAGAATTGGTGGTAAGAATTTGTTGATTCTTTATAGGTTGTTAAACCTAAGTTATTGTACCAAGGCTAACAAGAGAGGGCGGGGGAGGGGGGGGGGGTGAATTGGTAATTAAAAAAACTCTTGGTAAAAGTTTTAAATTGGAAACCGATCTATATCTCGTAGAAAATTAATTTAAGTTTAAAAATAAAATTTTCAATCACAAAAATAACATATAGTAAATAAATACAAAAATTAAAAGACACAAAGATTTGTAGTGGTTTATTGAACACGACCTACATCCACTCCATGAAGACTCCCCCTTGAGGTATTGTATTATTACCAAAGTGACTCTCTTTTTTCCCCCACAACAAGATGGATAAGCCTTTACAAAACTCTCTTCAACCAATCCCCGGTGTGGTAGAGAAACATTGTCCTTTTACACCCTCCAAGTGTTAGTTTGGTACCGTCATCTTCTGACACCTTCCAAGTGTCGGTAGAGAACCATCGTCTATTCACACCCTCCAAGTGTCGGTAGAGAACCGTCGTCATTTCATACCCTCCAAGTGTCGGCAGAGAACCATCATCCTTTAACACCCTCTAAGTGTCGGTAAAGTACCGGATCTTCTTCATAGATCTTCTCATGAGCAACTAGTAAGAAGAAAAGAATAGTAAACACCAAAAACACAAAGAGATTCTTACCTTTGAGTAACCTTGTGAACCCTTCACACTCCACTTGCAAAAAATCTCTCTCAAACACTCTCCCACACTCTCTTTCACTTGCTCTTAAAAATTCACGAAGACAAGACTTTTTCAAGTCATATTTAGAAGACTTTTTATACCAAGAACACAAAAAACCATCTAGAAAATTGAAATTTTCCATTTTGAGTGTACATGATCGTACAGTATGATCGTATGTTTGTACATATGAACAATTCAAAAAAACTATTGTGTATGAACCTTATGTAAATTGGTATGAAAAATTTTTGTACACAATGATTGTCCAGTATGAACCCAGTTCGTATTGTATGAACAATAAGAAAAAAATTTTCATCTTCGTCGGGATGAAGAGGGACCCCACTATTTTTTTATCTTGGATGGCGTACGTACGATGATGACATCATACGGTATGATTAGTTAAGAAAATTTTTAAGTTGGTCGGGATGAAAAGGGACCCATCCAACTCATAAACTAGATGGCGTATGTACGATGATGACATCATACGGTACGAACCGTTCATAAAAACTTTGAATTTGTCGGAATGAAAAGCGACCTGTCCAATTTGTACCCTGGATGTCATACATACGATTGGTATATCTTACAGTACGATCCATACTTAGAAAAATTTTCTACTTTCTGTTCATTTCAATGCTCGCATGTGAATATAACTGAACAAATCTTCCCGTATAAAATATCTTCGTACAGTACGATCAGTTTAAAAATTTGCAAATTTTAAACTCTCCCCTAGTGTGTGTGTGCACAGTTACTTAATTACAATCACACTATCTAAGAATCAATAAAATGAAAAATACAAACATCATTTATGATAAACCTTAAACTGATCTGATTTGAAGTCTTCAACAATCCAGAGTATGATTTCCCTGAAAGGTTAGTATACACAAACATAAAAAATAATGCATTCCAAAATATGTTAGGAGAAATTTTAATCAAAGCAATAATATTCAGAATCATAAAAAATATATATGTTGCAAGAATATCAACAATAAAAAACTGAGTTGCAACTATCTCCCCTTTTTTTATGATAGTAAAATAATTATTATTTGAGTAAAATTGAATACCCTAAAATTCTCCTTAGCTCTCCCTAAAATAATAAAAAAATATATGAATATAGGGAATTTCCATGAAAAATACAAAAAAAAAAAAATATCTTTTATATTTTTTGTTTTTAAAAACACACAAAACAAAACCAAAATCCTAAATCCTAAAAAAATACAAAACACAAACATAACAAGAACCCCACACACAAAAATACAAAAAAAAAAAAAAGAAAATAATATTAACTCCCTCTTTTGACAATAACAAAAAAGAAAAAAGAAGGAAGAAATGAAAGAAGTCATACGAGAAACTCTAGTAATTGATCTTAAAAGAGATTGAAATATAATTACAATAACAAAGTTAATTACCATTAGATCAAAAAGAAAGATTCAAAATATTTAAATTAAAGCATAACTTAGATAAGAAAACGTGATCAAGGTCATGAAGCACTCTAGACAATTTCATAAGAAAAATTATTGTAGAAGTGATAAAATGAAGATTAATTAATTTCAATTTTTAAATAAAATATATTTTAATATTAGATTGATTTGAATATAAAAATTCAATAATAAAGAAAAGAACATATTCAAGTGGCGACATTACACATCTTTTAAAATATTTGGGGCATACTTTGTGCATCTTTCTATATTTGGGCTAATTTTGTGGCTCTTTTTAATTTGAGAACCATTGCGCATTTTTTCGATTTGTGTACACATTGTACATTTCATTTTGATATCCTTTTTTTTTTTTAATTGACCTTTCCAAAATCAATAATATAAAAAAATCAAATTTCTCTAATTACAAAGATAATTATATTCAAAAGAGAAATAAAAAAATAATAAGACATCATAATTACAATAATAATATTTATACTTTATTTACCTAAAAAGAGCATGAGATTGATTTCCTTAACTTGATTGAGTTATAAGTTAACTTAAATTTTTGAATAATTAGATTTCATTATAAATTTAATTATGTAATGCAAGTTAATTTATAACACTTTTTAGATCAATTAAAATAGAAATATCATATAGGCAACTACATATTTCATGTAAACAAACAAATACAACTAATCAAAATAAGACATTTTTTTTTATTGATATCAATTAAAGATAAGATACATTGAAGTAGATTGATATCAATAAAAATAACATAAAAACATCACAACAAACACAATAAAAATAAGTACAATAGAAAGACATAAACACTGATACCCTCACATCTAGAGAGGACTAGAAATGACATCACAAAAACGTACATCTAGAACTTTGAAGGTCCCTAATCTAGAGGAGGAGGCTGGTTGAAGATAGATAAATAGCTATTCATCATAGTTACATTAGTGTTCACCGAGTCGAACTGACCTCGGATTCAACTCATGTCTTGTTGGTACTATGCATCCTGTTGGTTTATGTGAGTCTGAAGTTGATTAAAATGTTGATCAAAATGACTCTCTAATCGGTCAAAGTATTGGACCATCTCCTAAAAGTCAGGTCCATGAGTAAGTGCAGATGCTCCCTCTTCTTCCTCAGTATCCTCACTAGTATTATCATTCTTCCCAAAAAGAGATAGAAAGAAGTTATCAGTGAAGACGATTGTCCAGTCACAATTTAATATGAAACTATGAACATAAGAGAAGTAATATTAATGTGATCACCAGCCTTAGGAATGATTAAGTTTTAAGGACGTGTTGGATAATCCTAGCATTCTGATTCAAAATATATACTCTAGCCAAGTGAGAGACTTGAGGGACACCTCTGAGAGTCTTATTTATTGCAGACCAATCATAATCTGATTAGGAACTCAAAGTGTGTGCTCTTATTCCCTGAGTCCTTTGATGCAAAAAAAATCCTAAATCTTCCTTGATAAAATCTACCGATTGCTTGTTAACAAATGAAGTTATCTTGCTCATCCTCACTATACCTCATATTTTCTAAAAAGAAATGAAAGGTTTCCCTATGATATGCATGGATCAGAGTTAAAATGAAGGAGAACTGAGTTGCAACAAATAGAGGCACGACTTAAAAGGGGATATCATCTTGTATTGAAAGTCTAGAGAGAGTGATCTTTGCGGCGACAAACCAATAGTAGGAATCTTCATTTGCTCTGAACAAAAAGTTTTTATCTCCACCACTGGATGACGACTCCTCAGAGACTCTACCGCGTTTGCTAGAACTGGCCATTTCTAAGATGAAAAGGATTCAAGAAGGATGTTGAAGTGAATGAAAACGAATTTTAAAGTCCTCCTATTTAAAGAAAAATGACCCTTCGTACGTACAAAAATAAGTTCGTACAGCACGGACATCAGTTTGTACGGGATAAAAAATCTTTCGTATGGACGAATAAAAAAGTTCAAAATGAAATAACTTTTCGTACTCACACAAGTTATGAAGCAATCTTTTGTACAGGCTTTTTGACTAGATTGTCATACAGACGAACATGTGTTTGTTTAGGATGATTAGGTGTTCTTTATTACTGCTTTTTTGATTTAATTTCTGCACTTTATGGTGAATTTTGATTTGGTTTGAGTTTGTACTTTTGCTTAAATAAAGAAATTTTTAAAATACTAATTCACCCCCCTATTGGTTATCCTTGGAACTAGTTCATTAGGGCTTAACATCCCTATCAAACTTTTAAGTGCTTTCAGAGCACTCTCAAGTGGCATCAAAGCCAGGTTCATAAAATTAAGTTTGAAAACTTTTTGAATTTTGATCCATGGCTAATTTTGGTAATCGTAATATTGTGGAAGGTTATTTTATTACACGATCACCTTTATTTGATAATATATATTTTTTTTTTTTTTTGTAAAACCCACATGTTTATTTTTTACAATCACCTGAATATCGCATGTCGATGCTTGTTAAGGATAGCTATACACCTCCATCACATCAAATCAATGACATTTAAATTGAGCTTCCTTTTACTGAATGGACTTTTGATGAATGAGATTTAGCGCAACATAATGCAAAATGTTTGAACTATTTTTTCTATGCTTTGAAATCGGAAGATAATATGTGTATTTCAACTTGTGTAAATGGTAAAGAAATCTGGGATATATTGTATATTACTTATGAAGAAACCAATGAAGTTAAACAATCTAGGTTGAATATTTTATTGCATGAAAATGAACTTTTTTTTGTAAGAAACTTACTGAATCAATTTCTGACATGTATACTAGGTTTACTCACATTATCACCTAATTGCATGCCTTAGGGAGAGAGCTAACTAACTATGAAAGAGTGAATAAAATGTTGTGATGTTTGCCTTCTTTCTTTGATGCTAAAATCACAGCAATTACTGAATCTTAAGATTTGAATACTTATTCGATTGATAACTTACTTGGATCACTCCTTGCTTACTAGCAAGGGATGAATCAAAGAAACCTTGATGTAGATGAGCGAAAGAAGGAGAAAACTATAGCGTTGAAGACCAACAACACGGACAATGATTCTTTTGGGTCTAAAAGTGAAGATGTTTCCTTAATCACGAGGCAATTTAAAAGCTTTCTAAGGAAGAATCACAAGTACCATCAAAAATGGAATAAAGGTAAGTATAGTAAAAATTATAAAAAATCTTCTAATGTTGTATGTTTTAAATGCAGAAAGCCTAGATATGTCAAAGTTGATTGTCCTACACTTAAGAATCACCCAAGCAAGGAAAAGGGTAAGGAGAAACCAAAGTTCAAAAAAGAGAAGGAGAAGAAGCAGTTTCAAAAAGCGTTCTGGGCGGATTCTGCATCTGACTCATCTGAGACTGAAGCTGAAAAGGAGACAACAAACTTATACTTGATGGGTGATCATCTTGGTTAGTCTGATCAAGAAGAGGTATATGAACCAACCTATAATCAATTACTTGAAGTTTGTGAGAATATTTATGCATCATATAGAAAACTTAAGAAAACTCCTGCTTGTCTAAAATTGGAATTTTTAAATTTGCAAAAAGAGCATGAAATTTTAAGTAAAGATCACACTCAAATTGATAATAATCACATGGCATTACTTGATGAGTTTGATGAGTTGAATAAAAAGTTTTCTGAGTTGATTGTTGAGCATGATTCATTGAAAGTATCATACACCCCACTTGAATCTAATTTTAAAACTTATTATGAAGAGTCTGAGCATACGGAGCACTATTTGAGAGTTAAAAATGCCATTTTAGGAAGTGTTAACTTGAGGTTTAAAGCTGAATTGAATGCACTTGAGAAGAATAGGAAAACACCCACACTTGATCTATAGTCAAAACCTAGGAAGATGCATTATAACCCTGAACATATTAGTGAATCCTTTTCTTGGAGTTAAATATTTTTCATGTGGCATGCTAGGGCACATCTCACACACTTGCACTGTCTACTATAATACACATTGGGTGTGGAGACTCAAATTGCATGATTCACAGAATAACACACATGCATTGCATTCTTCTTTTCATAAGAAGGGACCCAAACATGTTTGGGTTCCTAAATCTAACGTTTGATGATTTTGTAGGCTTTCTCTCATAAAAGTCCTCGTGAGAGCATATAGTACTTAAACAGTGGAGGCTCCCTACTCTTAATTGCATAATCTTGCTGCTTAATAAATTCTATTTTGCATATTTCTTGTTTAATAGTTTGTTTTATTTTCCGTTCTTTCATTTTTAGTTTTTTTGTAGTGATTATTATTTATTTTTATTCTGTAATATTTTCAACTCTGCTGTTTTTACTTTGGTTTTCATTTTGGTCATAGCTGAAATGATATTTTATGCCTTATTTTTATTTTTTGAAATTTTTAGTCATTGTCTAACATCCCTAAATCAGTTAAAAGGAGAAACACCATTGATTGTTTTCCTCCCTCTAACCTCTTTTACTGATGTAGTTTTATTTTCTAAATAAAAGTCTATCTCAAATTAACAATTGGACTTTGCGATTGAGATCTTTTCTATCTTGCTACAGTAATTTATCTTATATGTATAATGTTCAAAGTATTTATATTACTTTCAAGTTCTTTGAAATCTTATCATTGCATTTATCATATGACTTTGAGTCTATTTTGTGGTTTATTCATCCTTATATTAGAGAGTAAGTTTTTTTCTCTAACATGTGGAGGATATACTCATAATTGAGAGTATTTAAGAGTTTTGAAAAGGGATCTAAGCTTGCAAAAACAAAAAAGGGCCAATGATGCCAAATAAAAAGATGCGCAATGACGCCAAATTGAGAAAGATATACACAAAGTGTATCAAAAATCAAAAGATGCACAAAGTGTGCCAAATTAAAAAGAGGCATAAAATGAGCCCATCAAAAGAAAGCTTTCTTCTCTTTTAAACTTTTAAAACTTAGAAGTACTCATCTGTCACTTGATATTTTCAAATGCTTGATTTCAAATTTCTTGATTGAGAAAAATAACTTTGGTATATTATTCTATAAGATATTTTTATGAAACCAAGTTTTGAACGGATTTCTTTTTCTTATCTAATTTAGTTTTTCTGAGTTAGGTCTTTTATTTTCAAAAGACGATTTGGCCCTGAGAGAAGTCTGAGATAGGTTTAACATGATCAGATATTCTACCATTTTTAGATTTCGATGATGTTAACTCATTTGTATTTATAAATCTTTAAATTCAATCACATGGAGAATTTATCATATTTGTTCTTTGATTAAAAAAACTTTATTTTTTATACATTTTTAATTTGTCTTTTCGTATTTTATATTTTATATTTTATTGTTATTATTGTATTTTTTTGGGGCCTTCTCTAATCATTTACATTCGCCTTTTGAATTTCATTTTTTTTGTCCTATCATCCTGGAAGATACATTCAATCCTCTCCTAAATCTTTTATCTAACGGCTGATATGTTTTTCTGTTTATCATCGTCTTGGACGATCTGATCTTATCCTACTTTGCTTACTGTGATCGGCCTGGACAATCCTCTTTGTCCAGGATGATGTTCTTTATATTCACTCAATTATTGGTAATCAGCCCGTATGATCCACTTATTCGTCTTGTATGATACTCGTGGCAATGCATTTAAACCCTTTAAATTTGACGATACATCCTATTCATCGTGGAGGATACACCTATTCATCCTAGATAATACACCTATTAGTTATCATCCTGTACGATCCATTATTAGTTATCATCCCAGGACGATACACATATTTCATCATGGATAATACATGTGGCAATGCTTTAAACATCTTTAAATTTGGTTGGTAGTATTTATTATTGCATATCATCCCGGACGATCCACCAAATCATCCTTGTCGATACTCTTTTTCAATGGTTATACAGAGTGACTCCTCAGGACGATTGCCTATGTCTTATCATCCCAGATGATGTTTGATCATCCCGGATGACTTTATCGCCTTTTTGACTAATCATCCCGGATGTAATTATTGCACTCGATTGTCCTAGATGATTATGCGATTATTCTAGATGATCTGTTTGATTCTTTTTAAATTTTGGATTACCTCCCTGTTTCCCTGCCTACTTAATCATGGCTGGTGATAAGCGCTCCCACATGCCTTTTGGTAATTCCTCGGGGGTGAATCTGGACCCTCGCTTCACTGAGGCGGCCGACCAAGCCGCCTATCAGAGGTACAAGATGGCTGGGATCACTGTATCCCGTACTGTCAACCCTCGCATTCTCTCCTATTATGTCCTTAATTTGTTTGCACATACTTCCTTGACCTTTATCCTCACTCTCACCATACGATTCAACTCTGAGCTACTATTTGAATTTTTCGCTATTCTTTATATAAATTTCTCCTTTACTGTACTTCAGTCTTATGTGAATAGATATCCTATCAAAATTACATATCAAGACTACCAAGTACTCCTGTAACTATCTACCATAGGAGATAAAATCCATATCCTGTGTCAAGATACCGACTATGATTGAAAGTTCGTTAGGGATATTAAGCCCTATAGAACTGGACCAAGGCTAACCAAGAGGGGGGTGAATTGGTATTTTTAAAAAAAAATTAGGCAAAGCACGAATACAAACCAAATCACCACAAAAAATAAGTGCGGAAGAAAATAAATGCGGAAGCAGTAAAAAATAAGAACACAAGGGTTTATAGTGGTTCGGTCAACTCGACCTACATCTACTCCGTGGAGGCGCCCTCCGAGTATTGCACTACAATCGTGACTCTCCTTTAGCCCCCATAGCTAGGCGGAGAAGCCTTTACAAACACCTCTTTTTTCCACACCCAGCAAGGCAGAGAACCTTTCTCCCTTTTCTTCCTCCTGAAGTAGGCAGAGAACCTCGATCGCTTGCTGGAATTTACCTCTCCCAACTCTTCCAAGGATAAGAGACTCTAGGGAAGAAGAAGTGGAATAATACTTGGAGCAACCCTTGTGAATCCCCTCATAAGTTCCCCCTCACAAGATCCTCTCTCTCTCTCTCCCTCTCTCTCTCTCTCTTTTAGGTTTTCTCAGGTCAAGACAACAACCAAGGATGTTAAAAAATGTTGAACAAGAGCTCTTAAATAGAAGAGCTTCAAAGAAGATCATTAATTGCAAGTTGCTGACTATATCGTCCAGGACGATATGGAAATCATCCTGGCCGATCTGTACAAATCTCAGAAGATCTGCCAGAGCATCGCCCTGAATGCAAACTGGATGATTGAAAATTGGCTTGATCGTCCAGGATGATATCACGATCGTCCCGGCCGATCAGTTCAAATTAGAGGAAAATCGTCCAGATCATCGCTCTGAATTCAAGCTGTCCGATCCATATTATCCAGAACATCACCCTGGATTTATTCTGGCTGATATTTATCGTTCAGGAGCAACTAAGGATTTTAGAATAGATCATCTCGACCGATCTTGCGATTATCCAGGATGATATGATCGTATCAATCATCCTTAATTACCTCCTTGATTGTCTAATCAATTAAGGCATAATTGTGAATATCGTCCAGGCTGATATAATATCGTCCTGGCCGATTACCAAAAGTTTAGAATACCTTAATTATTTATGGGGGTAATTTCTTTATGTTTTGAGCCTACCGTCCTGGCCGATACACGTATCGTCCAGGCCAATTTGCTAATGATGGATGCCTTAATTAAGAACCCCTGATTAAATTTTCTGTTGTAAGCCCGATCATCCAGGACGATGTAAATATCGTCTTGGCCGATTTCAGTAAAAATAGAAATTCTAAGTCTCTTTAGTGTGTATGTGTAGGGTTACTTTGCATTAGTCACCAAAGATTACAATTGACTCAAGAGGGAAAAAATAAAATTACAGACTAACTCAACCCTAATCTACCCCATCTTTAGCTGGCTCCATTTTTTCGTCCGATCTTTGATTCCTGAAAAGTCAGTAGTAAAAGACAGTCCAAGTCAAGTTAGAGTGTTTGCCAATCATCAAAACATAGTTCATAGACCTGAATTTGCAACAATATCACCCTTTTTTATTATGGAAAAATACTACGACAAAAATTAAAAAAAAAGCAGCAGTGTAACATACGGAATCGAAAGTGCAAGAAACATCCTAAAACTACACCCCCTTTTGACATCTCAAAAAGGAGGGAACCAAGAACAAAAAACAAACCACAACACACATTTTGTTTTTTTTTTTTTTCCTTTACCAAGGCATGAAGATGATGTAGTATTCCATGTAATTGATTTTAAAAACTTGTGAGTTAATGAGTTAACAACATCAATAATCCCAAGAAAGATAGAATATCCGACATGATTACCCTTAGCTCAGACTTTCTCTTAGGGTAGAATCGTCTTTTGAAATCAATGACCTAACTCAAAAAATTAATTGGATATGAGGAACAAGAATCCATTCATTACTTGGTTTAAGAAAAAAATATCTAAAAGAATAATGAATCAAAGTAAATTTGTCATAATCTCAAAACAATCGAAATCAAGCCTTTGATACATGAAAACTTCTAAGTTTTTAAAAGATTTGAAAAGAGAGAGGAGCTTACTTTTTAGTGGGCTCATTTTATGCCTCTTGTCAATTAATTGGTGCTTGTGCACATCTTTTGCTTTTTGATATATAATTTTTTAATTTGGCGTCATTACGCATCTTTTGTTGGCATCATTGGCTATTTTTTTTTATTTTTGCAAGCTCTATTCTCTTTTACAACTCTTAAAAAGTTCTTGGTTGTGAGTATATCTTCTAGATATTAGAGAATAGGGGCTCTCTCTAATATAGAGAAGAACTATCCACAAAACAGAATCAATTAACCAATGATAAGAGTAACGAGAAATCTTGATGTGACAAAAAGATTTTAAGCATTATAAATACAAGATAGATATGCTTAAGCAAGTTTAGAAAGGATCTAAATTTCATACACAATCTTTAATTTGAAATAGATTTTAGATTAGAAAAGAAAACTATCCCACTAAAATAGGTTAGAGAAGGAGACACAATCAACGAAATATTCTTATCATCTAACAGATTAAGAGATGTCAAATATTTACTACAAATTCTCAAAAGCAAAGACAAGGCATACGATATCATATCAGCGATGATTTTTGAAAGCTAAAAAGAAATAAAAAAGAAAGCAAGCCAAATCAAACAAAAAAAGAAAAGAAAACAAAGTACAAAAAGAAAAAATAATTAAAAACCAAATAAAGCAAATAGAAGATCAAGTTTATGTAGTTATGTCAATCACACCCAATCTGATCCTTAAAGAGCTGAAAGTGTCGAAAGCCAGTGGTTTAGTAAAGATGTCAGCCAGTTGTTTTTTAGTTGTCACATGGTGTAGCTCAATGTCTCCCTTAGTCACATGGTCTCTAATGAAGTGATGCCTAATGTCAATGTGCTTAGTCCTTGAATGTTGGATAGGATTCTTAGAGAAGCATATGGCACTAGTGTTGTCACAAAATATTTAGATGGTGCCTACAGATAATCCTAAATCCAATACCTGTTGTTTCAACCAAAGGACTTGGGCCACACAACTTCCAAGAGCAATGTACTCAGCTTCAGTAGTGGAAAGTGCAACAAAATTTTGCTTCCTACTATACCATGAGACCAAAGATTATCCTAAGAATTGATAAGTCCCTAAAGTACTTTATTTATCCACCTTGCATCCTGCAAAATTAGAGTCAGAAAATTCAATAATCTCAAAAGAAGTGCTGTGTCTAGGATACCAAATCCCTAAGCTTTGGGTCCCCAAAAGATATCTAAAAATTCTCTTAACAGCAGTCAAGTGGGATTCCTTAGGGTCGGCTTGAAATCTAGCACAAAGTCAAACACTAAACATTATGTCGGGTCGGCTCGCAGTCAACTAGAGTAAAGATCCAATCATGCCTCTGTACTTCTTCTGATCATCAGACTTGCCGCTTGGGTCCTTATCCAATGGAACACTAGAAGTCATGGGAGTATTAATTGGCTTAGATTTATCCATCTCATACTTCTTTAAAATGTCCTTTATGTATTTTGTTTGATTAAGAAAGGTTCCATCATCAAATTGTTTTATATTAAACCCCAAAAAATAGGACAACTCCCCCATCATACTCATCTCAAACTCTCTACTCATTATTTTAGATAACTCATCTCAAAATTTTTATTAGGAGATCCAAAGAGTATATCATCCACATAAATTTGAACAATGAGTAAATTATATCCAATTTTTCTAAGAAAAAGGGTGGTGTCTACGCTCCCCTTAACAAACTCTCTTTCTAGTAAAAATGTGTTAAGCCTCTCATACCATGCTCTTGGTGCCTGCTTTAAACCATACAAAGCCTTTTTTAATTTAAATACATGATTTGATAATTGGGAACTCTCAAAACTTTGGGGTTGTTCTACAAACACATCCTCTTTTATTTCCCCATTAAAAAAAGCACTCTTGACATCCATTTGATAAAGCTTAAATCATTTATAATAGGCAAAGGCTAATAGCACTCTAATGGCTTCCAATCTAGCTATAGGGGCAAATGTGTCGTCAAAATCTATCCCTTCTATTTGGTTATGCCCCTTAGCCACCAATCTTACTTTATTCCTAACCACCACTCCTGAATCATTCACCTTGTTCTTAAAGACCCACTTTGTCCTAACTACACTTTGTCCCTTAGGTCTTTCTACAAGCTCCCAAACTTCATTCCTAACAAATTGGTTCAACTCCTCCTGTATGGCTAAAATCCAAAACTCATCAGTAAGGGCTTGGTTTATGTTGATGGGTTTAATCATTGAGATAAAGGCAGAGTGGTTCACCTCCTTCCTAAGTCCATGTCTAGTCTTAACTCCATTAGAAGGGTCTCCTAAGATCAAATCCTTGGGGTGACTTGTAGAGTATCTCCAATCTCTATGTAAGGCCTGAGAAGGTCCAACCCTTTCCTCCAGATCTAAATTTTCTACTCCTTGGGTGACATCTCCTACTCCTTCTATGTTTTGGTGACCTACTTTCTTCTCCAAATTTTCTACTCCACTAGTAATCTCTCCAATATCATCATCATCCTCAACTCCATACTTTTTAGGATCAGACTCATCAAATACTACATGGGTAGTCTCTTCCACCACTAAAGTTCTCTTGTTAAACACCCTAAAATACTTCTCAACACTAATATCCCAAGAATACTCCTTCATCAAATTTTGGATCAAATTTTCCCAAGTGAAACTTCCCATTATTGTGAATGAAAACCTTACAACCAAAGACATGACGATGGGAAAGATTGGGTGTCCTAACCTTAAGGATCTCATAGGGTGTCTTTTCTAATTTGGCTCTGACGTTCACCCTATTCAACACATAACAAGCTGTGTTAACCGCTTCAGTTCAAAAGTATTTTGGAAGTGAATACTCAGCAAGCATGGATCTAGCGGCTTCCGCTAAGGTCCGGTTCTTCCTTTCAGCTACCCCGTTCTGCTGAGGGGTCCTAGGAGCTGAGAAATTGTGGCTAATATCCTTGTCCTCACAAAAATCTCCAAATCTTTCATTCTCAAACTCTCCCCCATGATCACTATGGATGGTCAAGATCTCACAACCTAGATTTTTTTGAATCCAAGTAGAAAATGTTTTAAACTCCTAAAAAGACTCATTTTTATGTGTAAGAAATCTAGTCAAAGTGAACCTTGAGTAGTTATCAACAATCACAAAATCATAGACTTTCCCTCCCAAGCTGGCACTACTAATGGGTCCAAACAAATCCATGTGCAGTACTTCTAAAGGTCTAGAGGTGCTAATTTCCTTAGTGGGGTGAAAGGTGGAGTGGACTTGCTTTCCTAGTTGACAGGCATCACAAAGGTGGACTTTTGAAAACTTGAGTTTGGGGACACCTCTAACTAGGTCTTTTTGGGTCACTTTCCTAAGGATTTTCATACTTGCATGACATAGTCTCCGGTGCCATAACCATGAATCATCAATCACTATTTTTAAGCAAAATGAAGCAGCACATTCAATATTATTTAAATCAAGCATGTAGACATTGTTGATCCTCTTTCCCTGCAAAATAGTATTGTTACTTAAACTTACAATGCATGAATTTGCAAAGAATTACACGATGAAGCCTTTGTCATAGAGTTGACTGATGTTGAGCAGGTTGTGCTTCAATCCATCTACAAATAAAACATTTTCAATCATAAGGTTCTTAAAATTACCAATTATACCTAGGCCTACCACCTTCATGATGGTGTTGTCTCCAAGAGTAACCTTGCCTCCAGTCCTGGACTCCAGCGAAACAAATTGATTGGCATCACCAGTCATATGTCGAGAGCAACCGCTGTCCAAGTACCACATACTCTCACGAGGCCTTTTGTGAGATCCCACCTACAAAATTACCAAATGTTAGATTTAGGAACCCAAGCAGGTTTGGGTTCCTTCTTACGAAAAGTAAAATGCAATGCATGTGTGATATGCTGTGAATCATGCACCTTGGGTCTCCACACCCATGTGTACTATGGTGAACAGTGCAAGTGTGTGAGATGTGTCATAGCATGTCAGATGAAAAATATCTAACACCTGAAAAAGGATTTCTTAAATGGTTTGAGTTATATTGTCTCTTCCTACGTTTTGGCTTTTGATCAAGTGTTGGTGTCATCCTAGTTTTCTTAAATGTATCCAATTCATTTTGAATCCTCAAGTTAGTAAATTTTAGTGCATCATTATCAATCCTTAATTTTTTTTCCATCTCTTTAGACTTTTTAAAATCAGATTCAAGTCAGGTGTGTTTGACTTTTAGCGACTCATGCTCTTCAATTAATTCACAATACTTTTTATTTAACTCAACAAATTCATCAAGTAGAGCCATATGATTTGAATCAATTGTTGAGTGATCTTTAGTTATAATTGCATGCTCTTTTTGTAACTCCAAAAATTCCAATTTTAAGCTTGCATGTGTTTTCTTGAGTTTCCTATATGATGCATGAATTTTTTCAGAAATTTCAAGAAGTTGATCGTAGGAAAGTTCACATACCTCTTCTTGATCGAGATGATCGTCTACCATCAAGCACAGTTTTGTTGTCTCATCTTCTGGTTCCATCTCTGATGAATCTGATGCAGAATCCGCCCAAAACGCCTTTTGGAGTCTTTTCTTGTCCTTCCTGAGCTTGGGTTTCTCCTCGCCCTTTCCTTTGCTTGAGTGATCTTAAAGTGTGGGATAGTCTGCTTTCACATGTCCAGGCTTCCTGCATTCATAACAAATAACATCAGAAGATCCTTTAGAATATTTGTTATCCTTACCTTTTCTCAAATGATGCTTTTGCTTCTTCCTTAGAAAGTTTCTGAATTGCCTTGAGATGAATGCAACTTCATCGCTCTCAGACCCGGAAGAATCGGAGTCAGATTTGTGTGCCTTCTGTGCAACCATTTTCTCTTTCTTTTTCTCACCTGCATCAAGATTTCTTTGATTCACCCCTTGCTCGTAAGCAATGAGTGAGCCAAGTAAGTTGTCAATCGAATACATGTTCAAATCCTTAGATTCAGTTATAGCAGTAATTTTTGCATCAAAAGAGGAAGGCAAGCATCGTAAAATCTTATTTACTTTTTCAAAATTTGAAAGCTCTCTTCCTAAAGCATGCAAGGAAGTAACAATCTGAGTAAATCTCGTATACATTTCAGAAATTGATTCATGAGGTTTCATACGAAAAAGTTCGTAGTCATGCAAGAGAATATTCAAACGGGATTATTTAACTTCATTAGTGCCTTCATAAGTGATACACAATTTATCCCAAATTTCTTTATCAGTTTTGAAAGTGGACACACACATGTAGTCTTCTGATTTTAATGCACAGAAAAAATAATTAAGATATTTTGCATTCAATTGAGCCAAATCCCTATCATCTAAAGTCCATTCAGTAAATGGAGGTGGAAAAGTAATGTCATTAAGTTTAGCAATTGGAGGTGTGTAACCATCCATAACAAACATCCACATTTGATAATCAGTAGATTGTAAAAGCATAGACATGCGAGTTTTCCAAAAATCAAATATGATATTATTAAACAAAGGTGGTCGGGTAATAGAGTACCTTTCCGGTGTATTACGATTCCCAAAGTTAGCCATGGATCTAAATTCAAAAAGTTTTTAAACTTAGTTTTTATGAATCCCGCTCTGATACCACTTGAAAATTCGTTAGGGATGTTAAGCCCTATAGAACTGGCCCAAGGCTAACCAAGAGAGGGGGGGGGGGTGAATTGATATTTTAAAAAATTCTTTAGGTAAAGCACGAATACAAACCAAATCACCACAAAAAATAAGTGTGGAAGAACATAAATGCGAAAGTAGAAAAAAATAAGAACACAAGAGTTTATAGTGTTTCGGTCAACTCGACCTACGTCCACTCCCCGGAGGTGCCCTCCGAGTATTGCACTACAATCGTGACTCTCCTTTAGCCCCCACAGCTAGGCAGAGAAGCCTTTAAAAACACCTCTTTTTGGCACACCCGGCAAGGAAGAGAACCTTCCTCCTTTTTCATCCTCCTAAAGCAGGCAGAGAACCTCGATCGCTTGCTGGAACTTACCACTCCCAACCCTTCCAAGGACAAGAGACTCTAGGGAAGAAGAAGTGAAACAATGCTTGGAGCAACCCTTGTGAATCTCCTCACAAGCTCCCCCTCACAAGATCCTCTCTCTCTCTCTCTCTCCCTCTTTCTCTGTCCTTTAGGTTTTCTTAGGTCAAGACATCACCCAAGGATGTTCAAAAATGTTGAACAAGAGCTCTTAAATAGAAGAGTTTCAAAGGAACTCATTAATTGCAAATTGCTGACTATATCGTCCAGGATGATATGAAAATCATCTTCGCCGATCTGTACAAATCTTAGAAGATCGGCCAAAGCATCGCCCTGAATGCAAACTAGATGATTGAAAATTGGCTTGATCATCCAGGACGATATCACGATCGTCCCGGACGATCAGTTCAAACCAGAGGAAAATCGTCCAGAGCATCGCCCTGAATTCAAGTTGTCCGATCCAGATCGTCCAACACATCGCCCTGAATTTGTTCTGGCCGATATTTATCGTCCATGAGCAACTAAAGATTTTAAAATAGATCGTCCTGGTCGATCTTGCGGTCGTCCAAGATGATATGATCATAACAATCATCCTTAATTACCTCCTTGATTGTCTGATCAATTAAGGCATAATTGTGAATATCGTCTTGGCTGATATGATATCATCCTGGCCGATTACCAAAAGTACAGAATACCATAATTATTTATGGCTACAATTTCTTTCTATTTTGAGCCTATCGTCCTGGCCGATACACGTATCGTCCAGGCCGATTTGCTAATGACGGCTGCCTTAATTAAGAACCCCTGATTAGATTTTCTATTTTAAGCTCGATCGTCCAGGATGATGTAAATATCGTCTTGATCGATTTGAGTAAAAATAGAAATTCTAAGTCTCTCAAGTGTGTGTATGTGTGTAGGGTTACTTTGCATTAGTCACACCAAAGATTATAATTGACTCAAGAGGGGAAAAATAAAATTACTGACTGACTCAACCCTAATCTACCCCATCTTGAGCTGGCTCTGTTTTTCCGTCCTATCTTTGATTCCTGAAAAGTCAGTAGTAAAAGACAGTCCAAGTCAAGTAAGAGTGTTTTTCAATCATCAAAACATAGTTCATAGACTTGAATTTTCAACAATGATTAGGCTCCGGCCAACTACTTTCTGAGAAACACCAATGCCTCCTATCAGGTTGGAGAGTTTAACAGCTTACTCAAAGATGTTAGGACAATCCAACATGTCTTTCGTACTTCAGTTCTTCCAAAAGCTGGTGATTGCATCCAAATCACTCCACTCCTTTCAATCACAACTTTCTACATCCTAGCCCATCGTGAGTTCAATGCCACTAATCTGATTTTTTGAAACATTAAGCAATTAACGAGCATTAGAGATCTAGGACATAAGAGGAAGCCCAATCTTTCTTTGGGACACATCATTACCTATGTCCTAGAATCTAAATACAACCTCCAATATCCTGCCCCACCAAACTATCAAACTACCTTCTACTCAAACAACTCCTTTCACATTCTTCATAGTACTCATCTCCACCCGGGGCACAAGGAAGCTGAGGGAGCTGAGGAGCAGGCGGCTTCTGCACCTATTCCTATACCTGCTCTGCTTTGTAATCATTCACAGCTGAATCAATTGGTAGAGTAGTTCGACCGGTGGGAGTGTGAAGACCGGTTTAGGCTGGGCAGGTTCAGTTGAACCGGCCATCTTTCTATTAATAATCGTGACCCATATGGGGGTCGGTTGTTTCGCAAAATAGAGAGCGAAGAGCGGAGGGGGCAGACGATCAAACGCACGCACGATGACTTTGGAGGATTTTCTTCACCATTTTTAACAAATAATCATGATTGAGGGTAAGATTAAACAATTCCTTTACGTTCCTATTGTTGTAGAAGGGTTTGGTAGAAACGACGGTGGAAGAGAGGAACAATTTGGAAGGAAATAGGGAAAAAGTTTGTTTTCTCAAATCTTTAATAAATTGTTCCTAATATTTTCTCTAATTAGTGTAAACATTTTATTTGATGAAAAGAAAGACATTTGGAAGCGAGGATAGGAGATTTGTGAGAGAGAAAGAAGAAAGTTTTTGGGAGAGGAAGAAGGATTTTAGGGGAATTGAAGAATTCCCAATTATAAGTAATTTGTATCATAAAAGTATTTTTAAGTTTTATTAGATAAAGCGAGTTTCATGAAATTTTATTATTTGATGCCTGAGATTTTGAAGAGAGAGATATCGAGATTATAGGAGTTGATCAACCAAGGATTCAATAAGAAAAGGGAATTTGAGATTCGAGGTTGAGAGATTCAAAGTGGGTAATTATAATTATGAAATTCAATATTTTGTATTATAATATTGCTTTCAAAGTTTTATTTTAAAAGATTATCATGTGTGAAATGTTGAAAGAATAAATGCCTAAATAATTGTAATTATTATTTTAACAAAAAAATGAAAGAATCAACTAATCAATTAACATGAATGAAATTATGAATATGAATAAATGAGAATGCTATATGGTATAGGTAAATGTATGTATCAAGGAAATATGCAAATAAAGAGATGACATATGCAATTAATAACAAATGTTCAAAATAAATGGAAAAGAAAGAAAATTGATATATATATATATATATATATATATATATATATATATATATATATATATATATATATATATATATATATATGATATGAAAACTACAAGAGATCACCCCCTTATGGTACTGGCTGGGGACATCGTACTTGTGCACGTAAAAAGGAAAAGGTCATGAAAAAGGAAAGGAAAATAATTGAAAAAGGTTGTACCTTTGGGTATATTGAGACGATGCTCATGTACAAACTAAATGGGAAAAGAAAATGTTAAAATTTCAAAATCTTTTAAAATGTTTTAATAGAAAATGGCTAGGGATGTATAAATTACTTAATGAATAAAATAAAGTCAAGAAATATTAAGAAGCATATTAAATAACATTTATATTGATGATTTTAATTATTATCCATTGAGTTTACTTAGTAAACTCAACCCACAAATTTAAATGTTTCAGGTAAGTCACCAAAAGAAAAGAAATGGCTGAAAGAGAATAATTCGTCTATAGAAGACAACGTGCAAAAGACAACAAGTAATTTACATTTTATGTTTTAGTGGATCTTCGGTACAAATGAAGTAGTATAATGTTTAATGAATTTTATCGTCCGACTTTCGTACCCGCCTCGTTAGATAGAGCATCCAGGCCGGGTAGTGACAAAAGTGGTATTATAGTCCAATTAAAATATGATTCACACTGAAAGAGCCATTAAGATAATTATAAATGATTGAAGATCTAATGTTGAATGAATTATTTTATTGACAATAGGAACCAAAATGAGCATGAAAAAGAGAAAGAAGTGGAAAGAATAATATCTAATATTCATGTAAACCCTAATGCATTGGCTCAAATGATGATAGTTGTGACTCAGCTGGTTCAAGATTCAAGAAATTAATCATCGGGGAGTAGTAGTGGTGGTGGAAAGGTTATGGATAAGTACCTGAAATTATTTCTATATATGAGACCACTATTATTCAATGGAGTAGAGGGACCAATAAAGGCTGAAAACGGGTTGCTGAGGATTAAAATAGGTATGGTAAGCTTGTATACATTCTTTTTGATATGGTATTGTAAGCTTACCCTCAATCATGATCGATTATTAAAATAGGTATGGTAAGGATGCAAGGAAAGCTTGTATAGATTCTTTTTGATACAGAATCTTCACACTCCTTCATTTCAGAAGAATTTATTAAAATAATTGTGCTGAATGTTTATGAGATAAGTATAATTTTAGAAGTTTTAATGCCAAATGGATCAATTATGAATGTAAAAGGTGTATGTAAAGTGACTTTCAAAATAAATGATAGAGAGTTTGAAGCCACAATGAATGTTTTACCATTGCAAGAGTTTGATATGATATTGGGAATGGATTGGTTATCAAGGCACTTTAAGATTATTAACTGCAACAAGAAAATTGTAAAGTTTAATTTTCCTGGAGAAAGATAGTTGAAATTTTATGGAGAGAGAGGCGTTTCTTCAATGATAATCACCTATATGAAAGCATACAAATTTGTATCCAAGGGATTTCATTATTTTCTTTCTCAAAGTAATGATACAAAAAAGGATGTTAAAGAGTTGAATGATATACCTGTAATCAGAGAGTATCCAGAGATGTTTTTGGATGATTTACTAGGATTACCACCAAAAAGAGAGATAGACTTCACTATTAAATTGATACTGAGTTCAGAACCAGTGAAAAGGGCACCTTACAGGATGACAGTCAAAGAGTTACAGGAATTGCTAGATAAGGGGTTTATCAGGCTAAGATCCTCACCATGGGGAGCTCCAGTATTGTTTGCAAAGAAGAAAAATGAGAGCTTCAGAATGTGCATAGATTATAGAAAATTGAATAAGCTTACTGTTAAGAATAAATATCCATTGCCCATAATTAATGATCATTTTTACCAACTAGAAGGAGCTACAGTTTTCTCTAAAATTGATTTGAGATCTAGATACCATCAGTTACGGATGAAGGAAGGAGATATAGTAAAGACAGCTTCTAGAACCAGATATGGCCATCATGAGTTTGTAGTAATGCCATTTGGAGAGACAAATGCATAAGATGTATTTATGTATTTGATGAACATAATATTTAAGCCATTTCTAGACATATTTGTGATTATGTTTATTGATGATATTCCGATTTATTCAAGAGATGAAGAAAGCCATTCCATTCATCTGCAGGCAGTGTTGGAAACATTAAAGGAGAATAAGTTATATGCCAAATTTTCAAAGTGTGAATTTTGGCTGAGAACTATAAATTTTCTGGGACATGTGATTAGTGTTGAAGGAATCTCCGTGGACAGGAATAAAATTCAAGCCATTGTTGAATGGCCAAGGCCAAAAATAGTTTTTGAGGTGAAAAGTTTTCTAGGTCTTGCGAGTAATTATAGGAGGTTCATAGAGGGATTCTCTTTGAAATGTCATTATCCAGATTAACTTAGAAGGCAATAAAGTTTGAATGGTGTGATCATTGTGAAGGAGCTTTTCAGAAATTAAAGAATTATTTAATGATTGCTCTGATTTTAACAATTCCTTCAGGTTTTGAAGGGTTCCAAATTTTCTGAGATGCTTTCTTAAGAGTACTTAGATGTGTATTAATCCAACATGGTAGAGTGGTGGCCTATGTTTCAAGGCATCTAAAAATTCATGAAAGGAACTACCCCACTCATGATTTAGAATTGGCAGCTATAGTTTTTGTACTAAAAATATGGAGACATTACCTATATGGGGTTAGATGCGAACTGTTTACAGATCATAAGAGTTTTAAATATATTTTCAATCAAAAAGAGTTTAAATTGAGACAGAGAATGTGGTTAGAGCTCATTAAGGATTATGACTTGGACATACAAAATCATTTGCAAAGGCAAATGTGGTTGTAGATGTACTTAGTAGAAAAAACTTTGGGAAATACAAATTGGTTAATCACCCAGTATGAGTAGATAATTAGAGATATAGAAGAGTTAGAGATTTCAGTGGTCAATTAGAAAGAGACTAAAGATATGTTCTTAAATCAGTTAGTGATCTAATCTACTTTGAAAGATAGAGTGCTCAATTTATTATCTCAAGATGAAAAATTTCAGGCCATCATAAAGAAATTGCAAGTAGGACATTTATAAAACTTTATTATGGATGCATAAGGATTATTAAAGTATAAAGGCAGGATCTGTATTCCAAATGTTGGAAGCTTAAGATAAGAGATATTACAAGAAGGTCACCTCTCAACATTTAAAATTCACCCAGATAGTACAAAAATATATCAGGAATTGAGAGGGATATTTTGGTAGCCATGACTAAAGAGGAATGTGCAGAATTCATAGAAAAATGTATTCCTTGTTAGATGATTAAAGTAGAACATCAAAAGCCAAGTGGTTAACTACAACCTATACCTATACCTGAGTGGAAATGGGAAGACATTGCAACGGATTTTGTAATTGGATTACCTAAGTCAAGGAAGAGTCGAGATGCAATATGGGTTGTTATTGACCGATTAATGAAGCCAGCTCATTTCTTACCAATCAGATAGACATATTCATTGGAGAAGTTGGAAAAATTATACGTTAATAAAATTATGAGATTGCATGGAATTTCAAAATATATCATTTTAGACAGAGATGCCCGTTTCACTTCTAAATTATGAAATAAAATTCAGGAAGCTATGGGCACACGACTGACTTTTAGTACCGCATTTCATCCTCAGACAGATGGACAATCAGAAAAAATAATTCAGACTTTGGAGGATTTAATGTGATTATGTGTTTTAGATTTTGGAGGAAATTGGCAGACCCACATACCGTTGATTGAGTTTTCTTACAACAACAGTTTTCAAGCTAGCATTGGAATGACAGCATATGAGGCTCTTTATGGAAGAAAATGTAGAACACATTTGTGTTCAGTAGAAACTGGTGAAAGAAAAGTAATTAGAACTGAACTGGTAGATAAGGCTACTAGCAAAATTAGATTGATCAGAGACAGACTAAAGGTAGTTCAAGATAGACAACGAAAGTATTATGATGCAAAACACCGACTAGTGGAATTTGAAGTAAGAGAATTTGTTTTCTTAAAAGTCAGCTCAATGAAAAATGTGCAAAGATTTGGAAAAATAGGGAAATTGAGTCCAAGATTTATAGGACCTTTTGAAATCATAGAAAGGATTGGAAATATGGCATACAGATTGGATATATCAGTGCATATGTAAGGAATTCATAATGTGTTTCACATATCAATGCTTCAAAAGTTTGTCTTAGATGATTCAAAGAGAATCCAGTCCAAATCAATTGACTTGCAACCTATTTGAAATATGTTGAGGAACCTGAATGAATACTGGATTATGATGTAAAACAGTTGAGGCATAGGGCAATTCCTTTTGTGATGATTTTGTGGAAGCATGGAACAGAAAGAGATGCCACATGGGAGAAAGAAGCAGAAATGAAAAGTCAATATCCTCATATCTTTAACTAAGGTATGTTTCCTTTTACTTGATTTAATTTTGAGGATGAAATTTTTTAAGGAAGGGAGATTATTAAGACCAGTTTAGGCTGGGCCGGTTTGGTTGAACCGGCCAGCCTTCTATTAATAGCCACGACCCGTATGGGGAGTCGATTGTTTCGTGAAATAGAAAGCGGAGAGCGGAGGGGGTAGACGATCGAACGCATGCACGAAGATTTTGGAGGATTTTCTTCGCCATTTTTAATAATCGATCATGATTGAGGGTAAGATTAAACATCTCCTTTTCGTTCCTATTGTTGTAGAAGCAAGGGTTTGGGAGAAACGATGGTGGAAGAGAGGAACAATTTGGAAGGAAATAGGGAAAAAGTTTGTTTTTTGAAATCTTTTATAAATTGTTCCTAATATTTTCTCTAATTAGTTTAAACATTTTATTTGATGATAAGAAAGATATTTGTAAGCGAGGATAGAAGATTTGTGAGGGAAAAAGAAGAAAGTTTTTAGCACTGGAAGAAGGATTTTGGGGGATTTGAAAAATCCCCATTGTAAGTAATTTTCTTCATGAAATTATTTTTAAGTTTTATTAGATAAAGCGAGTTTCATGAAATTTTATTATTTGGTGCCAGAGATTTTGAAGAGAGAGAGATCGAGATTATAGGAGTTGATCAACCAAGAATTCAACAAGAAAAAGGAATTTGAGATTCGAGGTTGTACCCAACGTCAAAGACTTGAGAGATTCAAAGTGGGTAATTATAATAATGAAATTCAATATTTTATATTATAATATTGCTTTCAAAGTTTTATTTTAAAAGATCATCATTGTAAAATGTTGAAAGATTAAATCCCTAAATAATTGTAATTATTATTTAAACAGAAAATGAAAGAATCAAATAATCAATTGACATGAATGAAATTATGAATATGAATAAATTAGAATGTTATATGGTATAGGTAAATGTATGTATTAAGGAAATATACAAACAAAGAAATGACATATGCAATAAATAACAAATGTTCAAAATAAATGGAAATAAAAGGAAACTTATTCTTTTATAGGGAAAAAAATTGTTTTCTCAAATCTTTTATAAATTGTTCCTAATATTTTCTCTAATTAGTGTAAACATTTTATTTGAAGATAAGAAAGACATTTGGAAGCGAGGATACGAGATTTTTGAGGGAAGAAGATGAAAGTTTTTGGGAGAGGAAGAAGGATTTTGGGGGATTTGGAAAATCCTCATTGTAAGTAATTTTTATCATGAAATTATTTTTAAGTTTTATTAGATATAGCAAGTTTCATGAAATTTTATTGTTTGATGCTAGAGATTTTTGAAGAGAGAGAGACAGATCAAGATTATAGAAGTTGATCAACCAAGAATTCAACAAAAAAAGGGAATTTGAGATTCGAGGTTGTATCTAACGTCAAAGACTTGAGAGATTCAAAGTGGGTAATTATAATTATGAAATTGAATATTTTGTATTATAATATTGCTTTCAAAGTTTTATTTTAAAAGATTATTATTGTGAAATATTGAAAGATTAAATGCTTAGATAATTGTAATTATTTCAACAGAAAATGAAAGAATCAAATAATTAATTAACTTGAATGAAATTATGAATATGAATAAATGAAAATGTTATATGGTATAGGTAAAGGTATGTATTAAGGAAATATGCAAACAAAGAAATGACATATGCAATGAATAACAAATGTTCAAAATAAATGGAAATAAAAGGAAATTGATATGTATGAAAACTACAGGAGATCACTCCCTTATGATACTAGATGGGGACATCATACTTGTGCACGTAAAAAGGAAAAGGTCATGAAAATGAAAAAGGAAATAATTGAAAAAGGTTGTACCTTTGGGTACATTGAGACGGTGCTCTTATACAAACTAAAATGAAAAAGGAAATGTTAAAGTTTCAAAATCTTTTAAATTGTTTTAAACGAAAATGATCAGGGATGTATAAATAACTTAATGAATAAAATAAAGTCATGAAATATTAAGAAGCATATTAAAGAACATTTATATTGATGGTTTTAATTATTACCCACTGAGTTTAATTAGTAAACTCAACCCACAAATTTAAATGTTTCAGGTAAGTCCCCAAAAGAGAAGCATAATACTAAGTTAAGTGTGGCAGAGATGAGAATGCTCAGGTGGATGAGTGGCTTTACCCTTAGAGATAAGATACGAAATGAGCAAATACGTGAAAAGGTTGGAGTAGCTCCAGTAGAAGATAAGATTAGAGAGAGTCTCCTTAGATTGTTTGGTCACATAAAACGGTGGCCTTCCGATGACCCTTTTAGGAGAGTAGAGGTATTATATTTGACTTATGTTAAGAAAGGTAGGGGTAGACCTAAAAAGACTTGGTTAGAAAATATTAGGAATGACCTTTCTTTATTAGATTTAAACGAGAACTTGACTTTTAATATGACACAATGGAAAAAAAGGATTCATGTAGCCGACCCCACGTAGTGGGATAAAGGCTTGATGTTGTTGTTGTTGTTGTTGTTAGGTAAGTCCCCAAAAGAAAAGAAATGGTTGAAAGAGAAGAATTCATCTATAAAAGACGACGTGCAAATGACAACATGTAATTTATATTTTGTATTTTAGTGACTCTTTAGTACAAATAAAGTAGCATAATATATAATGAATTTTATCGTCCGATTTTTTGTAACCGCCTCGTTAAATTGAGCATCCAGGCCTGGTCGGGACAGGGAGACTTGTTGAGTCTAGTAATTAGGTTGTTAAGCCTAAGTGATTGTCCCAAGGCTAACCAAGAGGGGGGGTGAATTGGCAATTTAAAAAATGTAACTTCAACTCTTGGAATTTTAGAAAACCTTTTGAATTATTGATGCAAGTTAAAATTAAAGTTTAAAATAAACTTTTCAACCAGAGTAAACAACTTGCAATGAAATTAAATGTGGAATAAAAAATAAGAAAGAACACACCAGATTTATAGTGGTTCGGTCTATAACCAGACCTACATCCACTCCCCAGAGGCACCCTCTGAGTATTGCACTAATACCACAAAGTGACTCTCCTTTTGCTCCCACAGCAAGGCGGAGAAGCCTGTACAAAATCACTTTCACCTTCCCCGGTGCGGCGGAGTAGCCGGGTTCTTTAACACCAAAGAGATCTTCTTCTTGCCAAAACTTCCCTCAAGATGACCCTTGAATCCGATGGTAATGAGGTGCAAGTTCGCCGGAGCAACTGTGTGAATATCCCCTTCACACTCCCTTGAAATCCCCTTCAAGGATCTTCTCCCTCTCAAACTCCACCCTTTCCTCTCTCCCTTTCAAGTTCTCTCTTCAAGTTTTCTCCACAAGAACGAAGACACAATGACTGTCAAAGATACACTTTGTTGTCCTTTTACACTTCTCCAAGTGTCGGCAGAGAACCGGACCGATGTTGTTGAACTTCACTTGAGAGCCTTCACCCGAGCAACCGTGTGAATATCCCCTCCACACTCCCTTGAAATCTCCTCCAAGGATCTTCTCCCTCTCAATGATCCCTCTCAAGAGAAAACAACTCCAAAGGCATTTGTAATAGTTTCTAGGACTCCTTATATAGAAAGGAGAAGAAAAACCGTCCAAAAAACTGCCCAAAACAAGTTTTTCTGCGCACTGGATCGTCCCGTACGAAATTTTGTTCATCTGTACGAACCAATTTCGTCCTGGACGAAATTGGTTCGTCCCGGGACGAAAATATTTCATCTGGACGAACAGTTATATCAAAAGTCGGTTCTGAAAACTCCCAGAAACTGCCATAGTCGGTTCCCATCGTCCTGGACGAACTGGACTTCGTCTGGACGAAATTTTTGCAGAAAGAAACTCGTCTTGGGACGAAAATGATTTCGTCTGGACGATTAGGACTTAGAAAATATTTCCAGTTCAGTTCTTGTCCGTTCCATTGCTCTTACAAGGAGATAACTGATCTGATCGTCCCGTACGAACAATGTTCGTCCCGTACGATCAGTATTAAAACTTTTTCAAGATCTCCTTTAAGTTTGTGTAAATTTATTCACTCAATTACAATCACTCCCTCTCAAATTTAATTCAAATAAAAAGTACAAGCTTCAATTTCATAAAGTATCTCATGCTGAATTTGATTTGAAGTCTTCGTAGTCTGGAGTTTGATTTTCCTGAAATATTAGTACACACAAGAGCAAAAACAAATCTTCCAAAAAGTGTTAGGAGATAACTACACATAAAACAATAATATTTGGAATCATCAAAATAATACAAGTTGCAAGAATGTAAAACATGCAAATAGCAACTTTCCTAACAAGACTTGCTTCGAGTCATACGTTGTTGCTCTGCAACATACGAAGGACGTTGCTCGCTTTGACTCTTTTGTGGCTCACCAATAGCACCAGAACGACTAGGACATGATCTGGTTTGGAAAGCAGTTTGTCACTCTTTCCTGTTACTTTCAGCAGCCACCACCACCACCTCCTCCTTCGAATGATTAGGGGCCATCTTTCTTTTAGTTTATTTTCGTGATATTTTTTTTTTCTTGTTTTAGTCTTCTCCTGCTTTCAATTTGTGTTGTTTTTTCCTCCTCCTTGTGATGTCAAAAGGGGGAGTAGTTGTTCTGTTCTAGTTTGTACTATATTTTGGTTAGTTGTACTATGTTGTTCCTTATTAAAATTTGAATTTCTGATTTCACAATGCTTCTATTAATTTGCTTTGCTTTGAGTATCTTTAATTATTTTTGTGTTTTTCATCATAAAAAAGAGGAGATTATTGCAAATCTGATTTCAGGAAATATGATTTTGATGATAACAAACACTTTTATTTTTCTACGACTGCCTTGTCTACTAACATTTCAGGCCTACAAGATCAAACTATAATTTGAACTAGCTAAAAATTGGTGTAGACTAGAAATGAGTCAGTTTGTAATCTTGTACCTTTTCTTGAATTAATTATAAACGATGTGATTCTTGATGCTAAGTAACCTCACATACACACACACACTTAGGGGAAAATATCTAACTGTTTTTTAGAGTTTTCTTTGTTTGGTTACATCGTTCAGGACAATCCAAAAATCGACCTGGATAATCAGTTAAAAATAAAAACACTAATTAGGGTATCCAGGTTAACGCAGCTGCAATTAAGCGTATCGTCCTGGACAATATTTCATCGGCTTGGATGATAGGCTCAAATCAGAAAGAATTAGCTGTCAAATCTATTTAGGTATTGTTTATTTTTAGACATTATCCAAGACATCGCTCTAGACAATGCAGTGAAATTATTCCTAAATTAATCTGATAATTAAGAAAAGCAATTAAGATTTGATTGCTCGATCATATCATCCTGAACGATCGCAGGATCTATTGGGATGTTCAGTTTAAAAACCTTAATTGTTCTTGGACGATCAAACATCAGCCATCTTCTATTAAGGGCGATGCTCTAGATGATATGCACGGATTTGAAGTAATCGTCCGTGATGATCATGAGATCGACCTGAACGATCAAGCTATTTTTTCATAGTCTAAACATCCATTCAGTGCGATGGTCCGGATGATATTCAATAATTTGTACTATTCGTATATGATGATATATTATCATCCTGAACCATATGAACAAAAAACCTTCTAATCATCCCAAATCGTCTTTACTGATTGAGATAAATTTATACTAATTGTACATGATGATATTTAGATCGTCCTAGACAATAAAGTCAGTTTTTTGCAATTAAGAGCTATTCCGAAGCTCTTCTATATAAAACACCTTGTTTTATCCAAGAGAGTATCTTTTACCGATGTCATGACCTGATAGATCCAAGAAGAGAGGGAGAGCAAGGGAGAGAGAGAGAGGATCTTGCGAGGGGGAGTTTGTGAGGGGTTTCACAAAGGTTGCTTCAAGCAAGGATCCGTCGTCATCTTCTCCGGTCGTCCCTAGTTCCTTGGGGGTTCTAGAGAGGTCAACTTCAGCATCTGATCAAGGTTCTCTGTCTGCTTCAGGAGGAAGCAAAAGGAGTTTGGTTCTCTGCCTCATTTAGGAGGAAGCAAAAGGAGTTGGATTTTCTGACTGCTTTAGGAGGAAGCAAAATGAGTTGGGTTCTCTGCCTCATCGATGTCGGCGAAAAGGAGATTTGTATAGGCTTCTCTGTCTTGTTGTGGGGACAAAAGAAAATACACTAAGTTTAGTGCAATACTCGGAGGGCTCCTCCGGGGAGTGGATGTAGGTCGTGTTGACCGAACCACTATAAATCTCTTTGTTTTTTATTACTGATTTTTCTGCATTTAATTTCTGCACTTTGTGGTGAATTTTGGTTTGGTTTGAGTTTGTGCTTTTGCTTAAAGTAACGAATTTTTTAAAATACCAATTCATACCCCTCTTGTTTAGCCTTGGGACTAGTTCATTAGGGCTTAACATCCTTGTCGAACTTTCAAGAGCTTTCAGAGCATTCTCACGACCAAACAAACAAATCAACAGTTATTTCTTTGTATTTTCATCGTGTAATGTACTCTATAAGATGTACATCAAGTTAAGGCCTTCCCCTAAGGAAGGGTCTCATTTTTTTTAAAGAAATGCAAATTGCATTAAAAGAAGAAAAATCTAATACAATTTAGAAAGCAAAAGCAAACTCATTAAAACTATCATAATGGATATGCGATCCACTAAATTCCATTTTCGATCCATTGGGGTGATGGGGATACCAAATATTTAAACAACCTAAAAGGTGGGTTAGTATCCCAGCTTTTCCGAAAGATGGAAAATGAAACCTAGTAAAAATCCTATATTTCATCATAATGGTTTTAAAAAGGTAATACTAAGGTAAAAAGAAAGGGTCTCATTTGTAATCAACTGCAATACTAGTGGATTCATTCAAATTGGGCTAGGGCCCGTGGTTTTTCTCATTTTTCAAGAGTTTTTCATGTAAAAATCTTGGTGTCTCATAAATGCTACTCTCTTTCTCTTATCTGATTGCGTGCCAGATTTTACTCCAGGACCCAATAATTACTGTAAAATTATTAATGTAAAATAGTTTAATGAGCAAAATATTAAGAGTTAATTTGAACTCTTGCAATTTTTATAAAAAGTGATTGTAAAGCTGCTATGGAGAATTAGCTTTTTGAAAGCTATTGTGGAATGCAGTTTTTTTTTTAATTTATTCAAAATGGTAAGAAATAATGACCAAAAAAAAATTTATAATTGTGATATTAAAAAACATTAAGAAAACTGTCCCAAATGAAGCCTAAATTTAAACCCATCAGAATTAATATTGTTAAATTAATAAGAAGTCATATTATAGTCAATAAAAATAGAATGCAGAAGTGTATTCCATTTTTTAATTTATTTATGTTAAATGAGTGATCTAATTCTCCTGAAAAAAAAAAACGAAATATAGAAAAAATGAAACGGGACTCAGATGAGTAAGGCATAAAATCAATTCATGGCAAAATTTAAATTGATGAGCTACCAGCAGCTTAAAGCTGGGCAACGATCATCAAAATACCGTGATCATCTCCATCAAACATTTCTTCATAGTCCCTTGAGATGAAAAACAGAATATAACCAGATAAAAAAGGAAAAAAAATGCAATTAAGCCCAAGAAAAGAGAAAACGGTATAAGCCGAAAATTTTGAAGAAAATGCTTTTAGAACCAGGTAAAAAAACTGAGTTTAGGAAATTCAAACCTAGGAAAGAGAAAAGGATTCAAGATGGAGAAACACCATAGATCTGAGTGCCGAGCTCCTCGGGCTAGAAGATCGTCGACGGCGAAACCTAACAAAGCCGAGCAACACCAGGGTCTTTCCCCACTCAAAACTAATTAGATGCTCACTGCTATACTAATGGGGTTGGTTACGTGCATATATAGCCGAACTCAGAAGCTTGGTCCGATCCGAACTCAGAAGCTTGGTGCGATCTATTAGGGTTAAATTGGTTCAACAACATCCAGAAGGACGCCTTCCAAAAGGACTGTGACCATGCCTACCACCTGCTCGACCAAATGCCTGATCCAAAACTTGTTTCGTGGACGCGCACGATATCGTCGTACATCAAAAGCGGGCATGCGGATCTTGGGCTGCGCGAATTTCGTCGGATGTGCGACTCGGGTCTGCGGCCTAACGAGTATGGCTTATCGCTTGCTCTCAAAGCATCCCGCCTTGCAGGTGAACCCGCCATTGGCAAGCTCCTTCATGGCCTAGCAATCAAAGCCGGGTTTGAAGCCAATTCATTTTGCGGTACGTCCATTCTTGATATGTACTGCAAGTATGGTTACATGAAGGAAGCTCAACTTTTCTTTGACAGAACTACTGTTAAATGCCAAGCTTTGTGGAACTCATTCATTGATGGATATTCGCGTCATTCTAAGCCTCAAGAAGCTGTTAAGTTGTTTCACCAAATGCTGCTTTCTTGTACTGCACCTAATTGTTTTACTTACACCATTCTTATTAAGCATGGAGCCGGAAATTTTGACATTAGTTTTGTGAAAGTTATCCACGCTCGAGTTATTAAGATTGGTTTTGAAAATGATTGTTTTGTGGGTTGCGCTCTTATAGATGCTTTTGCAAAATTTTCGGAGCTGACTGATGCTTGCAGCTTGTTTTATGAAATGGAAGAGCGCGACCATGTTGTGTGGTGTGCGTTAATAGCAGGTCTGCAGCAAAGTGGAGAGGCTGAGCAAGCTCTTGATTTGTATCTTGATTTTGTTTCAGAAGGTTATAATCTAGACCACTTTATGTTTGCTACCTTATTTAATCTCTGCTCTGATTTGGGAGCAGTTGAACTTGGTTTGCAGTTGCATTCTTGCTTACTGAAGTCTGGGTTTGTGCTGGACTCATTCATTGGGTGTGCTTTGATTGACATGTATGTTAGTTTTGGAATGACCCGTGATGCATATGGAAGCTTTGTTGGCACGGCAGAGAAGAATGGAGTAATCTATAGTACAATGATTCAAGGTTTTGTTTGTGATTCAGACTTTGTTGCTGCAGTTGATATGGCACTGGTGATGGGGAAGCTTGGAATGGTTTTTGATCATTCTACCTTATCTTCTATGCTTAGAGCTTTTGCTAGTCTCGATATGCTTGAAGAAGCCAGAGTTATTCACTGCCGCATTGTGAAAACAATTGGAACGCTAGATCTTATTATGGGGAACAATCTTATGGAGATGTACTTAAATTTCAGGGCTATTGATGAGGCTTTTAAGATGTTCATGGATATTGAAGTGCCTAATGAGTTCTCATGGACTAGCCTAATGCATGGCTATGTTGAATCTGAGAGATATGATGAAGCTTTTGAATTATATCGTATGATGCTGCCTTTAGGTTCCGCAAAACCAAATGAGTACACCATTGTTGCTGCTCTACAAGCTTGCTCTGGACTTCCAGAAACATGCCAAGGAAAGCAAATTCACGGCTTTACCATAAAGATGGGCTTTTGTTTACACGCGTTTGTGGAATCTGCTTTGCTTGGAATGTATGCAAAGCATGGCTGCATGGATGATGCATCTCTAATTTTTTTGAATTTACTGGAGAAGGACATTGTTTGTTGGAACATCATGATAGCATCCTATGCTCAACATGGACTTGGGGAAAAAGCTCTGAAAACCTTCTTGCAGTACAAGGAAGGGCCTTCAAATATTGATGAATCAATCTTTTCTAGCTGCCTTTCTGCTTGTTCAAGCTTGACTTCAATTGACATGGGAAGATATATCCATGAGAACTGTGTTAAAACTGGATATGATTCCAAATTGAAGGTTGGTGTGGCCATTATTGATATGTATTGCAAATGTGGGAGCATCAAGGATGCCAGACAGTTCTTCAATGAAATGAAAGAACATAATGTGATATCCTATACAGCAATGATTTCTGGGTTTTCACAACATGGGCTTGTTCTGAATGCCCTTCACCTGTTTGAGGTAATGAAAGAAAGTGGTGTTATGCCTGATGGAATAACCTTTGTTGAGATTCTTTCTGCATGTAGCCATTTTGGATTGGTGAAAGAAGGATGGGAATATTTTGAGTCTATTACAGATTGTGGGTTAGAGAAAACAATGAATCATTATGCCTGCATGGTTGATCTTCTTGGGCGGGTAGGGCTTGTGGAGAAAGCAGAGGATTTGATCAACAATGCACCATTTCCTTTGAAGACCTCTTTGTGGAGGACCCTACTTGGTGCCTGTAATAAGCATGGGGATGTCAAGAATGGTGGACGGATAGCTGAAATTATTTATAGATCTGAACCAAATGACACATCGAGTTATGTGATGCTTTCAAATCTTTTTTCATCAAATTCCATGTGGGACCATTCCCTTGAGGTGAAGGGCAAAATGAAACAAGAATTCATGAAAAAAATTCCTGGTTATAGCTGGATAGCTTAGGAATATACAAAAGAATTTGCATGTCATCATTTTGTTTGATTGTCTAAAATGTTAGCTTGCACTTTCCAATTTTCCAAATACCACTGTTTTGTAGCCATACCGCTTGCAAGTTTCATTGAAGAAGCATTTCCCCGTTATTGTGTCTCCAAAAGGTATCATTTCACTTTTTTCTTTAGCACTATTGAAGAACCGGAGCTGAACAAGAAACAAAAAGATGGATACGAAGAGGATTTTGGTTAGATTGAATTATCTATTACAGCCAAGCAGTAAGTATATATAAGGAAACTTATACAGCTCTATACATATGAGCCAATAGATGGCAGCCACGTCATACATTAACATAAGTGTGCAAAGTAATTTATATATTTTACTGCACTTATACGCCCCTGTAAACTCATGGGTCTTGGATGACCGTCAGTTTGTGTCGTAGGTAGAGAAATCTTGGTGTAGACAAAACTTTGGTGAAGATATTAGCCACTTGATCTACAGTTGTGATGGGTAATAGTCGAATGTTCTTGTTGTGAATGTGATCCTTGATAAATTTTTGATCAATTTCTATGTGTTTTATACGTGCATGGAAGACAGGATTGTTGGCTAGAGCTATGGAAGAAATATTATCGCAATACATATCTGTAGGATGATTTTGAGGTATGCCAAAATCATTTAGAAGCTGACGAAGACAAATAACGTCCGACGTGAGGGCTGCCAAGGCACGATATTCTGATTCCGTCGACGATCTCGCAATCGTATGTTGCTTTTTAACTGTCCAAGAAATGAGCGTGTCTCTAAGAAATGAACAATATCCAAATGTAAACTTTCTAGAGATAGGATTGCCAGCCCATTCGGCATCTAAAAAGGATGTGAGATTAAGATTCGATTTTGAAATTAGTATACTGTAGTCAAGCGTACCTTTGATGTAGCGTAGAAGACGTTTGAGAAGGTAAATGGGTTGAGGGAGAGGATGATGCATATGCTGAGATAACGGATTAACACTGTATGCAATGTCTAGGCGAGTGATTGTTAGGTATTGTAGAGATCCAGTAAGCTTCCGGTATTGCTAGGATTGGAGAGAACAGAGTCCTCAGGGAAGTTGGCAGGTAGCTTCGTGCAGGTGGGATTTGCTAAAGGATTGCAATGAGTTAATTGAGCTTGTTGAAGAAGTGTATAGGCATAGTTCTTATGAGATAAAAAGTACTTTTAATCCGTCTAGTTGATCTTGATTCCAAGAAAATCATGAGTATTGCCAAGATGCTTCATAGCGTAGTTGCTGCTAGGTTTGGAATGACCGTGGCTATAACTTATTGATTGTTTCCAGTTATTAGTATGTCATCTACGTACAAGTAGATAAATTTGAACTTGTGGCTGCTGAAGTATTAAGAGAGATGGATCTGAATTGCTGTGAGAAAATCCAATATAAACTAAATATGATATGAATGTATTGTACCACTTTCGTGGTGCTTGCTTGAGGCCATAGATTGCTTTGTGAAGACAATACACATAGTTAGGATGCGAGGTATCTTCAAATCATTTTGGTTGTGACATGTAGGCTGTCTCTTAGAGATTACTATGGAGGAATGCATTAGCTACGTCAAGTTAATGAACCAACCACTCATTGTGAAGAGCTATAGTGAGAAGAATGCGATTTGTCGGAAGTTTGGCCACTGGGATGAACGTTTCCATATAGTCCACGCCATATTCCTGGTGGTTTCCTTGGGCAACCAACCGAGCTTTGTGTTTGGCCATGGAACCATCAGCATGGAATTTGAGTCTATAGGTCCACTTGCATCTAAGAATGGACGCTTCCTTTGGTGGTCGAACTAAGCTCCACGTGCCTTTCTTTTGTAATGCCAAGAATCTCATAGCCATGGCTTGACGCCATTCATGATGTTTGCTTACTTCAGTGAATGTAGTAGGTGCTGCGGGCATATCAGAATTAGTATGAGCATGAAAAAGATTTAATCGAACACGAGGTTTAAGAGATCCTGTTTGTTTCCTGGTAACCATTGGATGATGCGGTAATATGAGGGGTGCTGGCGGTTATGAGGTAGTAATGCGCTGTTCAGGCACAAGAGGTGAGAATCGAGTAGGTTGCGAAGAAGATGGAACGGGTGTAGATTATAGCAACGTAGAGTTAGTCTGTTGATTTGGATTTGGGGCCGATGAATTTACAGATGTTGGGGTGAGAAAGAATGGAGAATTGTCTATAACTGAATTGCTGGAAGTAGATGAGGTCTTTGCAAAAGGAAATGATTGCTCATCAAAGGTTGTGTCTTGAAATTAGAATTTTGTTAGTAGTGGGATCGAGACACTTATAGCCTTTGTGAGTGTTAGAATAACCCAAGAAAATGTAAGATTTTGCCTTGGGTTGAAGTTTGTGGCTTGTGTGAGTTGGAGTGAGTGGAAAGCATGCACATCCAAAGGTGCGCAAGTGACTATAATCAGGTGTTGCCCTAAATATCAAATTATGTGCGAAAACAAGCAAAATCGGAGACAAAAACAACACGTGATGTCAACCAAATGACCTCCAAATACAAAACAGACCGCGTCGTTGCATTCAGGACGTCCGAATCGCTTAAAAGGGACTATAAATTTGCTCGAGGAAAATTACACACGCAAATCGATGCAAATTCGACACAAATTTAGAGAAATTGACACAAAAATCAATACGAAAAATAGTTATTTTGATGTTTTCCAACTCTACGATAATAAATCTATACTACTATATAAAAGTGGCTTGGGACTTCACCCATAGCAAATCTTGGCCATTCATTTTATATCTTCAAAAAATTTCCTAGCCATTCATTATATTATAAATATATAATAAATTTAACAAATCTGAAAATATATAATAATTACCCCCACTTTACTTCTCATTTTTAAAACTGCTTTTCAAATAATTAATTAAGCATTTATACTACTATTATTATCATAGATAAAGCTGTATTATTTATTTGCCACCATTGTGACGTTTTATACTGTGCATTCATTGGTATCAAATTCTATCTATCTATCTATACTACCATTATGACGTTTTATCTTGCTTCAACTTCTATCTATCTATGCTATTTTATTTATACATTTATTAACTTCATTTATATTCATTTAAATACATAACGTTTTCATTTTATTTTTATTTATTGCATTTAAGTAAGAGCCAATTAATGCATTTAATTATTTTTAATAAAATATAATAATTAATAATTAAAAAAAAACGCTTATGCAATTTAATACCTATTACATAGTCACATATTAAATTAATTTTAAATAATACGTCCCTTGAGTTTAATATATTTATATTTCATAAATCTTACCTTCGTCGAAATTAATTTATCCTATTAAAGTTTCACCTCTTCGAATCCCACCACAGTCATAAACTAAATTCTTCGTCTTCGCCTTCTTCTAATAAGTTTATCCTTTTTGCTGTTACATTTGGGTTTTAAGACATTATTCACTTCTAAAATGAAGTTTTGTTATGATATCAAACTTATTGTATAAACAAATAAGAGCAAATTAAAGGGAATGGAAGGTGAAAGGCTACGAAGATGACTGCAATAAGTATGTCAATAACAATACTTGGTCCAATTCTGCCTGTAGGATAATTTTGAAAGAGTTGCTAAAGGAGCTTCTTTGCCTTGTTAGTTTTTCTTCAGCTTAGCATGAAGGAGATCGAGTTTTGAAATAGATGCTAAAGAAGCTTCTTCTCCTATTATGACTGTACATATGCATGTAAAGAAAGGATCTATACATATTGTGTTTGTTAAAATTTTTAGGTAAAAGGAACACAATCTATGTTTTTTTCATTTCTCTTGAGAATTAGCAATGAGAATGAGAAAAAGGACGTTTTCTTAATTAACTATTTAAGCATTAACTATACACATTAATTGTTCTTTGGCTTCTAGAAAAGTGAGATAGGCGTTGGACTTGCAAGAAATGGTAAGAGCAATTTTATTGAGAGCAATTCCGGACTTTCATAGATACAGATTTCATTCAAGAAATGGTCAAAATTATGATTGCTCGTCTCTTATCATATTGATTTAGTACTTTTTAAAATTTTTATATAATGAACAATATGCTGAGTCTTGTAACGCACTCATTGATTTTTTTCTATTTTTTTGTAATTTTTTTTCATTGAAAGTTGTTCTTTTCTGCTGAGATTAGGCGAAGTGATTGATATTTATTGGTATTAATTCACTTTTCTTTGATTTTTGTTTGAATGCTTCTTCTTGCTCATATATGGATTCTAATGCTCAAAGCTTCTACTGCTGGCAGGTTGTGGTAGTAATCATGCTTTTATCTTTGTATTCTATTCATTGGAATGAAAAGGGCGTAAGCCCCAACTTTCCCCAAAAAAAAAAAAAATGCTCAAAGCTTCTCTTTAATGCCTTCAAACGACTTGGCCTATCGTAGATAGCCCAACATGCCTTGCTCCGACTAATTCTCCCGTGCCATGGGCCATGGCCCATCTTTTATGGTGAGAACTCTTTCTTTTCTCATTATTTTTTTTCATGTTTGTAAGTTAATAAAATTATATCGAAATTCTCTATTAAATTTAGCAGTTATCATTATTTTTAAATAGTTTGGTTGCAAATTATATATTTTCTTTTGAAAAAGAAATTCTTTCTTTTTATTTTCAGTCACATTTACATGAGCATGTAACGTCAATATACCGGTCAATCACTATTCTTACAACTACGGGTTTGCATGGGAATCCTCACATTATATATGAAAATCCTCACATTATACATAAACACAATTCTTATCTTTAATTTAACTTTAATGAATATATTTGAAGAATAATAGATATTTATATGCCTATTAATTATGTATAAATAATTTATAAGCATATAAATATTAGATGTAATATTCATCTAGCATTTAATATAGCTATATAATATGACATGATTTTATTTTAAATTTTATGAAATTATTTTTATTTTATAAAATTTTATTAACGTACACCATGTGCACGTACATTTATACTAGTATTATTAATACTCATTATATTAATAAATATAATATTTGTTATAAAGAAAAAAGTGATGAAAAAGGAAAATAATCAAATAAAATAATTTTGCATTACCTCCATGTCGTTAACGTACGACCTCAACAATCTCAGCTTGTCCTTGTGCACGATCACTCTACGTTAAAAGAGAATGGAACGAAGCTCGTGGCAAAAACTTTTTCACTGCTGATCTTCTCAAACCCTCACCGAAGTTCCTTCTGCTTTGCTCTCTCCCACTGCCAACCTAAGACCTTCAACCCATTAGCTTTCTATCCAACTACAATTGCCACAGCCGCAAGCTTTTACACATCCACACTCATGGAGTCATTACCGGACGTCTCTACTTGATGAATCCGAAGGCACGATCTGCCCGTCGAGACTGGAAGTCAAGCCCGCTTGATTGGAAGTCACACCTGTTTGTGGGATTTGAAATCACCTCTGGATCCGCACCTCCGTCCGCCACAAAATTCGCAGGTCGCATGAAAGTCTCCAATAACGTGCAGATCGGAAGAAGCTTTAAATCCAATTGTTGTGAAGGTATAGTATTATTTTTTTTTTCTTTGAAATTAGGGTTAATTGAATTCTTTGATTCTCCATCATCACAAAAGACAAAAGCAAACTGCCACCTCCATCAGACAAGCATTGGTTGCTTTGAAATGTGAAATTTCAATCATGACGCCTCCACTATTCTTTCTGTAGCATGAAGGAAAGGAATATTAGGGAAAAGGGAAGCAGAGAATTTCATTGGACCATGAGATTTAGCAGTTTTAAAATCTTTTGAGAGGATTTAGTCTAAGTTCAGCTCATAATAATTTTGAATCCTATATAATTTTGTTTCAAAATCCCTCAAACCGAGTTTCCCTCATCAGCTTTTCGATTTCTTTCATAGAGACAGGCTTGCATGTGATTGGTTCAATTGTTTTAACCACTCATGATGTTTCATATCTTTTCCCTGTTAGATTATACTCTACTTGATATATCATTCTCTGGAGCATTAAAAGCACAAGTTATGAGATCATTAAGCAGGGAGAAGTATGAACTTGAAGGGTTCAATTACTATTGCATGTCTAGCACACTTTTGTTTCATTAATAGAGTTTCACATTCTCTGGTAAAGAAGAGCATGATGATCGATTTGATATCGTCTAAGATATATTTAGAATTCATCAGATTCATCATTCTGTGTGGAACTACTATTTACTTCTTTTTAAAAAAAAAAAAAAAGAAATATATATATTAATAATACCAAGAAAACAGTACAAATAGAGAGAGAGGGAAAGAATAAAAGAAGAAAAAGAAAATACAATAAAGCGCGGGCTCAGTAGGCGGTTGAGGCAACACACCAGCAACACGTCACTAGGACCGTCCAAAAGCACCTCGAAGCTACCCGAAAAGAACCCACAGCTATGGTTGCCACAAGCTCGGCGCAGTGATGTGTGCCTCAACCCATCATTGCCCAAAATTCGACGCAAAACCATATGAATAAACCAACCTCCACAATAAGTCTAAAGCCATGGAAAACTAAAACAAAAGACTAACGGCGACGGCGGCCCCGTCCACGACCACGAGCCCTGCCCCGAAAACCAACCACAGAAGCAGGCCTTACATTAACAAGATTAAAATCACAACCAGGATCTGAACCACCACAGAAATCTGACGACGTCATGAAATCATCATCAGAATCTGAAACCAATTCCCCCTCAGACGACTCCAGCCAATTCGAATTGTTCCGGACATCCAATCCCGAAGCATCACCCAAAACATTCCCAGCAAAACGCGAATCAACCACATTAACCGGAACATCAACTAAAGAATTAACTACCTTATTACATTTAGGATCAACATCTAAATGAAAGTCCGGAGAAATAACAGCAGAAGAAACCCCAACCGAAGCAGCCACATTAACAGCCTCAACACAATTAGGTAATAACACAGGTGGAAAAAAGGAGGAGCATAAGGAGATAAAGCACAACTAACTTCGTTCTCCAAACCACCAACCCCAACAAAAACAGTGTCAACATCAAGCCCAGCAACCACCTCAGCCTCATTAATTCCACCAGCATTAATAGAAACACCAGCTTAGTCGTTTGGAGCAAACCGACCATCAACAACAGGAAGAGAAACTTGCTCAGCACCATCCATATTACTAATAATAGGAATTTCACAATCAATAGCATCTCTAGCTAAAGAAGCATCATTAGCATTACCCGAAACATCACATTCACGAGAAAAAAACAGGATCAACAGAAGAAACAAGTTCCTTGAGAAAATCCGCAGCTATAGGCTCAGTCGTGGGAGGTTTAGAATTACGGTTAGGACAATCCATTTTTTTGTGACCTAAAGTTTTACAAGAAGAGCAAAAACCATGCATGCCTTCAAAGACAACCTTCTGGACGTAACCCAATTTCTCCGGTCCTAACCAAACAGATTCGGGGAAAGTTTTGGTAACATATAATTCAACTAGAATACGAGCTACAGAAGGAATCCAAAATTATCTTGGACAATCCATTAAAAACAGAAACACTAACTAAGGCAGCCAAATTAAAAAAATTGTCCTGGACGATATTAGCATTGTCCTTAATGATATGCTCAAATAAAAAAGAATTAGCTACCAACTCTTTTAGGCATGTTATTATTTTTAGACATCATATAAGAGATTATCCTGGATGATGCATGACAATTTTGTCTAAACTAATATGATGATTAAGGAAATTAATTAAGGTTTGATTGATCAATTATATCATCCTAGATGATTGTAGGATCATCCTGGATGATCAGTTAAACAAACCTTAGTTTCTTCCTGAATCATCCTGAATGAACATAATGATATGCTAGATGATATTTATTGATTTTAACTAATCGTACAAGATGATCCAAGAATCATTTGGGATGATAAGTTATTTTTTTATCATCCAATATGTAAATTCTGGTCACACAAAGTGATTCTCTCGACGATACTTGACGTTTTGAACTAATCATATATGATGATGTACTCATAACCCTAGACAATTAGAATAAATAAATATTCTAATCGTCCAGCCTTCCCTAGATCATCCTGGTTGAATCAGCTTAATTTGTATTGATCGTACAGGATGACCTGGATGATCTTTGTCGGTTAGTTATAATTTAGGGCAAATTTGAAGCCCTTATTTATAAGATCTCTTATTTACTCAAGATTATATCTTTTGCTGTTGTCCTGACCTGAGAGTGCTAAGGGGAGAGGGAAAGCTTTGGAGAGAGAGAGAGAGAGAGGATCTATGTTTGCTATCATTAAAATTATTATCATTTAATCCATGTTCACAACATATTTTTTTTTAGTGGTTGGTTCCAAACAACGCTAGCCTTTCTATGAGAGTGCATAACTAATAAATACACATGGAATGGCAAGAGGAGCGAGTTTGGAAGGTTAATATGGACGAAACCATAGATAACATAGACAACCAAATATTTAAAGATGGGTGTATGATGCAAGTTTGTTGTAGAGTATGGTGCATGGGGTAAGTGAGTTGATTGCAAAAGAAGGAATATGATTAATGAGATAAAATGAAGAGCGAAGTGCTTCAACCCATAAAGATGAGGGTAGATTGGCATGAATGAGAAGGTTGCATGTGGTTTTAAGTATGTTGTAATGCTTGTGTTTTGTGATGCCATTTTAAGATGGGATGTAGGGGAAAGTGTAATGTTGTTGTATACCCCAAAGTTTGAAGAGTTTTTGAAATTTATTGTTAATTTATTTACCATCACTATTTGGCTAAAATATTTTCATGGTGGTCTTGAATTGACATTTAAGCATGTTGTGAAATTAAGTAAATGTGTGTATTACATCTTATTTTTTATAAAGTGGATAAACCCAATCTAATTTGGTAAAGCCATCAATAAATGAAATATAGTAATGATAACCTTGTATTGAAGTGGTGAGAGAAGGAGCCCATACATCATAATGAACTAGTTCAAAATAAGAATTAGTAGAAAAATAGGATATAATAAAGTGAAGTTTGTGACTTTTTGCTAAATGATAAGCATTACAAAATTTTGTATGTAATGTGGTACATATAGTGGGATGTTGATGAGATAAGAGTTGTAGCATGTGAGTGGCTGGAAGCCCTAACCATCGGTGCCATAGATCAGAGATTTTTTTAGATGGAAATAATAGTTAGAGATGCTTAGGAGATGGTGCATGGATGCTGAAAATCAAAGTAGATAGAGGTCATTATGGCATGGTCCCTAAAGAAGGAGTTGATTGGTCTTCAAATCCTTAATTTGACACCAATGAGAGGAGAATGAAATAGTATAATGGTTATTAATGACCAACTGATGAACTAAAAGTAAGTTAAATGAGAGATTTGATACATGATAAAGGTGAGTCAATTTGAGAGTATATGTGGGTCTGAGATGTAAGACATTACTTATGTTTTAAAATTAGAAGATGTTGATCATTATCGAGAACTATCTAGTTTGGGCTAGAGTACGATTTGAGCTTATAGAGGTGAGTAAGATCAGAGGTTAAGTGGGTTTAAGCACCACTGTTAAGGTACAACTCTGATTTTTGGAGAGTCTTAGATGGAGAGAATAACACTTGTTTCTGAGGTGCATTTGAGTAAGTTGGATAATGGAGGCACTAGCAATATAGAGTTGAATGACCTGGTTTTATAATGGAGGTACTAACCCATGTATGATATGAATAGGTAGGTGGTGGGGTGGATGAGTTAGAACTATATGAAGATTTCGGAGGGCCGATGGAAGAGCCATTTATGAATTCCTCAAAATCATTTACCCAAAAAACATTCTCTTCTTTAAATTGCCAAATAAGGTAATTTTTGGAGGTCAAAGGAGTGGAGATAATGTTCTTGATGTTTCCCATCAAGAATTTGAGATTAGGTGGCATATTGTAATGGTTTAGAGAGGAATCTGAATACATGGTTGTAGGAGTTATCGAAGAACCTTTCATGGTGGTAACAACTAATGAGACAAGGTTTAGGGTAAAATCAAAACAGTCACAGGGGTATTGTGCTCTAATACCATGTAAACATGTAGTATTAATACATGGAACAAGAATAAAAGTGTAAAGGAAGAAGAACAAGTGTAAAAGTATATTGTCTTCCCCATCCAGCATGCTATATATAGTGTAGTATATATAGAATAACATGTTGAAATTTATTATCCTGATGAGAGTGGATCAGCAATTTGGATTGAATGCTATCCTCTTTGTAGCATTAAGTCTGCTACAATTACTTAGTAATGAGTAGGCACATTCTCTTGTTCCACAAGAGATGTATTAACATTCATGTGGTGTCACAATCATCTAATGAAAATGCCTTATATTTGGCAAAGATGCTAATTACATTTGCATTTGTACTTATACTATCTATTTTTCTATAGTTTTTGAAGTAACATGTATTGCTTTCAAATTAGAAATGGTAGAATCTTAAATTATGAAATTATTTATTTTGATTAAGAAATTTAACGAGACAACATTTTTATTAAGCAAAAGAATGTGATATTTTAAGCTGTTATATAATTTTTAAGACAATAGTGTCACTACCTTCTATATAGAGAGATTACTTTTAATTGAGATCGTCATTCTTTTAAAATCAATACCCCATGAAAGTTAAGTCATTTACAAGCCAAATGAGTTGGATTTCTCTAGAATTATCCCTTTGTTCTCAAATATAAAGTGAGTGGAAAATGAATCTATTGTGTTTTTTAAACTTGAATAATTTTAACCACCACTTCTTTAGAACTCAAAGTTAAAGGGATTAAATCTTAGTTTGGTACAACTTTCTTGCTACTTTCTAAAATATTTTTTACAAAAATTTCTTGAAATAGAAATTTGTATATTAAAATATAGTTTTAGAAAGAAATATAAAAGTTGTCCCACATGAAGCTTAAATGAATAGAGATAAGTTCTTTTTGTGCCCTGACTTTCATCTTATTTATGTTGAACACTTGGACAAACCTTTAACTTTATTAGTGACATTTTGAATAATCAATAAATACTTGTATGGACAAAATTAATTTTAAATTCCTAAAGCTTTACTATATGAATTCCTTACTTATGAATCTAATTTTTGGGATATAGCTACATATTTTGAAAAAAAATATATATATATATATATTTGTTTAATGAAGAAATGATTTTTATCTCCTTCATTAATCAAGATATTTAACCAAGAATCAAGCTAAAGGCACCAAAAAAAAAAAAAAAAAATTTATGGTCAATACATTGCCTTCATTGTTACTTATTGAATTGTAGGCCCATTAGGTTTTTTTTTAGCCAAGTTTGGACAAAAAAAAGGGTAAGAAAATATGTATAATATATCCTGGTTCTTAATGATTAGGTTGTGTGAATACAATATTACTTATCAATGTATTGCACTCATCTTAAAATATATTTTTAAATTTTGAGACTTATTTTAACTAAAATTTTGATCTTGCGGACTTTTTTTTTTCAATTATTAACAAGGGGTAAAAAGTTCGCATATAGGTAGGAGAAATATGCCTATTTTGATTCTTGTCTTGGAGAAACATGACGAGTGAAATTACAATAATAACAAACTTGTAGTTTTTATTTACATAATGCCTACTTGACTCTTGATATTGTTTATTTTTCTTGTTAAATAAAGACATGTGAATTTTAGATTATGTGTAGGCTAGGATAAGGTTATCTATAGAGTTACACTACCAAAGAAGTTAGAAGTCCAACAAGCTCCAGGCCCAACCAGCCTATTGATAGAAATGATGCTTCTTAATACTCTACAAGCTCTATTGCTTGTAGCATTTTGACCATACAGTCAAGAAGTTCGCTACTCACTGTTACTGCTTCTATGGTCAAACTACCCAGCAAAAAAGAGTCAAGTACTTAGATCATTTGTAGTTCGCCAGCTCACTGTTAATAAGCTGATGAGCAAGTATCAGTTCTATAGGCTATTCAGCCTATATATTAATAGAATATATATAGTTTACTAGATTCTGATTCAATTTTTCTTTCTGGTAGTTTCTTCCTAATTCTAGTCTGGATTTAATATACTGTAATGCTGTATTGTGATCAGTTCTTTAATTTACACGCTTTTGAGTATCTAACACGGGGCTGTAATTGCTATTTTATATATATATATATATATAGGAAAATTTGAGAGCACTTGCACAAATTATATTAAACTAAATATAGAACTTGCATAAACATACCAATGAACCGAGGGTTCGACGAGTTACTCGTGGCTTGGATCGATAATAGCTTATTTATGTTCGTTTGATAAGATAAATAAACAATCTTGAACAATTTTTATAAATACTTGATAGCTAAATAAACGAGCTTGAACAACTTGACGTTCGGTTCATTTATGTTCATGAATAGTATCGTTTAATCCTCATGAACAAGCTTGTTAGGATGTTAGATTAGAACTAGTCTAAAAAGCTTAATTAAAACAATAGCATATTTTTAATATATATTGTTGCGTCATGGGATATTCGCAGCGGTAGAGAAATATTTAGTTTAACGTCTTAGCATTGTACGAAGATCCAGCACACAAGCAGATAAGTGAGAGGGTGTAGCATTCATAAGAGACACCAGAGTTTTTACGTGGAAAACCCCTGAAAAGGGGGAAAAACCACGGGGCCTGGCCCAGTTTGAATGAATCCACTAGTATTTGTAGTCGATTACAAATGAGGCCCTTCCTTAGGAGAAGGCCTTGGATTGATGTAGCAAATGTACATCATATAGATTGCATTACATGGTAGGAGTTACATATACAGGTTTGTTTGGCCTGAAGGACCGTAGTCGGCAGGAGACCGTGGTCGGCAGGAGACCGTGGTCGGCAGGAGACCGGGGTCAGAAAGACCGTTGTCTGTTGATGGAGGTCGGAAGGACCATAGTAGGCGACGAAGGCCTGAAGGATCGTAGGCAGTAGGAGACTGGGGTCTGAAAGACCGTTGTCTTGTGATGGAGGTCGGACGGACCGTAGTAGGCGATGAAGGCCTGAAGGACCGTAGGCAGTAGGAGACTGGGGTCTGAAAGACCGTTGTCTGGTGATGGAGGTCGGACGGACCGTAGTAGGCGATGAAGGCCTGAAGGATCGTAGGCGGTAGGAGATAAGGAGTCAGGTGTTAGTCTCAGTGTCACTTGGAAGATCGGATGTTGATGGTCTAGCCTTGAGTAGGACGTCGGGTCTTAAGCAGGACGTCAGGTCTTAAACAGGACGTCGGGTCTTCAGCAGGACGTCGGGACTTAACGTCAGGCCTTGAACAAGACGTCGGGTCTTTGGCAGGAAGTAGGGACTGAGTGTCAGGCCTTGAACAAGACGTCGGGTCTTTTGGCAGGATGTAGGGACTGAGTGTCGGGCCTTGAACAAGACGTCGGGTCTTTGGCAGGGTGTAGGGACTGAGTGTCGGGCCTTGAACAAGACGTCGGGTCTTTGGCAGGACGTCGGGGATGAACGTCGGGTCTTAAGGCGGTGGTCCGGCGAGGTTTTGTGGTGGTCCGACGAGATTCCTGCGGTGGTCCGGCGGTGGTCCGGCGAGGTTCTGCGGTGGTCCGGCGGTGGTCCGGCGGCTGTCGAGGAGGAACTCCTTTCTTCTCTTCTCTTCTTCTCTCTCTTGCTTGGATCCTTTCTTGTGAAGAATGAGGGCTATATTTATAGATTTTCTGGAGTGGCATGGCCCGTAAATAGGCGTGAGATCAGGGGCGAATATGGAGTGGTCAAATGGACGGCCGATATTGAATCCTATGACCGTGCACCGTTCATTGGACATTTGAAGGCCTTAGTGATGTCGGAATTCTGTGATCTTAGGCTCGTTGGATTCGTCTCGTCGAGCCCTTCGATTTGAGTATAAGCTCGTCAAAATCGGAGTCCGTTTGGTAACTCAAATAGTGGTTTGAACCTTCCAACAGCACTTCGGGTCCATGATTCAGACCCATTTGGGCTCGGATTGAGTCGAATTTCGTGTCGTTGAGTTCGTATTTCCGAGACGCTCAGTTCGACTATAAGCATGCTGAAATCGGAGTTGGGGTGCTCTCGGAATTAATTTTTGAAGTTTCCAACTAGCTTTCGCCTCGAGATTCGTGCCCGATCAAGCTAATTTTGTGATGTCGTATCATATATATATATATATATATATATATATATATATATATATATATATATATATATATATATATATATATATATATATATATATATATATATATATATATATATATATATATATATATATATATATATATATATATATAAAAAAATTTAATAATTTATTTTTCCTAATCCAATCTAAAATTGTTTAATAATTTATTTTTACTTCCCACATCCATTTAAAATCATGAAAAACCCACTCTCTGAACAAATATAAGATAAAACATAGATAGTTTGTACACGAACAAGCTCATTTGGTAGCTCGAAAATACTAATTAGATATGTTCATGAACGGGTTCATTTAATAGCACAAGAATATTCATTAAATATATTCGTGAATGAGCTTGTTTGATAGTTTAAAAAACTTCGCTAGGTATTTTCATGAATAAGCTCGATGTAATTATTTGTTAGAGAACTCAAGGCTCATTTTTTAAGTTAATGTACATCAAGAAGTAGAGCTCGTTTATAGCTAAATTAGGTTCGTTTGTTTAAAGCTTAAAATGAACCCAACATGAACCAAACCAGAAGCCCATCAATTTGAACGAATCAAGTTTGAACACAAACAAAAAAGCTCAAATCAAACATAAACCAAACTTGAACAAGTTGATAATAAACGAACTCAAACATGAACACATACATACTCGACTCAGGTCGATTTGTTTGCATCTCAAAAAGTGCAAAGCCCTACCAATAGTCGAAATAAAAAGACGAGACAAATATGCCAGAGAACCCTCAAATAGCTGACGTTAATCAAAAAGATGCCAAAAGAGTATTGTGAAATGGCAGCAATATCTGTTAAATTCAGAAGAAATTAACACCGAACAGTGAAGTAAAGTTTCATAAAAATTTAGCTGGAAACAATGAAGAAACCAGGGAGCAGTTCACATGAGCATCCAGGAGATCCTGATGCAAGTCAATTAAGTGCTATCCAATACTAGCAAGGAGCAACAAGTCAAAAGATGCTCAGAAGCATCATAAAGAAGAAAACTTATGATAAAATAAACAAAAAATGTTGCCTCGCTAGAGCTGAACCAAACAGCAGCCACATGCAGAAATGTGTCATGAGAAAAATAAGAAAACCAATAGCATTTGAAAAATCATCAAGAAATGGAGCAATAAGGACCAAACCGATGGATCAACACTAGCTAGCAACAAAAGAACAGCCCACAAGCTCACCGCCCCAAGAAAAAAAATATATAATTATTTTATTTTTTTATATTTAAAGAATTTTTATTGATTTTTTATTAAAATAAAATTATAGTTAATCACCTTTATAGTTTTATTCATCCCTTTATAGCTCTGATCTTCATGTGGAAATAAATTAAGTTTGAATATTATAATCAATTTTTTTTAATGATAAATTAAAAATTTTAGCACAAAGATTTATTGAAAGCATTTCTTTAAAGTAATTGTGAAAAGCAACTTCTTAGCACAAAGATTTATTGAAAGAAATAAAAAATCAAATGCTAAATATAAATTATGATTAAATTTTGAAAAGCAAAACAATAAAAAATGTGTTACACACGAAGGCTTTAATTTATCTCGTGACTACTAAAATGCTTCACATGACCTTTAAATGTTGGCTTTTGCATTTATTTTATACTTTAGATGTGATAGAGGTCTTTGAATTTTATTAACTTAGACAATAATTTTTGCTCATATCATTTTAAAATTTATCAAATTTATAACTTATTACAAATTTTTAATAAAATAAATTAATATATTTCATGTTTGATAATTTTTTTTTTATTTGAATTTAAAATTCATGGGAGGTGATAGAAGATTGTTAATTTGGTAATTTAGAAGATATTCATAATTTTTCCACTAATTTTAATAGATTTAAATTTCATATATATATATAGTTTGGTTGCAATCTTGAAAACATCATTTGAGAGATATGGAGTTTAGCATCCTAGCTTTTAGAAAATTAAATTAACTCCACAATGAAAAACACAATGAAATTAAAGTAAATAAACTTATAATGAATTTGATAACTTGCTATAAGCAAAAAAAAATGGAATTTGTGATGTTATTTCGCACCTACGGGTGTTAACAAAGGTTTGTAATGTGCTCAATGGCTTGCCTATGGGTATCAATAAATTTATCAAGAATACAGTAGCCTGCCTACAAGCAATTGCACATGTGACCTATAATGAATAATAATGATTCATTTAAGCAATAAAAGAAACTTCATAGTGAACACAACAACTCACTAGTGAGCAAGATAAGAGAATTGGTAGTGCATACATGCAGTAATAAGAGATTCGTAGAAAATGATGTGACTTACCCACAAGTAAGAGCCTGATCTCTTAGTGCTTATTGAGTAAACATCCTCTACGAACTATGTTAAATGATAACTTGGAGAAGACAATATGAAATAATCATTTCTCCTCTACAAAATAGCTAATACCTAATACGCCTTTATGACACTAGATCTATAACACTTTTACAAGCAGACATAAGGCATTTGTAGGCCCCTTATAAATAAAATTGTTTGTACATTCCAACAAAAATCACCTGCATAATAATCATATTTGAGTATTTTAAAGTGCTCCCTCCTGTATTAAAATAAAATTCCCAAGATTTAAACTTGGCGCATTGAGCAGGGTACTGACGCCTCTAGGATACGTACAATAGACTTAGGAAGCTAGTGACAATTCTAAGATGAGTGCCACCATCTTGAGAAGTGAGACTCTACCTTGAGAATTATGCATATTAATTTAATTATATTTTTAAATGCCGCATGTGCTCTGACTAGTGTATTAAATATGTGAATATAAGGCCTGAGAAGTGGGCTACAATAAAATAATAAACTCCAATTTGACTACATAAAACCCTGCATGTGCTCCTATAAAATGTACGAAACAAGTTAATATAAAATTTGAGAATGCTATGCAGAAAGAATATTTTCTAAAATGCTCATAAATTTTAAAAGTAAATTATTTTTAGCTAACTTTTAATAAAAATGTGAAAACTCAATTATACAAAATTCAAATATTATTTAAAACTTAAAGAAAAAAATATATCCATTATCTGCAAATGTTTGTTAAAGATTATTAAATGGAGAATAACTTTATCTCATAAAGAGTAAAGTATATAATTGAATGTATCAATATGATTCATTCTCAAATGATTTTTGACCATTGAGGACGTGGCACATGCCCTCTAACCCGATGGTTTTGCTACAAAGTAGCATCACTATATTACAGTTATGGCCAAACCTCGTATACTCCTCAATGGTTAAAATTTCTTTGAGTAATGAATCATAGGGTGTACTTGATAAGGCATAAAGTTTTTTTTTAGCTAAAGTTGACTAAAAGTTTTCTACTTAAATAAATTTCCACACTAAGTATACAAGGTACTGTTGGATGAAGCAACATGGCTACTGACAATGATCCTTCAGTTTGGTTGTGTCAATTACCTCCTCCAACTAAGTATACTATAAATAATGATGGCCCAGGATGACAGAACTATGGGATCTTCATCGGGTTTGACATAATTCTTCTGCTATCTGCTTTAAGTATAAAAATATAAATTTTAAAATTCTAAAAATTCACATATATGTTGCTACTATATGTTAGGTATGTTGTATCTGCTTAATGACTAGCCTTAATTGAAAGTTCTCTCTCATCATCAGCAGAGGTAATTAAGCATAGATGTTTACGACTATGGGAAATCAAGAACTAAATTATAAAGTCCTCATAAATGAGGGAGAAATCTCTAGGTAGTGACCAAATCATATCCAAATATAGAATACTTATAAACAAATTTACTAGTTCAATGAGAAGAATCAAACAAGTCTAAGATCACTTAATACTGATATCATTAAGGCACTTAAATTTTGAAAAAATGCTTCATGATCTAGAGAATCAATATGGGTTGTCTGATAGACCACTAAAAATTTAACTGAGATCATTTTCATATTTACAGGGCATGTCACTATCAAAATCTATAAATAGATTCTCTCATCCCACATTAGGAGGGGGCTTGAACGTTGGGCTACATATCAAGAGAGATTTAATGCTTAAATAATCATGGAGCTCGACTCCGACACAATCATTCGAGAACCCTCATGTCCGGCCACTCTGTTGAACCTCCACATGATCATCTCCATCAGTCCTCCATCCAATAACCACAACTGGTTCTACCTCCAACCACCATCATCCATTAACTTCGGTCCCTCCGACCATCATCACCCGCCGACCATGGTCCCTCCTACCACCATTTCCCTCTGAGTACAGTCCCTCCTACTATCATTGCCTTCTAAGTACGGACCCTTCGACCACCATCGCCCTCCAAATATGTACCTCCGACCTTGGTTGCCCCCTGACTACAGTCCGACAAACCACCATCACACGCCTACTACATTCCCTCCAACCACCATTGGCCGTCGACTACGCACCCCATGATCATCATCGCCCACCAACTATGGTCCTTCCAACTTCCATTGACTGACGAATATAGTCCCTCCAACCACGGTCCCTCGTTGATTACAATCCATCAAACCACCATCCACTACAGGAAATTCATGAATTTCCAACGGTCTTGACCGACAGTTATGTAACTATCGGTACTAACGACGATTTAACCGGTGATCAGACTACCAATTTTTACCAGCTATTATTTAATTGATCGTCACCAAAATTAGCGACGATCAAATAACCGTCGGTTAATCTGTCTGCATTAGTTCTTATCGGCGCTTTACCGAAGATTTAAAATGCCGGTGTTAAGTGATTTTTTTTTGGCCCGAACCACGGGAATGCTGTCGGGAAAAAACCCTAAAATTATTCTTCCCCAGCCATCCATTTCATTTGCTCACATCATCCTCTCTCTCCCTTCCGATAGTCTCCCCGTCTCCTCCGCCCTCTCCCATTTCCTCTGTCCTCTCTCTCCCTTCCGACAGTCGCCTATCCCCTCCAGGCCGAAGATCTCGATCGTGCTCCGGCGTCAAAGAAAGGCCGAATATCTCACCCCAACTCCCGCATGAATCCGTCGTCCGAGTCCCGTAGGTTTGCATTTTTTGCTTGTGGAGTGCCTTGCCTAGAGGGTACTCATGTTTGGTGTGTTTATTTTCATACACTCTAGATGTCATGTTTATTTTTTATTGGTGTACACTTAGAGTAGGCTCTTAAGCCATTTTACTTTCCTATATACACTTACACAACATCATACATTATATATTTTATATATTGTTCTTTATATTCCTGCAAAAATAGGATGTTCTTAGGAAATTATGTAAATATCAAGATAGATATAAAAGTAAATAATCTAGAGATTGTATATAGTTATATCAAGTTATAAAGCATCAAGAGTTATAAATATTTAAATGTGATTATTTTTATACATATATATGTTCTAGAAGGAAATGATTCCCCTTCCTCAAAGAATCATTACTTTTGGAATTCTATAGAATATTCAATAGTCAAAGGATCCTAAGGAGAAATATATAATCACATTTAAATCTATATATTTCATAGATGTAGAAATCTAGATTTATTATGGTGGAGCCTAACCATGTTTAATTTCCTACAAACCTTGGGTTGTACTCTAAAATTCATTAATAAATAAAAGTTTTATCTTGTATATTCTTCTTTACATTTAATTTTATTATGCGATCATATTCATATTGTATAGTCTTGAATGTAAAGTTTTCTAAACCATAACTTTTTGATTTTAGGATATTGTCCATAAAGTTCTGCCTTTGTGATGTAAGTTGTCACCTAGAGAATGTTTCATAGATATGTAAGAAAGTGCAATATGTTTTAAGTAAAAATAAGTCTTAAGGTTCAAGCAGTACCTGTTGAGTCGGTACCTCAGTTAGCACTTCACCCTGATTGTTGTTGATCACATCGATGGTTCTTTATAGATGATTTTGCCAAAAGTTGCATTTTATTAGTTTTATACACATCATGTTCCAACAAAATCTCTTCAATACTAGTAACTTTATTTCAAGCCGTACAACCCTCATGTCAAGTTAATCCATATAATTTAGAAGGGATTTAAATAATATCTGCATTTCAGTGTGCACTGAGATACAAGCGTCATCATAATTGGAGGTTGGGCTTCCAATAATTTTTAATGTCTAAGTAGGAATGAGACTTGTTGGGGAGAATGAGAGAGAGATGGGTGTGAGAATGATAAGTGAATGAGTAGAGATGAGAAATTATAAATACCCTTATACACACCCTGTATATAAGTTACGCATAGGTTAACTATGTACAAGCTTGTACCCATGCTATGTACAAGCTTCTATACGTCCTGCACTACAGGAAAATCACTTATTACCGGCGGAATTTTCCGGCGGCTTTCCAGCGGTCTAGTTTCCGGCGGCTTTCCGGTGCTGGAAGTCCATTTTTCCGGCGGCTTTTAAAAATTAAAAAATAATAATAAATTTAAACTATTTAAATGATTTAACAAATAATTATTAAAAGTTATATTAACTATTTAATTAATATTCATTTTTAAATTAATTAGTTAGTTAATTTTTATATTATATTAAATATTAATTTTTTATTTTAAATTAATTACTTCCTTTTTTAATAATTAAAATTTTATTTATTTACGGTTAGAATATAGATTAAATAAAACCTATTGAGAATAAAATCTTATTTTGACCATTGGCAATTCGGTTGATAGCAGTGGTTTAATCCAACAGGTCTCCCGTTCGAGCCTCACCGCTTGCACCCGCGGGCGCACGTCGCGGGCGCACACGCGCGGGAAATGGGAGCGGGTGTGCGCGGTCACTGGCCAGAAGCGGAGCGCGTCGCCGGCAGCGGGAGTCGGGAGCGGGGCGCATCGCCGGCAGCGGGAGCCGGGAGCGGGTGTGCGCGGTCACGGCCAGTTTTTTTTTTTTTTTTTTTTTTAATCTGGCCGGCGGTTTATGACCGCCGGAGAGCCGCCGGAATAATTCACCGCCGGTAAAAACCGCCGGTATTTATTTTCTTACGCCTTTTTTTCCGGCGGTAAATGAACCGCCGGAAAACCGCCGGAAAACCTCAAAACCGCCGGAAAAGGTTCAATTACCGCCGGAAAAGGCCGCCGGAAATCGGTGATTTTCCTGTAGTGCTATGTATAAGTTATACACACCTCATGTATAAGTTATACATAGGACATATATACAAAAAAAAAAAATTGTACGTACCATTATACATACCCATGTAAAAGTTGACAGACTTATATATAGCACGTACAGTTGTTCATGGTGCATATCTTATAATAATTGATTTCATAACTATGTAGTGGGATGTTTGCTTCAACGTCCAGATGACTATCCTCATATGGAACATAGACGACGACTGATAAAAGCTTTAAATTAGTTTAATGAATATATTTATATTATTATAAATATATCTTCTATTTTCAGAAAGAGTTTCTTGGCCGGGAGCCGAGATGTTTGCTTATATATAGCACGTACAGTTGTTCATGGTGCATATCTTATAATAATTGATTTCATAACTATGTAGTGGGATGTTTGCTTCAACGTCCAGATGACTATCCTCATATGGAACATAGACGACGACTGATAAAAGCTTTAAATTAGTTTAATGAATATATTTATATTATTATAAATATATCTTCTATTTTCAGAAAGAGTTTCTTGGCCGGGAGCCGACACCGCTGGAGTTGTATACGATAACTCACCAACATCAAGCTTACCATCAGTGGGTTGATGAAAAGGTTAAAAAAGCTCATGTGAGTATAATTGTTTAGAGTTTGGAAACATAAATTTATTATAATAAAACTCATTCTAATATCACTATATTTTATGGATTTATTCTCGCATGATGATTTTGTATGAGCTCGGGAAAGTCATTAGTTCACTGTTAAGGGATCATCTTTAGGATCAACCCATTATTCTAAGTATCATACATGGTCAGATGTTGTTGGAGGAAGGCAGAGGGGGAGGGTATATAGCTTGGGTTTAGAAGGCTATGCACTTGAGGGCAGTTTATCTACCTCAACATTTTATGATCCTAGTGGAGCTGAAGAAAGTGTAAGCTAGAGGGTTGCAGTGAGGGTTGCAGCACTAATGAGAGAGATAGAAGAGGTGAGAAAGGTTCAAAATGAGATACAGGCAGAGCTGCGATCCTACAGAGATGAAAATCAAAAGAAGAAAGCGCAAGAGCAAGAGCAGCGACATGCATCACCAGATAGCGAAGACATGGAGGAGGATTAGTACTCTTTTCTATTTGATGAACTTATGATGAACTTATTGTAAACTTATTTGATTTGATGAACTTATGTGTAAACTTATGATGAACTTATTTGGTTTGACCTATAGTTTGGTTATGAACTTATTATGAGTTGATTTATTTTGATGAATATATTTGTGATAATTATTGTGATTGATTATAGTGGCGTGTTGCCCATATTTATGAAAATTGTTGTATTTTCTGTGTAGGTTTAAAGTTTATTGTGAAATTCAGTTAAAATAGAGAAAAGGCTGACAATTTTTTTTTTAAATGCTACAGGTTTTTGGGGGCCAACCGACGGTTTAGCCACCGAAATCCTCGATACCGGAAGGCTAATATCAGGCGCCGGAAGATCACTATAACCGTATGTAGTTTTCGGCGGCGTATCGACAGTTTTCGACAGTTCTCCAGCGATATGCCGATGGTGGCGTCGCCAGTAATTCCTTCGGTTATGACCGTCGGTGAACCGCTGGTTCGTTACCAACGAAATTTTATATGTTTGGCCGCCGGAAAAATCTGACCAAACCGGCGATTAAACAGCCGGTATGCCGCTGGTAAATAACCGGTGGTCACAGGCGTTATGATCGCATGAAAACTACTGCCAATGTATAAAATTACCGGAAACGATTTCCTACATGGTTTTTACCTAAGCTTTTAAACCGCCGCAAAGCCGTCGGTTTATTCCAAAACCGCCCGAAAGCTTATGATAACCACCAGAACAAGCCGCCGGTATTAAGTGAATTTCCTATAGTGATCGCACACTAACTAGGGTCCCTCAAACCTCTGTCACCTACCTACTACTATGTAATGTGCTTTATATTTTTTACATTGAACCAACACCTTCTCCCGAGGAAGGGCATCATTTGTAATAAACAACAAAAGACTAGTGGATTCATTTCAACTAGCTAGGCAAGGCCCCATAGTTTTCTCCCTTTTCAAGATTTTTCACAAAAAATGTATGATATCTCTTATGACTCTTGCACCCCTCTTTTCTTATTTGTTTGTGTGCTAGATTTTCGCTTAAAGCTAAGATGCTAAGTTCTCCATTTCTCTACCACCACAAATGTTTCAGGACTCGAGACATCTTAAAGCTCATTATGGAATCAAAATTTATATGATTTTTCATTGATATATAATGCTTCCTTTTCAAAATTATCAAAAAATTACTTAAGACGTTAGACAAGGTATCATGAAATTTATTACAAATCATTACATTGTTTACCTCAACCTTTACGTTGTTGGTGGATTTTCATTAGCCATCAAATAGATATTTGCCGCCTCTTGATATAAGGATGTTGTAGTTGCTCCTTAACTATCTGAATCCACCCAAGCTATTTTTATATCATTATTTATGTTCTTGTTTAAGTGTCGTTCTTTTCTCTCATTTTTTGTTGAGAGGACACTCTTAGCTTCTAGTTATAACATTTTGGGTCTTATTTTCACCTCATTACCCACCGCGGCTTAGCTCGGGTGGGCGGTGCTCGGTTGGGCAAAGCCCATGTCCCGGCCTCAAATCCCTCGGGCGGCCATGACAACCTTAAGTGTTGACCTGGATAAATGATGTAGGTTATATATATATTCACCTCATTAATTTCCTCGTAAGTGAGCACCAACATGTCAATAATCTCCTACTCTAAAAAATGCTAACTTTCATATAACGGCGATCTTATTTTAAAGTACAACATAAAGCATTAATGGTGGTGGTTGTTGTGTTGAGGAGTTTCTTTCATTAATTATTTCATTTTTGTGATCAAGGGTTGTGTTTGAATAATGTTCCAATAGAGTTTTGTGGAGCCTATAAATAATTAATTTTAATTGACTGAGCACTTTGTATGCTAATGGAGGGTTCAAAAAGGTTTGTGGAGGCCTAATAATTTTCTAAAGACTTACAAAGATTATAGGTAGCCAATAAACTTTAACAAATTTTAGTTTAATTTTTTTCTTATAAATCTTACATTTATTTTCCAAAAAAAATTTACTTTTCAGAAATTTAAATATTATAAAATTATTCTACTTATTAAAATTTGAAAATAATATTGTATATATTTGAAAATAATTATTTTGCTTGAATTTTATTTTGTTCGAGTTTTATTTTGCTTGCTTACGCTCTTCGATCTTTTATTTGATTGATTCTTATAGATGAGAAATAGAAACAATATTTTCCTTAATTTGATGGCTAGGCCTCTATAACATTAAGGGGGTGTTTGGTATCAGATTTATTTCCAGTTTTAAATCAGATTTACGGTAAATCCAGCCAAATGCAAAAAATGGCGCGGTAAATCCAACAAATCCGTAAATCCAGGATTTGCGGACTTACGCCGTAAATGCGTTAAATCCTTGTAAATCCAAATCCCGCTAGAGGTCGGATTTAACGCAACTTACACTGCGAAAGTTCTTCCCGCGGTGCCCGTGTCGCGATGTCGTCCCCGACCTCTTTATGTACATGGAGGAAGAAGCAGCTTCATCTTCATCCTGTGCCCTAGCCACTCCCGAAGCACTCTCGCTGGATCTCGCTCAAGGTCGCGTAGGTACCGCCATTTTTTTTTTTTTTTCAGCATTTTCTCCTTCCCAAGCGAGACAGAACTATCAGTTTTGTTTTTTTTTCTTCACGAGCACGAAGAGGAATACCGAACAAATCCTCACGACGGAGAGGAATACCGCTCAAGGTCGTGCTCGCTCAAGGTCTCAGCATTTTTTTTTCTTCACGATAGAGAGGTGTACCTTTTGATTTGGTATCAAATTTATTCAGGTGTTTATTTGGTTTAGTTTTGTACTACTGAACAGATCCTTTTATTTTTCTTCATGAGAACGACAACATTCCTAAAATATATAAGCAACAATTTTGTTTGAAATGTTTTTATTTTTTTCTTGTTATGTATTGAACTATTGGCATTTCATTTGAAGTTCAAGATAATACCATTTATTTAGGCAGCAATGACATAATTTGGCTTAGGATATTCAAGTCTTGATCTTTAGTTGAACTTTGTCCTAATTGAATTATAGTATGTTTTTAGAATTATCGAAAGTATTATACTAATTTGATTGACAAAAATAACACGATGCGAATATATGCTCTTGTAATAAAAATTTAGGTTTCGTCGATATGAATGTAGCAAGTGTGAGCGACAACGAGTCATCAAACTCTATCTACCTACGTAAGATGGTAAAAGTTCTTAAAGGAAACCTAAAAAAAAAAAAAATACTTCTTTGCACAACTGTTAAATTTCATAGAAATGATATCCTCGTTAATGTCTGACAGCAATGCAGAAATTTCTAAAAGGCAAAGGAGTTGGATGTGCAAGCGGTAGTAAACCACGTCGTGATGGTGACGACATCTCAATTTACTCCGGCATGCTCAAAAGTACAACTCGAAATCCTAAGTGGCCAGAAGATCATAATGTCATACTTGGCGAGTTGCTACTGGAAAAATATGTTAATGTCAATTTTTGTAATGGGAATATGTGAAAGGAACAATGAGCTAGCTTAGTAGCTGTGTTAAACAGTCGTCTTAGAAGAAACTACATCGACTCGTCCGTAATGATAAGATTTAAAAATATGGAGGCTAATTTAAGAATACTATATCATATAACAAACAGTAGCGGATGGGGTTTCCACATCCTTGTAGCTACCGACGAGTTGTGGGATGAAATTCAACAAGTATTATTTTGTTATTTACAATTACACATAATTCAAAAATTTTATGCATCTAAATCAACAAAACTTCATTTTTCTAGGTTAACCCAAAGGTAGCTCGATTTAGAAGGCACCCCTTCCATTAGTATGAAATATTTGAGAAGATTTATGCCGAGAACATTGCAGTGGGAAGTGATGCGAGATGTAGTAAGATGTCTGGCCACGTGGTTAACTTAAATAGTGAGGAAGATGCTCCATAGTTTGAGGATGATTTCCTAGCTGCTAACGGTGTTAGCTATGACATGAACGGAACGCTACTCAACGACTAACCTCAAACTGTCGACATAGATCCAAGTGTGAAAATGGACCCAAGTCCAACGATACGTTCAAAAAGATCTAGTGAGAAGCCAACCAAAGCTGCTAAATGTCCGAAAAGGAATAATGGGCTACAAAATGTTAATGAACTATTACTTCAATCAAACAAGAATACCATTATCTTTAGAGAGAAAATTGAAAAAAAATATCCGTATAGTTTGCATGATTGTTTGATCAAGTTAGGCCAATTTGAGAATCTTACAATACAAGCACTCTTAGCCATTCATGTTGCACTCAAAGAGAACAAAGATAACAAAGCCATATTGATGACTTGGGAAGGCGATGTCCTAAATGAGTGGATAGAATATATTGTTAGCATGCATCCTCATTTTTACCCATCAAAAGTTTGGATGTAGTTGTTTGATTCACTTTGATTGATTTATGTTGTTTGCTTTGATTAGTTTGGTTAATGTTGTAATCTTCTCTTTCATGTTCCTTGGTTGTACGATGCTTTAATTGATTTGGAATAATATCGCTTGTATTTTTTTATGCAAGTCATGTCTAATTATTTGTGTGGAGTACTTCCGGATGTTTTATGTGACATAGTTGACTAACAAAATCAAGTCAACAATGCTATTGCTGAAATTACTCCATCTCTAATACAAGATAGTTCTTCCTCGGATGATGAACAATGAATCAGTGGGCCTATGTTCGATAGGTCCTACACTGTACATCGTTATGTAATTGATATGCTTGCTGGCCATCCGGGCCGAGTGTACCAATGCTTTAAGCTTCCTCCAGATGCATTCATAAGCCTACGAGATCTACTAGTAAGCCGTGGGCATTTGCGTGATACAAAAAATATGAATGCAGTTGAGCAACTATGTATATTCTTGCGAGGAGTTGCACATGCTCATAGTTACCGACAGTTGTGTGAATTTTTCCACCATTCGTTGGAGACAGTTAGCATATACTTCAACATTGTTCTACATGTTATTGTCTCATTTGCAGATGAGTTCATTAATTTACCCCTGGGAGATCTAGAATGTCATCCTTTTGTAAGTTCAAATACAATGTTTCACCCTTGAAGAATGCTTTGGGTGCAATTGACGGCACACATATACCAGCAATAGTTAGCAGCAACATACAAAACCGTTATCATAACCGTAAGGGATTCACCTCGTAGAATGTTATGGCTGCAATGTCGTTTGATAGACGGTTCGTATATGTAGCAACTGGGTGGAAAGGGTCAGCTGTAGATATGCGTGTGCTAAGATGGGCTGTAGAGCAATTTGAATTTGGAGTGCCCTTCAATCATTATTACTTGATTGATTCAGGTTATGCAAATACTAATAAGTTGATTGCTCATTTTTGAGGTTATCGATATCATCTAGCAGATTATCGAGGAAGTACAACTAGAAGATTTACAAATCAGCAAGAATTATTTAATCACCAACATGCCCAACTGCAAAATGTGGTAGAGAGAACATTCGGGATTTGGAAGAAACGTTTTCAAGTGTTCTCACATGAAAAAGTTTTCTGTTACAGTTCAAACTGATCTGGTTATTGTGTGTGCAATTCTGCACAACTTTATAGATCGCTGTCATGGACATGACATGTATTTCAATATGTCACAGACAGAAATGGAATACGATAGTGAGCGTGGGAATGTTCAAATGTTGGATGAAGATCATAACTTGCACACTACAATAGGAGAAAGAATTCAAGAAGAAGCGATAAGACATGTCATTGCAACTGATATGTGGAATGCCCGGGTAAGGATATATGTATGCATTAAAACTAATTTACCTTTCATTACAATATTTATTTAATTTTTCATTTTTTTTATTTCAGATAAATAGTAAAAGAAATCGATCATCGTGAGGAAGATACTCTCCAATGCAACAAATATCAACATCACCATTATGTTGTAGTGTATTATCTTGTAGTTGTTAAGCGGTGTCGAAAAAAATTCTTGTTGTCATGTACTCTTTATGCTTTTAGTGATTTTCATTGAATGATGTTATGTTTGGTTAATTATTTGGCATATCTCCTTTAATTTTAAATCTCCAACCGTTTTAAATCATGTAATCTGCTGCCAAACATCTTTCTGGATTTAACAGGATTTAAAAGTTGTCATACCAAACACAATTCAGGATTTATGAGCCTAGGATTTACTAAATCCGGATTTACAGGATTTAGTAAATACTACTAAAATTGAATCCAATCTCATACCAAACACCCCCTAAGGATTAGTTTGAAGGTATGAATCAAGATTTTCTTTTTTCATAATCTTTGTTAGATAAGCAAAAATAATATTCTTAAGAAAAGAAAAAAACAATATAGCCCAATTAAAATCTAGAGATCAAGTTCATTTTCAAATTTCCTTGGCTTTTTGTCCTACTATTTTAGTCTACAGAATTTTTTCTGATGATTGATAATTTATATTGGGTACCCTCCACTTTATTCTTTTTTATCATGCTTTAATAAAAGCCTCAAATGAATGCAATCACCATGTGAAATATTTATTGATAAAATCTTGTTAATAAAGATGCTCCTATAGTCCTATTTATTGACCTTGAAGAAATAACTTCAAAAAATTATTAGGTTGTAGATCCTTCCACAATTTATGATACACATATAAATAAGATTATAGCTGCACAAATTAGTATTCATGTTATTTAAGAATACTATCACTAGAGATATAAATGAGCCGTTGAGCGCAATTCATAGAAAACTTGAGCTTGACTTGCTTTCTAGATGTTAGGCATAAACTTTAGTTTGAGCTCATACAACGAGCATAAGGCCATAAGATGAGTTTAAGTATTGACTCGTCATAATAACATTGAGCTTGAGCTTGACTCATGAGATCGATTACTCCAAATGCAAGAAAGTTGTGATAGGAATTTGCTAGAGGTGACTGATGGAAATAAATGTGAGCCAGCTTGCGATCTGAGATAGTTTGAGAATTGAGGGATTAAAGCGACTTGCTAGAAATTTGTAATGGGAGCTTGCTAGAGAAGGCATCGATGAAACCATTTGGTAAGTCGTGAAAAAAGCTTGGCTTTAGAAGTCATCAAGACTAGCAGGTAAGTCATGATAGGAGCTCGCTGGAGAAGGCATCAACAAAACTAAGGGCGATTGAAGAAGTTTGCGAGACTAATGACGACTTCACCAGGGGCGGATCCCCATTGAGTTGAGAGGGGGGGGGGGGGCAAATGCCACCCCTCAAAAATTTTTTTTTAAAAATTTTAGAGGGATATTTTGGAATATTTTCGGTATTTTTGGTATTTTGCCCCCTCTCAAAAATTTTTTTTGCCCTCATTTAATCAATCCTAAGCATCTTTGCCCATCCCCCACAAAATTTTTTTTTTGCCCACTGAAAAAAGAAGCTGGATTCGCCCCTCGACTTCACATTTCTTCTATCAAACGATAGAAAATAAAAGGGAATTAGTTGACTAGCTCATGAGCCAACAAGACAAGCCTCATTAACTGAAACTTGAGCTCTTTTAACTATAATTTGAGCTAGAGTTCTTGCTCGTGAACAGATAACTCCAATTAGCAATTTGAAATGACCTTATTTATGAGCCAGCTCGGCACATTTATGCTCACAGCTATCACTCTTTTATTATATTTATTACTCACATGAGGTATCATAACAAACCGAAACATTATGAGCATCATCACCACCTCACATTCTAACTTTTTCATACAAAAAGTACAATTTCTGTGCACGCAATACTTAAATTATTATCAAATCACCATATGAGTTGAAAGATGGAAAACTGAACCGATCAAATAGAAATAGGACCTCCAAAACTCCTTTTAGGGAAGCTCTTTTATTCTATCCATTGAACGTATGTAGAGGAAGGTTCGATTTTAGGCAAAATCAAAAAACTCGGTACAGGCGTTTTTTTGCCTAAAACCGAACCTTCCTCTGCATACGTTCACTGGATAGAATAAAAGTTCTTATTTAAGACTCGGCTTTGGCTGCCTTTCGAATGCTTAGTTTAAAATATAAAGCTTCTGTAGTTAGATTCCAACAAAATGCCAATTTTTTTTAAATATTATATAAGCTCCCAATGCGTGCATAAGCTCCGAGAAAGACGTTACGCATCTTGGGGATCCCGATTGGCGTTTTTTTTGGAATATTTAGGATATTTAATCTTATTCATGAATTTTAAATTTTAAATCTCTTCATTAATAAATAAAACTTCCAATCAATAAATTAAATGTGTTCCGATCGGCATTAGAACTGTAGATCTTACCACTTCTGTACCGTGGCTCAAAGCTAAAAAATTATTATGTGTGGACACATAATGCGTTCAGAGGCGAATGAGGAGTTACCACATCCATAATGCACAGTGCATTACATGACGTGTCACCTTCTCATTCATCTCCAAAGATATTCAGCGTCCGCACGTAATAATCTCTCCTCGAAACTAGCCTTTTTTTTTTAAACAGAAATATCTACTAGCTGCCAATCCAAGAGGACACCTTTCCAACCGCGCTCTTACTTAAAACCAAGTACAGCGGCATTACAGTATTTTCACTACCTTCATTTAATTCCCCCAACGAATTCCAACCCTCACCCTTAAGTCCACTTCTCTCTTTAATGACAACCACGTAATTCCCAACTACCCGCAGGGGTATTTCCGTAACCGAACCCGTCCTTCTTCACACTATATACGCGCCACTCCCTAACGCTTCTCTCCACCGCCCTCTGTCAAACTTTCCCAAATCGAGGTCTGAAACCCTAATCCTATGGCGACACTGCAATCGATCGAAGCCCACCGAGAAGGCGCCGAGATCTACCACGGAGAGGAAATCTGCAAGAAGAAATCGATTGAGCTCCTCGAGCTGGTCCACCTTCCTCGCGGACTTCTCCCTCTGAACGATATGGAGGAGGTCGGATACAACCGCGAAACCGGTTTCGTCTGGCTCAAGCAAAAGAAGCGCACTGATCACAACTTCAAGAAGATCGGGCGGCTTGTCTCGTACGCCCCTGAGGTGACGGCGTTCGTCGAGGAGCGGCGGATGAAGAAGATGACCGGGGTTAAGAGTAAGGAAATACTGATCTGGATTACGCTCACCGATATGTATATTGATGATCCCGCTTCCGGGAAGATCACCTTTAAGACTCCCGCGGGGCTTTCTCGCTCGTTTCCTGTTTCAGCCTTTGAGCTGGAGGAGGAGGTGGAGGAGAAGGAGAAGCAGAAGAATTGATAAGGAAATGAAGCTTTGAAAGGGGGTTTATATTGCCACTTTCCCTTCACTTCTGGTATTTGGTTATGAAACTATAAAATGTTGTTTGGATTTATGTCGAGTCGGTGTAGTGTCGAAAGGAAAAGTGACCGAAGACGGTTGCACTAAAGTTCATCTTGTGCTTTATGATGCTCTAATATTTAATAGTGAATACTAAATAATTATGAAAATATTGACGGAATTCGAAGTTGTTGACTTGCTTGGAACATAAATAGTTGCCTGATATCTGTAGTTCTTTTGTTTTTGTTTTCTTTTAAATTGAACTCAATTTTATACTTCGAACACTTCTCTTCTCCATAGCTCCCTGCCAAACTATTTTTAAAGGAAAAAACATTTTCGCTTTAGCGATCAAAAGTAGACTCGTTTCTTTATGTCGAGGATCATCGGAGGAAGAATAAGCCTGGTGTCAAGAGAAAGGGCAACTGATTTTGGATTACACTTTTCTGTATACTTATTGATAGCCCAGCTTCTAGGAAGTTCATCTTTAAGACTCCCGTAGGAAGGTCACTGTTGCAGATCTTCTTACTGTGAACTGTAGGGTTTATTGTAGCATGCAGTTAACCACCATCCCAGCTGTGATGATTTTGCGGTTGGGCTTGATTAATTTAAAAAAAGAAAAAGGAAAAAAAAAAAAGAAAAGAAGAATTGTTGGAATCAAGCCAAACCGTTGAAATTGCATTGGAAGTGATGAACTGCTCAGCAAAGTTACTCGCTTAATTGTTAAGTATCTCCACCTGAAGTAACCTTCAGGATGGTGACATGAGATTTGTTATATCACCGTTACTATATCCACTTGTAGCTGTGTTAGTTTGGAAGCCAAGTTGCAGATGAGTTCTCTTGAATGCCTTTGATTTTGCAACAATCACAGGTTATTTGGTAAGGAGGATAGCGTTCACAACTTTGATCATTCTCCTGTGGGTAGGATTTGGATCAAATGGAACTCCTACCCAATCTCTTTTAAGCCCACCTTCATTTCTAGTCAATTATTCCATGGCGCTCTTTTATAACAACCTTGCCTTTTTTGAACTTTCAGTGATTTATGCTTCAAATGCTTTGAAGAAAGGAGATTGCTTTGGAATGAGATAAATGTTGGAAAATAAGAGGTTATTGTAAGAGGAAGAATTTAAAAGAGAAGACGAACACTTTATAAAATTCACTTTTATTTTATACTTACTCTTCTTGATTTTTCTTCATATAAAATTTCATAGACACCACATCTATTTATACTAGTGACACTTTCATTATGATCGTGCCAATACGTTTTAATCCAATGACTATTGTTAACTCTATAGAATATTTTCCCATCTTCATTTATAAAAGTCATTAATTACATATTCTAAAATTCTCTAAATAACACTTTTAAAATATATTTCTAGAATCTTCTAAAATATTTTTTATAAAATAAGACTAGAATTTTCTAATGTATTTTCAAGACTATTGAGCTTAATTAAAAGGCTCACTCAATTAAAAGGCTCATTTAATCAAGTTTAATTTTCAACACCCCTCTTTAACTTGATTTTTTATACCGAGCAATATTCTTATCCTGAGATGCTTGAGAGGCTTGGTGAATATATCAACTACTTGATCATGAGTCTTCACATACTATGTTTGTACATACTTTCTTGTGAAGCAATCTCTGATAAAGTGATAGTGGGTGTCGAGATGTCTAATTCGATCATGAAAAAATAGGATTTTTTGGCTGAAAGGATAGCTGACTTGTTATCGACACAAATCTTTGTTAGCTCTTCTTACGACAACCTTAACTCATTCAATAAATTTCGAAGCCAAATTGCATGACAGACATATGAAGTTGCGGCAATATACTCAGCTTCACAAATAGGAAGGGCAATGATTGGTTGCTTTTGTGACATCCAAATAAAAATAGTGTCTCTCATGTAGAACACGAACCCCATAGTGCTTTTTCGCTTATCCAAGTCTTTGACCCAGTCGCTATCACTATATCTGATAAGCTTAAAATCATTTGAGGATGAATAAAATAAGCCAAAGTTAATCGTCCCTTTGATATATCGAAGAATTGTCTTAGTAGCCTTTAAGTGAGTTGTGATTGATGCCTCCATATAACGACTAACAACTCCAATAGCATAAAGGTTATTCAACCTAGTGCATGTCAGGTTGTGCAGGATAACGACCAAGATCTTGAAAAATGTTGGATTAACCATTTTGTTATTCTCCTTATTTTTATAATTTACCTCCACATTCCATTAGGGTGCTTATAGGGTTGCAATCATTCATATTTAATTTCATGAGTATTTCTTTTCCACATTTTTTTTGTAAAATAAAGATGCATTTATCCTTTTGCTTAACTTCAATACCAAGGTAATATGTCATTTATCCAATGTCCATCATATCAAACTCTTTAGCATCACATCATTGAATTATTGAAACTTACTTAGATTACTTCCAATGAAGATCAAGTCATCCAAATACAAGCATACTATCAAAATATCCTCATCCTTAACTTTAATGTAGAGGGCATGCTCATAAGGACATTTAATGAAGTTATTATCAAGGAAATAATTGTCGATGCAGTTGTTTTATGCCCTATGTGCTTATTTTAACTTGTAGACAGCCTTCTTCAGCTTCAAAAACTTATCTTCTTGCCCTTTGACTTTACAGCCCGGTGGTTGTTGAATATAGACTTCCTCGTCAAGGACTTCCTTTAGAAAGGCAGTTTTTTCATCCATTTGATGTATTTTTCATCTATTTTGAGCTGGTAAAGAAATGATTAACCTTATAGTTTCAAGTTGAGCAACAAGAGCAAATACCTCTTCATAGTCGATGACAACTATTTGGTTGTAACCTTTTACCACTAATCTTGCTTTATATTTCTCGATTTCTCCTTTGCCATCCTTCTCGACTTTGTATACCCACTTTACATCAATTACCTTGTGTCCTATTGGAAGTAAAAATTAGCTACCATGTATCATTCTTCTCGATTGCTTTGATTTTCTTCATCCATTGCATCCTTCCAATACTTACTTTGCATGGCTTCTTAAAAATTCACGGGTTCACAATCCTCAAAGAGGCAAAATAGAGTGAGATTGTCTTGATTCTCAGTTACCTCATAGATTTCCTGTAAACTTCTAAAGCATGATACTTTTTCGCTTGACCCTTCACTTAAAGATGATGGGTCCTCTTGATTACTTTTAGTTGGTGTAGTTGGTGGTGTTATGGGCTCCTATATTTCTTTATCCATCTTTGTCTACTCAACTTCTTCATCCTTAATGAAGTTGTAATGATCACCATATGGGTTCTAAACTCGTTCTCCTTCTTCATTGACGATGACATCACAACTGATTATTGTCTTCATAGTGTTTGGATTATATAACTTGTATACTTTTGAGTTGGAGTCATAACCGATGAAAATGTTCTTCTCACTATTGTCATCTAGTTTACATCGTTGCTCATCGGGTACGTATACATGGGTTATGCTTCCAAACACTCTTAGATGAGAGATACCGGGCTTCCTTCCACTCTATGCTTCATGTGGTGTCATTCCTCACATGCTTATTGTTGGAGATTGATTGTATAAGTAAATCGCGCATGGAATAGCTTTGGCCCAAAATTCCTAGGTCACCTCTTACTCTTGAGCATACTTCAAGCTATATCAATGATAGTTTGATTCTTTCTTTATGCTACCCATTTTGTTGAGGAGATCTTAAAATGATCAACGGTTGACATATTCTATTGGCTTCATAAAATTCTTGAAATTCTTTTGAAGTAAGCTTCCCTTCTTAATCAGATTGCATAGCTTTGATCTCGAGGCCGCTTTCTTTCTCCACAAAGGCTTTGAACTTTTAGAATACTTTAGAGACCTCCAATTTTTGCTTTAAAGAAGATACCCAATATTTTCTTGAAAAATCATCTGAGAAGAGAAGGAAATAATTACTATTATCGAGAGAGCTTATCTTGATTGAACCACATACATATGTATGTATGAGTTCAAGTGGCTTTTTGCTCTTGAATTTGACTCCTTTGGAAAGCTCTTCTTGAATTTCTTCCTGAGCAAGCAACCTTCACATAGCTGGTCTGGGTGATTGATGTAGGACAGACCTCTCACCATTTTCTTCTTTGATAATAACTCTATTCCTCCAAAATTAAGATGCCCAAATCGAAGATTCCAAAGCCAAGATGGGTTTTTATAATAAGCTTTGAGACACTTGGCAATATCATTTTGAATATTGAGCAAGAACATTCCATTCTTTTTTTTAAGAACATTATTTTCTTTGTTATTGGTATCTTTGAAATTAGGTTGCTCATATTGTCTCTTATAGAAAGGTTTTTATCTCTCAAATGAATATCATAACCTTTATCTAAGAGTTGACCAAGACATAGGATATTACTCTTCATATTTGACACATAATAGATGTTAGAAATGAATTGGTGCTTTTCATTCTTTAATTAGATAAGAATATTACCTTTACCCTTCACATCAACCATGGACTCATCTCCAAAAGATATATTGCCACTCATCAACTCATCAAGTTCCACAAACATGTTTTTTCTTCCACCCATATGGTTGCTTGCACCAGTGTCCAAATACCATATATTATATTTACTTTTTTTCTTTCTCCTTATACGCCAATAGAAATGTACCATCTTGTTGATTTATCTCTCCCACGTATTAGCCTTCTCTTGAACTTTATTGTTATTGGGAGTTCTACATTCTGCAGCATAGTGACCAAATTTTTTATAGTTGTAGCACATCAATTGAGATTTGTCATACATTAGACTTGATTTTTCTTTTCCATGCCCTCTTGTTGAACGTCCTCCTTGTCCAATATTTGTATTATTGTTATTGTCATTATTAGAGCTCCAATCTCATCCGTGTCCATGACCACGGCCTTGTCCTCAACTACGACCTCTTCTGTGTTAGCTTCTACCATACTCGAGGCTCTCTTCTTTAGTTGAATTAATTTGTGTCTTCGGGAGTTATTCCGTGATCACTTGCTACTTCTTTTTCTTTTCTTCATAGGCTTGTAAAAACCCTAGGAGTTTCTTGATTGTCATAGCCTTTATGTCTTTGGTTTCTTCAATAATGAAAACAATATGCTTGAACTTTGAATCTAAAGATTGAAGGATTTCTCCATAATCCTTACATATTCTAGCTTCTCTCCATCTCTTTTTAATTGACTAAAAATGACTAAAACTTTAGTAAACTAGTCAGAGACGACTTTGACTTATTTCACATGTTAGTCTTCGAACTCACCTCTTAATATTTGAAGATGTACCTTCTTGACTTGCTCCGCTCCTTTATAAGAGGTCTGAAACTTCGCTCGTGCCCCTTTAGCAGACTTCGCATTGGAAATCTTCTCAAAAGCTTCATCATCTAATCCTTAAAAGATTAGATAGAGAGCCTTATTGTCTCTCTTCCTTGAATCTCTTAAATTATCCTAATTAGCTTGTGATAAATTTGACTCATCTTGTGACTCGTTGTATCCTTTCTCTACCATCCCCCATACATCTTGTGCTTCAAGAAGAGCCTTCATTTTGATGCTCCAATTGTCATAGTTGGTATTGTTGAGCATTGGGACTTGGAAGGGGATCATGCCATTGCTCACCATCTTTTTAGAAAGAAACTTCGGCTCTGATACCACTTTGTTGGAAAATAAGAGGCTATTATAAGAGGAGGAATTTTAAAATAGAAGATGAACACTTATAAAACTCACTTTTATTTCTCTCTTACACTTCTTAAAAGTTCCAATTTTGATTTGCCAGCTACTTGTTTTCTTCATACAAGACTCAAAGGTACCACACCTATTTATAATAATGACTCATTTATTAGGATTGTGCCAATACATTTTAATCCAACGACTATTATTGACTCTGTAGAATATTCTCCTATCTTCATTTACAAAATTCATTGATTACATATTCTACAATTTTGTAAATAAATCATTTAGAACATATTTCTAGAATCCTCTAAAATATTATTCATAAAATGAGACTATAGAATTTTTTAAGGACTTTTCTATATTATGGGATCAATTAAAAGGCTCAAATAATCAAGTTTAATTTTCAACAATAAAAACCTTGGCCATCAACATTAAATCACCTTGGATTTTTTTGGGTGACTTTAACTGTTGTAGATTTTCTCATGATAAAGTTGGTGGTAACCCTTTACATAAAAGAAGGTCGTGGGAGTTGAATGATATGATTTTCAAAACTGGTTTAAATGAGTTGGACTCGGTTGGATTTAGTTACACTTGGTTCAACCAACATGCAAACAACCCTATTCACATTAAACTTGATAGATGCTTAGTGAATACTCATTGTCTTGATAAGTTTCATTTGTCCTATTATAAAGTGGATGCTACTAGCTAGTTGTTTGGATCACTCCCTCCTTATTTTACTATCTCAGTTGGAGGGTCATCCTAAGCACTATTTAAATCCTACTAGATGAAGTTGTCTCAACTTTGATTGATTTTGGTGAATGCCTTATCTATGAAGAAACGAGGTAATCATATGTCCCTTTGGTACCAGCAAATGAAATCCCTAAAAAATGGTATTAAGCTTGAAAATTAGTCATCTTCCAATTTCTTAGAAGCCACCTTGGAAAATTTGAAATCTAAACAAGCCAGTATTTTATCTCATCTTAATAATGATTCATGTAATTCTGATTTGATAGCTTCTTTGTTTACATGTAATGAAAGTCTTTCCATGTGTGTGACTTCGTGGTCTTCTTGGATTAGGAAGGAGGCTAAAACAAAATAGTTATCTCAAAGGGAGGATGATTTGAAGTTTTTATATACAAAGGTTAGAAATTGATGGAAATATAATAAAATTAAAGTTCTTACTACTACTACTGGTGGTTCTTTCACTACTTTTCCTAAAATATCTAAGGGTATTATTAATCACTTGTTTTCCCTTTGTAACTTTGAGCACACTTACAATTCTGATCTTTCTTCTCTTGACATGGGCTCTATTTTATGTCCTAAGCTTGCTAGCATGCTGATATGTCCTATCTCGGATGAGGAGATTAAGGCAATTGTGTTCTCCTCTCTGACCTCTTTTGTTCCTAACCTGAATGGATTCACTTTTGAATTCCACAATAAATCTTGGTATTTTTTTGGGCTGCGAGTCTGCAGAGCTGTTGATACTTTTTTCAAACTAGTTGCTTGCCTAAGAAAGTTATGGTTCAGCTATTTCCTTAATTTAAAATCACAACGATACAATTAATATTTTTGTTTTAGACCTATCTCACTTTGCAACACATTTTACAAAGTCATTGGTAAGATTGTTGCAAACAAACTTAAACCAATTATGAAGGGTCTCATACATCCTTCTCAAGTAGGATTTATTAAGGGATGGATTTCCTTAGACCACATTCTTTTGGCTGCGAAAATTCTTAGGGAATTTAATGAAGAGGCTTTTTCGAAGGCCTTTTATGTTAAATTGGATATTTATAAGGCATTTGATACCATCTTTATAGAATTCTTCTTAAAAGGCCTAAACAAAAGGGTTTACCTTTGCATTTTATTTCATGAATTAGAGCCTACATAAATAATGTTTACTTCTATATCTATTTTAATGGTGGTTTGGAGGGTTTTTTCCCTTCCAAATTTGGCCTCAGACAAGGTTGTCCCGTATCTCATTATTTGTTTTTCTTTGCCATGGATGCTTTTTCGTGCCTGCTACAATCTGTTGTAGTTTCTCATTCGTTCCATGGCATCTCAATCAAGAACTTCAACATCACTCACCTACTTTATGCAGACAACCTTTTAATTTATGGGAAAGCTTCTTTGCAAAATATTACTGATGTAAGGAAAGTCATTACTGATTTCATGTCTTCTACTAGTCTGAAAGGAAATTTTTTTGAAAGATCCATTATTTTTTCTTATGGCACTTCTAAAATTTTGAAAATCTTTAATTAGTTCCAAATTCCAACTCTTGTTAAGTATTTCATCTATTTGGGGCTTCCCATTTCTCCAAGAAGGCTCAACATAGCTTATTTCTTTATTTTAACTAATAAATTATTGCTTTCCTCTTGGGATACTAGAAGGCATGTTTACTCTCTTTTACAGTTATATCATAGTTCTTTTGAGGTTTACCATTTGGAATTCAATTTCCTACTAGATTAGAAGCTCTATTATTCCTAAAGCTCGCATTAAAATTATTAAAATCTTTCAACAAAATTTCTTTATCATTGTGATGCTTATTGTACGAAGTTTCATCTTATTTCTTGAAAGAACACTTGTCTTTCAAAATACATTGGGGGTCTTGGTTTACCAAGTTTTGAGGCTTCATACCATGCCTACGGCTGCTCTTTAGTTTTAGGATTACTCACCACTAATAGTCTTCTTTCTTGTTGGTGTAAGGCCAAATAATGTTCTCCTTGGAAGCCTCCTCCCTCTCCATTTTGAAAATATATGCATCAAATTGTTATAAAATCTTGTTCCTCTTTTTCTTATATTATCACACCATAGAGCTCGTTCTTTATGACTTGGGATAATTATTGTAAAGGGAGGTGCTTGGTGGATCTATTTTGTTTTGAGGAAGTTTCTTTATTTTTTCTTACCTCCAAGATGGTCATGGATTTCATTGTGGATGGCTCTTGGAATCTACCTTCGAATTTACCTATTAACATTTCCCATGAGATTCAGGTAATTCCCATCTTTGCTAATGATAATGGTGATTTTGTGGTTAAGTTTGATGGGTTAGTTACTCCTCATTTCAGATGATTTTTAGCCTATTTTTTTTCTAATTTGCAAAAGTTAGATTGGTTAAACTTTGTTTGGTATAAACATTTTGCTTTAAAGTTCTCATGTTTCACCTAGCTAGTTTTTGTTTGGGGTTTAAAAACTTGTGATGTGTTGCTTAAAAGGGGTTTGTAATAAATGTTGAGGATGACATTTTTCAAAGGTGGGGAAATTGTAATAACTCAAATATATGAAATCAATTTATTTAAAAAGTATTAAAATTATGAAGTAGAGCGCTTTAGTGTTGAGTTGGTGATCGTTGCGGTGCTAGGCCATGAACAATATATATCCCTACCTCACATCACCGTATCTCTTACTTGATAGCTTGGATAGGAAGAAATTGAGAGAAGGGAAGAAGAGAGAGAGAGAGAGAGAGAGAGAGAGAGAGAGAGAGAGAGAGAGAGAGAGAGAGAGAGAGAGAGAGAGAGAGAGAGAGAGAGAGAGAGAGAGAGATATTTGAATCATATTTGACAGCCATAATGTTATAAATTTTATTCTATTTGTTATAAGTGACCAATATCTTACTTTATTTTTAATGATTTTGATTTCTACAAATTTATTTCTCCTAAATTTATAAAAAATATATTATCTCATGATTTCATCAGCTTTCATTGTGTAAGTTTGGATATATTATAGATTTAATCATTCTGAATGATTTGATATGATTTTATTACATTTTAAATAAAGCACTGATTGATATCAGATACATGATATGATAACTCCACCTGAAAACCTGTTGATCCATGCGATTTACTAATTGAGAGTCATATGGAGCTAGAGATTGATTGGGAGTTTCAAGGAGTCAAGGAGATTGATTAACATTATTTAAGGAGAGTTATAAGGAGTATAATAAATGAGAGTTATAAGTGGAGACAGATTGGACTCATAAGTGCAGGAGCAAGATAACCTTAAGATACACTCATTGAATATCTAAATATTGATACCGACATTGCTACGAATATTGAACTAATATTGTGACTGACATTAACATTATTTATTTTTATTAACACTATATAATGTTGATGAACATGATACTAATATTATTATTATTCTTAGTACTGTTGAATATTAATTATACTGTGGCTGATGATGTAATGGATTTGAGACGTGATTAGCTATAGTAGGATAAATTAATACATATAATCACTATAAACATTGATGCATATATTTTTTATATGATTTATAGCATATTATTCTTTTTATCATTTATTGATTTCAGTTGTAAGATTTTAGTTACTTTCTGGGCTATGTGCTCATTATGTGGTTTTATATATTTTTTGGAAAGGGTACGGACCTTATGATATGAGCCTCCGAAAAAAACAAAAATGTAATCATGTTTTTTTCTGCTATTCATTAGTAAGCTTTAGTTAAATTCTTAAAATGAAAGACATAATTAGCGGACTTATGTGCTAACTTTGGTGCTTTTTCTTCTTTCTTTTGGTATGATTTAATCTTTGATATCGGTCCTCCTTCATTTATTAATATTTTGAAGGAGGATTCTATTTCTTGTACTCGGTAGGGGCCTTTTCTTGCCCCTGTTTTTTTCTTTTTTCTATAGTAATTGCTTTATGCTTCTTCTTCAAAAAAAAAAAAAAAAAAAAAAACAACATCATGCCTTTATCCCACACTGAAGGGTGAGCTACAAGAATCTTTTTTCTATATTGTGTCCTTTTAAGATTCACATTCTCATTTAAATCTAAAAAAAGAAAGGTCATTTCTAATATTTTCTAACCATGTCTTTTTAGGTCTACCTCTACCTTTCTTAACATAAGCCAAATATAATACATCTACTTTCCTAATTAGGCCATTGAAAGGTCACTATTTTATGTGACCAAACCATCTAAGGAAACTCCATCTAATCTTATCTTCCACTAGAGCTACTCCAACCTTTTAAAGTATATACTCATTTTGTATATTGTCTCTAATAGTAAAGCCACTCATCCACATGAGCATCGTTATGTTCAGTTTTAGACCCACTCTAACAAAAACCTTTAGATTCTAAAGTTGACCTCCATAATTCAAGTTTATCTTTCCCTAAATGGTTAATAATAGATAAAAATAAAATGGGAAGAAAATAATAGAGAAAAATAAATGAATCTCTACACAATGTTTTGTATTTATATTCTTTATCTCTATTTGTAAATAGTAATCTCAGTTTGCATAATGTGATCGCTTATATTTCTAGCAAGAGTACTGTTACTCTTTTAAAGAAAAATTAAATAAAATAAAATATTTATATGATATAAAAAAGAGAAAATTAAGTATATTTCTTCTTGTAAATTATTTAATTAATTAATCAGGCACTAAAGAAAAATGGCTTATTACTCGCAGAAAAACTCCACCAGTAACAAGGGAAATCTACTAGAAGTTTTTCTTTTTCAGTGCATTTTCAGAGGATATCCATACGATGGTCATTCGTGCATCGAAAAGTCTTTATCGGTGAAATGTTTTTGCTTGAAACATTTCCGATGGATTTCTAGCATAATTCCAGCAAAAAAAATTGATGGAGGCACGTTGTATTCTTTGAGCAAATTCTGGTGTTTCATCAACTTGTATTTCTGGAAAAAATATTTTGCCACAATTACTGGCGGATAATCTTTTGGCTTGCTCCACCGAGCTATTATCAATAGATGCAATTTGTGGATTATCTGCTAGAAATACAGAGTAATGAATCCGCTAGAAATTTACATACATTGTGTCGTATCGTCTGTACTGGCAGGTAATCGACCGAAACCTATAGTATAAGTGTTGACCTCGATTTTTCCCCGACTGGGGCCTGAAGAGTTTGACTTGGTCAAATTGACCAAGTTAGACCTCGAGACCCTCTCCAATGGGTTCAGTGAGTCGAGTCGAGTCTGTTGAGCCTGGACTTGGACCCTGGGTCAACCCAGTTGACCAAGTCAACCCGGGTCGACCACTTAGCCCCTTTTAAGCCTCAAATCAAAATCAAACTCATTCAATCTCATTCATGGCTCGAGACTCATACCCTTTTTGACTTAGTTGACTGATTTGACTAAGTCAAATGCTGACTTAGTCAAATTTGGCCATTAATGGGTCATAATCACCCATCAGAGCCTATTATGAGTCTAATTAAGGGGATTTAAAGCTCCAATTGATTCAAAACGTTTTGGAATTCAAAACCACGGCCAACCTAGGCTGATTTCCCTCCTATTTACCTCTTGATCTCATCCCCACCGTCAAGCATAGAGTAGAGGCTTTAAATAGAGAAAAATTAGGTTATTTTAAGGATCTATCATTCATACTCCCTCTCTAGACCGTCTTAACGCTTGAAATTTTGTGTGAGAGCTCTAGAGAGACTCATCTCTCTTTCCCACGTCGAACCCGACCACCCCAATCCGCCGTCGGCGAGTTCTCCGGCGACCCGAGCGAGAAACCCTTCCAAGGCAAATCCTGCTCGATCGAAAGGTTTTCGGAGCTCGAGTTCAACAGGAGAATTGTTACTACCGATCACACGAGTCCAACGAGCCTAAGATCTCCCGAATCCACCGTGTGGATTGAGGTAAAAGCTAATTCCTAGGTTAGGGCACGTCGATCTAAGTAGCTCTCAATATACAGCATATTTAGTCTTGAAAAACAGCCCCCATAAGTTCTCTTCATGTCTAAATTCTGTATCTAAAATTTCGTTGCGTTTCGTCGAGCGGATTGGGAGAACGAAACCAAAAACACCCCTAAGGGTTCGGTCCAGCCATGCGCATGCATGGGTAAATCTGGGACCGTCAGATTCAAGATCCACGGTCCAGGTTTCGCACGGGTTCGGACCGCCGTTCGCCTAGTCGTTCGATCGAGCCGTCTGACTCGATCTCCACCGTCCATCTGATCTAGCGGATCATCCAACGGCTGGTCCCCGAGGCTGACTCATTTGAGTGAAGCCGCGTGGGGTCCGCTGGCCAGGTAATGATTGGGAGCTGATTACGGCTTCCCGTAATCAGCGCCAATCATTGGGCGCCGTCTCCCAAAACCGCGCGCCCAATCCCGGGGCGCCACGTGTCAGACCGGGCCCGCCGCCGAATTTTTAATTCTAAAATTGATTTTTTAAATCATTTTTAATCTAGATTTCTTTGAAAAATTGTAGAAAATTGTTTTTCGTCTGATTTTGACGTATAATACCTCGTTTTGTTCGTATTTGCATTCTCTACACTATAAAAAAAAAATTTTGTATATATTTTTAATTATTAATAAAATAGTAAAAATGCTATTTTTTTTTAAATAATATTATTTTACTTATTTTTATATTATTATTTTAATTATAATATTAGTAATTAGAGCTGACAATTCAAAGTTCTATAGCATTCATGAGGTGACAATTCAACTAGCATGCATTACATTAGTAACCAACTAAATAAAATTTAATTGCATTAGCTAGGAGCATCTGACCCACATAAGTTCAGGACCACTTAGGAAACTCTCTAGATGTCGGTCCTATTTCCAAACAACTGTACCACCCACCCATCTTTCATAATTGACTTGATAGCATGGTTTTAAAGTGATTAGGTGGTTAGCTGGCTCCCCAATTCAGGCCGAGATAAGTCCAGGTTTTGCACTGCATTAGCTAGGACACGGGTCTTAGTGTTCGTAGAACACTAAGCCCAATCTAGATTCAGGATTCCAGGCTATTACATTCGGTCTCGTAGTATGCCTTAAATAGTAGGTAGGTCCCTTCCTTTTAGGGACTATAAATCCTACTTATCTGCGTCACAGGATGACGCCACCTCCATCCTTCTCTCACGCATGTGACTGATTGCCTGATTTTCCTTTCTCCAATTTCTGTTTAGTACCCTAGAGCCTCCGAATGCTGGTGTGGACCACGCATGTTTTATTCAGCCCTTCGGACCTTTCTTCCCTTTTGGATAGGACCTCCTAGTCTATACCTCTGTGCCAATCCCATTTCAGGAGAGGATAATGTATGATCCTTAATCGAGAGTTTTCTCAGGCTCCGGCCTAGGATGTAATTAACCATGGGGGGCTTGCGCCCGTGGGAAACTTGGCCCCACATCTACTAAACCCCATTCGAGCCTTTGTATCGGATGAGGGAAACCCGTGACTAGGTCGTGTATATTACTACCCATCGGGGTGTGTGGGCGACAGCCCCTATCCTCAATGGTTAGTCGTATGCATGATCCAATATGCCCTTCCAATCGACCCGTTCGTGCGATGTTCTTTTCGGAGCTATTATCAATAGATGCAATTTATGGATTATCTGCTAGAAATACAGAGTAATGAATCCGCTAGAAATTTACATACATTGTGTCGTATCGTCTGTACTGGCAAATAATCGACCGAAACCTATAGTATAAGTAAATAAAAAAGTTAGCCTTCCCTTTTATTTAATACAACCTACATACAAAAAATTTAATACTATGTTCATTCAAACATAAACATCTAATAAATAACATCACTAAAATTTAAACATAAACATATGAATAAATACAAAAAACAAGAAGAATATCATCAATAAAATGTCTAAAACTACTCAAATGTCCAAAAATAAATAAGTACAGATGTCAAGAAATAAATAGGTACAGATGTCTAGAAAATAAATACGCAGAGATGTCTAGAAAAAACTACACAACTTCTAATTTGATTTAATCTCCTCCCTGATGAAGCTGCCTTCTTTCCACTGAACTGCACCCTCATTTTCCACATTTCATCTAACAACTGAGTTTGTTGCAGATACATCTAATGTTGTATCTACATTTTCTAATCACCTTGTGCTTTAATGACCTACTTTATCTCTATTGTAATGGCAGCAACCTATAGGCTATATAAGGACTCCTGGTAGTTGCTAAGAAGCTAGAGCCACCATATGTCTACCCCTCGTATGTATAGGATTACGAGCCTAAACCATAAACCCTACTATATTACATTTCTCCTACCGATTGAGACCAAATGTGATTGTTAGAATATTTTGCTGATTTGTTAGAAGAACCCTCACGTGCTACAGCTAGGAACACTTGAAGTCATATATACTCCTCCGATGAAAGTTAATAAAAAATTAAGCAATTTAGACATAATATCAAAAGTAATAAATTTATATAGTTACATAGGCTTTTCTTGCTCGCTCATCAACCTATTGCTGATCTTCTTGCCTCCTGTAGGTATGACTATACAATTCACCAGGGATAGGTTCTCTACCCAACACCTCTTTCTATAATAAACTTATATTAGTATTCATATAAAAGTAAATTATTAAAATCATTAAAATTCCATTTTAAACATTGCATGTGTTCAATATATGGATTTGAACCCCCAGTATAAAGGGAACTACACATGCCTCCAACATTAGATGCTTTATTTTATCTATTTTGGTCCCTCCTGCTATACTCTGGGCTACCCCAAGCACATTTCAACTCAGCCTATACACTCTCATTAATCCAGAGTGGTCACTAGCCTAACTTTCTAATGTCCATAAAAAAATATCGCATGCATGTTAACCTGCACATCTAAAAATTCTTTCTAATTTTATCATTGTGTTAGGATAGCCAATAAAAATCTTTTTGGATTTAAAAACATACAATATGTAATTTATATTTATATTAGCTTAAGTAAAAAAAGATATAATATAGAATATATTTGTATAATAACTAACCTCAAACTCTCTAAATCATATATCCCAAACTTCTTTAGGAACTTTATTCTAAGAAATATAAGGAGCATCATACCTCCTTTGTATAATGTCTCGTATTTTTGTGTCTGTTATTTTGATGGGTGAAACCTGCAAAAAATATGTTATATTGTAAAAATATTTATTCAACTTTAGTTGCATGTTAACAATATATTAAGTTCGTATGTGTCACCATCAAGTTCAATCAATATGTGACCCTCTATTGCATGCTCGATTGTAGCTGGGGTGGAAGGTCCAATTGTAGCGAGCTGAGGGGTAGTAGGGGATAGTATGACGGGACATATGATGGATATGGAAAAGAAGGTGGGCCACTACGAGAAGGTGGGGGTTGGTCGTAAAGGTAGAAGGGAGTACTCTACATGATGTCTGACAAAAGAAAGTTGGGGTCTAGTGCATAGAACTATGGACTACTAGCTATATGAGTAGGTAAATGCGGGATTGGTTGACTTTGAGTGGCAGGATAAGATAAAGAAGTCCCCTCAATACATAAAGAAATATTGGGTCGGCCACGAGTCATCTTCTTGCTGCACATACCAAAAAAATTTTGATCAATCTTCTGTGAAGCTTATCACTTGAAGCCATCTGCAAAAAAAAAAAAAAAAAAGAAATATTAGCAACATAAATTATAAAAACAATTAATATAAAATAGCACAACAATTAAATTAATGAAGTAGAGCAACAATAAAATAAATAAACTAACTATTTCAATGTCGTTTAAATAAGTTATATTGTTAATATAAATTATTGATTCATAATTAATTATCAAAAAATCATTTACCTTATGCTGATTCACTTTTATATGATAAAGCATCTACACCACTATTAGATTCTTCATGACTATCCTCTATGTTTAAATCTACTTTCTCAAACTACAACTCACTCTCAATAGTTGCAATTTGATCATTCATATCATTAGCAAGATTATTTAAGTTTTACATAAACTCTCATGATGTGCTAGTCATATTGATGTGGTTTTCTAAATTACTCCCCTAGGTTTGGTCTTCATAATTACGAGCCAACTTTGTTTGCCTCATAATCTACTTTGATAATTAACAACATAGACATGGTTTTCCTAGCTAGCAATGATGAATGGGTCAAAGTTTGCATATCACCTAGCCTGTTTTACTTATATTATACTGTAAAGTTGATGCATTCTTGTACCTTTATTCTGTACTGGAAAATTGAATAGATACATATTATTTCTAAGACTGGGATATTCCAACTATAATATTTCTTATAATATCTTATATTAAAATCATCACCTATATGGAAGTTCCCTCTTACACATACACCAAGGTTATCTATCTTCCTACCTTCACACCATTTTTTTTTATTTTGAAATTTATTGCCATTAATTAAAAAATTTGGATAATATTTCACTACTATATTTGATCCTCAAGATAAATCAAGTTGCTCATGATACTTCAATTCACTACCTTGAGTGTGTACCTAACTTGTAGATAAAGTATATTATTAGTATGTTTATTGACCACAGTGTTAAGAAATTAAGATAAATTGTTGAAATGAATAGTTAAAATTTATACTGTATTTTTAAACCAATTAGAGAATTCTGTTTCCATTATTATGTCTACTGTTAATGAAAAATCTGGCAGCTTCCTGACGTCTCCCTCGTTTAACAGAAATAAAAAGAGTCTTAGCCTGCCTGCCACATAAAGAAAGAAGTGTACGGTCAGTGTTGGGTGATACTACAGCCATGGTCTTCAATCCCACCACACCAAAAAAGGCATTTGTAGGTCTTCATGGGGGTTCTTGGGTGAAAATGTAGTTTGTGCTGAAGATATTTTCAATGAATTTATCGATTTTCTTGACGTGTGAAAACGTAGTTTGCATGACATTACCATCTAAGGAAAATCTCTTACTCTCTCTAATCTTATCTTCTGTTAGAGCTTCTCCAATATTTTCATGTATATGCTCATTTCGTATCTTCTCCCTAAGAGAAAAGCTAGCCACTCATGAGCATTCTAATCTATGCAAACCATCTTAGGCAAATATATCGCTCTCTGTAATATTATCTTCCATAAGAGCTTCTCCAACATTTTCAATTATATGCTCATTTCATATCTTAAGAACATTATAATCTCAACTAATAATATACACATCTCTCACTCTCGCTTTCTGTAATCTCATTCCATAAGAACATTCTAATCTACACTAAAAATATACACATTAACTCTCTCTCTAGACTCATCAACAAGAAGAAAATTATCAAGAAAATGCATACACTGTGTTACAATCTCTTGCAAATGTTTACTGAGAACATCCATGAAAAAAGGAAAAACTTACGACGTATTTCCGGCAAATCAGGCGGCGAATGTCAACAACGAAGAGGGTGAACTTCAACAAGGACAGAGGCAAATGTGGGCAAGGTCGGCGACGGTCTCGAAGGTGGTAGCGTTCTACGCAGGTGTTTGACGCAAGCTGAGCCAACCAACACGAAGAGGAAACAAAATGAGAAGAAAGATGACCGTTAGATTTTTTGGCATATTTTTTTTACGGTAACATTACTGGAGGAAGATAAGCCGGAAAGGTTTCGTCGAGTTTAAGTAAGTTGGCATAATTTATGTTGGTGATTTCCAACAAAAAATGTGCTGGAATATAATAATTATCGGCGAATTAGCTGGCGGAATATGCGCCATAAATTAATGGCGGAAAATACGCCAGAAATGCTGCCGTAAAGTACCACCGAAATATCTACGGTTCATCCGGCACCACTTTTACCTGCGTATTTAAAATAGCCGAACATGTTGACAGTAATAGAAGATTTTCCTATAGTATGGATAAAATAAAGTGCAATTTATTTATTTATTTATTATCACCTAATGAAACTTTACTTTGGCTGGTTGTGGATTAAACAATTTCCCTATAATTATATTTATAATTAGCTATCCTTGATGAACAAAAAGGTAGCTAGAAGACTTTTATTTAATTTAAAGGTTGTTCCATCAAAATTTTCTATGTTTGATTGGAAGATTTTCTTTTGCAAACTGAAACTAAAGTTGTCTTTGTTGCTAGAGGCAGCTCTATTGGTCAAACTCATGTGTTCTACATTGCTTATACTGAATCTCATTCACTTCTATTATTTTATTACCCATATTCATTAAGCATTTTAAGGAATTGTATCTCTGACGGCACATTCTTCCATCTGGGATGCAATTCACTAATCAGCTTCTTAATCTTGTATAAAACTTTTAGTGTATCAACAAGAAATAATTACGATCCCCAAATTATTTTTAAAAAAAGAAAATTTACTGATCACTCGAAATGAATGCTGTCTGCTTCTTCAATAATAAAATATGAACTAGATTTGGGCAAATTTTTAAATGGAGCACTTTTGATGTACGATTTACGAGAAGAATCATGAATTAAAATAAATTTTAAAAGAATAAAAAACGCAAAGAGGATTTGAGTTTTAACAGAAAATGCAAAGCAAAATTGCGTTTTCATAGAAAATGCGAACAATGATCACGTTGTGATTTTATATTACATTTTTTTTATGTTTTTTTCTGTTCCTAATTATTTATATAAAATTTTAATATTAAAAATAAATATATTATAACTTATTTTAAATTTATTTTGAAAAAAATGTATAAAATTTCAATATATATAGTTTTAATTTTGTTTAAAGTTTCTATGTAATTTTTTTTATCTGTTGTTTTTTATTTTTTATTTTTATTATTTTTGATAAAGTTTCTATGTATATATATTTTAAAACAAATGTAAACAGTTAATCAAAATTTCATAAATTTAAATATAACGTAAAATAAGAGTTATAACTATTAAATTATTTTAATTATTTAATAAAATTAATTTGAAATATTATAACTATTATATTTATTTAAGACATAATATTAAGTTAACTTAAACATAAATATAATTTAAAATAAATTTTAATCATAATTATAATATTTAAATTTAATAACTATAACTATTAAAACACAAATTCACTCTCTCTCAGTCGAGAGTGCAAATTAGGGAGAGAGAGAGAGAGAAATAGATAGCAATTTTACACATTTGTTTTGAAAATAAATTAAAAATAAGATATAAATATATTTATTTTTAACATTAAAATATAATAAATGTAAATATTTAAATAATTTTTATTAAAATTTATTTTATTTTCGTTTTTTTAATTTATAAATATGAAAATTTGTTTTAATATAAAATTTTGCTTTTAGTATTTAAATAGTAATAATTTAAATAGGAAAATAAAAGAATTTTATTTCAATAAAATTATTTTTAATATTTAAATAAAACTACTTATTAAATGTATTAAGAATGAAGTAGATTTTTAAAAGAATCAAAATATAATAATTAAAAACAATAAAAATATAAAAAATGTAATATAAAATCACTTTTTAATAGAAAACGTGATCACTATGTTCATATTTTCTATGAAAACGTGGTTTCACTTTGCATTTTCTGTTAAAACATAAATCCCCTTTGCAATTTTAATTTTTTTTAAAAAATAATTTAACTCATGATCATTCTCATTTAGTGCATCCAATGTGCCCCTTTTAAAAATTTGCCCACTGGATTTACATACTACTCTTGGTAATGTTTTTTGGGGACAGTGGCTTTCCCATATGAATGGACCCTTCCTGATGGTTTTTTATGATCATTATTCTGTTTTGAGGGCAATTGATGGTGAAAAATTACAATCCGACGATGATGAGCATGGCCAACCGCACCGTTTCAGGCCTTGGACGGTCTTTTTGGCAACCAGGCTTGATTTTTCTGCTGATTGCAGGTCTCTCTGTGATGGCCGTCTCGCGTGTGATCATCCTTTGGAATACTGGCAACCTGAAGATCTGCATCAGCTTCAGATTTCTGATATCTATGTAATGAAAGTTTGGGGGTTGGCTATTTTTATATTCTGAGTCTATTTGATTGTAAATTTTTCCCACCAAGCTCTCTGTTTTGCTTGCTGGAAGGTTTTTTTTTCCTTTATTAGCCATTGTATTTTCCTTTATTTTTCTGACTTTCTTGTAACCTTTTGTTAATTAATTGATGGGCTGTTTAGCCCCGGGTTTATCTAAAAAAAAAAAAAAAAATTTTGTCGGTGAGGAAACGCAGGCAGAACGAGAAAGCAACCTTTTCCTCCAAAAGTGAGCTTGCACAAACTTCGTTGAATATTGTTGTACATATTACAGTATAATTTATGAGAGGATCAGGCAGTTGGTGGCTGCTTTCCGCATTAAATCTGATATGCCATTAAACAACAGGGAAAGGTACGTGACAGTTCAACTTACAAGGACATGTTGAGAGGACATCAATAATTCAGGCCGGAGCCCTTTCTCATTAATAAAAAATAATTAAAGTAAAACTTACAAGAAGCTGCAACAAAAAATGGACATCAAATTTCAACTACAAGACTTTTAAAGAAAATTATGATCATATTCAAAATTACATTCATTAGGAGGAAAAAGTACATCAATATGAATTAAATTTTCTAAGAAACGATAGTCCATTGGTTGTAAAGGCAGCCATATATTGGCCATTAAGCAGATAATCCCCAAAGCTGAAAAGAAACTCAGCTCGTAAAGGCAGCCATAAAAACTAGAACAAAATAGCAGCCTCAATAGTTAAAGAACAATGAGTTTAAAATGGTAGTAAAAGTCAGTTGTAGAAACATGAAGAAACCAATCAGAGTGATACCAGACTTCTAGAATCAATCTAGAATACAAGAAGAGAACCCAGCAGATAACCAACACTGGCCAAAGCTCCTTAGAAAACATAACCTCACTTAATAAAGTGCTTAATATCATGAAAAGAACTCCACTTAAAATTTTTGGCAAGAACAACATTTTTAATAAGATGGCAGACAATTGAGAAGCAATTTATGTTGCCAGCAAATTTTCTATTGTTCCTTTTCCTCAATAAGAAATATAAAGAACAACAAGTAGGCATGAAAAATAAATTGTTAGTGTGTCTCTCAGTATTCATAGCTGAAATAAAATCCAAAACCTTATCTTAGTTTGGCCTAAATAAGAAGCTGTGTAATTTTTGTTGCAAGGAGGAAATAGTGGAGAAGGAGAAGTCACACTTAAAGAAGAGATGATTATGAATCTCCTAAGCTTGAGAGTGAAACTTCGAGGAGCTTGTGAGACCTCAATGAACTAGCCCAATGCACACCAAGAGGGGGGGGGGGGGGGGGTGAATTGGCAATTTAAAAAACTGCTTACTTCAAAAATGATAATTCCAAGTTCCCAAGCAGTCATCACAGAAAAAAATTGTAGAAACAAAATTAAAAGTGCGAAATTTTTAAAAAAAGCACACCATAATCTTTATAGTAGTTTGGTCAAATTATGAGCTACGTCCACTCCACAGAGTCGTCCTCTCAGAGTATTGTACTATTACTATAGTGTCTCTCCCATTTCCCTCACAACAATGCGAAGAAGCCCATACTAAAATCACTTCCATATATATATAATTGAAATGACTTCTTTTTTCCCCGCAGTATCATATTCTGATGCTTTATGTGGAGCCTACAGCATTATCTACTAATAAGAAAAAAATTACCTTGCACACAAATTTAAGGATCCGAATCCCAAAATATTATTAATCTGTAGAAATCACTGTAAAAGAGGTATTGGGCTCTCCTGGTGCGGAATTTATTCCAAAAAACAAAATAATATGCTGACAATTTTAGCAGAATATATGCGCACCTATCATATCCATTGGGTGGAGATTTATTCTGGAATTTCCTTTCCGAAATATTTTTCTTCCCTTTTTCTGATTCCCAAGACGACTAATCCTCTTCCCTACTGTAATGATTATAGGTCCAATGGATATCTCTCTCGAGGTCTTAATAATATTTTCTAGAGAAATCCTTCTATTAGGACTTATATGGATTGCAGAATGTTAGTTTCTCAGTTATCTTTTGTAGGTGATAGTTTATTTGTTCAAAAGTTCTCTCAAATGTATAATGCAATTCCTTAAGAGCTGGGAGCTAAGCAACAAACAACTTGTTAGCGTGGGAAATTTTATTTTTATTTTGTGTTCTAGTTACTCTTCTAATAGAATCAAATCATTAAGAGCATTACTATTTTACAAAAATGGGATCTCTTAATGAATTAGTTATGCATTACCTCTTATAAAGGTCATATTAAATATGCCAGACTTTATGAAATTTCTAAGAAAATACAAAACAAATGTACTGGTTTGGAACTCTTTGTTATATATACTAGCCGTAGATTCATTGTGATTAATCATATCTTGAAGATTATCTAACCTTATCTCTTGTAAGCTTTGAACCTTCCCATGAATTTGATTGACCATTTTGAAAGCGATAAGATCTTACTTTACACATCTCTTAGTTCGAAAAGAGAAGCTAGCTACTTCTGAGATAACTTGCTAGGTGATCAAGCTATTATGAGGTTTAAGAACTCCTTCACACGAATTATCAAATAAAGCTATCAAAATTAAGTACATAAATGTGATGATTGCAATGTGTTGAAGAAAGAAGTTGACTTTTTGTGTTGAACTTGTTGAATTAAGAATTGTCCATGAATCATATCCAACTATATTGAGTACATTAAGTGATGAGGAAAGTGAAATAGAAAAAGAAAAGACGAATTTAGAGTTAAGAACAAAATAAAAAAAAAATTGAGAATAGAAAATTACATAAACTATGCTCACCTCTCGGCCTCTTATTTATAGATTTGTGTTTGAGATTGAACATTACAGAATCATAAATAGTTATACAAAAAAATATGAAAACATATAATATAATAATTGTACAGCCTTATCAGAATGTTCGACTTAATGAATTTGTCCTTACTATGAATGACTTCATAGATCATGCATGCTCGATAAGTTTAACTAGTAGGTTGAGTTTTTAGATTATAATTTCTAGCCTAAGGTGAGTGATCTTGTCGACTATCAAACCTATTTTGAGCTAAGACCAAGCAAAGTCTATTTGGCTTAAGTTATGTCAACTTAGCATGAACCAGACCAACTTAGCTTACTTGAACCCATATTTAATATTTTGATGGATATTTAGTTCACTAATTCTTTTATTTTCTAAAAATTTAATGCAAAAAAGAAATAGAGAATTAAAAAAAATATTCTTATATTTATTAAAATGTTAGATTTTAGTTAATCAATTGGATATTGACTTTTGGTACTACCCATTCATCAAAATTGTCTAATACTTGGCCTAAAAATATGAGATTATTATCTCTCATTATAACTATTTCCTGGAGTTTACTTTCACAGTTGTTTAACAAGAATTGGGTTAGTTGTGGTGAAGAAATTCATTCGTAGAGGGTCCCATAAGTGAACTTTCCCAATGATCAACAGGAACTACTTACCTAGGGAACACAAGAAAAATTTCTCAAATGATCAATAGGAGCTAATAGCCCTAGCCTATCAAGGGAGATTGCCTCCCACATTGGACCAAAAAGGGTCTTTACCAAGTACAAAACATAATACCCACCACATACAAAAGAAATCACCAAGATAACTCATCCTCTACCTGATTGAGTATCCTGACTAAGAATATCAAACTTCACTATTAGAAAGCACCTATTCACCGACCCCAACTCATCTTACCATGATTGCCCAATCTTTCCCTATCCTTCCTGTGACAACTATCCACTCAATCCTTACTTTTAAGGGTGACCACATCGATAATATATCTAGACCAATAGTCATAAGTCTATTCCTCAATTAACAAGATGATATACTCAGCCAAGTGATAATATCACAATCTACTAGGCACAACCAAACTTAGTCCAAAAGAACCCTTTAAGGGAAGTACAATGCCACCTCATCAAACATGACAATGTGTCAAAAGTAATATGTACCAAGGGCTCTTTGAGTAAATGTACTTATTAATTTATTTATTCTTCTATGACATAACTTATTTATAGCTCTTCGTTTGATAAGTAAAGGAGTGAAAATAAGCATTTTGGATTATTTAGCATCATTTTATTTATACTTGATTGAGTGATATTTAGAGTTTCTTGAGTGTTTCCCAAGATTTTCTCTATAAAATCACCTTCTCTTCATTCTCACATAAGTTTTAATCCACCCCTCATAGATTTCACATGCTAGTAAGGTTAGGTATCTTCCACTAATAAATATGTATCAAACATCCTCTTGGTTATGGTGAGCGTGAATTGATGCCAGTGATAAGAAAATTGGTATACCTATAAGATTGTACTGACTCTATGCCATCAGTGAACTTATAAAACATTAATTATACCGCTCATTGAGACCTAATAGGGATGGATGAGAGGTTGAAAAGATGATCTGAGATGCCTTGGGAGGGCTATCGAGGCAAGCTTAAAGGGATAATATCCAATTGGGTTCATTTGACTTAGAAGTTCATTACAACGTGCCAAATGAATGGGCACTAACTTCAACACCATTATTTAATCCCACTTGTACACTAGTAATTGTTAAAGAATATAACTCGCCTACCTTGTAAGTTAGTAGAACTAAGCCTTAGTTGACCAATGCTTCTCAAAAGAGAACAAAGTAGCTAGATGCTTCTCATGTCTAAAATCCCATAGCTAAAGTACTCTTATAGATGTAGGACTCATTTAGTGTACCATTTAGCCACTTTTGAACAAGTCATCACCCACCTAGATTTTGATTATGGTCTCAAATATCATATATTCTTCATTGCCATAAAAGAGTCCACATTGATATTGTACACTCGCAAGCTATAGAGAATGATCACCTTCATTTCCAAATTTAAAAGTATGTTTGAGACAGTTTTTAAATGCTTAAAAGATGTAAACTCTATTAAACATGAGGCAAGAGCTAGGGAATCATTAAGGAAAATCATAAAGATTTTTTGAAGGGAGATGCTTGAATTCAAGGACATAAAGTCTATAGTTACAAAATTTGCTTTAGCCAAAGGACTTAGAAAGTATCCCTTTCTGTATTCACTCAACTTATAATAGTCGAGGAAACTCACAAAACTATTGGAGTAGGCCAAAAGTTATGTAAATACTAAAGACTACAATTGGACAACTAGGTTCCCTATGGATACACACCCATATTAGTATGCCCATAGGAGAGATTAATCATGAGGGTGAGACAAAGAAAGGATTTATCCTAGGGGTAGGAGGGACAAAATTTCAAACTAACTATACGATCTCCATCACCTAGAGCACTATAAGGTGCTCCTATAGTATAAGAAGTTAAGGAATGTAGGGATACTTAAGCCAAGAGTGGGGATGCCTCCATATTCCACTCAACCATATCATTGAGAAGATACACACCATCCCTCAACTTACCTTACTTACTATTAGTAAAAAAAATTCTTATAATTTAAGCTTCCCATTTTGCTTAAATTTTAAGGGAATGACACATCAATTTAGTTAGTGCACCATAAAAAAGAGAATTATTAATTTTGAGGATTTAGTTTATTTTAGGAGAGCTATTGTAGTACCCCTACGATTGGCATGAGATTATTGTCAATTATGAATTATTATTATAAACAACTTTGCCAAACTTTTATTGGGGGCTAGCCATTTTTACACTTGTACTCAATCTAAGGAAAGGGCTAGAGAGAGAGAGAGAGAGAGAGAGAGAGAGAGAGAGAGAGAGAGAGAGAGAGAGAGAGAGAGTGTGCAAGCAAAGGGGATAAGAATGAATGGAAAAGATAGTTTATACTTACTATTAGAAGTTAATTTGGTTCTATCTATCCTTTTCAATTCTCTTATATTTTTGTTTTTACTTGAAATGAATTTTTTGGGTTTATTTTAATTGTAATGTCAGGTTTAATCCATTTTTCAAGTTTTTAATATGTTGAGAATCCATGTTTACATAGATTAGATCTCAGATCCTTCAACGGTGTAATGTTGTTTTTAGTACCCCCATTCTTAATTTAATATGTGTTTAGACCTTACATAAAGTTAAAATTTATTGTTATATATGTCATTGATAGAGGCAAAGTGGAATCAAATAGCCATTAAAATGGCATTCTAGAAAGCATATATATGATGGATAAAACTCTTAGATTATTATAGAGATAGAATAACTATAGTGAAGTATATCTTTGCTAATGACTCTAATGATTGTTGCAATCTAGGATCCATAGCTTGTGATTTTGATGATAATAAATAATATTAATTGAGTTTTTAATTCTCTTAGTATAAATATTGTAGCGTATCTTTGATAACTACTCTAGTGAGTGTTGTAAACTTGGATCCCTATCTTGTGATTTTGATGATAATAAATAATATTGATTGAGTTTTGATTTCTCTTAGCATAAATATTGAATATTATTTATTGTCTATGCCCACAAATATTTTGAGAAAAATATATACCACACAAGACTACTGAAGACTAAAAATTGGATAGATTCAAATGTCAAGTTAAAAAGTCTATAATGTTAACTTTCTTATAATTTTGTATTTCTTGAGTCAGGCCACATAAGGGTGTATGCAATTGGTGACCGTGCACATACACACACATAAGAGAAGTGAGGAAAATTTAAGATAATTGTTTTTACTAATCATATTGTGTGACTTATAATCATACTGTGAGATCAATTATTCAAAAAATGGTTTTTAACGGCTACTTGAATCATTAATATTAGTGAACTAATCGTACGGTATGATGCACATCATACTGTTTAATTTCTTTTAATATGTAAATCCTAGCAACTAGATAAATAAGTAAGAAATTCAAAACTTGGTTTTTTAAGTAATTTTATTGTTTGATCATAAACATAATATATGACATTTTAAAATCTTACTTAAAGTATCCCCCATAATTAGTCAATTAAATAATAGTTTAATTAATTTCAATAGATCGTACTATATGATCTTGATCATATCGTACGAGCGATTGAGATGAAATTTGGTCATCTCTAAGATCGTACCAAATGAAACTGTGATTTTTGAATAAATGTTACTGTATGATGTTTATATCATACTGTATGGCCTATTAGAAATCAAATGATCATATTGTATGATGATAACAAATACGAGTTGATTGACAGAGATAATTTTCAATCATCCCAAAAAATCATCTATTAAAAAATATAGGGAAATTAAACAAATCACACTAGACGACCTTATGATTGTACAATACAATATGTTTACAAAATTTGAATATTTTGTCTGAATGATTATTTGCATCATACTAGATTGGTCTATCTCTTGAACTAATCATACTATACGAACTCATATTATACTATACGAATAGAGATTACCAACTTGAATTCTTAGAGCTTTTTTGAAGACTAATACTTAGGCAATATTTTAATAATCTCTTCAATAAGAGAGAGAAGTTGTTGGCTGTTGAAAATTCTATGAGATAGAAGGTTTCTTGAGAGCTCCTGGGTGAGAAAGGAAGAAGGTGAGGTTGGGCTAGCTTGCACCTTGGTTTCTCCAGTGGCATGTTGATTCCTTAAAATTTCTCTAAGGAGAGGCTTTAATGTCAACTCCTCTAGGGTCTATGTCTTCTCAAGAAGGCATAAAAAGGTGCTATGGTTCTCTTCCTTCTCCAGGAGGGAGGAGATGGTTCTCTGTCTTCTCTAGGAGAGAGAAGAATATTGAAGGTTCGCTATCTTCACTAGAAGGGCGACATAGCTTCTGGTACTCCGCCGCATAATGGATTGGTGGAAGGGATTTTGTATGGGCTTCTCCACCTTGTTGTGGTGGAAAAATGAGAGTCACTTAGTACAAGTGTAGTACCTAGAGTGGAGGATGCTGGGGAGTAAATGTAGGTCAAGGTTGATCGAATCATTATAAAAATTTATGGTGTACTTTTTCCTTTTTTCATTTACTTTTATGAAATTTTATTTTTCAATTATCTATAAGTTAAATTTTTGGAACGAATTTTAATATTTAAAATCAATAACAATTAAAATAGGTTGTTGCTTATAAAAAGAATAATATGTATTTATTGGGAAATTATTTTAAATTCTATATTACTTTTGCATGATTTTAAGTAAATTGTTTGGATTACTTTTAAAATCTTTTTAAAAAAATATTGGTATTTATATTCAGTAATTTTTAAATGACCAATTCATTCCCTCCCACTTCTTTGTGAACCTTGAGCTAGTTCATTATGGTCTCACAATCTCCTTTGATTTTTAAGTGGTATCAGAGAAGTAATTGAAATTTTAATTTTAAAATCATCAATCGAAGATCTAATGGCGCAATTTGGTAACCAAAATACTGCAAATGGGTTTTTTAATAAAAATATTTGAAAATGTCCCTTACAATTTTTGAAAAATTTGCATAATTATGTTTTTACAATCAATTAATTTTAGGATGTGGCATATGATAGAAAGTGGTTATTTTCTTCCATCATGTGTAGTCAATGGAGTCAAAAATTAAATTCATATACTGAATGGAATCAGGAGAATAGAGAATTTGCTAACTTAAATCATATGTTTCTGTATTATTTTTTCTGTGCTTTGAAATCTGAGGACTATATATGAGTATCTACTTGTACAATGGGGAAGGAAATATGGGATAGACTATGCATTACATATGAAGAAACTAGTGAAGTAAAACAATCTAGGTTAAACATTTTATTAAATGATTAAAAACTATTATGCATAAAACCTAGTGAGTAAATATAAGAAATGTATATTAGGCTCACATAGATAGTGACAACCTTGCATGCATAGGGTAGAGAACTGTTGAATTCTAAAAAAAATTAATAAAATTCTACATTGCTTACCTAGTGCTTATGATGATAAAATTACTGTAATCACTCAATCAAAAGATTTAAATGTCTATTTTATTGATAATTTCTTTGGTCACTCATTGTCTATGAGCAAGGAGTAAGTCAAACACTAAACGATACATGTGATAAGAAGAAGGAGAAGACTAGCTTTGAAAGTGAACAGTTCAAACAATGACAGCTCTATAGCGGAGGATGATAACACTGCATTGATGGTGTGTCAGTTCAAATGTTTTTAAGTAGGAAACAAAAACATCATCAATAATAGTGGAGCAAAGGTAAAAGCAAAGGAAATTTTGAAGCATCATCTAACACTATATTTTTTGAGTGTAGGAAACTTGGATATCTCTAAATAGATTGCCCTAACCTATAAACTCACCCAGTCAAGGAGAAGGGTGAGGAGAAGGAAAATTTTAGAAGGGGAAGAACAAGAAATAGAAGGCATTTTTGGCCTACTCTGTGTTAGAATCATCAAAACTAGAAGCAAAGGCGGAGGTAACAAACTTTTATCTCATGTCTAATGATAATCTTGATCAGTCAGATCAAAAAGAGGTATGTCAGCTCTCCTATGATGAATTATTTATTATTTCAGATATAACATATGATTCTTATAGGAAATTGAAAAAGATGTATGCTAATCTGAATAATGATTTTACTACTTTACAAAAATAGCATACTTGTTTCATAAATGAACATTCTAGCTTAGATAGCACTCACATGTCTTTACTTGATGAGCTGGATGCATTAAACAAGAAGCATATTGAATTATCTATTGCATATAATTCCTTTAAAATAAAGCATGCTAAATTAGAAAAATAATTCAAAGAAATAGAGGCATGTGCAATAGAGATAGATGGTAGTGAGTATGCATTCAAACTAGAGGTGAATGATTTTTAGAATGCAAATAACTTATTAAAAGAAAAACATACTAGCACTTGAATAAAATAGAAAACCACCCACACTAACATAATGTTGTAAACCAACATCACATTACACATCATTTACACCTAGGAGGAGGAACGTCCCCCAACATAGACTATTAAATCCGTTTGTTGGGGTTAGGTGTTATTTCTAGGGCATGCTAGGCCACATAGCCCATACTTGCACTATCCACCATAGGACACATCTAGTGTGGAGGGCAAAATTACTTTCATCACAACATAACATGTAAACATCTCATTTATCAATGCATAAGGTGGAACCCAAACTCACTTGGGTTCCAAAATCTTATATTTAAATGACTTTATAGGGGTGCTCTCACAAAGACCTAGTGAGAGCATGTGGTACCATAATAGTGGATGCTCAAGGAATATGACAGGTGATTTGATGTAGTTCATCACACTAGAGCTAGATCAAAAGGAAAAGTAACACTAGGAGATAACACCACTAGGAAAGTGGTTGGCTAAGGTATAATTGGTAATTCTAATAAGTTTATAATTAAAAATATTTTATTAGTTGATGGTCTTAAGAAAAATCTACTTAGCATTAGTCAATAATGTGAAAAGGGTTTTTATATAAAGTTTCTTTCTGCAAAATGCATGATTAAATTTAATGGAAAACTTTTTTAGAGCAAAAGAATAAACAACATTTATGTTCTTTATTTAAACTGTATTAAACATTCTAAGTTGATGTTTTTGAAGATAATAATTGATGAATCCTTCCTATGGAAGAAGAGAATATGTCATGCAAGCATGAAAACCCTTAGGAAATTTACCCAGAAAAAACTAGTTAGAGGCATACTTAAGTTTGACTTCACTAAGGATCACCAATGTGATGCCTGCCAACTAGGAAAAACATTAGGTCTTCATTCCATTCAATCAAAGACATTAACACTTCTAGGCCACTAGAAATTCTTCATATGGACACATATTCTAACTAATTAGTATGAATTTCTTAGTAGGGAATACATATGGATTTATAATTATAGATGACTATTCTAGATTCACTTGGGTTAGATTCCTATCACAAAAGAGTGAAAAATTTGAGGAATTTAGAATCTTCTCCTACTTGATACAAAGAAATTAGGATGTGAAATTTCAACCTTTCATAGCAATCATGGTGGATAGTTTGAAAATGATAGGTTTGAATCCTTATGTTAAGAGATAGGGATAGAACATAACTTCTCTGCCCCTAGGAACCCTTAGTAGAATAAAATAGGTGAAAAAATAGAAGTTTGGCTGAAGCTACTAGGGCCATGCTAGCTAAATATTCTCTCCCTAGATACTTTTAGGTAGAAGTAGTAAATATTGCTTGTTATTTTCTAAATAGGGTAAAAGTTAGATCCAAATTAAATAAATTACTTTATGAGCTCCTTAAGCGTAAGACACCCAACATTTCCTAGTTGCACATTTTTGGGTGTAAATACTTTATTCTAATCAAGGGAAAATCACTCTCTGGAAAATTTAATCCCAAGTCTGATGAATGAGTCTTCTTCGGTTATTCAATTATAGGTAAGGCCTTTAGAATCTTCAATAAAAGGCCCTTGATAGTAGAAGCATCTACCTATGTGGTGTTTGATGAATCAGATAGGACCTCTGAATCAAAATTAGAAGAAGAAGTAGTAGTGGTCATTCAAAGGGAAGAAGCCATTGACTTAGGAGATATAGTATAACCCCAAGAGCCCATACGTAGAGAATGAAGATACTCATCTAGTCATCCTAAAGAACTTATCTTCAAAGACTCATATGAAGGTGTTAGAACTAGGCATGAACTTAGAAAGGATGTTAGTCATTCTACTTTTATTGTTATGATAGGACCCACCGATATAGATCAAGCCCTAATCGGTGATATATGGATCTTAGAATGACAAGAAGCGATAAGTTAATTTATTAGAGAAGATGTATGGAAACTAGTCAAAAGACTTAAGGACTTGAGTGGGGTTGGAATAAAGTGGGTTTTCAAAAATATAATGAATGACCTTGGAATAGTAACAAGTATTAAGGCTAGATTAGTAGCTAAGGGATATAATCAAATTGAAGAAATAGACTTTGAGGAAACCTTTGCATGTATAGCTAAATTAGAAGCCATAAGGGTGCTACTAGCTTTTTCCTACTTTAGGGGATTTAAATTATATCAAATGGATATTGAGAGTGCCTTTTTTAATAGGGAGATTAAAGAATATGTGTATATTTAATAACCCCTAGGTTTTGAAATGTATAATTTCCCAATCATATGTTTAAGTTACAAAAAGATATTGTGTGGACTAAAATAAGCACTTAGAGCCTGGTATAAAAGGTTAAGCACATTTCTCATAGAAAGAAACTTTGTTAAGGGCAGTGTAGACACCACCCTATTTATCAAGAAAGGAGAAGAAAACCTACTCATTATTCAAATTTATGTCAAAGATTTATTATTTTGATCATTATATAAAAACTTAAGTGATGAATTTTAAAAAATAATGAATAAACAGTTTTAAATGAGGATGATGAGAGAGCTAAATTACTTACTTAGATTTAGTGTGAAATAGAGGGATTATGGAACCTTCTTTAGCTAATCTAAATACATTAAGGATGTTCTTAAGAAATTTAAAATGGATAATTCTAAGGTAATAAACACTCCCTTGAACTCTATCATTCAGTTATATAAGGGCCCAAACGGGAAGTCAGTGGATTATAAAAGATATAGAGGCATAATTGGATCACTTCTCTATATAACTACAAGTAGATCTGATATAATATTTAGTGTATATCTCTATGCTAGATTTCAGGTTGATTCGAAATAATCTTATCTAACTAATGTTAAGAGAATCCTTAGATACCTATTAGGCACCCAAAACCTAGGTATCTTATACCCTAGACATAACTAATCCTTTGAGATCATAGAATATCCAAATTCTGACTTTACAGGATGTAGAGTAGAGTAAAAGTATTTTAGGAATCTGCTAGTTTATGGGCCAATTATTAGTTTCCTTATCCAATAGAAAGAAAAATTCAATAGCACTATCCACTACTAAGGTAGAATATATTATTGTAGGAATTTGTGTTGCTCAAGTCTTATGGCTAAAGATATAAATCTTAGATCTTAGATTACCAGTCACCATTTCTATTATTTGTGACAACACTAGGGCCATTTAAATATATAAAAATCAAATTCAACATTCGCACAAAGAATATAGACATTAGACATCACTTTATAAGAGATCATATAGTCAAGGGAGATATAGAATAGCATCACATAGCAACTGGAGTCCAATTGCCATACATCTTTACTAAACCTATAACCTATGACACATTTATCACCTTGAGGACTAGACTAGGTGCTATAGACATTCATGTTTGATTAAGGATGAATCCAAAATTTTCTATCAGTTGAAATCAACAATTTTTTTTTTATTCTTCAATTTCATGTAATTTGTTTTTAAATTCGTATGTGTTTGTTTATGTATATTGTTTATTTGATTTATATTTTTTATTTTCATTTAGTAGATATTCCCTAATTATAACACACCTTTCACTAGATCGAACAAAAAGTCTTTTAAAATGAAACAAAATTAAATAAACAAAAAAATAAATTATTCACATCGTACTATATAATTTACTTTCTTACTATATGATACACGTGTCAGCTAAAATTTTAACAAACATTTCATATCAGCTCAATTATTGGAGATCGTACTATATTATTCACTGTACAATACACATGTCGATAAGCATTGGATAATTTCAATTTGGCATGTATATTCATAATTTCACATCGTATTGTAGAAACTATTGTTTGTATTATATGATCTATGTAGTCAAAGATTGTATAGATAACTCCTCAGGGCAATCAAAATATCTTAAGATTGTCCAGTATTATATTGCTAGTACAGTATGATTTTATTATCTTTTCCCGGTCAATCGTCTAGACGATTTAAATTTTTTTTATCATATTGTATGATCACCAATCATATTATACCATCGATGTCAAATATAAAAATTGAAGGATTTTTCTAAGATTTCAATCAACTCAATTCCTTCTTCTTTCAAATTTCTTCCCTCACAACTTTGAATTCTCCAATGGCCAGTGGAAATAAACACGGTCGTATAACCCTAGGGATCTCTTCCTTTTCATCGCCCAAGCGATGATCGATTCTAATCTGCTACTGGTGAAACAACATACTATGCATATAAGGAGGCTTACATCATTCCCTTAAGGATGCTCAATCAACATGCACTCAATTTTTAGTTGATGAGCCAATTTAACACCACCTCTCCCCAATTCCTTCTAACCCTTGCACTTCCCTTCCCCTCTAAACTATAGTATGAATTTCTAGCCAACCTTAGGATAAATGGCAATGCCTCATTATGACCTCATATGTATGTCACTACTAGGTAGAAATCATAAAAGGGGATTTAAGAGAATACGCCCAACTTTCCACTAAGGGACCTAGACCCCAATCCCTAATTTCTAGAACTAACTATGACTGGTATGCCATAAATCTCACTATCTAGAATTTATCCTTCAAGCAGCACCAACATTTAGTCCATTCCCTAAACCAGCATGTTCTTCATACCTAAGTGAAACCTAGCTGGAGATCATACAATATCTTTCCATTGCTTTCCTTAGTCGTATATTTCATAATGTTTGATGCCCAATTTGATGAATCTCAAATTCTCATCAATTAAATAAAAACCTAACTCCTATTCCACTCTCGTAACTAGAAGGAAACAAAATGTCACCCTAAGCCTTGTCGTAGCCTATATCATAGAAACGAAATACGAACTCACCTACCATGCGCCTCCCAATAATACTTCTATCTTCTGCACAGATGTTTCATTCCATATTCTTTTTCATTGAGGGAAAGAGCACGATGAGTTGTATTTTAATGAAGAAGGTAGACCTGCTCCAACAGCTGTTCCTGCAGCTTCAGCTACACCAACATCAGCACCATATTCGTTTCCAGCTATTACTTTATTTTTTGTATTAATTTAAAAATAATCTCTTTAAAAGTTAAAAAAATCTCAAAAAAGTGCCAATTCCCTATTTTTTAAAAAATCTATCACCTAGTGAGGGAGAGCTTAGGAGAAAAGAACTTCAATTTATCATTCAACCAGAAATATTTGCCATCATCAAAAAGGGGAAGATTATTATGATATAGAATCCCTAACTTGTGATTTTGATAATAACAAATATTAGTGATTGAGTTTTTATTTCTCTTATTATAAATACTGGATATTATTATTTATTTATGCACACCAACATTTCAAGAAAAGCATACACCGCTCAAGACTACTGAAGAATGAAGCTTGGATAGAATAAGATGTGAAGTTAAAAAGTCTATAATTTTAACTTTCTTATAATTTCCTATTTCTTGAGTCTGGCCACATAAGGGTGTATGTAATTGTTGATCGTGCACACACACAGGAGGTGTGAGGAAAATTTAAGATAATATTTTTTATTAATCATACTATATAACTTGCAAACGTACTATACGATTAGTCAATCAAAAAATGGGTTTTAATGGCTAATTTAAACACCAATCTTAGTGAACTAATCATACTCTATGATGCACATTATATTATATAATTAATTTTATTCATAAACCCTAGCTGCCAGATAAATTAAGTTATAAATTTGAAAAAAAAAAGTTTTTAAACTATTCATACTATACGATCCTAATGATATTATAAGATAATTTGAAATCTTACTTAAGGTATCCCCCATAATTAATTAAACAAATCATGATTTAAGTAATTGCTATAGATTATACTATATGATGTTGTTTGTATCATACAATTGATAGAGAAAAATTTGGTCGTCCCAATGATCATACTAAATAAATTCTTAATTTTTGAACAAATCGCAATGTACAATGTTTACATTATACTAGATGACCTATTAGAAATATATTGACCATATTTTATAATGACAAAAGTACATGATGATTGATAGGGATTATTTTCAACCATCCTAAAAATAATCCTGTAAGAATACAGAGAAATTAAATAGATCATACTATACATATTTTTATAAAATTTGAACAATTCGTCTGAACGACTGTTTGCATTATACTAGATGGGTCTAGTTCTTGAATTGATCATACTGTACAAACTCATATTATACTATATGAAAAGAGATGACCAACTTGAATTTTTATGGCTTATTGAAGACCAATACTTAACTAATATTTTAATAATCTCTTGAACAAGATAGAGGAGTTGTTGGATCTTGAAGGCACTCAGAGAGAGAAGGTTTCTTAATAGATCTTAGGTGAGAAAGGAAGAAGAATGTGAGATTGTGCAAGAGAGAGAAGTAGTGTTTGGGGTTCATATGGATTCTCTAGGCTAGCTTTCACCTTGGTTCTTCTTATAGCTTGGTGAGTCTTTGAAGTTTCTCATGGGAGAGAGGCCTTAAGACCAAGTCCTCTAGGTTCTCTGCATTTTCTACAAGGGAGAAAAGGGAGTTATGGTTCTTTGTCTTCTCTAAGAGGGAGAAAAAGGAGTTTTTATTCTTTGCCTTCATTTGGAGGGAGAAAAAGGAACTGAGGTTCTTTGTCATCACCAAGATGGTGACATAGATTCTGGTACTCCGCCGCACTAGCAATTGGTGGAAGGGATTTAGTAAGAGCTTCTCCGCCTTACTGTGGGGGCAAAAGGAGAGTCATTTAGTACTAATGCAATATATGGGGTGGAGGGCTCCTTGGAGTGCACGTAGGTCAGTTTGACCAAACCTCTATAAAAATTTATGGTGGGCTTTTTTCATTTCACATTTACTTTTTTATGAATTCATTTGTCTATTATCTACAAGTTGAATTTACTACACAAATTTTAATATTTACAATCAACTGCAATTAGAATAGATAGTTGCTTGCAAAAAGAAGAATTTGTATGTATTGAAAAATTATTTTAAATTCTCAATTGCAACCACGTAATTTTAAGTAAATTGTTTGGATTAGTTTTAAAATTACTCAACAGAAATATTATATATATATATATATATATATATATATATAAAATATTTCCATTGAGTAATTTTAAATTACCAATTTACCCCACCCACCCCCACCATCTTTCTACGCATCTCACTAGATTTTCCTTTTAATAATCTTAGTTTACATGGATTAGCACCACCTTCTAATTTTTACAATAAGATAAATTAAGTAATAGAGTTATATTGCATCATTTGTATCATCATGGGAATGATACTCAACACATCTTTGTACTACTTCACACAGCACATGCACTAGTGCTTTAGCATAAATTCTAGGGAAAACCAAAATTTGATATAGAGTGTTAGGGTTGGAATCAAGGTTTTTGTTATGTTGTTTGGGATAGTGAACTATTACTTATTTATTTAGTTATATTAATTGGGGAATCGCTAATTTATTCATAATTTTTTTCATGTTCAACCTTATTTGGTTTGTATGGTTGTTTCTTTTCTTTCACCATAAGTTGAAGTGGATATAGAAGTTATTTTAGTTAATTATGATTTTTATTGCAATTTAATTTTCTATTATCACATTGTTCACTTGTTTTATAGTGTTGTGATTTTTTTTTTCTATATGGTGCTTGTTTTTTTTTTTCTATATGGTGCTTGTTGTTTTATGTATAGTAGAAACCAATTAGGAGAAATTTGGTTTTCCACATAAATTAAAAAAAAAATCATTAGAAATATTAGAAAACTAAAAACATAAAAAAAGAATTAAAAATGATAAACACATTAGATAAAGAGGACCAACTTTGACCTTTAAGAGATTATTCAAACTTATTAGTAGTTGGCATTCACTAAAACATTATTTGACCCAACATTCTAGCCAATAACTTTGAACTTATACCTGAAATTATCCAAATAGTACAAAACACACAAATTTGAGGTATCATCTATAAAGGATCCAAACTTATATATTGCTAGTTTCTTTAAAACTTGTGTAACATTTATGTAAAAGAGTGCCTCTGATGATACTATTTAAAACTTAGTTTTTTCTCATTTTTTTTTAGAGACAAAGAAAAATATGAATAAATCCCCTACTAGCAAACTCTATTACTACCTAGAATAATTTGGCCCATAAGTAATTTGTTAAATATTTCTCTCTATCTAATATAGCCAAGCATATGGATGGCATTATATCACTTACTACATTAAATAGTGAGTCAATTTATAAAGCATGGGAAAGGTTTGAGGAGTTACTTAAGAAATTTTCATACCATGCATTATTAGATTGGTTGATTATTCAAACCTTTTTTAATTGATTTGTAGGACTCCTTAGGTCTATCCAAGATGCCACTATTGGATGTTCAATAATTTCCAAACCCTTTAATGAAGCTTATGATTTAATTGAAGAGATAGCCACCAATTACTTTTAATGACTTTCAGAGAGAGTTAATCCATCCAAAGAAAGTTTCTAATGACTATGAGATTGATGCTTTATCTATCCTGATAGCTCAACCAGCTATTGAAAGTTTGTTAGGGATGTTAAGCCCTTAGGAACTAGCCCGAGACTAACCAAGAGGGGGGGAGGGGGTGAATTGGTATTTTTTAAAAAATCTTTCTCAAGAAAAGCACATAATTAAAATCGAATCAATTCACCACAAAGAGTAATGGATGCGCAAATTAAATGCGGAAATAAAATAAAGAAAGATCACACCGGATTTCTAGTGGTTCGGTCAAACATTGACCTACGTCCACTCCTCGGAGGCACCCTATGAGTATTGCACTAACTAAGTATCTCTCCTTTAGCTCCCACAGCTATGCGGAGAAGCCTTTACAACAGACTCCTTTTCACTAACCCCGATGCGACAGAGAACCGACTCATTTTGCTTCCTCCTGAAGCGGGCAGAGAACTCAGACCTTTTACTGAAGTAGACCTCCCAAGAACCTCCCAAGGACGAAGGACGAACACGGAGAAGAAGATTTGGAACCTTGCTTGGAGCAACCTTTGTGAACCCTCTCATAAACTCCCCCTCACAAGTTCGTCTCTCTCTCTCTCTCTCCCTCTCCCTAGGCTCTCTCAGGTCAAGACTGCAGCACTCAAGGTCTTTAGCATGAGAAATTCAGGTCCTTTAAATAGAATTTCAAGAACCAACATTATCGTCCAGGATAGTATTTCAATCGTCATGTACGATCAGTACAAATTAAGCTCAATCAGCCTGGACAACATGGGACAATCAAAAAAAATTTTGTTCACATCGTCTAGGATGATAATATATTTTCATGTACGATTAGTTTAAATCACATATTATTAGCCAGTCAATCACTCGAAAAGGGGGTATGGACAATCCAAAATTAGCTTGATCGTCCTGGCCGATCTCACGATCGTCCTGGACGATTAGTTCAAAATAGAGGAAAATCATCCAGACCATCGCTCAGAAAAGAGCTGGCTGATGTTTGATCGTCCAGGAGCAACCAAGGATTTTTTAAAATGATCATCTCGGATGATCCTATGACTGTCCAGGCCGATGTGATCATATCAATCGAGCCTTAATTTCTTTCCTTAATTATCAGATCAATTTAAGCATAATAGTGTTAAATCGTCCAAGTCGATGTAATGGATTGGCCTGGCTGATGTCCAAAAATAATTCTTATCTAAATAGATCTAGCGGCTGATTCTTTCTGATTTAAGCCTATCATCCTGACTGATATAGGGATCATCCAGGACGATGTGCTAAATGATAGTTGCCTTAACTAGGAGATCCTAATTAGGGTTTCTATTTTTAGTCGGATCTTCTTGGCTGATATGAACATCGTGCAGGCCGATGTACTCAAAATATAAAAAAATAGAAAAACCCTTAAGTGTGTGTTTGTAAGGTTACTTAGCATCAGGAACCACTTTTACAATGGACTCAAGAAAGGAAAAATTAAAAATTGACTCAAACTAAGTCTACCCAATCTTGAGCTGGCTTTGAGTTGCATTCGATCTTGTGTATCTAAAAAGTTAGTAGGCAAAGCAGACGCAGACAATTATGAATGTTTGCTATCATCAAAAGTCTAATCCATAATCTTAGACTAAAGGTTGTCTTATGAGTTGGCAAGTTCCAGAAGATCCACCTTACATCCTACAAAATCAAAATCAGAAAATCTAATAATTTCAAAAGAAGTGTTTTGCCTAGTATACCAGATTCCTAAGTTTTAGGTCCCTAAGAGATATCTAAAGATTCTCTTAACTGCAGGCAGGTGGGATTCCTTAGGATCAGCTTGAAATCTAGCACAGATATAAACACTAAACATTATATTAGGTCGACTAGCAGTCAGGTAAAGTAGAGATCAAATCATCCCTCTATACTTCTTTTGATCAACTGATTTTCCATTTGGGTCTTTGTCCAACTGAATTCCTGAGGTCATGGGAGTATTAATTGGCTTGGCTTTGTCCATTTCATACTTCTTCAAGATGTCCTTTATGTATTTTAATTTATTCAGAAAGGTTCCATCATTCATTTATTTTATACTAAACCCCAAAAAGTAGGACAATTCTCCCATCATACTCATCTCAAACTCCTTACTCATTGTTTTAGAAAAATTATCACATAGCCTTTTATTTGAAAATCCAAAAAGTATATCATCGACATAGATATGAATAATGAGTAAATCAGCTCCTACTTTCCTCAAGAAAAGGATGGTGTCTACGCTCCCCTTAACAAACTCCTTTTCTAGTAAGAATGTGCTAAGCCTCTCATACCAAGCTCTGGGTGCCTGCTTTAATCCATATAAGGCCTTTTTTAATTTGAAAACATGATTTGGAAATTGTGAACTCTCAAAACCTAGGGGTTGTTCTACAAACACGTTCTCTTTTATTTCCCCATTTAAAAAGGTACTCTTAACATCCATTTGGAAAAGCTTAAATCCCTTATAACAAGTAAGGGATAATAGCACTCTAATGGCTTCCAATTTAGCTACAGGGACAAAAGTCTCCTCAAAATCTATCCCTTCTATTTGGTTATACCCCTTAGCCACTAATCTTGCCTTATTCCTAACCACCACTCTATAATCATTCACCTTATTCTTAAAGACCCACTTGGTTCCAACTACACTTTGTCCCTTAGGTCTTTCTACAAGCTCCCAAACATCATTCCTAACAAATTGGTTCAACTACTCCTGTATGGCTAAGATCCAAAACTCATTAGAAAGGGCTTGGTTTATATTGGTGGGTTTAGTCATTGAGATAAAGGCAGAGTGGTTCACTTCCTTCCTAAGTCCATGTCTAGTCCTAACTCCATCAGAAGGGTCTCCTAAGATCAAATCTTTAGGGTGACTCAAAGAGTATCTCCAATCTCTAGGAAAAGTGTGTGAAGGTTCAACCCTTTCCTCCAGATCTATATTTTCTACTCCTTGGATAACCTCTCCTACTCCTTCAGTGTTTTGGTGCTCTACCCTCTTCTCTAAATTTTATACTCCAGTGGTAATCTCTCCAACATCACATTATCCTTAACTCTAGCCTTTCTAGAATCGGCTCATCAAACACTATATGAGTAGTTTCCTCCACCACCAAAGTCCTCTTATTAAACACCCTAAAAGACTTCCCAACACTAGAATATCCTAAGAACACTCCATCAGATGTTGGGTCAAAGTTTCCTAAGTGAGACTTCCCATTGCTGTGAATGAAAACCATACAACCAAAGATATGAAGGTGGGAAAGATTGGGTGTCCTACCCTTAAGGATCTCATAGGGTGTCTTATCTAATTTGGCTCTAAAATTCACCCTATTCAACACATAACAAGCTTTGTTAACCGCTTCAGCCCAAAAGTATTTTAGAAGTGAATACTCAGCAAGCATGGCTCTAGCAGCTTCCACTAAGGTCTGGTTCTTCCTTTCATCTACCCCATTCTGCTGAGGGGTCCTAGAAGCTAAGAAGTTGTGGCTAATCCCTTTGTCCTCACAAAAAACTCCAAATCTCTCATTTTCAAACTCTCCCCCATGGTAACTATTGATGGTCAAGATCTCACAACCTAGCTTTTTCTGAATCCAACTGAAGAAGGCTCTAAACTCATCAAAAGACTCATTTTTGTGTGACAGAAATCTAATTCAAGTAAACGTCGAGTAGTCATCGACAATCATAAAACCAGAGACTTTCCCTCCCAAACTGGCAGTGCTAATGGGTCCAAACAAATCCATGTGAAGGACTTCTAAAGGTCTAGACGTGCTAATGTCCTTAATAGAGTGAAAAGTGGAGTGAACTTTTATTCCTAATTGGCAAGCATCACAAAGGTGGTCTTTTGAAAACTTAAGCTTGGGGACACCTGTAACTAGGTCTTTTTGGGTCACTTTCCTAAGGGTTTTCATATTAGCATAACATAATCTCAGTGACACAACCATGAATCATCAATAATAATTTTTAAGCAAAATAAAGCAGCACAATTAATGTTATTTAAATCAAGCATGTAAATATTGTTGATCCACTTTTTCTGTAAAACAGTGTCATTATTTAAGATGATAATGCATTAATTTGCAAAAAAATTTATGATGAAGCCATTGTCACAAAGCTGACTGATGCTGAGCAAGTTGTGTTTCAGTCCATCTACAAGCAAAACATTTTCAATTAAAAGGTTCTTAGAATTACCAATTATACCTGAGCCTACCACCTTCCTGATGGTGTTGTCTCCAAGAGTCACCTTGCCTCCTGTCTTGGTCTCTAGCAATATGAATTGATTGGCAACACCAGTCATATGTCGATAACATCCGTTATCTAGGTACCACATGCTCTCATGATGTCTTTTGTGAGAGCTTGCCTACAAAATTATCAAATGTCAGATTTTGGAACCCAAACATGTTTAGGTTCCTTCTTATGGAAAGTAGAATGCAATGCATGCTGTGAATCATGTAACTTGGATCTCCATACCCAATGTGAGCTATGTTGAATGGTGCAAGTGTTTTCTATGTGTCCTAGCATGCCACATGAAAAACATCTAATTCTAGGAAAAGGACGTACTAATCTACTCCTATGGTGAAAAACATTAAAATTTTGAAAAGCATGTAATGGTTTATTTTCAAAAACTTTGAGATTTGTTAATACTTTTTCTAACTCAACATTGGATGATTTTAAAGAATCATGTGCATCAAATAATTCATTGTGCTTTTTGTTTAATGCATCAAACTCATCAAGTAAAACCATATAGTTTCTATCAATTTGGAAATTTTCTTTTAAAATATTTTCATGCTCTTTTTATAAATTTAAAAATTCTAATTTCAAACTAGCATGAGATTTTTTGAGTTTTTTATATGATGCATGCATGTGTTCACAAATTTCCAATAATTGATCATAAGTTGGTTCACATACCTCTTCTTGGTTACTTTGACCAAGATTATTGTCGGTCATTAAGCATAAGTTTGTTGTCTCCTCTTCAGGTTTAGTTTCATAGGAGTCTGATGCAGAATCCGCCTAGAACGCCTTTTAGAATCGCTTCTTGCTCTTGTCCCTTTTGAAGTTTGGTTTCTCCTCACCCTTCTCCTTGCTTAGGTGTGCCTTAAGCGTAGGACAATCAACTTTAACATGCTCAGTCTTCCTGCATTCAAAGCAAATCATTAGAATTCTTAAAATTTTTGCTACCCTTACCTTTATTCCACTTTTGATGATTCTTGTGCTTCTTCCTTAGAAAGCTCTTAAATTGCCTTGTGATTAAAGCAACATCGTCTCTTTTGGACCCGAAAGAGTCAGTGTTTGAGTCGTTCGCCTTAAGTGCACCGTTTTCTCCTTCTTCCTTTCACCTGCATCAAGATTTCTTTGGTTTACCCTTTGCTCGTAAGCAATGAGTGAACCAAGTAAGTTATCAATCGAATATATATTTAAATCTTTAGATTCAGAAATTGAAGTAATTTTAAAAGAGGAAGGCAAACATCTTAAAATTTTGTTCACTTTTTCATAGTTAGTTAAGTTCTCTTCTTAATGCATGTAATGAAGTAATAATCTGAGCAAACCTTGTATAAATTTCAGAAATCATTTCATTAGATTTCATACAAAAAAGTTCATAATCATGCAATAAAATATTCAAATGAGATTGCTTAACTTCTTTGGTTCCTTCATAAGTGATACACAATTTATCCCAAATCTCTTTACCAGTTGTGCAAGTTGAAACATGCATGTAATCTTCAGATTTTAAAGCACAGAAAAAGTAGTTCAGACATTTTGCATTAAGTTGCGCAAGATCCCTATCATATAGAGTCCATTCAATAAAGGAAGAGGAACAGTAACATCATTAAGTTTACCAGTCGGAGGTGTATAACCATCCTTAACAAGCATCCACATGCGATAATCAATTGATTATAAAAATGAAGACATGCGAGTTTTCTAAAAATCAAAAGGAATATTATCAAACAAAGCTGGTCGGGTAATAGAATACCCTTCTGCATGATTACGATTACTATTGTTAGTCATGGATCAAAATTCAAAAAGTTTTAAAACTTAGTTTTTATGAATCCCGCTCTAATACCACTTGAAAGTTTATTAGGGATGTTTTGCCCTTAGGAACTAGCCCGAGGCTAACCAAGAGGGGGGCTGAATTGGTATTTTTTAAAAAATCTTTCTAAAGCAAAGCATAAAACTAAAACTATATCAATTCACCACATAGAGTAACAGATGCGAAAATTAAATGCGAAAATAAAACAAAGAAAGATCACACTAGATTTTTAGTGGTTCGGTCAAACCTTGACCTACGTCCACTCCTCGGAGGCACCCTCCGAGTATTGCTCTAACTAAGTGTCTCTCCTTTAGCTCCTATAGCTAGGCGGAGAATCCTTTACAATAGGCTCCTTTTCACCAATCCCAGTGCGGCAGAGAATCGACTCCTTTGGCTTCCTCTTGAAGCGGGCAGAGAACTCGGACCTTTTGCTGAAGTAGACCTCCCAAGAATCTCCCAAGGATGAAGGACGAATACGGAGAAGAAGACTTGGAACCTTGCTTGGAGCAACCTTTGTGAATCCTCTCACAGACTACCCCTCACAAGTTCCTCTCTCTCTCTCTCTCTCTCTCTCTCTCTCTCTCTCTCTCTCTCTCTCTCCCTCCCTCTCCTTAGGCTCTCTCAGGTCAAGACAACAGCACTCAAGTTCTTTAACATGAGAAAATTTAGGTCATTTCAATAGAATTTTAAGAACCGACATTATCATCCAGGATGATATTTTTATCATCCTATACGATCAGTACAAATTAAGCTCAATCAGCCTGGACGACATGGGATGATCAGAAAAAATTTTGTTCACATCATCCAGGATGATACTATATCGTCCTGTATGATTAGTTTAAATCACTGATTATCAGCCAGACAATCGCTCGGAAAGGGGGTCAGGACGATCCAAAATTGGCTTGATCATCCTGGCCGATCTCACGATCGTCTTGGATGATTAGTTCAAAATAGAGGAAAATCATCCAGTACATCGCTCGGAAAAGAGCTGGCCGATGTTTGATCATCCAGGAGCAACCAAGGATTTTTTTAAACGGCTCATCCCAGATAATCATGTGATTGTCCAGGCCAAAGTGATCGTATCAATCAAGTCTTAATTGCTTTCTTTATTTACTAGATTAATTTAGGCATAATTGTGTTAAATCATCCAGGCCGATGTAATAGATCAGCCAGGCCGATGTCCAAAAAATCATTCTTACCTAAATAGATATGGCGACTGATTATTTTTTATTTAAGCCCATTTTTCTAGGCCAATACAAGGATCGTCCAGGATGTTGTGCTTAATGACGGTTGTTTTAACCAGGATACCCTAATTATGGTTTCTATTTTTAGTCAGATCGTCCTGACCGATATGAACATCGTTCAGGCCGATGAACTCAAAATAGAAAAAAAATAGAAAAACCCTCAAGTGTGTGTGTGTGGAAGGTTACTTAGCATCAGTAACCACTTTTACAATGGACTCAAGAAAGGAAAAATTACAAACTGACTCAAACTAAGTCTACCCAATCTTGAGCTGGCTTTGAGTTGCATTCGATCTTGTTGACCTGAAAAGTTAGTAGGTAAAGCAGTCGTAGACAATTAAAAATGTTTGCTATCATCAAAAGTTTAATCCATAATCTTAGATTTGCAATAGCTATCATTTATAGGAAATTAAATCATATTGGAGTTAGTACAACTTAAGGAGAACCGATTATAGTATATAAGAGTCTTTATGGATCACTCAACAACTTGAATTCATCAGGAGTATAATTTTTAATAGTCAATAGTATAATAACCCTTGGCCTAATACATATAACCCTAAATGAAAGAATTGTTGAATCCGTATAGGTTGTTAAACCTAAGCTATTATCCCAAGGCTAACCAAGAGGGCGGGGGGGGGGGGGGGGGGGGGGTGGGGGCGGGGGGGGGGGGCGTGAATTGGTAATTTAAAAATTCTCTTAGATTTTTTTATAGAAAACCATTTTAATAGCTTTCTAACTTTGATTATCTTTTAAAATGAGCTTTTTAACCACAATAACCAAATTGCGGAAAATAAAAAATTTGGAAAATAAAACAATACAAGGATTTATAGTGGTTTGGTTAAACACGACCTACATCCACTCCATGAAGACTCCCTCTTCAAGTATTTTAATATTACCAAAAGTGACTCTCCTTTAGCACCCAGAGTAAGGCGGAGAAGCCTTTATAAATTTCATCTCTTCCACCAGTGAACCCTTCATACTCTCCAAGTGTCGGCAGAGTACCCGTCATCTGTTCACACTCTCTAAGTGTCGGCAGAGAACCATCGTCTACTTCAAGAATCATCTCTTTTAGCAACTCAAAAGAAGATAAGAAGAGTTGTAACCAAAAACATAAAGAGATCCTTACCCTTGAGTAATCTTGTGAACCCTTCATACTTCTATTGCAAGAAATCTCTCTCAAACACTCCCAAATACACTCTTTCACTTGCTCTTGAAAAATTATGAAGAAGAACTCTTCCATGTCAGTTTTTAAGGACCTTTTATATGAAAGACATGAAAAATTGTCCAAAAATTTGAAATTTTTAATTTTGAGCATATATGATCTTACAGTACGAGCGTAAGTTCGTATGTACGAATAGTTCAAAAAGTATTGCGTACAAACCTTTTGTAAATCTATACAAAATAACTTCGTACATGATGATCGTTCAGTACGAACCAAGTTTGTATTGAACGAACAGTTAGAAAATTTTTAATCTTCATTGGGATGATGAGGAACCTCACATTTTCATACTCTGAACGGCGTCTGTACGAAGATGACATCGTACAGTACGATCCATTTAGAAAATTTTTAAGTTCATCGGGATAAAAAGAGACCCGTCTAATTCATACTCTTGACGACACACGTACGTAGACAACATTGTACAGTATAATCAGTTCAAAAATTTTCAAGTTCGTTAGGATGAAAAGGGACCCGTCCAATTCATACTCTCGATGACGTACGTATGAAGACGACATCGTACAGTATGATCAGTTCAAAAAAATTTCAAGTTCGTTGGGATGAAAAAGGATCCATCCAATTCGTACTCAGGACAATATACATACGAAGGAAGCTTCGTACGGCACAATCAGTACTTAAAAAAATTTTCTACCTACAGCTCGTTTGATTACTCGTAGGGAAATTTTACTGAACAAATCATCCTATATGAAATAATTTTGTACAGTATAATCAATTTAAAATATTATAAATTTTAAACACTCTCCCAATGTGTGTGTGCACAGTTACTCAATTACAATCAAATTATCTCATACTCAATAAAATGAAAAAAAATACAGACTTTATTTACAATGAAATTTAATCTAATCTGATTTTAAGTCTTGAACAATCTGGAGTATAATTTCTCTGAAATATTAGTACACAATTTATAAAAATAATACATCCAAAATATGTTAGGAGAAATTATAATTAAAATAATAATATTTGAAATCATTAAAAAATATACATGTTGCATGAATCTTAACAATTGAAAAATTAAGTTTCAACAATCTCAACAAGCTTCCCCTTTTTTATGATGGCAAAATAATTATTATTTGTGTTAACATGTATACGTTAAATTTCTCCTTAGCTCCCCCTAAAAGAATAAAACATGTGAATAAAGGGAAATTATATGAAGAGCTCATTTTTATTTTTTTTAATTTCTAAACATATAAAACACAAACAACAAACACAATCATAAGGTTACAAATACACAAAACATAATGCACAAAATAATAAAAAATAAATAATACTCCCCCTTTTGACAACAACAAAAAGGGAATAAGAACATTTAAATAAAAGATGTCAAATGAGAAACAATATTAATTGATCTTGAAAGATATTGAAATATAATTGCAATAACAAAGTTAATTACATAAGATGAAAAAAAAAAATGATTCAAAAAGTTTAAATTAATGTATAACTTAGATAAGAAAATTTGATCAAGATCATGATGTATTCTAGATAATTAGATAAGGAGGATAATTGCAAAAGTGACGAAATGAGGATTAGTTAATTTCAAATTTTAATATAGGATATAACTGAAAATTAGATTGATTTAAAATAAAGATTAAAATATAGAAGAAATAACTAAAATTCAATTGGCGATATTGCACATCTTTTCAAATATTTATGGCACACTTTGTGCATCTTTTTATAGTTGAGCTAATTTTGTGCAACTTTCTATTTTGTGAACCATTGTGCAACCTTTTGATTTTGTACACACTGTACATTTATTTTTGATATCTTCCCCCTTTTTTTGTTTAGTCTTTCCAAAATCTATAATCAAAACATCATTTTTTTCTAATTGCAAAAATACTTATATTAAAAAAAGAATTAAAAATAATAAGACAACAAAATTGTAATAATAATATTCAAATCTTGTTTGCCTAAAAAGAATATGAGATTGATACGCTTAACTTGATGAAGTTATAAGTTAACTTAAATTCTTTGAAAAATTAAATTTCATAATGAAATTGATTTTATAATGCAAGTTAATTTTTAATACTTTTTATATTAATTAAAATATGCTTTTAATATAGGTAAACTCATATTTCAAACTAAAAATAAAAGCAACAAAAATAAAACATGCATTTATACTGATATAAAAAAGATTGGATACATTAAAGCAATTAATATCAATTAACAAAACTTCTAAAATATCATAACATAAATGCAAATCTAAAACAAAGAACAAGTACTACAGAAAGAAATAACACACAGACATCATCACATCATCAGGAAAGGACTGGCATAAACAACTATAGGAAATACAACTACATAAAGTCTGAAGGACCCTGATCTGGAGGAGGAGGCTGGTTGAAGACTGAGAAATAGCTATTCATCAAAGCTATATTTGTGTTCAACAAGTCAAACTGACCTTAGATCCACCCCATATCTTGTTGGTATTGTGCATCCTACTGATTTAAATGAGTCTGAATTTGATCAAAATACTTTCCATCCAATCAAATCGATGAACCATCTCCTAAAAGTAGTTTTGATCAGGTCCCTGAGCAGGTGCTGGTGCTCCCCCTTCTCCCTCGATATCCTCACTTGAATTCTCATTCCTCCTAAAAAGAGACTGAAAATAGGCATCGATGAAGAATATTGGCATTTCAAAAGGAGGATTATGATGGATAATGTTGTACTTCTTTTCCAAAATGTTGGTCATTAAATATCCTAGAGCAATATTTTTCTTCCTCTTGTGAGAAGGAAACCAAATTTTAGAAAGGTTATGAATGTAATCCAAAATGACTTGGGCCTTATCAATTGGTTGTCCAGTCATGATCAAATAGGTAACGGTGGACAAAAGATGAGTAATGTTTATGTGATCACTAGCCTTATGAATGATTGAAATCTTTAAGCCATGCTGGATGATCCTATCATTTTGATTAAAAGTGAAGACTATAGCCAAGTGACCAATTTGAGTTGCACCTCTAAGAGTTTTGTTTATCTCAGACCAGTCGTAATCGGATTTAGAGGTTAATGTGTGTTCTCTAATCCTATGAGTCCTTAAATGAAGAAAAGTTCCTAGATCTTCCTTTGTGATTTCCACCCATTGCTTTTTGGCAAATGAAGTTATCCTAATCTCATCCTCACTTAATCTTATATTTTCAAAGAAATAGTAAAAGGTATCTCTATGATAAGCATATATTAAAGTTAGAATGAAGGAGAACTGGGTTGAAGCAAATAGAGGCATAACTGAAAAGTGGATATCATCTTGAATCAGAAGTCTTGAAGGAGTGATTTTAGAGGCTATATAACTATAGTATGAATCTTCATTATCTCTTGAAAATCTTGGCTCTTCCAAAATGCCAGATTTATCAAATTCAATATGTGTGGTCTCCTTAATTATCAAAGTTCTTTTGTTAAATACTCTATATAATTTTCTAACACTAGAGTATCTAAGAAATTTTTTTTCATTTGATTTTGGATCAAATTTTTTCTAAAAGAGATTTTTCATTATTATGAATGAACACCTTACATTCTAAAACATACAAATATGACAAATTAAAGTGTTCTCCCTTTAAGATGCTCATAGGATGTTTTATTCAATTTTGACCTTATGTTCACCCTATTCAGAATATAATATACAGTATTAACCTCTTCAGCCCAAACATATTTAGGAAGTAAATATTCTGCCAACATGGCTCTAGTGGCTTCAATTAATATTTTGTTCTTTCTTTCGACTACCCCATTCTGCTGAGGGATCCTAGGTGTAAAAACATTATGATCAATTCCTTTTCCTTATAAAAATCCTCAAATTTTCATTTTCAAATTCACCTCCGTAATTACTTTGAAAAGTTAAAATTTCACAACCTAGTTTACTCTGAATCCAAGTTAAAAATGTCTATATTTCTCAAATAATTCACTCTTTTAAAATAAAAATTTAATCCATGTGAATCTCGAGAAATCATCAACAATCACAAATTTGTATACCTTCCCTCCTAGACTTACAGTGCTAACTGATCCAAAAAGATCCATATGTATAATCTCTAATAGTTTACTAGTTCTAAGATCCTTATTGGAATGAAATAAGCACTTCACATATTTTCTTAATTGATATACATCACAAAGGTGATCCTTAGTAAAGTCTAGTTTTGGTATACATCTAACTAGTTTTTTTTAGATAATTTTTTTAAGATTTTTCATGCTAGCGTGACAAAGTCTCATATGTCATAATCATGATTTATCAAAAATTATTTTTAAATAAAAAGTATTATGAGTTTTAATATAGTTCAAATCTAGCATATAAACATTGTTTACCCTGATTCTATACAATACATTATTTCCATTTAGGTTTAATATGCAGCTAGTGGGTTGTGGGAAAACATTTGACGTTATATCGTTTGTCACATAACTGACTTATACTTAACAAATTTTTCTTTAAGCCTTCTACAAGTAGAACATTCTCATTAAAAAATTTATTCAAGTTTCTGATCATACCTGTGCCAACCACTTTCCTAGTGGTATTATCTTCCAATATAACCTTACCTCCATTCCCGGCTTTCAATGATATGAATTATGTAGTGTATTCAGTCATATGCTTTGAACAATCACTGTCCAGGTACCAAATGCTCTCACGAGGCCTTGTATGAGAGCGTTCCTATAAAATAATCAAACTTTAAACTTGGAAACTCAAATAAGTTTGAGTTCTCCTCTTGACAAAATTAAACTAAATGCATATATAATATGACTTATTTTATGCATCCAAGATCTCCATAGTAAATGAGTTTTTTTATGTAAAGTACAAGTATGTGAAATATGACCTATCATTCCACAAGTAAAATAGTTAACTCCAGGAAAAGAATTTTTTAATTTTTGATAATAAATCTATCTCTTCCTAGGTTTTAAAAATTTTGCCTTCAAAATAGGATTAGTAAAATCTTCAAGTGTAGAGAGTGTCCTATTTTCTTCAAGAGCTTTCACTATCACTCTAAGAAATAAGTTTGCGTCTTCTAACATAGTTTTATCATAATTCAAATAGTGCTCTCTATTCTCAAATCCATCCCTAAATTTTTTAAATTCTTTTTCCAATTTAGCATATGATGATTTCAGTAATTTGTTCTGCTTATTCAAATTATCAAATTCATCAAGTAAGCTCATATAGTTATTTTCTATCTGTGCGTGATCTTTCCTAAGGGTTTCATGCTCTTTTTATAATACTTGCAATTCTAAGTTAAATCTAGCATGCATTTTTTTAAGTTTTCAATATGTTGTATGTACTCTTTCAAAAATTTTAAGCAATTCATCATAGGTTAAGTCACATACCTCTTCTTGATCTGACTGATTAAGATTATCATCCATTAAATATAGGTTGGTGACTTCCTCTTCCTTCTATTTCTGACAAATCCAAAGTTGAGTCTTCCCAAAAAGTTCTCTAAAATCTCTTCTTGTTCTTTCTCACATTTACTTTCTCATCTACCTTCTCCTTGGTAGGAGTGGCTTTGAGATTGGGGCAATCTGATTTTACATGTCCAGATTTCCTGCATTCATAGCAAATAATATTTTTAGAAACCTTAACATTTTTGTGAAACTAGCCTCTATTCCACTGTTGGTGTCTCCTCTACTTCTTCTTTAGAAAACTCTTAATTTGCCTTGTCATCAAGGCAATGTCATCATCATCGTGAGGTTGTGACTGATCACTCTCCGAGTTATCCACTTTCAGTGCTATATTCTTCTCCTTTCATTTTTCTCTTGCATCAATCTTCCTTTGACTCACTCCTTGTTCGTAAGCAATTAGTGATCCAAGAAGATTATCAATGAAATAAATATTTATGTCCTTGGACTCTGTAATGGTAGTTATTTTAGCATCATATGTAATAGGCAAATAATAAAGAATTTTGTTGACTATTTTAGCATTCGTTAGTTCCCTACCTAATGCATGCAAAGAAGTGACTATTTGAGTGAATCTTATGTACATGTCAGTTATGAATTTATTGGGTTTCATGCGAAATAATTCATAATCATATAACAAGATATTTAATCTACATTGTCTTACTTCATTAGTTCCTTCATATGTAATACAAAGTCTATTCAAGATGTCCTTTCCACTTTTACAAGTGGAAACCAGCATATAATCTTCTAACTTAAGTGCACAAAAAAACTATTTAAGCATTTTTGTGTTTAATTGTGCTAAGTCATGTTCTTCTATAGTCTAGTCCACTAAAAATAAAGAAAAGAATTGATCTCCAGTGATGTTGCCAAAAACATTTGTGTACAAATAAATTATACCCACTGATTTTCTTTATGTTTATTTAATCAAACATGTATAGCTAACATCATACTATCCTCAAAACATCAACTTTTTTTTACCTTTGATTTGAAAGTACAAATGATATTAACTTTCATAATCAAACACAACATAAGGAATGTAAAATTCATCTAACGAAAAACAAAATAATATTCAGCTATCATTTTAAAAATAAAACTAACAATGGAATAAAGCTTAAGTTTTTGTCCAAAGGTTTTACCCCTATTTTAGAGAACCAAAGCAAGTTTTTTTTTTTTTTTTTATTGGGTTCTAGATTACTTATAAAGGCAAGCCTTTATAGTTAATTATATCTCAAGAAAAGTCTTGAGAAAACTCTTGATTAAAGTGGGTATCGACAAGAATTTTTAAATTTACAAATATTTAATTAAAGATTTCAGGTTCTAAACCCACCAACTGAAAATGAATAAAAGCTGAATATTGATTTATTAAATTAGAAGGAAGGAAAGGCTTTAAGATTCTGGCATATCATAAACACTCTAACATATGCTAATGTTTGTTTTTACTAGTTAGGATAAGATTTAGTTGTAGTTTTAGTTTATAATTTATTTAGAATTTGGATGACCCTTGTAGGGCAATGATATTAGAAGTGTTTATGCAATGTGGACTTATATCTACATGGAGTGGAATACCACCAAATGTAATGTAATTCATAGAAAATTAATCATGATAAGCCTTAAGAATGAAGGCAGGAAGCACTTTATTTAACTTGAATCCTTAATATATAAATACACCCAACTAATAAAATTTATCACCCCATATGAATGTGTGCATGATGTATGATTTATGCTGAAATGTATAAAGAAAACTTTTAGTCATTTAATTATAATGGAAATTAAAGTATAAATTATAATCTTCTGTTATCGAAAAGGTGGCCAAGCTCCATCACAATTTGGATTCTACTCCTATGCAATATAGATTTAAATATGATTGCTTATCTTAGTCTTTACATCTTTAGGCTCCTGGATCTTCTATAAAATTCTAAAAGATAATGATATTCAAATGTCGAATAATCACTTCCTTTTAAAATCTAAAATTGTATATAAGTAATTATCTTTAAATCTTTTATAACTCTTTACATTTTTACAACTCTATCGGCCTAACCTAAACTAGAGTTGGTTGTCCTAACAAATCATCTAAAATGTGTGCCAAAGATTTATGATTTAGATAGGTCTTAGTTTTATTTTTATTTCAAGTTTTTTATAATTTATATTTATTTATTTTAAAGTCAACTGATATTTAATTTAGAGTTTAAGTTTTAATTGATTTTAATTTTTATTATTTACTAAAAGAATGTTTTTATTATTCTGATTGTTTTAATTTTAGATTTTAAAGAACTATATTAACTAATGACTCCAAAGTGCTGAAATCACTAATCAACAATTCCTATGACTTGTAATTGTAATTCATTTGACCCTCCTAAAAAAGATAGAGCAATTATATAGAGTTCTTCCATTTTAATAATATTTTATTTAATAATTTATTAAATTTAATTTAAAAATTAATCTTAGTAATTAATTACCTCAAAGAAATTTTAAAGTTATTAATTGCTGAGTCCTATGCCTTCAAAAGAAATGTATTTGCTCCATCCTAAGAGATAAAGCAAAACCATAAAGCCTTCGTATTATTAAAATTATTTATTTAATTTCATTTTTTCTTTATTAACTTAATTTAATTTATTTTTTAAGTTCGATCTTATATTTTATTTGAATTGATTTCCTCCTAAATCAATTTATTTATTTATTATTCTCTGATTTTTATTTTATCTTGAATTACTTAAATTTTTATTTTATTTTTATTTTATTTATTGAACTTAAATTTATTAAATTGTTTTATGTTTATTAATTTAAAAAAATTAAATAGATTTATCTTTACGCATTTATTTATTTCATACTTACTGAATATATTTTTTTATTTACCTATTGTTCATTTATTTATTTTTTTTATTCGTTTACACTTTATTGATTCTATTAACCAAAGTTTAACTTTTAATTTTTGTTTAAAATTGCCAAATTCTAATTTTTTCTTAATATTTAAACTTTATTTAGATATGAATGTTCTTTATTTTATATTTTTATGATTTTTACTTAATTAGTTATGATTTAATCAATTCCAATAAGCTAGAAATCTTCATTAGAAGTCCTAAATGACCTAAGTTGAGGGTTTGAATAGTTTGGAATAATTTGGAATTTATTTAGTATTTCTAATTTTTTTTAATTAATTCTTAATTTTCTTTAATTTTCAAATTAATTTTTACTTTTAAAATTTTTATGATCGATCCTGATTTTATATTTCCTTGAAAGTTTACAAATTTAAAGCTTAATGTACTTTACTTTATATTTATCTAATTTAACTTAATTTTTTATTAATTTATAAAGAATACCTTTTTTTTCATTTTTTTTTTCTTTTTTAAAAAATCGTATGTGGTTTATGTAAAGAAATTTAGAGTATACTATTTTACAAACCAAATAAACTACAAATACTTTAAAATTTAAACCATAAGTCAATTAAGACCTAAGGTTTAAACCATAAATGTTTATGGGCATCAAAGACTTTTTAGGGTTTACAATTAATTTTTAAAGTAAATACAATTATACTTTAAAAATTATGTTTATGGAAATCTTGATATTTGATCTTGGCTAAATCAATGGCAATCTAAAACTTGAACACCAAATTACCAAACCACACAAGTCTATGCTTAAGTGCCTCATAGATTTTTACATATAGCAATTTTATTTTATAGGTCATTTTCTGAACTATAATCTTGAATTGTCAAATTGAAGCCCTTCTTGATCTCACATTGTCTTGGAAAATTTAAAACATGTCATAAACATCCCCAGGATCAATCCATTAAATTTTGAGATTAAGATGAATTATATTTAATTGATAATTCCAAGAATATAATAGAGAATATTCTTGAAATTACAGCTTAATCATTTAAAATTAACCCGTTAAATTAGGGGATTTTTATATTTGTCAACAAGACAAAGCCATGGATCCTAAGAATGCCTAATTTGGGCAAGGGTATAAGGATTTATGATTTATTAAAAATATAGTAAATTTTATAATTTTATTAAATTACTTTACACAGTCAGCCAGCACTTTCCATGCAGTGACCTTTGATTTGCTAGGCAATCATTAGCGATGACCATTGGATCATGCACTTTTGATCTAAACCATCTGATCTAAGATCAAACAATTATGATTAATCAATACAAAACCACAAAATCATTATATGAGTTGAGATTCAACACAATTTACAATGAATGGAAGGTCTTGATTTTGTCTTCCTCTTTTTGCTTGGGTTCTCAATCATCGGAAGATTTAAGCAAGATCACAGAGATCGAACCCATAGATCTTGCTCAAAATGTTCAGAGAGCTTCATCTAGCATTCAACATTCAATGTATTGATTAGATCCCTTTAAATTGAATGTTTCTTTCACACTTGTCCAACACTTAAAGATTAGAGGATTGGTAATGAAGAATACCTCTATCCGATGAGCAATTAGCTTAGATTTGATTGCTTAACACTCATTTGGTCTCGAGGAAGAGATCTCCTTTAGGTTATAGAGACCAAGGATGCTGGATTAAGAATCAACTTTTGTCCTGATTGGATTTATTGAAGCTAGCTTGAACTCTCTAGGAAAGGTCAATGGGATGTTTAAAAGTCTAATGAATGAAAGCTGGAGGGCTAGGGATTTTGGAAGCAAATAAAAAAAAAACCTTGTATTAAAAAAAAAATTGTATGAAGGGTTTTAGTTGCTAAACCAAGCTTTAATTTAAGCTAGGTTGGGATAGCTCAAGCCACCAAAATAGTTAAGCCAAGGGCTGGACTAGCTTGGTTTAATGCACAAGTACCAGGGGCACATAATGCATAGGTTGACTTAGTTAAATCGGCTCAAGAAACACACTTTTTTACCACTTTGATCAAGCCATATGGCTATTCTAAGTGGATCTAAGGGTCAGATCAGCTAAAGTTGACCCTTGGGGACCAAATGGATAGTCCTAATGGATTTGTGGGCTTCGATTTGGACTTTCATGTTAAATTCAAGGATTAAAGTCTTTAAGGTTGGATTGTTCAACTTAGGTTGACTTGTTCAACCAAGCTTGACCATGCCTTGGGATTGGATCCGATCCACTCCAAATAATATTTTAAAATTATTGGAAGGGGTCTTGGGTCATAGCATGGTCAAGCCATGTAGAGTTTATTCAAATATTCATGTATAACATTTAAGGTTTAAAGAGGTTTTGGTCAACCATGGTCAAACATGGTCCATCAAAGGATCAAACTTATTTAGGCTTAAATGATTTAGGTTTTGAAGGAGTTTAGGAGGTTTGGTGAGGTGTAGGTAAGCTTCTATATATGATTTAGGGTTTAGGATTCCAAAACCGCCTTAAATGGTCAAAGAGACCAATGATTGTCAACCTAGCTCATTCAAGATCTTGAATAATTCTTTGCATGATCATGATTGATTGATAAATGCCTAGGGACCAAATCTAGGTCTTGGTTTGGTCTTTACAATATGATTCATGTATATGAAGAGTTTATTTTTAAAGAGATTTGTGGGTCAAACTTAGGCCAATCATGGACTCAAGGGAGTTCAAATTAATGCAAGGATGATAATAAACAAATTTAAGATATTTCAAAAGTTGCCAAAAATGTTTTCATTAAGATACCTCATTCATTGGTAGAAGCTAAAAATATTTATAGATTTTTAATATTTGACGGTGACTTTGGCTTTTAGGATTTATAAGGCTATGCAAGCATAAAAAATGAATAGAAAAACTGTAGGGATGTATCAAATCAATATGTTAATGATCAAACGTAATGGTAAGGGCTTTAACTTGGGTTTTAATCTAATTAAAAATTTCCCTAGAAAATAAAAAGTCCAAAGGGCTTTAGGGTTTAGATTTTAACTAGATTTTTAACTTTTAGGATAAGTAATAGATTTTGATTGAATGATTAAAATAAATTGAATAATTTATGAAGGTTTGAATATGGTTCTTGAGTTTGCTTTAATAATAATAATTAAACGATTGAACATCATCAATGAGCGATTACAAAATAATTGAAAATCTAGCCTTTATTGATTTAATGATTGAGTGTGAATGATTGTTTAGGGCTTTGAATTCATATAAAAATGAGGTCAATAAGAATGCCTAAACTCTATGTGAATTCCTTCAAACCTTAAATCAATGCCTTAGTAGATGAGCTTGGCATAAAAGTGAGTGCATCTTGATGAGGTAAACTTTTGTAAGCATGTTATAAAATTTTGATGAGAAATCTTCTAAATTTGTAACTTAGCAGTATGTAATGTATATGCAGAACAAGCTTATCGTTCATTGAATTTAGTGGAAGATCCTAATGGAGTGTTTATATATCATATGCCCTTGTATCAATCATATTCATCCTTATCATATATAGGTCTCAGTCATATTAACTAACTTTATCATAAGCTTCGTATATCATATGTTGATGTTATTACCCTATCATTCCAATTATATACCAATCATGTTTCTTAAACACTTAATTAGTCAATCAATATTAACAATCTCTCAATCATATCCATCATCTATCATAATAATCATCTTTCATATCAATCATCAATCATATATATCATATCTATCATCTATCACATCCATCATATCTCATATAATTCATCTTTGAAATCCATCATATGTAGAATTAATCATCTAGCATATCAATTATCTGTCATATCTATAAATCAGACCAAGTAGGATTCAGAGTCAAAGATAGAGTAAAGTAGTTTCCGACAAAAAGTTATTCAAAGCCAACACAGAGATCATAGCAGAGTATTATCCAACTCATAGTTATTCAACAAATAATGGAGTAATCTAGAATAGAAAGTCATCAAACTTCTCAATCATATTAAGATCAATCAATCATATCAATATCAATCTCATATGTCCCCTCAAGCATACCAGTTTATTTACTTCTACTTATTCTTACACGCATTTCATATCATGTTAATCATATCAACAAATATCATATTATCAATCACATGTCCTCTTAATTATATTGATATCAGTTCATCCATTTTATCTATTCTTATGCATATCACATTAATCATATATGCATCATGTACATATTAGATACAATTATCATTACATGTGTGCTCATCAATACACAGATATTATGCCAAATGAATAAGGACTATATACGAATTATGTATTTCATAACCAGATTTAGTATATTAACTCTTGATCATTCTGCACTCGATCAATTCTACTTACTTCAATAAAATAACATAGATACAAAACTAACACATGAAAGTTCCATATAAACCAATAAAAATATTCAGAATAATGTTATCTATCACATACCAAAAGTTACATGATGAAAACTTATTAGAATGAAAGATATTACATTTTTATCAAATTTAGGAGCGAGAAACATACTAAATCTATAATAATTGAAAATAGAAGCAGCGTGGAGATCACTTACAACAATTAGAATATTTTTTTAAAACAAAAATGGCAGATGGAAAAGTCCCAGAGGACATCCTCTTTCTTCACTCTCATTTCTCCTCTCCTCTTCCTTCCCCATAAGCAATGAACCAAGGAGGAATATGAAGTGATGGTGAGGGATATTTATATTAAATATATTAAACTTGATTTAGTGTCCATAGCGACTACACCCAACTTCTTAGCACCATAGCGTTGCATGTTGATCCAAGACTTACTATAGGACAAAGGCTTAAATGTCGCGACAGCATTTCCTGGCACCTCCTCGCTAAAACCACAGCTTTTCATGTTTTTAATATAAAGTAATTTTGGCTTATTACCATTCATTTATTGGATCATCAACATGTACAAGGATTTCTTGAACCCCCTTTCCCTATGACTCTATTTGGTTTGAAGGAATTGGATGAGGGGGAATTAAAATGGAAATGGAAAAGAAATTGCATAGAACTTGTTTTCCCTAATTATTTGGTTGAGTCAAAATTATGTTGAAAGTAATTCCTCTTTTTATTTTCTTTCAAGGAAAATACACGACCAAATGTTGTAAATGTTTTATTATAACATTATGTTTTCTTCAAGCTAATGAGAAAACCATAAAGAGAAACATGCATATGCTTTAATTTCAATGGGTGAAATCAATCTCATTTTTACTTCATCTTTTCACTAAATTTGTGAGATTATTGTAGAAGAGAAATAAAAAAAAGTTTATGAGGTTTGATTATAGCTTTAACATCAGGGAAACATTTTTTTTTCATCCTATATTTTGCTTTATCTCAATTATTTAACACAGCTTGTTGATTTTACCATTTATTCCAATTAAGAGCTCCACTTAAGCCTATTTTTGCTTTGGTCTGTTCTTCTTCTGCTTCGAATTAGACGTTTCAAATCTATTTAGTACTTTATTCAGCTGAAAATGGCAAAGAAACTGACAAAAGAAAATGGATTTGAATAAATTGAAATACCCACCGCTGCTTGTCCGGGTGGTGAAGAGCCATCTGGGCAAAGCCTATGTCCCTGGTTCGGATTTCTTGGCAAACAGTGGAAGCTTTAAGTGTTGACCCATATAAATTGTGTGGGCAGCATGCTAGGTTGACCGGGATTTTCACCGGCCTAAAGACAGCGCTTCCTTGTCACAAAAAAAAAAAAAAAATTATGAATAGTGGACGGTACGGTGCTAATAAATTGCTATCAACAAAATAACGGAAGTACCGATCGTAGTGGCCCAATTGCACTACTGTAATTTTGTCGAAGTATAAGGTCATATTCCTTTCTCAACCATATGGTTTTAACTATTTAGCTCGATGACCATCCTGGCTTGGGTTCTCGACACTTCTACAGATACACAACGGCCATGGCCACTCACTCCATTCTGCCTTATCTATTCTCTTTCATTTTCGTCCTCAACTTCTCAAGCTCCGGCTTCTCTTTTCCTTCATCCGCCGTCGGTGTCTTCCCGCCGACGTGCAAACGCATCGAGTGCCCGGCCTTCGATGTAATAGACAAAGGCGATGGATACGAGATCCGTCGGTATAACTCGACACCATGGATATCGACGTCGGAGATCAATGAAATCTCTTTTGTTGGAGCTACACGGGATGGATTTCTGCAGTAAGGCATTTCAAACCCACTTACTCTAGGATTTAACTTCTTTATAGAAATGAGAATTTTTTCTGGTGAGGCATTTTGTCATTCAGGTTGTGAGCATGAATTCGTGTATCCTGATTTTATATGCTTGTAGTAGCTGTGGTTGAATTTCTTATAGGAGTTGGTATTCCTGCCTGCGAAATATACTGTGTACTTTGTTGTGCACTGGTAAAGTGGAAATGTTTATGTTTTTGTTAGCATATGGGTTAAATTAAGAGAGGCGAGTCTCTCATGAGAATTTTGCGATAACCCGTCGGTAGAAAATATTTTAGTATATAAATGCTTTTGATTAGTGGCATAAGCTTACCAATGTTACATAAAGCCCAACATAGGTCAAAACCTCTAACTAGTGATGTTTAAGCCTATGGTTATATCGGGATGAAGAGTTCATATGATTTGTAAACCCTATGGATATTTGTGTTTTTTAATAGTTGAATATGATTAAAGAGTTGGTGATTCCCATATCAGTTCCATGTAGGCATATGAGCTCTTGGTGCATGACACTTGATTATGTTAAAATAATCTAATTTGGAATGGAATGAAGGCTGTTATGAAATTTTCACACATTATAAGAAATGTTTTAAGCATGTGAGATCTTTAAGTTTAATACCATGTTAAATAATGGAACATATGATGCGTCATAACTGCTATTGGTTGGTGAGATGTGCAAAGTAATGAGGGTGAATGAATGTCTTATTAGATGCTTTATTTAATGTGTTTGGTCCTTGTATCATCTAAAATTTTCATTGGAATGGTAATATTTCTCACACCACAATGTCCTTAGTACCTAACATTGTTCTAAATTTTGCTTGGCGTGATTGTTATCATTAATAAACAATCCTCAGCATCCTACGTGGCATCTTGTGGTGGGGCAATGTTGTTCTTCTAAGAAACTAGTAGAAAAATGCTCGTAGGAGAAGTTCCAATCAAAACATTCATTGTTGCAAAATTTTAAAGTTTTGTATAACTTTATTTTTTACCCCTCTAATTAACCAGCAAAATTCCCCTTCCATCCCCCTAAGCTTGTTGATGAACTAATTAGAGGAATTCTTATATTTAAAGTTCTCATTATTAAGTTTTGAAAATAAATTCACTCATCCTTTAGATTATGGAGTTTCTCTCTGCAAAAAAATTAGTTTTGAATAGATTTTTTGTTAAGAAAACATCATTTAATTTTAAAAAATTATACAGGATTTAGATCAATTTGATTTTTTTTTTGGAAGATAACAAATTATTGGTCATTACTCTACTATTAAATATATCTATTTAATTATCTAGCATCCTTTTAAAAACACTTATCCATGATCGAGCAACTTGCTCTTAGAATCCTGCCTCCTTGATTAGTTTCAACCCTATGTTTCTCTTCTTAATTACAAGCTTCTGAGATCTACTTTTTTTTTTTGTGGATGATAACAAATTATTGGTCAATACTCTACTATTGAATATATGTATTTAGTTATGTAGCACCCTTTTAAATACACTTTATCCACAATCGAGCAACTTGCTCTTAGAATCCTCCCTCATTTATTAGTTTCGACCCTATGTTTCTCTACTTAAATTACAAGCTTCTGAGATCGATAAGCTGTGGTTATGACTAAATTTCTGTATTGATGTGGTAATGGATGCTCCTGTGAGGTGATTGTAATTAAGGACAATAATGGCATATAAGAGGTAGGGCACTTTTGATGGGTGGTCTACATTAGTTGGAAGAATTGATGAGCATGACTGTTGCGTGAGGTGGGAAGCCTGGTATTAGGTATGTAGTGAAGAAGGTGCTTGGTATGGCATCTTAAGTTGTGACCGTCAACTTTGAAGAATGAAGGGAGTGAAGAGAGTGTGCAAAATGAGAAGAAAAAAGGGGAGAAGATAATATTACAACTGATATTTATATTTTGTATTTCTTATGGTTCTATTGGAACCACCATCAATCTATGCGGTCATGGATGTAAGCTTGTTTAACTTAAACCAAAAATCTTGATATTCTCTTAATGGTGTTTGATGCCTTTTGTGGTTACTATGTGCTTCATCCTATTCACTGTTGGTTTTGTTCTTCCATATAAAATTATGAGCTTTCCTTAATAATCAGAATGAGAGGAATGTGATGGCCATGAAGTTCAATGGCTAAAAGGCTTTTGGGGCTTTGAAAAATCAAGATATGTGGTGTTCTAATCCAACAGGGATTTATGAAGGCACTCCTTGGGTGTACAAATATGCTTAGGATTATAAGTAAGATAAGGCAGCTAGGCAAAAAAACTTTCTTAATAAATCAATTATGTTTATGGTCTATGATTTTGATGGAGGTCATAGACATAACAACTACAAAAGGTTCGTGGCTCAAGTCAAAGTGACCAACAGTTTCTAAATTGACAAAATGGCTAAAAGGGCCTCTCAACTATTTGTGAGAGGCCAAAATGGTCCCCAACTCTTTTGAGGGGCAAATTTGGTCTTTCATCTCTTTAAAATGAGACATTTTTTTTCCTAACATCTTAAGTTGGAGTAAAGAATATTAACTATAATGGTATTTTGGTCATTTTTTAATTAAATATTTATCAAATATAATTTTAAAATAATTATATCTTTTTTTAAAAAAATATTATTAAACATTTCTTTAATAAATAAAATTAATAATAATTTTAGTTTTAATTTCAAAAAATTTCTTCATATTTTATAAAATTTGATTGATTGTTAAAATATGTGACTAAGTTGAAAATAACATCTATTTGCATTTGATTTCTCTAAATCATTAAATATCATATTTTACAAAATATGATTAAAATTTTTAAAATTAAAACAAAAAATATTATTATTATTTTATTAACAAAACGTTTAATATTTTTTTTAGAAAAATTATAATTACTTAAAAATTATGTTTAACAAATATTTAACTAAAAAATAATAAAAATAATCTTATATTTAATACCATTAACTCCAACATTAGATGTTAGGACCAAAAAAGCCTTATTTTAAAAAGTTGAGGGACCAAATTGGTCACTCAAAAGAGTTAGGGACTATTTTGATCCTTCACAAAGAGTTGAGACACCATTTTGATCATTTTCTCTTAAATTATATTAAAAGCAAAGACTTTATTTACTTTGAATATTAGAAGGTACACCTATTAAATTATGTATGAATGAGTTCAATTCCATTATTTAAGATTTTGAAGAATATTAGTGTATTGTTTATGATGAGGATCACACTTTATTTTTATATTATGATCTTTACTTCCCTCTTATAAGCTTATTCATGACAAAATATTGTATGGGAGATGCAGTTAGCTCAGAGGATATTAAAACATCACTACATTATAAAGGTGTAATGCTAAATTAGAGGTATAGGAGATGAAATGTCGGCCATGGAATTACTAGTTAAGGGGCATTCCTCTAAGAAAATATCTACTTGTTCTGATTGTTTTATTAAGTTTCATGATAGGTTCAAGGACATTAATTGCTTCTATTGTAAGAAAAAAGCGCACATTAAAAAAAAAACATTATCTATCTTTGAAAAGGAATGAGTGGCTTGCAAATGCAATCATAAGTGGGACAAGTCAATGGATCATGCTATAAATATTTAGTTTGGTTTGATATAATTGATACTCATTTGGTGGCTGATTGAGATAGATGCAAAGAGCAAAGAATTTTATATTATGCTTATTCATATCATGTGTTAGAATATGAAGATGCTTGTTACTTATAAAGCCTAGTTATGGTGGTTTTGTTTATAAGTCAAATAATATGGCATGATAGAATCTTGTTTCTATCACTATTAAGTTGAGTATGCAGGATGGTGAGACTGGATATTGATTGTAGAAAGGTGTTTTCCTAATCTTAGCAAGAATTTTATATCATTAAATGCTCTCATTGAACCGAGATATAGTTTTCCTTTAAATGCTGAGGTCCTTAAGGTTTGTAATGGTATTTTGATTATTATAACTATAAATAGAGTTGGTGGACATTATAAGTTACGTTGTGCAATTTTGTGTGATATTAATTCTTTTTTGTCAACTTTATTGGAGCATCATGATTTGGTGGAGCGTAAGAAGATTTAGGTTCTTAAATGCATGACAAGCTCTTAATTAAAATGAGGTACATGTGGAGGGGTTACCTTTGGAGATGATTCGGAGGATTAACCTTATGTTTTATAGTTTGTCTCAGTGTCTTGTTGTACCATTGCAATGTTTGGTTAAGAAGGCAAATGCATTTGAGGTAAGAAAATTAAGTGAAAAGTGCACATTCATTATCGCGAGATCCATCTTGGCGTTCAACATATATGCTTTAGATCTCTCTCAGTAATATTGAGTTCAAATGCAATTTGGGCTTGTTAGGTTCGTGTGATATTCAGCCCCAAACTTTTCAAGGGGTATATTGTTGAGTTTAGAGGATTCGTCCCCTCATCTCTAAAATTATGAGAGTTTCTCTAAACCAAAATTTTGAGTTTGAAAACAAGTTTTGAATAAATTTATTGCCTACAAATTTTGGTTCTGCTTTGAAAAAATTTTATTTGGTCAAAGTTTATTTTGGATTTAAATCAAATTGACCTCCAAAATTACAGTTTTCGTAACAAATTATTGATTATTATACCACCACCAAATATATATTTAATTCCTTTGGACCCTTGCGTTGAGGATTATCCATAATTAAGCATTGAGGAATGCTTGCTCTCAATTATTTCCATCCTCAGTATTCCTCAACTGTATGAGATTTTCTGCTCAATGATAAAATTAGGCTAACAAGCTTTGGCTGATTATTTGAAGAACTTCAATGACACGAAGAATCTTAACAACTAGACTTCTTTTTTGAGATGGCGACGAATGCATTTGTGAGGCAAGAAACCAATAAGGCAACTATAATCGAGCAGAGGCATTGTTCAAAAGGTACATTTTACCTATGAGTGGTTGGCAATAGTTAATACCATCAACAAGCGTGATCGACATTAGTGTAGTTGTTATTAGTGAGGCACTTTGGTCTAACACGGATATCTAGTGAAGGAATTGCTCAATTTGGCATCTCAAGTGATGACAATTAGAGATAAAGGGGAATAAAAAATAAATACATTATATTATCTTTATATTATTTATAAAGAGTTATCCCCTTTGAGGTTTTTTTAATGTTGATTTGATAACAAAACTAGTTAAGGCAAAATCATAAAGAGAATTTGTAGAGTGAATAACTTGATCTCTCTTGAAATTATCAAGATGAAGACCAAGAAGTTTTGGCAGCAATATTTTTGTCCAATGGAACTATCTTATGTAGGGGGTGTGTTTTGCGGCTGTGCCTTCCTATGGGCTGGATGATATAGGCTTCGTTTGAGATAGCTTTCATACTGATTTTTAAAGTAGCTTTTTAGTATAAAATTCTTAATTTTTAAATTAGAAAGCTGTTTTAAAAAGCAATAAAAAAGTTGTTCCAAACGAAGACTTAAAATTTACATGATTGTTGGTTATAAGTAGTGTATTAGAGATCGTGATACGTAGCATAGCTTTGAACAAGCAAATTTTCCCCAATGCCATCATGGAATATCATCCACAACTCTTTTTTTTTAGTGAATCATTTCTTATTGTGATTTCTCACTTTTAAATACAAAAGGAAAAAAAAAATAATAATAAAAACTTGCAGCAACATATAATTCTTCAAGTCATCTCCCTGCAACTAAATACGTCAGTTCAACTTATTGCTTGTGTTGTAATTGTCATGTTCTCAGGCTATTCAACTACATTCAAGGAAACAACGAGTACAGTGTTAAGATAGAAATGACAGGTCCCGTCATCACCCAGATCTTACCTAGCGATGGGCCTTTCTGCACTTCATCATTCGTTGTGAGCTTTTATGTGCCAAAAGAGAACCAGGCTGACCCTCCTCCTGCAAAGGGCCTTCATCTGCAGAAATGGGATGTTAAATACGCAGCAGTGCGTCAATTTACAGGATTTGTTTCAGATTCTGATTTAGGCGTGGAAGCTGCAGCTCTCTACTCCAGCATTGCAGGTTCTCGCTGGGCATCTGCCATTGATAAAAGCAGGAAAGCTTATTCCACTTCTCCTTATACTGTTGCTCAGTACAATTCTCCATTTGAGTACACAGATAGAGTGAATGAGATATGGATGTTGTTTGATGAGGAAGATAGCAGCAGCAGCAGCTAGATAGAGCCAGAGGGAATAAGTGAAGAAGCTCCTCTCTAGCAGAGGGAGTAAGCTAGTATTGAGCAAATAAAGTGTCCTTAGAGCAGTTCACCAAGTAAACTTCTGTAATAAATATGCTGTATAAATTGTAGTATGTTTCATTTCCTGAGCACAGCATATGGTAATTTGAGTCTATCATATACATTCTCATAATGTAGCGCTCTCTTTAATATTTAGGCTGCGTTTGGGACAACTTTCTTTCTACTTCTTAAAGCTGCTTTTTAGTTAAGAAATAAAAAATTTTGTATAAAAAATCATTTTAAGAAACAAAAAAAAGCCGTTGTCTCAAAGGAAGCCTCAGTCACTCTTCCTGCTTTACATAGCTCAATAGGTTGTATAGCCAAGACTACTAATACTGTAATAGAATCGTTGGAATATGCATTGTAATACACTATGGAATTCCTTGTCCTCGAGTGCAGATTGGGTTTTTTTAGGAAACTGGGTGAAAGCTTAAATCTAGATGAACAATGAAATGGTAGGGCTTGAACCATTTCGGCTTGAGCTACAAGGGGTTAACAGGTATAAACTGATAATTTTCACATTGTGGCTTCAAAAATTGCTTGTCCCAATCTCTCCACGAATTCGGATAAAGGTTTAAGGTATTAAGTTCCAGTTCAAATTTTTAGAAGATTAGGTTAGAGAAAAAAATACTATCCAATGATTACGCCCTCATTTGCGAGAACTTTAAGATGTGAGTTCAGATTACTTGTGGACTAAAGTTGTTCTTGTTAATTATCCTTCCTAGTGATGGAAGAGTACTTTTGATTAAAGTTAATCGTTATGACAAGATTGTGACTTTGAGCGATCATGTCATTAATAAGAGTACATGTTTTATATATCTTGGATCTATTGTTCAGAGTGATGGTGAAATAGATGGAGATATTATCAGCATAATTCAAGTTGGATGGTTGAAGTGGAGCAATGCATTGGGCTTGTTGTGGGATGGAAAAGCCCCCCTCAAACTTAATGGAAAATTCTATAAGATGGTGGAGAGACCTGCAATGCTTTATGGTGTCAAATGTTGTCCATTAAAAGAGATGCATAATATTGAGCTAAGTATTGTAGAGATGAGGATGCTTAGGTGGATGAGTGACTTTACCCTTAGAGATAGGACATAAAATGAGCATATATGTGAAAAGGTTGGAGTAGCTCCAGTGGAAGATAAGATTATAGTGAGTTGCCTTAAATGGTTTGGTCATATTAAACGGAGGCCTTTCGATGACCCGGTTAGGAAAGTTTGAGGTTTTAGATTTGACTTATGTTAAGAAAGGTTGAGGTATACCTAAAAAACTTGGTTAGAAAATAATAGAAATGATATTTCTTTATTATATTTAAATGAGAATTTGACTTTTAACAGGACACAATGGCAAAAAAGGATTCATTTAGTCGACCTCACATTGTGGGACAAAGGCTTGTTGTTGTTGCTGTTCTTGTTATTAGGTAGACACTATGTACCCAATATATAGTAGCAACATTTTTAATATTTTAGGTTTTAAAAAATAGCAACTACAGGAAAATCGTCCATTACTGACGGTTTAAATCAATTTTCCAACAGTTTGTAAAATTTTCGGTAGTTTTTCGGTGATTTTTAAACCGCCAGAATAAACCGTGTAGGAGATGCAATCCGATTGCATATTTCTAGCGGTAATATTTTTCGTCTATTTTTTGCGGCTACAACAGCCGGAAATTAATGAACCCAAAACCGCAAGTAAACCATTGGAAGATTTCGATGGGAAAATCATCGGCGACCGCCGATTTATTACCAGCAGTCAAAACCGTTGGTTAGCTGTCGTCTTTTACCAGCAGCAAATTGAGGCTGTCCAGTATCGAAGTTTTTGGCTGCTAAACTGCCGGTTTGCCGCCGGAAACCTGTAGTAATTATATATAAAAAAAAATTATTAGTCCCCTCCATCCAAACAATTTTTCACAATTTCCTACAGGCAGATCATAACATATATGAAACACTTTTGACCATATACTTAGGCAGTTCAAATTATAATATCTGAAATACAATAATATCCACAATCCACAATCAATAAAACATATATGAAATACACTAACATCTACAAAACCTTTACATCATGAGACTTAAGGAATGCTTGATTGTTGTGCTTCGAGCATGGACATCTAAACATTCCATCAATCTTAAACGAAGGTAGTTGAGATGCGACTTTAATAAAAGTCTCAACTCCCTCCATAAATTCATCTTTCAATCCTATTCAACCTAGTGACAATTTGTTATACATCCAATATCTCTCTTCTTGGATAGTCATTTAGATGTTAAAGCAAATGTTCCCTACATAGTTGTGAAATGAATTATTAGAAAATATGCAGCCTTAAATCTCATTTAAATCTAATAAAAAAAAATAATTTCTAATATTTTCTAACTAAGTCTTTTTATGTCTAGCTCTACCTTTCTTAATATAAGTCAAATCTATTACTTCTGCTTTCCTCTCTCGGTCATCGGAAGGCCGCTGTTTTAAGAAACCAACCCATCTAAGGTGGCTTATATATCTATGCAAAACTTAACTTAGTATTATGATTCTCTTTTAATGGCTAACATTTGGCACCATATAGCATTAGAGGTCTCACCACCATCATATAGAATTTTTCCCTAAGTTTGAGTGGGACTTTCCTATCAGACAATAAGCCCTGATGCATTCCTCCACTTTAACCATCCAACTTGAATTTTGTTGATAATATCCCCATCTTTTTCACCTTCACTGTTAATAATAGATCCCATATATCTAAAATGTGTATTTTTATTAATGATTTGATCCTTCAAAGACACAATCCCCCCACTAGGTGTATTAATACTAAAATAACACTCCATATATTCAGTTTTAAATCTACTCAAGAGAAAACCTTTATGTAGAGAGAGTTGCTATTTGCATGTTTTACATTCTTACAACTTGTGTTATTTTGATGATTTCAAAAATTATTGTTTTATATATCTCCTAACACTTTTTGGAAGATTTATTTTTGCTCTAGTGTGTACTAACATTTCAGGAAAATCAACTCCAAGCGATGAAGACTTCATATTATTCATTTGTAAATTATAAGTTTTGAAATGAGAGGGAGTGATTGTAATTGAGTGAAAAATCACAACACACACTCTTGGGGGACAATTTTTGTTAACTGATCGTATCCTTGTTCGTACGGGAGGATCATGTCAATTAACCCGGAGAAGAGTAATGGATCGAACAGGCGGGTAGAAAATTTTCTAAGTCCTAATCGTCCAGGACGAATTTAATATTCGTCTCGGGACGAACGTCTTTAGATTCTCACCTTGCACTGTTCGTCCAAACGAAAGATATGGTTCGTACCGGGATGAAACTCTCTGTATGAGATCTTACAGGACGAAATAAATTTTCGTCCCTGGACGAAACTCTCTGTATGAGATCGTATAGGACGAAATAAATTTTCATCCCTAACGAAACTCTCTGTATAAAATCGTCCCAGGACGAAACCTGTTCGTCCCAGGACGAATTGAACCGACTTACCTCAGTTGGTTACGTCATGTAGAATTTTGGGAACCGACCTATGTAATAACCGTTTCGTACCGAACGAACATAGTTCGTACGTGAAGATGAGTGGTATGAACATTATTAGTACCAAAATACATTAGGATCATTTTTGACACCTTAAGTAAAATCGTCCGGGACGATCCACTATCGTACGGGATGATCCACTGCGTACAGAATTGAAAACTTGCAGTTATTGAGCAGTTTTTCTTATCTTTTGTATATATAGTTCAAATTAGATTGCCACCCAATCTTTTTGCTCATTGATCTTCGTGCCTATTGGAAGAAGAGTAAAGGAGAGAGTGAGAGAAAGCATTCAAAGAAGGATTTCTACCACTGGAGTGTGAAGGATTTGCAAGGTGTTCAAAGGTAAGATTTCCTACTTGTGATTTGAGAGTACTTCACTCTTTTTCTTTCTTCCTTCTAGATTTCTTGGAAAGAGATCTGTCAAGGAGATCCGGTTCTCTGCCGACACTTGGAAAGTGTGAAAGGACGAAGGGTTCTCTGCCCACACCAGGAGAGTGTGAAAAAACGAAGGGTTCTCTGCCCACACTAGGAGAGTGTGAAAGGACGAAGGGTTCTCTGCCCACACTAGGAGAGTGTTAAAAGATGAAGGGTTCTCTGCCCATACTAGGAGAGTGTGAAAGGACGAAGGGTTCTCTACCCACACTAGGAGAGTGTAAAAGGACGACAGTTCTCTGCCAACACTAGGGAAAGTGTAAAAGGACGATGGTTCTCTGCCGCATTGGGTAGTGGTGAAAAGAGTGTTTGTAAAGGCTTCTCCGCCTTGCTGTGGGTGCAAAAGGAGAGACACTATTAATATTAGTGCAATACTCAGAGGGTGCCTCTTGGGAGTGGATGTAGGTCTGGTTTATACCGAACCACTATAAATCGTGTCTTTTTATTTTACTGCTTTTTATTTTCTGCATTTAATTTTGTGTTTTAAAAATTGTGGTTGAAAAACATTTTATAAAAATTCATTAAAGTTTAATTTCAGTTCAATTTATCAAAAGAGGAAAAATTTTTAAATTCTAATTCACCCCCCCCCCCTCTTAGTAGCTTTGGGACATTAACTTAGGTTTAACAACCTATTCACTAGACTCAACAAGTGGTATCAGAGCTTTGTTTCAAAATCATAAGTTTAAACTATTTTTTGATTAACGTAGATGGTTACATTTAGAAACTGAAATACACCTGAGGTTTACTCTATTACTAGACTTCCACTGTTTGATAATATACCTTTTGATTTTTGGAAAACATGCATATCTATTTTCTTACAGTCACTTGATTATCATATATAGATCTTAGTCCAGGAAGGTTATACAAAACCAACTAGATTAATTGATGGAGTTATAGTAGAAACACCTTTTGCAGATTGGACAATAGAAGAACGTGACTTAGCTTAACTTAATGCTAAATGTTTAAATAGCTTCTTTTGTGTTTTAAAATCTGAAGACTACATGCGGGTTTCCACTTGTAAAAGTGAAAAGGACATATGGGATAGATTTTGTACAACTTATGAGGGGACTGATGAGGTTAAGCAATCAAGACTTAATATCTTGTTACATGATTATGAATTATTTCGCATGAAACCAAATGAATCCATTTCTGATATGTACACAAGATTCACACAAATTGTCACCTCTTTGCATGCACTAGGTAGGGAACTAACAAATACTGAAATGGTTAATAAGATTCTTCATTGTTTACCTACTGCTTATGATGCTAAAATTACTACAATTACAGAGTCTAAAGATCTAAACATTTATTCTATTGACAATCTTCTTGGTTCACTCATTGCTTACGAGCAAGGGGTTAGTCAAAGAAAGATTGATGCAGGTGAACCACGAAAAAAGAAGAATATAACACTAAAAGTGGAAGAGTCTGAGAATGAACACTCATAACCTGAGGATGAAGACGATATCGCATTGATGACTAAACAATTCAGAAGCTTTCTAAAGAGGAAGCAGAAGAGACACCAGTAATGGAATAGAGGTAAATTTAACAGAAATGACAAGGTTTCTTATGAAGTGATTTGTAATGAATGCAGGAAACCAGGTCATATCAATACTGATTGCCCAAAACTTAAAGCCACTCATAGCAAGGAAAAGGTAGAGGAGAAATCAACTGTAAAGAAGGGCAAGAAGAAGTTTCAAAGAGATTTTTAGGCGGACTCAACTTCAGATTCATCAGAGACTGAAAAAAAAGAAGAAGTCACAAATCTTTGCTTGATGGTAGATAGTCATGATCAGTCAGATCAAGAAGAGGTATGTGACTTAAGTTATGATGAATTGTTTGAAGTTTCTGAACACATGTATGATGCATATAAGAAAATAAAAAAGATGCATGCAAATGTAAGTTTAGAATTAGAAGAACTTAAGAAAGATCATAAAATCCTTAAGAAAGATCATGCTTTAATAGATGACAACAACATGAAATTACTTGATGATTACAATGATCTGAATAAAAATCATCAGATATTAAAATCAACCTATGCTGATCTTGAAAAAGAATTTAAAAAATTTAAGGATGAATTAGAGAGCAAAACATATCGAATCAATTATACAAATCGAATCTTGGAAGATATGAATTCTTTTTATAAGTTGAAAATAAAAGCTCTTGAGGATAATAGGATACCCCCCAAACATGAAGATTTTATAAATCCTAAATTTTATCCTAAATATATAGAATCCCTTAGAAGACAAACAAATGATAGAAGACTTAGGAATACTTTTCCTAATATCAAATATAATAATTGTGGATTATTTGGACATATAGCACACACCTGTACTTTGAAGATGAAATCTGATTTGGTGTGGAGACCTAAGATGCATAAACCTAGACATATTATACATGCATCTGATTATAAATTGTTAAAAGGAGAACCCAAACTTGTTTGGGTTCCCAGGTCTAACATTTGATATTTTTGCAGGGTTGCTCTCACACAAGACCTCGTGAGAGTATATGGTACCTGCACAGCGGATGTTTAAAGTATATGACTGTTGATACTGCTTAATTCATAATGCTGGAAGCCAGGAGTGGGGGCAAGGTAACACTTGGAGATAACACCACAAAGAAGGTGGTTGGATCAGGTATGATTGGAAACTTGAAAATTTTTTTTATTGACAATGTGTTGTTGGTTGAAGGATTACAGCATAATTTGTTAAGTATAAGTCAGCTATGTGATAAGGGTTATAGTATAAACTTTTTACCTACTAGCTGCATATTAAGCATAAATGGTAAAGATGTGTTGAATGAAAAAAGGGTAAATAATATTTATATGTTAGATTTAAATTGCATTCATACTCCTACTACCTTTTGTTTAAAAACTGTTATTGATGAGTCATGGCTTTGGTATAGGAGACTTTGTCATTCTAGCATGAAAAATCTTAGAAAGATTACCCAAAAGAATTTAGTGAGAGGTATACCAAAACTAGACTTTAATAAGGACCACCTTTGTGATGCATGTCAATTAGGTAAGCAAGTGAAGTCCTCTTTTCAGTCCAATAAAGATCTTAGAACTAGTAAATCTTTGAAAATCTTACACATGGATCTTTTTTGACCAGTTGGAACTGTAAGTCTAAGAGAGAAGGTATATGGATTTGTTATAGTGGATGATTACACAAGATTCACTTGGGTTAGATTTCTATTTCATAAGAGTGAATCATTTGAGGAATTTAGAATTTTTTTTGACTTAGATTCAAAGGAAATTAGGGTGTGAAATTATTTCTATACAAATTGATCATGGAGGAGAATTTGAGAATGAGAGATTTGAAAATTTTTGAAAAGAGAAAGGAATTGATCACAATTTTTCTGCACCTAGAACCCCTCAGCAAAATGGGGTAGTCGAAAGGAAAAATAGAACATTAATAGAAGCCGCCCGAGCAATGTTGGCAGAATACTCACATCCTAGATATTTTTGGGCTGAGGCAGTTAGCACTGCATGTTATGTTCTGAATAGGGTGAATGTGAGATCCAATTTAAATAAAACACCCTATGAATTGCTAAAAGGGAGAACTCCTAATTTGCCACATTTGCATGTTTTTGGTTGCAAGGTGTTTATTCATAATAATGAAAATTCTGCCTTAGGAAAATTTGATCCAATATCAGATGAAGGAATTTTTGTTGGATATTCAAGTGTTAGAAAATCTTATAGGGTATTCAACAAATGAACTTTGGTCTTTGAAGAGACCACACATGTTGTATTTGATGAATCTGGAAATTTGGAAGAGCCAAATGTTATTGAAGATGAGATTGAGGATAACTCCCAAAAGATTGATAGAATAAGCTTGGAAGAAAATGTGGAAGAGAATTTAGAGATAGAAAATCCTTTGCCTAGAGATTTGAGATATTTTAAAAACCACCTAAGGGAATTGATTATAGGTGAACCCAGTGTGGGTGTTAGAACTAGACGTGGATTAAACAAGGAAGTCAATCATTCAGCCTTTATTTCAACTATAGAACCCACTAATATTCATCAAGCACTTTCTGATGAATTTTGGATATTGGACATGCAAGAAGAGTTGAATCAATTTATAAGAAATAAAGTTTGGGAATTAACTTCAAGGCCAAAAGATCAAAGCATAGTTGGAACTAAGTGGGTATTCAAAAATAAAATGAATGACTCAGGAATAGTCATTAGAAATAAGTCTAGATTAGTTGCTAAGGGGTATAATCAGATTGAAGGAATTGATTTTGAGGACACTTTTTCCCCTGTAGCTAGACTTGAAGCAATTATCCTGGAGGTTGTTAGCCTTTTCTTATTTTAAGGGTTTCAAATTGTTTCAAATGGATGTGAAAAGTGCCTTTTTAAATGTGGTAATTGAAGAGGATATTTTTGTAGAACAACCTCCAGATTTTGAAAATTCTAAATACCCAAATCATGTTTTCAAATTGAAAAAGGAATTATATAGATTAAAGCAGGCACCTAGGGCTTGGTATGAGAGGTTAAGCACCTTCTTACTTGAAAGATCTTTTGAAAAAGGAAGTGTGGATACAACTCTCTTTTTAAAGAAATTTGGAAAGGATATACTTGTTGTTCAAATTTATGTTGATGATATCATTTTTGGATCTTCAAATAAAAATCTTTATGATGATTTTTCTAAAATAATGAGTAGTGAATTTGAGATGAGTCTAATGGGAGACTTAAATTTATTTCTAGGCTTTAGCATTAAGCAACTTGAGGAAGGTACATTTCTTAGTCAAACTAAATATGTTAAGGACATCCTCAAAAAATATGAAATAGACAATGCTAAACCTGTTAGTACACCAATGATTTCCTTAGTTCAGTTGGATAAGGACCTTAAGGGAAAATCTGTTGATCAAAAAAAATTTAGAGGGATTATTGGATCTTTACTTTACTTGACTGCTAGCAGACCAGATATCATGTTTAGTGTTTGCTTGTGTGCTAGATTTCAATCTGATCCAAAAGAATCATATTTGACAGCAGTGAAAAGGATTTTAAGATACTTACTAGGAACTCAGAACTTAGGAATTTGGTATCCAAAGTTTAGCCCTTCATTTGAAATTATTGATTATTCAGACTCTGATTTTGCTGGCTGTAGGGTGGATAGAAAAAGTACTTCTGGAACATGTTAATTCACTGAAAATTTATTAGTTTCATGGTCTAGTAGAAAATAAAATTCAGTTGCCCTATTTACTGCAGAAGCAGAATACATTGCACTAGGAAGTTGTGTGGCACAAGTACTTTGGTTAAAATAATAGTTGATTGATTTAGGATTAACTATAGACACTAAACCAATTTATTGTGATAATACTAGTGCTATTTGCATTTCAAAAAATCCTATTCAACATTCAAGAACCAAACACATTGACATAAGGCATCATTTCATAAGGGATCATGTATCCAAGGGAGGAATTGAACTTAACCATGTTTCAACAGAAAATCAACTTGCAGATATTTTTATAAAACCTTTAGCCTTTGATACTTTCAGTACATTAAGAACTAGGCTAGGAGTGATTGATTTAAATGCTTAGATAAAAATGTTTTTCCTGCAAAATTGATATTTTATTTTTGTTTTTGTGTTCATTGTATTTTTGTTTTGTTGTTTTGTTTATTTTTGGGGTGTATTTAAGTTTGTCTTATTTATTTTTATTCGTTTTTGTTTTGAGTGTGAAAATGAAAATTTGTGGTCATCATCGTCCAGAACGAAAATTTTTCGTACGGGACGATGTGTGTAAAATGACAAACTACGTGATTTCGAACCATCTTAAGGGCAGTTTTTAATGTAGTTCGATTGTACGATCGTCCGGGACGATATATTTTTCAAACGACAGGATGATTGAATGCAGCAGTTGAATGGATAAGACAATTTTTATTATGAACTTCATCCGTACGAACCTTTGGTTCGTCCAGACGAACACATGTCGGTTCATGGCGGGGGACGAATGTCCGTACGAACACGTGTTCGTTGTATGATCATCTTGATCAAAAGCATGCACAAAAGGATGCTTAAAAAATTATGTTTACGAAAAGTCGTTATTTTTAAACTCATTTGTTCGTCCATACGAAATATTTTCGTACGGGACGAACAAAAATTTTGTCTGGTACGAACAGTCATTCTTCTTTAAATTAACGGCAATTTTTACTAAATAGTCACTTTCACACATCTCTTTCAAACCTTTCCACTCTTCAAATCTCTCAATGGCAAGTTCTAGCAAGCGCCAAAAGACCTTGGCTAAGGGTCCTCCAAGAAATACAACTGAAAACTTCCTTTCTAGAGCCAATGAAGAATCATTTGCTAGGTTTGTCTCTGCAAAAATCACCCCATCTAGAGTTCTCCTACAGGATCAATTAACCTTTAAGGTAATGCACTTGTTTGCCTCTACCCAATTTGGTTTAATCCTCACTTTAGTACACTTCTACAATAGAGAAACCTTTCACTATTTCTTGGCAAACATGTCATTCAACTCCGACCATTTTGTCATCAGTTCTTTTATTTTCAAAAAGAAAGTTGAAATCACCAAGGATGACTTTGGTATCTTCCTAAACTTAAGGACTGAAGGCTTAAGAGTGCATACCTTAACCACCACAAATTTTGATTGGACTGAAGTTAATCGTGTGATTAGAGTAATAAGAGTTAAGGATCATTTGCCTAAAGTATCAACTTTATCGCGTGAAGCCCGTATCATCCAGCACGTACTAAGAACTATCATTATACCTAAAGCTCGTGATAGAGTCAACTTCACCCCTCTTCTTTCTAATGTTACCTACATGATTATGACAAGACAACCCATAGATGAGGCCCAACTCCTAATATATTACATTTATGGTCTCTCTGAAATTGATCATGTTGATCATAAAAAAAAGAAGAAAATAGCCTTAGGACATCTGATTGCTTATATTTTAGAAAAGAAGTATGATTTAATTCATCCAGAATAAGACTTTGAAGAACCTCTTTACTACAACGACGCATCCTTTAGGGCAATCTTCAATAAGGACGAGCCCAGCAAAACTCATGTAGTTCTGAGTGAAACAGAAGAAGAAGCTGGATCTTCACATGCTGCTGGACCAAATTATCAGGATTTGATTCAAAGATTTGAAAATTTAGAGACTCTTTTTGATCAAAGGTTTGATCAAATTGAAACTCACTTGCAGCAGCAAGACATTCAGCACAATAAGGACATGGAATTTATGCGTGATCAGATAAATGCTATTAATTCCAACATGTTTATGATGAGTAGTTACTTCAACTTCTTTGGAGCAGCACCACCTCCTCCTCCTCTAGATCAGGGTCCATCTGAATGATTTGTTTAGTGTTTGTTCAGTGTTTGTTCTGTGTTTCGTTGTAGTTCATGTGTTAGTGATTTCCTTTAGTTTGTTGTTTTTTCTTTGTTTTAGTTATGCTACTATTGATATCTTGAACTTCAAGTTGTAATAGCTTCATCTGATATCAATATATGTTTCAATGTTTTGTTGTTTAATGTTTTAGAAATGTATGTTAGACTTTATGACATTCATTTTTTTTAATCTTAATAGTACTTTATTTAATTTGTAAATTAAAATTAATTTTATTAGAAAATATAATTTTTCTAAATTTAAGAGATGCTTATAACTTAATATTATTAGAATTTTCAATTTCATATCTCTTATTTAGACCACATTATCTTTAATATTATTAATGTAATTTAGATGTGTTCTTATTTTGTATATATTTCTCTTTTCAATTAATATTTATGCACTTAGAAAAATTTGAAATTTTAGATTATTGATTTTGGAAAGAATTTAATTACTCTTGAAAATTGTACAAATGTACAAAAATCAAAAGGAATGTGCAAAAATTTGCAATGACAAAAATAGGCACAATATAAGCCCAAAGTAAAAAGATGCACAAAAATGTGCCATAAAAATTAAAAAAGATGCGCAAAGCGTCACATGTGGTAATTACTTCTTTCCAGACTCTTTTAATCCCTTAATTCAAATTGATCTAATGTTCATTTATAATTCATATTGAAATTTGAAATATAAAATTTTTTATTCATCCTTAGTGCAATGATTCTATTTATCTTCATGTCTAAATTGACACATACCTTTGATAAATTCTTTTATTCTCTATGTTATATTACTTCTTAAATTATATAAAATCTTATGTTTTTCTAATATTTTGATTTTATTTGCATACCTTATTTCAATCACTTTCAAAGATTAAAATATCAAATGAATTTCATACTTCTGCTTACATTTCTAACCTTCTATTCTTCTTTCCTTTTTGATGTTGTCAAAAAGGGGGAGAAATTGTTTGTTGCGTATGTTTTCGTATGTGTGTTTGATTTTCGTATGTGTATTTGATTATTTTTTTTTTGTTTGGATTTTTCTTTTGTGTTATTTTGTGTTGTTGTTTTGTCTTTTGTGTTGTTTTGTGTTGTATAAAAATTTTGAAAAATAATTTTTTTTAATTCAAATGCATCCTTATTTTCATGAGTTCATCATTTCAAGGGGAGTTTAGGAGATTCTTAGAATTTGAAATATTACAAACAATAATTGTTTTGCCATAATAAAAAAGGGGGAGATTGTAGAGAGAGTTGCTATTTGCATATTTTACATTCTTACAACTTGTGTTATTTTGATGATTTCAAATATTATTATTTTATATATATCCTAACACTTTTTTGAAGATTTATTTTTGCTCTAGTGTGTACTAACATTTCTGGAAAATCAACTCCAAGTGATGAAGACTTCAAATTATTCATTTGTAAATTACAAGTTTTGAAATGAGAGGGAGTGATTGTAATTGAGTGAAAAATCACAACACACACTATTGGGAGACAATTTTTGTGAACTAATCGTACGGGATGAACCTTGTTCGTACGGGACAATCATGTCAATTAACCCTCAGAAGAGCAATGGATCGAATAGGCGGGTAGAAAATTTTCTAAGTCCTAATTGTCCAGGATGAATTTAATATTCGTCCCGGGACAAACGTCTCTGGATTCTCACCTTGCACTATTCGTCCAGACAAAAAATATGGTTCGTACCAGGATAAAACTCTCTGTATGAGATCGTAAAGGATGAAATAAATTTTTGTCCCTGGATGAAACTATGTGTATAAGATCGTACAGGACGAAATAAATTTTCGTCCCTGGACAAAACTCTTTGTATAAAATTGTCCCAGGACGAAACCTGTTCGTCCCAGGACGATATGAACCAACTTACCTCAGTTGGTTACATCCTGTAGAATTTTGGGAACTGACCTATGTAATAACCGTTTTGTACCGGACGAACATAGTTCGTACGGGATGATGATCGTGTATGAATATAGTTCGTACCAAAATACATTAGGATCATTTCCGACACTTTAAGTAAAATCGTCCGGGACGATCCACTATCGTACGGGACGATCCACTGCGTACAGAATTAAAAACTTGTAGTTATTGGGCAGTTTTTCTTATCTTTTGTATATATAGTTCAAATTAGACTGTCACCCAATCTTTTTGCTCATTGATATTCGTGCCTATTGGAAGAAGTGTAAAGGAGAGAGTGAGAGAAAACATTAAAAGAAGGATTTCTACCACTAGAGCGTGAAGGCTTTGCATGGTGTTCAAAGGTAAGATTTCTTACTTGTCATTTGAGATTACTTCACTCTTTTTCTTTCTTCCTTCTAGATTTCTTGGGAAGAGATCTGTCAGGGAGATCCGATTCTCTGCCGACACTTGGAAAGTGTGAGGGACGAAGGGTTCTCTTCCCACACCAGGAGAGTGTGAAAAGACGAAGGGTTCTCTGCCCACACTAGAAGAGTGTGAAAGGACGAAGGGTTCTCTACCCACACCAGGAAAGTGTGAAAAGATGAAGGGTTCTTTGCCCACACTAGGAGAGTGTGAAAGGATGAAGGGTTCTTTGCCCACACTAGGAGAGTGTAAAAGGACGACGGTTCTTTGCCAACACTAGGGAAAGTGTAAAAGGACGACGGTTCTCTGCCGCATCGGGTAGTGGTGAAAAGAGTGTTTGTAAAGGCTTCTCCGCCTTGCTGTGGGTGCAAAAGGAGAGACACTATTGGTATTAGTGTAATACTCAGAGGGTGCCTCTGGGGAGTGGATGTAGGTCTGGTTTAGATTGAACCACTATAAATCGTGTGTCTTTTTATTTTACTGCTTTTTATTTTCTGCATTTAATTTTGTGTTTTAAAAATTGTGGTTGAAAAAACTTTTTATAAAAATTCATTAAAGTTTAATTTCTGTTCAATTTATCAAAAGAGGAAAAATTTTTAAATTCCAATTCACCCCCCTCCCCTTTTGGTAGCTTTGGGACATTAACTTAGGTTTAACAACCTATTCACTAGACTCAACACTTTAGACTATAAGGTTGACCTCCATAATACATGTTTACCTTCAACTCCCTCTTTAGTCTTCTTAACAAGAAGAATATCATTACAATAAGTATAAACTAAGGTACATCCTCTTGCAAATGTCTACTGAGAACATCCATTACTAAAGCCAAATTATATGGGCTTAAGGCTTTCTCAAAATCAAACTTTAGACTCAAAGGTTGACCTCCATAATTCAAGTTTACCTTCAACTCCCTCTCTATTCTTATTAACAAGAAGAATATCAACAGAAAAAAGTATAAACCAAAGAACATCCTCTTGCAAATGTCTACTGAGAACATCCATGACTTAAGCAAAAATTAAGAAGATGCATGGAGATCACGTTCGCTAGGAAGGGCAATCACGAGTGAGGGCGTCGAGCAAGGGCACAAACAAAGTTTGGTGCATCGGCATTCTCTTCTTGAATCGAATGAGCACGAGTTTGGAGTTTGGCGAGGGCATAGGAATTCTCTGGACAAAATAAAATGAGTCTGACAAAGAAATGAGGAAGAAGGAGGGGGGGGGGGGGGGGTTCAATTTTAGGGCCCTTTCCAGCAGCTTTTCAGCGATTTTAACCATCAAAAATTTTTCACTTAAAAATGGAGGCTAAACCACCGGTAAATACCATCATGAAAAGATAGTACATGCGGTATTTCATGCTGTCTTTTGACCGCCAGAAATTTATGTAGTTTTGTGTTTCGTAATGACTGTCCAACTGCTGGTTAATAGCGGCGGTCAAACCACCAGTATTTCTGTTGTCAAATGACTATCAGAAATACCGCTAGTATTCAATGAATTTCTTGTATTGCACTTCATATTAAAATAAAAAAGGTGGGAAGAATAATGAGAAACCTGATCAACATCACATGATTTCATTGTCCCGGGTTGTCATTTTCTCTAGTTTATATAGTCAAAGGAGGTAATCGAACCAAACTTACCAAAGAAGCTTGTCAACAAACATGGATTATTTTTTCCAAAGGTACCTTATAGATTTGGGATAAATATTTATCCAAGGAACAAATTTAAGTCAACCTTAGTAAATAGAGAGCTTGGTGGTATATCAAATATATCCTATGATTCATTACTCAAGAGTGTAAGACATTGATGAAAATTTGAGCTCTAGCCATAATAATAGTGTCTATCTATAGCAAAACTACCTGGTCATAGTGCCCCAACCATGGTTGTTTTTGTTTGGATCCATATAGGCTAAATCATCAATTAGAGGGCATGTGCTACATCATTACTAACATGAGATAGTTTAAGAATAAACCTTAGTGATATTCGGAATCGGATATTCACTTTTATGAGCTAAAGTGATTATTAATAATATATATATTTGTAATGTTAGAATATGATATTTAAATAGAACCACTTTCATTTAGATTTGCTTTCAACAAGGCCATCATCAAGAGAATTTTAAGTATTTTTATTTTTATTATATTGATTTCATGAATTAGTATATGGAAGTTGAAATTAGGAGTTTGCATTTTTGTAGTGAATTTCCTTCAAAGAGAGCTTTGAAGGCCTAATGTAAATTTAAAATAAAATGTCTTCGTGGATTTGATGGTCATATATTTATTTATTAATTCAAGTCTTATCACCTTAGTACTTTGAGGGAGGATGATTGGACTAAAAATTTAAATTCACATTCAACACATGCAACATTCATAGACCTTAGATTTATGAATTTGATGCAACGATTACCTTTGTGTATGCATGATTAGCCTATTTGTCAAAGCATGTATAAGGATTAGAATTCTATGTTTTCGATGCACTAGCATAATCCACGTATGCTTTTAATATATTTCCACTCTTTGAGGTGAGCGTGCGCGATGCATTTGCATTCATTTCAATACACTTGCAAAAATATATTCACACATTTTTAATTTTCTTACATGATTTTTAGTGCGCTCACACGACACACTTGCACATATTTATATGCATTTGCATATGTATTCACATGTTTTTTAATATACATTAATTTTTCTTATTTTCAAACAATAGCATTTTTTTTAAAGTTATTACAAGCTTTTTGAGGCCATGGCATGCTTCTAGAGACAATGAAGGATAACAAAGCTATTCCAAGATAGCCCGAGATCTAATTGAAGGATTAAATCCATAAACATAAATTTTTCTCAATCATCAAGTAGAATAAATAAGATTTAACTAAAAGATCCAGACAATAATAATTGTCTAAACCTCACTTGATTTCATTTCTTAAAATTTTGCATACAATAATCCAACTTACATGAAATCTATACATAAAAAAATAATACCAAATTACAAAATACCTCAAAATTCTTATTCTGGCGATCCTGCCCTTATCAACTCTGCTTGGTTTGGCCCTTTACTTTTCATGAAATTATAAACATTAATATAGTGATTATTTCAACCAAGTAGACATACCCAATTCCTATTGTAGAATTCAATATTAATAATTACATTTCATAAATTAGATGTTTCATTAAATATAAGTTTCTCAGAAATATTCCGTAATTTATTTTCCATAGAAATACATTTTCTTACCAATTCAAAGATTTTCATAATGCATAGATTTCTAGATCATAACCGAGTTGTACTTTCATTCACTTTCTCCACTAATATTTAAGATTGTCGTATGCATAGATATAACAATAAGCACTTGCTTTTATAACATTTTCATTACAATTAAATTAATATTATTAATCAAAATATCCATTTTAGGAACAAAATATGAATTCACATGTAGAGTGATATGTATGTCTCAATGCCTATTTATAACTCCAATTATACTTTTGCCCCCTACAATAAACCTTCAATAAGTGAAGGAGACCCTCCTAGTCTCCTTATGATTCCACTTTGAAAGTTTGTTAGGGATGTTAAACCCTTATGAACTAGCCCGAGGCTAACCAAGAGAGGGTGGGGTGAATTGATATTTTAAAAATCTTTCAATAAAAAAAAAAAAACACAAAACTCAAACAAAAATTCACTACAACGATAGTCATAGTGAGGAAATTAAATGCGGAAGAAACAGTAGTAAAGAACACAAAGATTTATAGTGGTTCGGTAAACTTGACCTACGTCCACTTCCCGGAGGCGCCCTCCGAGTATTGCACTAAAACTTAGTGACTCTCCTTCTGCTCCCACAGCAAGGCGGAGAAGCCTTTACAAAACTCCTTTCCACCGACACCAGTGAGGCAGAGAATCCAACTCCTTTTGCTTCTTCCTGAAGCAGCAGAGAATCTCTCTCAACCCTCCAAGGACAAGGGACTATGATGGAAGAAGAAGATGTAGAACAATGCTTAGAGCAACCTTTGTGAAACCCCCTCACAAACTCCCCCTCACAAGATCCTCTCTCTCTCTCTCTCTCTTTTTCTCTCTCTCTCTCCCTCTCCTCTAGGCTGTCTCGGGTCAAGACAGTAACAAAAGATTACTAAAGGATAAAATAAGTGCTCTTAAATAGAAGAGCTTCGAAATAGCTCATTAATTATAACTTGCTGACTTTATCATCCAGGACGATATTATACGATCAGTGCAAATTAGGCTCAATCAGCTAGGATGATTTTGTTCATATCGTCCAGGACGATTACATATCGTCCTATACGATTAGTTTAAATCATAGAATATCAGCTAGACTGTTGCTCTGAATGGATTTCTAGACGATTTAAAAATAGCTTGATCGTCCTGGCTGATCCATAATCGTCTGAGACGATTAGTTCAAATATGTAAAAACCATCCAGAATATTGCCCTGAATAGACTCTGTCCGATATGTGATCGTCTAGGAATAACTAAGGTTTTTGAACTGATTGTCCCAGACGATCCTACGATCGTATAGGATGATATGATCGTATCAATCAAGCCTTTATTGCGTTCCTTAATTATCAGATTAATTTATGCATATTTATACTGCATCGTCCAGGATGATGTCCTGGATGATGTCCAAAAATAAAGAATACTTAAATAGATCTGGCGGCTGGTTCTTTCTAATTTGAGCCTATCGTCCCGGCCAATATAAATATCATCCCGGCTGATATAAATATCATCCAGGATGATATGCTTAATGACGGCTGCCTTAACCATGATGGCCCAATTAGGGTTTTTATTTTTAAACAAATCATCCAGGATGATTTATTGATCGTCCCGAATGATGTTAACAAAAATAATAAACTCTATAAAACAGTCATAAATTCTCCCAAAGTGTGTGTGTGCAAGATTACTTAGCATCAGGAACCACATCTTTTATAATAGACTCAAGAAAGGGAAAAATACAAACTGACTCAGACATAGTCTACCTAATCTTGAGCAGGTTCAATTGCGTTCTTAATCTTGTGGACCTGAATAATTAGTAATCAAGGCAGTCGTAGAGAAAAAGATGTGTTTGCTATCATCAAAATTCTATTTCTTGAAATCAGATATGCAATAATATCTCCCTTTTTGATGATGGCAAACAAAAAAATAATTAAAGTAGTTCAAGAACAGTTTTAAAGGAAACATTGAAAAGAAATAACCAAAGTTTAACTATCCAATAATATAATCAAACTACAAAGCAACCAGTACAACTAACTACTCCCCCTTTTGACATCATAAAAATGAGGAGAAAGTACAACAAAAATAAATAAGATATTAAAAATAGAAACAAAGCAGAGACTAAAAATTGAAACAAACTATAGAATAAAAAAAGACTAATAAAAAGATAGCCCCTGATCATCAGATGGAGGAGGAGGTGGTGGTGGCGGGTGAAAGTAACTTGAAAGGGTGGCAAATTTCTCTCCAAAGCAGGCCATATCCTGGTCATGCTGGTGCTGCAAGCGAATAATATCCTCAGTGTATGCTGCTCTTGTGTAGCAAAGTAGTTCTCAAATCGGGCCTCCCTTTGGTCAAATTGCGCCACCAGCTGATCCAATTGAGAGTGCTGGCGAAGCAAAATAGGTGTAGGAATGGGTGTAGGAGCCTCCTCCTCCTCCGCCTCCTGAGCTTCCCTGTCCCTCAGTTGGAGACAAATACTGTGAGGAACGTGGAAGGAATTATTCGAATAGAAGGAAGGCTAATAATTTGGTGGGTTAGGATATTGGAGGTTGTATTTTGGTTCTAAAACATATGCAATGATATGTTCTAGAGCAAGATTGGGCTTCCTCCTATATCCTGGATCTTTAATCGTAGTCAAATGCTCGATGTAACGAAAGATCAGGTCAGTGGAATTGAATGCATAATGGGCCAAAATATAGAAGGTGATGATTAAGAGAAGTGGAGTAATATGAACACGATCATCAACTTTTGGGAGGATAGAGGTTTAAAGGATATATTGGATTGTCCTAGCATCTTTGAGTAAGGTGCTAGTCTCTGTAACGTGGAAGTGAGCATTGGTGTTTCATAGAAAATGGTTGGCCGGAGCCCAGTCAGAATCATGGTCAGAACATAGGGTGTGGAGTTTGTCTTATATGGTGGAAAGGTGCAAGAGCTCGGCACAGTCTTGATATGTGATCTCGACGGGACGTCGATTCACATATAATCCAAGAGAAGTGAAAGAAGAATTTATGCGAAGACTAGAAAAGAATTCAAAGAGTAATTTGGAATTGAAAGTTATAGTAAAAGTAAGGAAACAATATAAGGAGGTGCGAGCAAATAGATCAAGTATCGGATATAAGAGAATATTCGGGTTGATAGACTAGGAGACTGTGATTCCAGCCATTTTATATTGTTGGTAGGTGGCTTGATCGTCAGCCTCTGTGAATCGAGGGTCCAGAGTCACCCTTGAGGAACTCCCAGAATGGTGGCGGGATCACTTTCCTCCTGCCATGATCAAGAATAACAATGTAATAAGAAGTATATGGCTGGTAGAAGAAGAGGGTGTGAGAAAAAATTGCTGGAACCTTTGGAATTTAAGGAATTGGCCTAATCATCTTGGACGATCGTTGAATCGTCCAGGCCGATTGGGTACATTAATGGCATCCAAGCTGATTAGTCAAAAAAGCGATTGTATCATCTAGGACGATCAGATATCATACGGGACAATAATATATAGGCGATCGTCCTGAGGAGTTAAGCTGGATGACTGTTAAAAAAGAAGATCAACCGAGATAATTTGGTGGATCGTCCATGATGATGCATAGTAATGGATCATACCGACTGAATTTAAAACATTTAAATCATGCTGCCACATGTATCATCCATGATGAACAGGTGGATCGTCCGGGATGATTCTCCAAAAATGGATCATACCGGCCGAATTTAAAGATTTTCAACGTATTTTCACGTGTATTGTCCAGGGCGAACATGTGGATCGTACAGGCCAATTTCTCATAATTGAGCAAGGACTATGAATATTATCCAGGACGAAGTGGATCATCCAGGACAATTACAAATAATTGAAATAGAGGATGATCAGATCATCCAGGATGATAATTTATTATCCAGGATGATTAGAAGCAGAAAATTCAAATCAGTCGTCAAAGAGGAGCATAAAGCTTGAATTGATCGGATCGTCCAGGACAATATTATTTTTGTCCAGGACGATGTGAGAAAAAAATAAAAAATCAGAGAATGGATGGAGATGATCAGAGAAGGCCCAAACGCAAGAAAACATCAACTAGGAAGGAAAAATAAAATATGAAAAAGACAAAACAAAGGTTTTTTTATTTTAATCAAAGCTTGAATATGATAAGTTTTCTATGTGATTGAATTAAAAATTTGTAAGAATTAATGAATTAACATCGTCAGAATTTGAAAAATTGGTCACACAATCGATCCTATTATCCCTAACTCGGACTTCTTCCAGGGCAAAGCTTCTTTTGAAAATAAAGATCTAAATCAGAAAAATCAATTAGATAAGAAAAGAAATTCATTCAAAAATTGGTTTCAGAAAAATATTTTATAACATAAAATATCAAACTAATTAGTTACGATCAAGAATTCTGAAATCAAGCCTTTGAAAAATTTCAAGTGACACATGAATTCTTCTAAGATTTAAAAATTTTGAAAGAGAAGGAGCTTACTTTTTGTGGGCTCATTTTATGCCTCTTGTCAATTTGATTGGCGCTCTTTGCTCATGTTTTATTTTTTGATACACTTTGTGTATATCTTTCTCTTCAATTTGGCGACATTGCGCATCTTTTGATTTTGGCATCATTGGCTACTTTTTTTTAATTTAACTTTACAAGCTAGGTCACTTTTTAAAAATTCTTAAATACTCTCAGTTGTGATTATATCTTCTAGATATTAAAGATGAAAAACTCACTTTCTAATACAAGGGAGAATGAATCATAAAACAGAATAAAAATCATATGATAAATGCAATGACAAAATTTTAAAAAATTTGAAGGTAAAATAAAGAATTTGAGCATTATATATATAAGATAGATTACTGTAGCAAGATTAAAAAAATATCTCAATTGTATAGTCCAGTTGTTGATATGTGATAGTCATTATTTGGAAAATAAAATTACACCACTAAAGGAAGTTAGAGAAAAAGGAAACAATCAACGATGTTTCTCTCTTTAACCAATTTAGAGATGTCAAACCTTGATTACAAAATTTCAAAAATAAAAATAAGGCATAAGATATTAAATCAACATTGATTAAAAGAAAAAAGAAAACAAATGAAAAATATACAAAAAATAAAGCAAAAGAAGTGAAAAAATAACCAAAGAAAGAACTCTAAAAAATAAAACAACAGAATTATAACAGACAAAAAATCAAAAATCCGTAAAAAATAAGTTCATGCATTTATGTCAATTACATCAAATCAAAAATAATTTTAAAAGAAGTGATGTGCCTAGGATACCAGATTCCTAAGTTTTAGATCCCTAAGAGATATCTAAGGATTCTCTTAACTGCAGTAAGGTGGGATTCCTTAGGATCAGCTTGAAATCTAGCACAAAGACAAACACTAAACATTATATTAGGTCGGTTAGCAGTCAGGTAAAGTAGAGATCCAATCATCCCTCTATACTTCTTTTGATCAATTGATTTTTCATTTGGGTCCTTATCCAACTAAACACTAGAGGTCATGGGAGTATTAATTAGCTTGGCTTTATCCATTTCATACTTCTTCAAGATGTCCTTTATATAGTTTGATTAATTTAGAAAGATTCTATCATCCAATTATCTTATGCTAAATACCAAAAAGTAGGACAACTCTCCCATCATACTCATCTCAAACTCTTTACTCATTATTTTAAAAAAATCATCACATAGCCTTTTATCAGAAGACCCAAAAAGTATATCATCGACATAGATCCGAACAATGAGTAAATCATCTCCTACTTTCCTCAGAAAAAGGGTGGTGTCTACGCTCCCCTTAACAAACTCACTCTCTAGTAAAAATATGTTAAGCCTCTCATACCAAGATCTGGGTGCCTACTTTAATCCATATAAGGCCTTTTTTAATTTAAAAACATGATTTGGAAATTGGGAACTCTCAAAACTTGGGGGTTGCTCTCACATCATATTTTATTATCCCATTTAAAAAGGCACTCCTAATATCCATTTGAAAAAGCTTAAATCCCTTAAAATAGGAAAAAGCCAATAGTACTCTAATGGCTTCCAATCTAGCTACGGGAGTAAAGGTTTCTCAAAATCAATCCCTTCTATTTGGTTGTACCCTTTAGCCACCAACTCGCCTTATTCCTAACCACACTTTATCCCTTTGGTCTTTCTACAAGCTCTCAAACATTATTCCTAACAAATTTGTTTAACTCCTCTTGCATGGCTAAGATCTAAAACTCATCAGAAAGGGCTTGACTGATGTTAGTGGATTCAATCATTGAGATAAAGATATAGTGGTTCACTTCCTTTTTAAGTCCATGTCTAGTCTTAAATCCTTCAGAGGGGTCTCCTAAGATGTGTTCTTTAGGGTGACTTAAAGAGTGTCTCTAATCTCTAGGCAAAGTCTCTGTAGGTTCAACCCTTTCCTCCATATCTATATTTTCTACTCCTTGGGTAATCTCATCTACTCCTTCAGTATTTTGGGACTCCACCCCTTCTCCAAATTTCTAACTCTAGTGGTATTCTCTCCAACTTCATCTTCCTACTTAACTCTAGCCTTCCTAGGATAAGATTCATTAAACACTACATGAGTAGTCTCCTCCACCACCAATGTCCTTTTATTGAACACCCTAAAAGATTTTTCCACACTTTAATATCCTAAGAACACTCCTTCATAATATTTTGGGTAAAATTTCCCTAAGTGTGACTTCCAATTGTTAAGAATGAAAATCTTACAGCCAAAGACATGGAGGTGGGAAAGGTTGTGTGTCCTACTCTTAAGGATCTCATAGAGTGTCTTATCAAGTTTGGCTCTAACATTCACCCTATTCAACATATAACAAGCTGTGTTAACCGCTTCAGCCTAAATGTATTTTGGAAGTGAATAATCAGCAAGCATGGCTCTAGTGGCTTCCACTAAGGTTCCGTTCTTCCTTTCAGCTATCCCATTATGCTGAGGGGTCGTAGGAGCTGAGAAGTTGTGACTAATACCCTTATCCTCACAAAAGTCTCTAAATCTCTCATTTTCAGACTCTCCCCCATGATCACTATGGATGATCAGGATCTCAGAACCTAACTTGCTCCGAATCCAAGTGAAGAAGGATCTAAACTTATCAAAAGACTCATTTTTATGTGACAGAAATCTAATTCAAGTAAACCTTGAGTAATCATCAAAAATCACAAATCCATAGACTTTTCCTCCTAAGCTGGCAGTGTTAATGGGTCCAAACAAATCCATGTGAAGGACTTCTAAAGCTCTAGAGGTACTAATGTCCTTAATGGAGTGAAAAGAGGAATGAACTTGCTTCCCTAATTAGCAGGCATCACAAAGGTGGTATATGAAAAACTTAAGTTTGGGGACACCTCTAACTAGGTCTTTCTGGGTCACTTTCCTAAGGATTTTCATACTGGCATGACATAATCTTTTGTACCACAACTATGACTCATCAGCAGTAGTTTTTAAGAAAAAATGAAGCAGTACATTCAATTTTATTTAAATCAAGCATATAAATATTATTGATCCGCCTTCCCTGCAAAATAATGTTATTATTTAAGCTTATGATGTAAGTCCAAGAATTTTATGATGAAGCCTTTATCGCATAGCTGATTGATGCTGAGCAAGTTTTGTTTCAGTCTAACTACAAGCAAAATATTTTCAATCAAAAGGTTCTTGGAGTTTTCAATTATACCTATGCCCAGCACTTTCTTGGTGATGTTATCTTCAAGAGTAACCTTGCGTCCAGCCTTGGTCTCCAGTGAAACGAATTGATTAGCATCTCCAATCATGTGTCGTGATCATCTGCTATCTAGGTACCACATGCTCTCACAAGGCCTTTTGTGAGAGCAAACCTGCAAAATCATCAAATGCCAGATTTAGGAACCCAAACATTTTTGGGTCCTTTCTTATGGAAAGTAGAATGTAATGCATGTGTGTTATGCTATGAATCATACAATTTGGGTCTCTACACCCATTGTATACTTTGATGAATGGTGCAAGTGTGTGCAATGTGTCCTAACATGCCACATGAAAAATATCTAACATCAGGAAAAGGATTTACTAAGCTACTCGGGTGGTGATACTTCCTTTAAAGTTATATATTGCATGCAATGATGATTTGTTATTTTAAAAAGCTTTGAGTTTTGCTAATTTCATAAACTCTTTTTCTGACTCAGCATGAGATGACTTCAAGGAAACATGTGCATCAGATAATTCAGTATGTTTTTTATTTAGTGCACCAAACTCATCAAGTAATGACATGTGATTGCTATCAAATATAGAATGATCTTTAAGAATAATTTCATGTTTTTTTTGCAAATTTAAAAACTCCAATTTCAAGCTAGCATGTGTTTTCTTAAGTTTCCTATATGATGCATAAATTTGTTCAAAAACTTCAAATAGTTACTCATAGGTTAGTTCACATACCTCTTCTTGGTCACTTTGACAATTATAATCATCTACCATCAAGCACAAATTTGTTGTCTCCTCCTCAACTTCTATCTCAGAGGAGTCTGATGCAGAATCCACCCAGAATGCCTTTTGGAACCTCTTCTTATCCTTTTTGATCTTGGATTTCTCCTCACCCTTCTCCTTGCTTGGGTGCGCCTTAAGTGTAGGACAACCAGTTTTAACATGTCCTAGCTTCCTGTATTCAAAATAGTTCATATAATTAGAACTCTTGAAATTTTTGTTTCTCTTACCTTTATTCCACTTTTGATGGTTCTTTTGCTTCTTCCTTAGAAAGCTTCTGAATTTCCTTATGATTAAGGCAACCTCAATGCTTTCAGACCCGAAAGAATCAGTGTCCGTGTTGTTGGCCTTTAGTGCCACTATTTTCTCCTTTTTTTTTACCTGCATCAAGATTTCTTCTCTTCACCCCTTACTCGTAAGCAACGAGTGATGCAAGTAATTTATCAACTGAATAAGTATTCAAATCTTTGGATTCAGTAATAACAGTGATCTTAGCATCAAAAGAGGAATGCAAGCATCTTAAATTTTTATTTACTTTTTCATAGTTAGTAAGTTCTCTTCATAAGGTATGCAAAGAGGTAACAATTTGAGTAAACCTTGTATACATTTTAGAAATTGATTCAGAAAGTTTCATACAAAAAAGTTTGTAATCATGCAATAAAATATTCAATCAAGATTGATTAACTTAATTTGTTCCTTCATAAGTAATACACAATCTGTCCCAAATCTCTTTACCAGTAGCAAAAGTAGAAACATGCATGTAGTCTTCAGTTTTTAAAGCACATAAAAAATAATTCAAATATTTTTCATTAAGTTTTGCTAATTCTCTATCATCAAAAATCCATTTAGTAAAAGGAAGTTTAGTTTTAATTCCATTTATTTCACGTGAAGGAGGTGAATAACCTTCTTTAACATGTATCCACATGTAATAGTCAATCGGTTGTAATAGACATGCAAGTTTTCCAAATATCAAAATGGATTTTTTCAAACAAAGGTGGGCGGGTAATAGAATACTCTTCCGCAGTATTATGATTACCAGAGTTAGTCATGGATCAAAATTCAAAAGTTTTCAAAAACGCAATTTTATGAATCCCTCTCTGATACCGCTTGAAAGTTCATTAGGGATGTTAAGCCCTTATGAACTAGCCCGAGGCTAATCAAGAGGGGGGGTGAATTATTATTTCAAAAATCTTTCAATAAAAAAAGAACACAAAACTCAAACCAAAATTCATCACAACGATAATCAAAGTGCGGAAATTAAATGCAGAAGAAATAATAGTAAAGAACACAAAGATTTATAGTGGTTCGGTCAACTCGACCTAAGTCTACTCCCCGGAGGTGCCCTCTGAGTATTGCACTAAAACTCAGTGACTCTCCTTCTACTCCCACAGTAAGGCAGAGAAGCCTTTACAAAACTTCTTTTTGTCGATACGGGTGAGGGTGAGAACCCAACTCCTGAAGCAGGCAGAGAACCTTGATTGATTGTTGATGTGAACCTATCTCAACTTTCCAAGGATAAGGGACTATAATGGAAGAAGAAGATATAGATTAATGCTTGGAGCAACCTTTATGAAACCTCCTCACAAACTCCCCCTCACAAGATCTTCTCTCTCTCCCTCTCCTCTAGGCTCTCTCGGGTCAAGACAACATCAAAAGATTACTAAAGGGTAGAATAAGTGCTCTTAAATAGAAGAGATTTGGAATAGCTCATTAATTGTAACTTGCCAACTTTATCATCCAGGATGATATTAATATCATCCTGGACGATCAGTGCAAATTAGGCTTAATCAACCAGGATGATTTGGGATGATAAGAAGGTTTTTGTTCATATTATCCAGGCCGATTACATATCATCATGTACGATTAGTTCAAATAACAGAATATCGGCTAGACCATTGCTCTGAATAGATGTCCAAATGATTTAAAAATAGCTTGATCGTCCAGGCCGATCTCACGATCATCCTAGACGATTAGTTAAAATCCATAAAAATCATCCAAAATATCACCCTGAATAGACTCTGTCCAATATGTGATCATCTATGAACAACTAAGGTTTTTAAACTGATCTTCTAGGACGATATGATCGAATCAATCAAGCCTTAATTACTTTCCTTAATTATCAGATTAATTTAGGCATAATTGTACTGCATCATCCTGGATGATGTCCAAAAATAAAGAATATCTAAATAGATCTGGTGACTGAATCTTTCTGATTTGAGCCTATCATCCCGGCCGATACAAATATCATTTAGGACGATGTGCTTGACGACGGTTGTCTTAACCAGGATGCCCTAATTAGTGTTTCTATTTTTAAATGGATCATCCAGGAAGATTTATGGATCATCCTAGATGATGTTACAAAAAATAATAAACTCTATGGAATAGTCATAAATTCTTCTAAAGGGTGTGTGTGCAGGGTTACTTAGCATCAGGAACCACATCTTTTATAATAGACTCAAGAAAAGAAAAAAATACAAACTAACTCAGACCTAGTTTACCCAATCTTGAGCTGGTTCAATTTATAGTCTTGATCTTGTGGACCTGAATTATTAGTAGTCAAGGTAGTCGTAAAGAGATAGATGTGTTTGCTAGCATCAAAATTCTATTTCTTCAAATCAGATAGGCAACACACTTCTATTTTTTCCTCCCTTAAAACCTCTCACTTTTGCATAAAGAAAGTGGGGCAAAATAAAAATTAGAACATAACAAGGGAGAATATAACAAAATATTGGGCCCATAAAACAGAGTTTTACTACACTTTATCAATCTCCCACATCAAAATATCTACCATTCGATCATAAATGCATATGTAAAACTTTTATACAATAATCAGATGCACAAGATGCTAAATACTTATGAATGTAAATATACCACCATATAAAGAATGATACACATCATTTTATTCAAATTTTCCAACTTTCACCATTTAACATAATATTCAAATTAAGCTTTAAAATATTTTTTTGTTACTTTTTGGAGATTATCATCAATCTCAGGATTACTAGTTCTTAACAAAGGAGCTTTCAAAAAAATTAGTATAATAAAATTGACCATTGAAAACTTGAAAATGATGAAAGTTGGGTTGCACTTCATCTTTGTGGACTTTATGATCTACATTTGATACATACTTTCTTAAAACTGATATGTGAAATAATTTCTAAATATTTGACATGTGATCTAGCAAAGATAATCTATATGCTAACTTTCTAATTCTTTTAATCACCTCAAAAGGTCATATATACGTCAAACTTACTATCTTTTCCAAATTTGCTTTCTCCCTTCACCAGGTTGGCCTTAATGAATAAAAAATCACCACTTTAAAATTCAACAAGCTTATGTTTTGGATTAATATATTTCTTTTGTTTTCCCTAAGCTATCTTTAATTTTTTTTATCAACCTGTTCTCCTTTGTAGCACTGTCCACTAGCTTAGGACCTATTAGTCTCCTTTCTCCTTCTTTTATTAAAGCCAATTGTGTACTACACCTTCTCTTTTATAGAGCTTCATGTGGATTCATACAAATACTCACCTAAAAATTTATTGTTGTAAGAAAACTAGATTAACTGAATGTGGTCTTCCTAGCTTCTTCCATAATCTAGAGTGCATAGTCCAAAACTTAGATAACTTGCTCTAACTTCCCATTCATCTGAGTATGAAATGTTGTATTAAAATTCAATTGAGACCACAACCTATCTTGAATATCCTTCCATAGCTTGGAAGTGAATATGCTATCATAATTAAATATGATGACTGCAGGAATTTCATGCAGCCTAATAATCTTCTTCATGTATTGCTGAACCAACTTATTACACAAACTCTATTTCACATAGGAATAAAATGAGAGGGCTTAGTCAATCTATTCATGATCACCCAATTAGCATCATGTGAAAGTTTGTTAGGGATGTTAAGCCCCTTATGAACTATCCCAAGGCTAACCAAATAGGGGGGTGAATTGGTATTTTAAAAAATCTTTCACAATCAAAACAAAAGTTAAAAAAAAACCAAAATTCACCACAAAGAAATTTAAAGTGTGGAAATTAAATGCGGAAAAAATAGTACTAAAGAACATAGAGATTTATAGTGGTTTGGTCAACTCGACCTACATTCAGTTCCCGGAGGTGCCCTCTAGGTATTGCACTAAACTCAGTGACTCTCCTTTTGCTCCCACAGCAAGGCGGAGAAGCCTTTAAAAAACCTCTTTTCCACCGACACCGGTGAGGCAGAGAACCTGACTCCTTTTATTTCCTCTTGAAGCAGGTAGAGAGCCTTGATCGATTACTGAAGTAGAACTCTCTCTAACCTCCAAGGATAAGGGACGACGATCCAAGAAGACAACTTGGATCCTTGCTTGGTGTAACCTTTATGAAACCCCTCACAAACTCCCCCTCATAAAATCCTCTCTCTCTCTCTCTCTCTTTCTCTCTCTCCCTTTCTCTCCCTCTCATCTAAGATCTCTTGGGTCAAGATAACAGCAAAAGATTTTCTCCTTGAGTAAATAAGTGGTCTTAAATAGAAGAGATTCATAACAGCTCTTAATTGCCAAAAAATGACTTTATCGTCCAGGACGATCAGATGATAGTCCTGTACGATCTGACAAAATAAGCTCAATCAACCAGGGCGATCCAGGATGATTAGAAGGAAATTAGTTCATATCATCCAGGATGATTCAATTTGACGAATATCTTCCAGCACATCTCCCTAAATGGATGTCTGGATGATATAAAAATAGCTTGATCGTCCAGGATGATTTGATGATCGTCCGGGATGATTAGCACAAAACATCACATATCATCCAACATATCACCATGAATGGATGTCTAGACGAAGGAAAAATAGCTTGATCGTCTAGGACGATATCACGTTCATCCTGGATGATTAGCATAAAACATCATATATCATCTAGAACATCGTACTGATAGTCCACGATGAATCTAAGGTTTGATTATATGATCGTCCCGTACGATACTAAGATCGTCTAGAATAATAATATCGATCAATCAAACCTTAATAACTTTTCTTAATTACCATATTAAGTTAATCATAATTATTCTTCCTCATCCAGGACATCGCCCTAGATGTTGTCCAAAAATATAGCTTGCCTTAACTGATCTGGCGGCTGATTCTTTCTGAATTGATCCTATCATCCAGGATGATGATAGTATCGTCTGGGATGATGAGTATAATGATGGCTACCTTAACTAGGATGCCCTAATTAGAGTTTCTATTTTTAACTGATCATCTAGGATGGTATGGAGATCGTCCAGGATGATGTGATTGAACATAGAGAACTCTAAAACACTCAGAATGTTTCTCTCAAGTGTGTGTGTGCATGGTTACTTAGCATGAGGAACCACATCATTTTCAATTGACTCAAGAAAAGGTAAAAGATTTACAAACTAACTCAGTCCTAATCTACCCAATCTTGAGCTGGTTCAAATTATAGTTTTGATCTTGTGAACCTAAAATATTAGTAGGCAAGGCAGTCGTAGAAAAATAGAAGTTTTTCCTAAATTCAAAATTCTATTTCCTAAATCAGATATGCAATAATCTCCCCCTTTTTTATGATGATAAAAAAATAATAATTAAAGCAGCTCAAGGTAGTATAATGGAATTAGTGAGAAGAAATAAACACAGTTCAACTATCAACAACATAATCAAACTACATAACAAATAGTATAACAAACTACTCCACCTTTTAACATCACAAAAAGGAGGAGAAAACTAAAATAGAAATAAAGAAGAGACTACAAAATAGAATAAAAAAAGAATAACATAAAATAAACATACTAAAATAATGATGGCCCCTGATCATATGAAGGAGGTAGTGGTGGTGGTGGCTGGTGAAAGTAGCTGAAAAGAGTGGTAAACTGCTCTCCAAACCAGGCCATATCCTAGTCGTGCTGGTGCTGCTGGTGTGCCACGTAAGAGTCAAAGTGGACTATGTCCTCAACATGTTGTTGCTCCTGCACAACAACATAGGTCTCAAATTGTGTCTCCCACTGGTCAAATCACTCAACCAGTTGATCAAATTGAGAGTGCTGGTGGAGTAAAGCAGGTAAAAGAACAAGAGTGGGAGCCTCCTCCTCCTCAGCTTCCTTGGCTTCCTCGTGCCCAGGGTGAAGACGAGTACTGTGAAGGATGTGGAAGGAGTTGTTGTAGTAGAAGGTAGGCTAAAAATTTGGTAGGGCAGGATATTGGAGGTTGTATTTTGATTCTAATACATAGATAATGATATGTCCTTGGGCAAGATTAGGCTTCCTCTTGTCCTGGATCTCAAATAGTAGTCAGATGCTCAATGTAGAGAAAGATCAAATAAGTGGCATTGAATTTACAATGGGCCAAAATGTAGAAAGTGGTGATCGAAAGAAGTGGAGTGATATGAATGCAATCACCAGCTTTTGGAATAATAAAAGTATGAAGGACATGTTGGATTATCCTAGCATCTTTGAGTAAGCTACTAGACTCTCCAATGTGAAAGTGAGCATTGGTGTTTCTTAAAAGTCATTGGCCAGAGCCCAGTTGTAGTCAGGATCAGAACATAGGGTGTGGAGTTTGTTCTCTATGGTGGAAAGTTACAAAAGCTCTTGATAGTCTTGATATGTGATTTTGACGGGATGTCGATTCACATAAGACCCGAGAGCAGTGAAAGAGGAATTTATGTGGAGGCTAGCAAAAAATTCAAAAAGAAGCTCAGAGTTGAATGGGACAATGAGAGTGAGAATGAAGGTTAAGGAAGTGTGCATAAATAAATCAAGGACAGGATAGGACAAAATGTGTGGGTTCAGAGTCCGGGATACAGTGATCCCGGCTATTTTGTACCTCAAATAGGCAGCTTGGTCGCTTGCCTCGGTGAAGCGAGGGTCTATTTTCTCCCTCGAGAAACTCCAGAAGATTGGCGAGGCCTCTTTCCTCCTACCATGATTAACAACAGTAAGGAAATAAGAAGTGCAAGACTGATTGAAGAAGAATGTGTGAGATAAAAATGTTTGGAATCCTTGTATTTTAAAGAATCGGCTTAATCGTCTAGGACGATCGCATATTCATCCTGGATGATCAAGTGCAATAGTTAAATCCTTGATGATTATTCAAAAAGGGGGTAACATCATCTAGGATGATCAGATATCATCCAGGATGATAAGACACAAGGGATTATCTCAAGGAGACAATCCAAATGATTGTTGAAACTGTAGATCATCCAGGATGATTAGGTGGATTGTCCAGGAATATGCATAATAATGGGTCGTATTGGCCAAATTTAAATTGTTTAAAAGTATTACCACGTTTATCGTCTAGGACGAACATGTGGATCATCTGGGACGATCACCAATAAATGATCATACTGGCTGAATTTAAAGGTTTTAAACACATTGCCATGTGTATCATCCAGGATGAATAGGTGGATCATTCGGGATGACTAACAATAATATAGAAAACAGTAAGAGCATCATCCAGGATGAAAAAAGATATGCAAAGACAATCATAAATGATTAAAGTAGAAGACAATCAGATCATTCAGGATGATAATGCATTGTTCAAGATGATCACAAGAAGAAAGGTCAGAACATCCAGCATATGAAATTTTAAGAGTGAATTGAACCGATAGTCCATCACGATATGAATATTATACGGGATGATGTGAAAAAAAATTAAAATCAGAGGATAGATGAAGATGATCAGAGATGGACCAAAAACATAAATTCAAATAAAAAGAATAAAAATAAAATATGAAAGCAAGACATAATGACATAAACAAAACGAATTTTTTTTTATCAAAACTTAAATACTGAAAGCATGTCTTACTGGTAACTATCATTTCCATCTCTCCTCGGTTACTAGATCATCCTTTCCCTTTCCAATCAAAAAAATAGGTAGTCAAATTTCTTTCTTTATAGAGAAGAAGAAAGGCGCGAAGCGTTTTGTTCTTCAAGAAAAAAAGGTGCGTAGCAATAGAATGAAATGAAGATATTGTATGAAAGTAGAATTCCTTGTATTCTCATTATGATAAATTTTTCATGTGATTGAATTAAAAATTTGTAAGAATTAATGAGTTAACATCATCGAAATCTAAAAAATAATAAAATAACCAATCCTGTTATCCCTAACTCGGACTTCTCTCAGGGCAAATCGGCTATTGAAAATAAAGAACTAAATAAAAAAATTAATGCGATAAGAAAAAGAGATCCATTCAAAATGTCATTTCAAAAAAGTATTTTATAGAATAATATATCAAAGTAATTAGTTACGATCATGAATTCCAAAATTAAGCCTTTGAAAAATATCAAGTGACACATGAATTCTTCTAAGATTTAAAAATTTTGAAAGAGAAAAAGCTTGCTTTTGGTGGGCTCATTTTATGCCTCTATTCAATTTGATTAGCGTTATTTGCGAATCTTTTGATTTTTTATTCACATTGCGTATTTTTTTTAATTTGGCATCATTGCACATCTTTTAATTTTGGCATTATTGGCAACTTCTTATTCATTTATTTGCCAGCTAGACCCCTTTTTTAAAAAATTCTTAAATATTATAAGTTGTGGTTATATCTTCCAAATATTAGAGAAGAAAAACTAACTCTAATATAAGGAAGAATGAATCACAAAACGGAATAAAAAATTATGGGCAAGGGACTATGATGGAAGAAAAAGATGTAGATTAATGCTTAGAGAAACCTTTGTGAAACCTCCTCACAAACACCCCCTTAAAAGATCCTCTCTCTCTCTCTCTCTCTCTCTCTCTCTCTCTCTCTCTCCCTCTCCTCTAGGATCTCTTAGGTCAAGATCGTAACTAAAGATTACTAAAGGGTAGAACAAGTGCCCTTAAATAGAAGAGCTTCAGAATTGCTCATTAATTGCAACTTGTCGACTTTATCATCCAGGACGATATTAATATCATCCTGTATGATTAGTGCAAATTAGGCTCAATCATCCAGGATGATTTGGGATGATAAGAAGGTTTTTGTTCATTTCGTCTAGGTCTATTACATATCATCCCATACGATTAGTTCAAATCACATAATATCGACCAGACCATCGCTCTGAATGGATGTCTAGAAAATTTAAAAATAGCTTGATCATCTAGGCCAAGCTCATGATCATCCAGGATAATTAGTTCAAATTCGTTAAATCATCCAGAATATCACTCTGAATAGACTCTGTTCGATATGTGATCGTCCAGGAACAACTAAGGTTTTTGAACTGATCATCCCGGACGATCCTGCGATCGTCTAAGAAGATATGATCATATCATTTAAACCTTAATTATATTCCTTAATTATAAGATTAATTTAGGTATAATTATACTGCATTATCTTGGACGATGTCCTGGATGATGTCCAAAAATAATGAATAACTAAATAGATCTGGCGGCTGATTCTTTCTGATTTGAGCCTATTATCCGAGCCGGTACAAATATCATCTAGGATGATGTGCTTAATAATGGCTGCCTTAACCAACATGCCCTAATTAGGGTTTATATTTTTGAACAGATCATCCAGGATGATTTATGGATCGTCCCGGACGATGTTACCCAAAATATTAAACACTATGAAACAGTCAGAAATTCTTCCAATGTGTGTGTGTGTGTGTGTGTGTGTGCAAGGTTACTTAGCATCAGGAACCACATCTTTTATAATAGACTCAAGAAAAGGGGAAAAATACAAACTGACTTAAACCTAGTCAACCCAATCTTGAGCTGGTTCAATTTGCAATCTTGATCTTGTAGACCTGATATGTTAGTAGTCAAGGAAGTTGTAGAGAAACAGATGTGTTTGCTATCATCAAAATTATATTTCTTGAAATTAGAAATGCAACACTTCTATTTGAACCTTCCTTAAAACCTCTCACTTTTGCACAAAGAAAGTGGGGTCAAAACTAAAAATAGAACATAACAGGGGAGAATATAACAAAATATTGGGCCCATAGAACAGAGGTTATACTACACTTTATCAATCTCCCATATCAAAATTTCTATCATTTGATCATAAATGCATATGTAAAACTTTTAAACAATAATTAGATGCACAAGATGCTAATATACTTATGAATGTAAATATACCACCATATAGAGAATGATACACATATTTTATTTAAATTTTCCAACTTTTACCATTTAACATAATATTCTAAATTAAGCTTTAAAATATTATTTTGATACTTTTTGGAGATTATCATCAATCTCGGGATTACTAGTTCTTAACAAAGGAGTTTTCAAAAAAATAGTTTAATAAAATCGACCATTGAAAACTTTAAAATGATGAAAGTTGGGTTGCACTTCTCTTCGGGGACTTTATGATCTACATTTGATACATACTTTCTTAAAACTGATATGTGGAATAAACTCTAAATATTTGACATGTGATCTAGCAAAGATAATCTATATGCTAACTTTATGATTGTTTCAATCACCTCAAAAGGTCCTATATACCTCAAACTTAACTTACTATCTTTTCCAAATTTTGCTTTCTCCCTTCACCAAGTTGTCCTTAATGAATAAGCAATCACCACTTTAAAATTCAACAAGCTTATGTTTTGGATTATTATATTTCTTTTGTTTGCCCTATGCTATTTTTAATTTTTTTATCAACCTGTTCTCCTTTGTAGCACTGTCCACCAGCTTAGGACCTATTAGACTCCTTTCTCCTTCTTCTATTAAAGCCAATGGTGTCCTACACCTTCTCTTTTATAGAGGTTCAAATGGATTCATACCAATACTCGGCTAAAAATTTAATCTTGTAAGCAAACTAGATTAAGGGAATGTGGTCTTCCAAGCTTCTTCCATAATCTAGAATGCATAGTTCAACACTTAGATAACTGGCTCTAACTTCCCATCCATCTGAGTATGAAATGTTGTATTGAAATTCAATTTAGTCCCCAGCCTATCTTGAATATCCTTCCATAGCTTGGAAGTAAATATGCTATCATAATTACATATGATGACTTTGGGAATTTCATGCAGCCTAACAATCTTCTTCACATATAGCTGAACCTACTTATCAACAAAGTCTATTTGACAAAGGAAAAAAATGAGAGGACTTAGTCAATCTATTCATGATCACCCAATTAGCATCATGGCCTTATTTAGATCTGAGAAAATCCATAAAAAAATTAATAGTAATATCTTCCCATTTCCACTCAAGAATAGGCAATAGTTGCAATATACTACTTTTTCTATGGTGCTTAACTTTCACCACTTAACAATATTTACATTTGGAAATAAATTCTACTACTCGCTTCAACCCAATCCAATAAAACATGAACATCAAATCTTGATACATCATATTACTACCTAGATGAATAGTATATAAGGAATAGTGGACTTTTTGTAGGATCTCTCTTTTTAGATCATCACTAACAAGAACCTACAACCTACTACCACAAAGTATTATACCTCGATCATCCATTAAAAGTTCAGATATTTTTCCAGCATGAACTTAATCTATCAATCTAACATACTCTTCATCTTTCTTCTATATTTCCTTAATTCTATCTTGTAAGGAGGAATGATTTATCATTTGGGAAATAATTCTAGTTAGTACATCGAATTAACATCTCACTTCCAATTTTTACCTTTCCATTTCCAGAATTAAGACTTGCTCCAATGTACTCAAACTAGTTCTTATTCCCATAAACATTCGACTCAGAGCATTAAGAACTATATTTTCTTTTCATATTTATAGAGGATGTTCATGTCATAGTCCTTCATTAACGCCATCCACTTCTTTTGCCTCAAATTCAGCTCCTTATGGGTGAAAAAATACTTCAAACTTTGGTGGTCGGTATAGTTCTTAGACCTGGCATCATATATATAATATATATAGATCTTGAAAGAAAATATAATCACCATCAATTCCAGATCATGAGTTAGGTAATTCTTCTCATGCGGCTTCAACTACCTAGAAACATATACAAATATCTTTCCATTTTTCTATTCTATGCATCCTAGGGCATTTAAAGAAGCATCATTATATATGTAAAATTGTTTAGTTCCAGATGAAATTGTTAATATTAGGGCCAACACCAAACAATACTCTGACTTCCATAAGCTCTTTTAACACCCTAGTGTCTATTCAAATGACATGGCTTTCTAGCACAATATTATTAGAGGCATTATAATCTATGAAAATCCTTTAACAAAATTTTTAAAATATCTAACCATGCCCAGAAAACCTTGAACATACGATATAAATGTTAGACAAACCAATCTACCATAGCGTGCAGCTTTTGGGGATCTAGAGATATCCCTTTCTTACTCTCTACATGACCATAAAAAGCTATAGATTTTGGCCCAAATTCACATTTAGAGAACTTAGCATATAATTGTTTTCACCTCAAAGTCTCTATTGTTAACTTCAAATGAGTTGTATGAACTTTTGCCATATTAAAAAAATAATAATAATCATTATTGAATACTATGACAAACTAATCAAAATACTCCCTAACATGCTATTCATTATATCCATAAATAATTTTAATGGATTTATCACACCAAATGGCATTACTAGAAACTCATACTGCCCAGATCTTGTGTTAAAGGCTATCTTCTCCACATCGTCAACCCTTACTCTTAATTGATGATAACATGTCTACATATCAATCTTAGAGAATATAGTTGCACCTTTTAATTGGTCAAATAAATCATCTATGTTGAGAAGTTGGTACTTATTCTTTATAGTCACCATATTCAACTATAATAGTCAAACATATCCTCAGAGATCCATTATTCTTTATAAATAATATAGGATCTCCTCATGAGGATCTACTTAATCTAATGAAGCCCTTATTTAGTATATTGTGCAATCGAACATTCAATTAATACAACAATTTTGGTGCTATTTGATAGGGAATATTTACTATTGTATATTTGTCTAACACAAACTCAATAAAGAACACCACTTATCCCTCTGGAAATAATCCTGCTAACTCATTAGGGAAGATATCTAGAAATCTAATCACTACTAAAACTTCTTCAAAAACTTTCGCAGACTTGTTCAGGTGCCTCACACAACTGAAGAAAATAAATTCCCTTTCTTCCAAGCCTTAGCAACTTGGAATATAAAAATTAGAGACAATAAGACACTTATAGCATGTTGGAAAGTTAACACATCCCCTTCAACATGCATACTCATTATATTCTTATTAAATTTGATCTGGGATATATATTTACTCTACTAATCCATGCCCACAATCACATCAAACTCTTTTAAGGGTAAAATAAATAATTCAAATTCTAATTTCCTATTTGAAATTTTGATCGCACACTTACATAACATGTTAGAAATCAAATAATTAATTTTGCATACCAGTTAAATTAGATGGTACATAAACTTTACCCAAGTTATATAAAATGTACTAAAAAATGTGTAACTAGCATTAGAATCAAATAAAATATGGTATGATAGTGCAAATATGAATATTGTACCCGTGACTACATCTGATGCCACCTTTTCCTTTTGTTAGGTCAAATTATACACTCTAGGATACACCTGAGTTGTACTGGCCATTATAGTAAAGTCTCTTGAAACTCCTCCAATTGATCCACCGGACTACCTACTTCCAAATTTGTGTCCACCTCGGTTAAGGATTTAACACTAACTATTCTAGAAGGGGCCACTATTGGTCGACTTTGGCTCTAACTTCCTCCAGCCTCATATCCACTTTCTAGTGCACGCTGCGGACACTAAGCAACGTTATGACTTGACTAATAACACATGAAGTGCTGCCCCATAAGTAAATAACAACTACCTGTATATCTTCTCATACAAAATTCATAGGCAAGAGCACTACTAATAGATATCAATCCTCCTACACTCCCATATGTGGTACACTGCCATCATCAGGAGGGTGAGAAAGGAGTTCTTGGTTCTCTTCATTCTCTAGGAGGAAAAAAAAGGAGTTTGAGGTTCTCTATCTTCTCTAGGAGGGATAAAAATGATTGAAGGTCTGCTGCCATAATCAGGAGGGTGATAATGTTTCAAGCTCTTCATCGAATCGGGTTTGGTGGAAGTGATTTGTGGAAGGGTTTCTCTATCTTGTTGTAGGAAAAAAGGAGAGACACTATAGTGATAGTGCACAACTTGGGGAGGAGGACTCCATAGAGTGGTCGTAGGTCATTATTTAACCAAACCATTATAAATCTCTGATGTGTTGGTTTTGATTTTTATTCTCGCATTTTTTTTGCATTTTAATTTCATTATAATTGCTTAGTTAAAACTACACTTAATGCTTCAATCTATAAATTAGAATATCATCATCATTGCTTAGAAGTTTTGGTTAATTTGTTCGCATTTACACGAAGTGATAATTTTTATTTGTTAAATATTAAAAAAATAAAAATACTATCTTTGTTTTTAAATAAAACAATTATTTTTTAAATTAACCAATTTACACCCCTCTTGGTGTGCCTAGGGACAAGTTTACTCGAACTTAACATCCTTATCAAACTTTTAGTAGACATTGCTTGCTTTTCTATGTTTCTTTTATGCATGTTTAATTTGTTTTAGCATGGAATACAATTAGGCTCTTAAAGATAATGGAAAAACTCTTCTAATTATATATTAAATTAAAAAAAATATCAGGATCATACATAATGATAAATTCTCCTAAGAAGTAAGCCTGATCATGACAGGGTTTTTCATTCATTCGTATTATTTTTCTCTCCTTACTAGGCACCTCCCCATCGGCGTGTCGTAGTAGACCACTTGATCTATTAGGGTGTAGCTCTATCTACGGGATGTTGTGCATCTATAGGGAAAGTTTATAATATACATTTTTGCACACAAGATCAATTAGCTTGCATTGCATTAAAAACTAATTTAAAATAATAAATTTCTATTCCATCGAGCATAATCACTATACATAAGTAAATGTGCCAATTAGGACCATCTTTAAATGTCGACCTCAATTTCTCAAAACTTAAATAATGGATCTTATCCATCTTTCATAAGATTAAATTCATGATTTAGAAGCGCCTAGATGGTTTAGCTAGCTCTCCAATCTAGGCTGTGGTAAGTCATATTTACATGTCATTCGTTAGGTTTGGGTCTACAATTATTTAGTGACCAAACATAGATCTTGGTTCCAAGGTGGACCCAAATCATAAGTCCCTAACATCAAGAATTTAATCTTAAAATTTTAATAAAATTTCAACTCAAACTATAAATTTCTCGCATCCAAAATTTAAAGCCCAATATAGGATAGGCCTAGGTGCTTTAAAATTATTTTAGAATCTCAAAGATGTCCTTATCATTCATTATTCATCATTCATCCACCAAAACAAGTATTAAAAATTAATAAAATCTTGATTGAAATTCCATCATCGTTCCTTTCATATCCCTCCTTGATAATCTTAATAAACTTTTAAAAATTATTTTAATTTAGAGTATTCATATGAGGCCTAAAACTTCTTATGATCTAATTAACTATGATGGCTTACCTTTGTAATAGACTTAAGATCCCAGATAAAATAAACCCCATCCTACTTAGCTCTTAAATAGGATGGGGGCAAATTATTATTTTGAAAAAATTGAAATTAATAGATGTTCTTTATCGTCACATTCAAACTATGAATAAAAAAAGATATATATTTTTTGTTAGAGAGATATACTACTTATTAACATGCCTTTAAATATGTAATTAATGATACTACATCTAGATTATCATTTATATATAAGATATTTTGACCCTTGGGGTTATACATAGTTCCTTTTCGAATTTGACTATGATAATTATGATGGAATTCATTATTCTATAATTCAAACCCATTAGAAAATGATATTTTTACCTTTAGACCTGTCATATCATTCATAATAATATGTTCAATTTTATAACTAAAAAAGAAAAAGAAAAAAGTTTATACTCCATTTTTTTAAAATATACAATGCAATTGATTTGCACTCTTCCCAAGAAATTATATTTTTCTATCAGACATCACTAATATTGATCTCTCTCTATCTTTACTAATGGTAAAAAATTTACTACATCAATAGTTAAAACTACCTTCCTTTCGTTGGCCCCTCTACCCATTTCATTCTTGGGTGAGCATGTCCAACATCAAAAAGATAAGAAAAAGAACAAGAAAGAGAGGTAAGTGAGGGAATGTTCAATAAAAAGGAGGCTTTAACATCTCACACCAAGTCATTTCGTGGAATGAGAGAGTTAAGCTAATTCCTCTCATTTTTCATATCAATTTCATGAACCTCGTGTTGAGTGAATGCCCACATGTTGAATTCTAACATTTGAAAAAATTCAGTCAAATAAAAAAAATTAATTCTCTTAAAAAAATAAAGAAGATGAAAATAACTCTTATACTTTATTTCTATATGTTATGCCACATGTTCTTGTTGCTTGACATACATAATAAAATCTTAAGTTTAGAAAGTCATAAATAATTTTCATACCTTATCACTAAGGTTATGTTTTTAATGTTGTTGCAAATATGATAAGAAATTAAATCATTAATGATTTCAAATTTCTTTTTTAAGAATTAGCTAACTAAAAACATCTCTCCTTTACTAAATAGAAAACTCAATTGACAGGAAAATTCTTCTTCTCTATAGATAGAGATATGATTGTAGAAGAACTCATCTCTAGTAATTCATGTAAGTTTAGAATAGGAAATAAAACTCTCAAGCTATTATTAAATTGAGGGAAAGTAATTAGCCTATCTATCAGGACAAAAATGGTTGTCTCCTCAGTAGATATTATTATAGGGTCACAAATTGATTCCCCCATCCTTAAAATAGAGGTTATTATTGCCCCTTACCAATTTTACCCTCTATTAGGGAGGAAAAGAAATAACAATTATTGATAATAAATGAAATACCATATATATCTGAGATTGGGTCAAGTTCCAATATCCCCTTTACAAGTAAGAATCCCAAGAAAAACTATCTGGGAAGGGTGACAAAGAAATCACTAAGGCGAGAAAAATTGTTGTATTAAAGGCCGTATGAGAGGTAGAGCTAGAGGTTGATAAAAAGCTACATATCCCTACTTCTTCCCCTTTACTAAAGGGAAACTGTTTCCATCCTCTTTTTATTTTGGTAGAAGAGGAGAGGTCAATAGGATAGCACAATCCCACTATGCGTAGTGGACTACTGTATGAATAGGACCCCTAAGGAAAAGTTGGTCCAAAGAAAAAGGATGTTGAGAAATATTATTCATACCTGTGCTATCCAGGCAAGTCAAACTAAAGAGGAGTATCTAAAATAGATGTACGGGATGATATCCCATAGATTGAAAAAGGAAATTTTATGAAATAACATAGTCGAGGTTATTGACCACTCATTCTTCTAAGATGAATAAGAAATATATGAGGCACCCTGCTACAAGTATTGATGGATCTTTTCCACTGGGTACCTCACCTTCCATCCACTAAAAGAAAGGACACAGTCCTCATTATATTAAGAGGAAGCCATCATTAAAGTGGTAGGCCTCCGCTTCATCTTGTGAAGTCTCTATGGTTGGCTTCCGTTGCAGTCAGACTGAAAATGTAAGAAGAGAAGAAAATAACATAAGTAAAAGACAAGATGCCCAAGTTTCCCTAGAAAGGATATATTCTTATGAAATTCAACATAAGAGAGAATTGGTCGTCATCTATAGTAGCCTTCAGGTTCCTTACCAATAGATGTTAAACTTCTACCCCATTAGATAGAGACGGGTCACATCCTCAAGACCATCCACCATCGCCAATAGAAGAAGTTCCACAACCTATTGAGGATACGACCCTTATGACTAATGACCTTGGGATAGTCAAAGGAGGAGAAGTAGTGGAAAATAAGAATGATTAAATCAATTTTGAATTTTAAGGATGAGTGCATCGATGTTGCTGAAGAACTTAAAATTTAAGAGATTATAGAAAGCTTGAGCATAAGTAATTTGAAATGATAATGGATTATAGTGGTTATTTACTCATCGACCCTAAGCCTATGGAGGAGAGATACACTGATGAGATAGTTTAAGAGATCAGGGACATCTTAAAAAGAAGTAGCAATTGAAATTTTTGATCCTAGACATAATGATCTTTTAAAGGGCATTAGTGAGGGGGGTATTACTACCAGTATTGTCATTATGGCAAAAACAAGATCATTTGTTAGGGATGTTTATTCTAGAAGAGTTCAACCAAAAATAATAAGGGTCAGTTGTGGTAGACTCGCATTTAGATGCGTGTGCTAGGTTTAGAAATAAAGATGAGTGCATAAGGAATCTTGAGAAAAAGGTGGAAGAGATATTGTTGAGATTTACAGTAATGTAAGATTTTCTTGCAAAAATACAATAATCTCAAGTCGAGCACCCACATCTAATAGTGCATATTATGGGTTAGCAGAGCAAAAGCTAAAAGCAACCCCAATAATTCATATAGTTCCTAGGGAAAAAATAGAAAATGATATCTAATAAATGATTAAAAATCAATTAAGCAAGACCTTTGCTCAATCCCAATGGACCGTGTCTATTCCCAAGGGTAAACCCTACCCTTAGGTGTATGATACATTTCATTATCCAAAGTGCTTTGTGTAACCATCATTAAAAGTCTTTAGTAGCATAGGAAAACCTAGACAACATTTAGCTCATTTTTATGAACGTTGTTACAACACCGGAGGGTTGTATACTTTGCTATTTCACTAGTTTATTAGTAGTCTTTTTGGAATTACTTTTGAATGGTATGTAGATATGTCTAATTGTTCAGTGAGGACATTTGTTTAGTTTGAGAGTCTTTTCTTAAAGAGATTCTCCAGGACTTAACATCATATTATCATGGGCTATCGGATCATCAAAAAGTAAAAGCTGGGAAAATCTTTGGTTGAATATATTTTAAGGTGGCAAAACCTCTCAATGAAATGTGAATCCCACCTATAAGAGTAGCATGCAGTGAAAATTCTAATAAAGAACATCCATAAGTCTATTACATTTCTCCTAAAGGGGTTTAGGATAAAGACTTCTGAGAAACAACTTAACAAGATATATAACCTATAGGATGAGGCTTCTAGAATGCCATTCTTCTAGGATTTGTCTAAGGAAAAAAAAGCCACAAAGCTTTAAAATAACTTTGAGAAGAAATCATTAACTATATCAGTTGTGAATAAAGGATAAAACCCAATGAAAAATCAACCAAGTGATCCTCCTCCTGAGCCGTTCTAAGTACCCCCCATCCTTGTAAAATTCCTTACTTGACATCCTTTGAAGAGAAGATGGAAAAAGTCTATCCACTTAAAAGAGATTCAATAAGAAAGATTTTCAAAAGTTTATTAAGGAAAGAACAATTCAAAGTATCGGAGGCCAAGAAGTTAGAAGAGCCAAACACGTGGGATGATCACAATTTTTACCCCTACCACAACATGTTGGGTGATATAATTAAGGGGTACTCACCTTTAAAGATTAGCTTTTAATGAACTTCAAATGGGGTAACATCATCATTCTAAAGGAATATTTGGTAGATCTGGATAAGGGGTCTATAAAATTCATTTAAAATAACAATTACAAAATTTTTATATTTATTAAAGTTGATTGGGATATTATTTTATCCTAGGCATTTAAAAAGTCAATTAATAAATCTTTTCAACTTTTTTAACATTTATTGACAAAATCCTAATGGCCGATCTTGGAGGTTGAGTTAGAGGCATTGTAGAAGGACATTGAGATGATTTCCTCTTCAATAGTTTAAGGAACTGTTATAATCAATAAAAGTAAAAATAGTGACATATCTATATAGAGCAAATAATTGATGAGAGAAATATTCAGATGGTGGATGGTGGAGTTAAACCTCTATCCCAATTGACTTTATCTAACTTTTACTTTGCCCTATTAAAAGAAAATGGTAAAAAATTAATAGAAGATCCTTCTATATATATTATGATGGTTAATAAAATGAAATAAAAGTAGAATGTACTGGAGATCAAAATCAAGATTTAGCTGTGATTGATAAAATTTCTTTAAAAATTAATCTTTCGAATTTGACGTCTAAAGAGGATGATGAACCTGAAATCTTATCAGATAATCATAACCCTAAAATTTATTTCCAATGGAGTCCAATTATGATGGATTTTTTAGATTCAGACTCTCCATCAAAAAAATATGTTGGATCACCTAAGAATTGCGTAGATCCATAAATGTTGGAAATTTTAGATTATCAAGAGTTATTGTTGATTCAGGTGCATCTATCAACATTATGAATGTAAAGACTCTCACATATCAAAATGTAGAAACACATAAGCTCACTACTGATAAGTTAGTATTGAGTTGGTTTATTGAAAAAAGCAAGAAGGCTTTAAATTAAATCTCACTCTTATTAGAGATAGGAGAGTTGAAAATAGAAGCTAAATCAAACATAATTTGTACTTCAATGCACTTTTAAGTAGGAATTGGATTAACGAATATAGGACAGTTCCATTTACCCTTCACCAATGCGTCAAGTATTAATAAAATGGTATTAAAGATATGGTTTAGGGTGATTTACAACCATTCTCTATTCATGAGAATAGGATCTATAAAGATGCTTCATACTACGCACCCAAAGGGTCTGCTACATATTCTAAAAGTGAAATTACAATCACGGAGGAGGAAACATATAAAGTAAGTGCGAAAGGAAAAGAAAAGTCAAAGGAAAATGAAAGTTAAAAAGAGAAAAGCAAAGAAAGATAAGAAATTGATAATGAAGATAGCATCGAGGGCATGATATTTAGGCCTCTAAACACTTTCCATCAAAGAGGTTGGAGAATGGCCCAAAGAGTAAATGGTCGAGGCCTTGCTTCATCTGAAAGAAAAAACATCCCCAATGTTCATAGAACTAGAGTCAAGTTCAGATGATGACCCAAAAGTATGGGTACAAGAATTGCTTTTGATTATAAAAGAAAATTCTCCTCCAAAATTTAATATCAACTTAGAATAAAATAGTGATCTAGAGGTTGATGTTTCAAAAACTCAATGCGGAGAGCATGAATTAATAATGAATGAAAAGTTAAGTAGAATAATTAAATCCTTAACCTTAATTCCACTATTCGTTGATATGGTTTTAGGGATAATAGTTAAGGACTCTCCTAATCTAGGTGGTAAAGTAGGAAAGTCCAAAAGTTCATCCTCGATCCCTCCACCTCAAGGAAGAAAGATGATGTAAACTTTAAGTGGTAATTAATTAATGAAATTATCTTTTGTTTATTATCCTTTATGTGTAAAGAATTATGTTTCTAAAGGTCTCACACTATGTTAATAGACTATGGGCTAAGCTAGATACCATGAAAGCCTTTGGAAAATAAAAATAAAAAGAAACTTGAGTGGTGGTATAAATTTTGGTGTTTTTAGTTCATTTAATGACAAAGAATATTCTCTATTGATAATAAATCATTTTGAATTTGAAAGGGTCCATATTTAAATAGTTGATTCTCTTGATATGTTTTATTTGGAAATATCAAATGACTTAGATAAGCTTCAAGTTAGAAATGCACCCCCTAAATTTGATGATGAAATTAAATTGACAGCCAAGTATGTGAGTCGAATCAAGTACTATAGTGATAGAATAGAGTATCGATCCAACAATAAAAAATATTTACTTGCAAATATTAATTCAGTTTACTTCAACTATAATAATTTATTCTTCTCAATAAAAATAGGGTTTGGTGGAGATTCAATCACTTTAGTAAAATAAATAATAAAGTAATATATACACTTATTTGAATAAATTGTTTTGGATTGATAAAATAAAAATTTATATGTTTCCTACTGATTATCTAAATAATGTGATATTATTTAGAGGATAAGCATCATCGATTACTATGTCAAGTACGAAGAGACAAATGATTCGTTTAACGCATTCCACTCTCAATTCTACTCTAAACTCTCATAGTCTATGACCCTATGATAATCTTAGAAAGATAAGTAAAGCACATATTATTAATCACTCCCTCATGACTATCTATCTCTATAAATTTAATACATGGAAAGCATTATGCCTATGCTTGCATCATACCAATCCGACCTACCTTGTTGTGCCTGCTTTCATATTCCTGGGCTACACATTACACCTAATATTGACTACGCATATGAGCACTAAGTCATTAAATGAAGACATGGTATATTAAAAACATCATATAATTAATTTAAAGATTAATACAAATCATTAGTATTTCATATCTAATATACACCATCAATCCAAAAATTTGGAATTAATCAGCCATGATTGGAGTAATCTCATTTTCATTAATAACATACAAGAAATAAAGTATAAAAGAAAAGATATCACCAGATGGTTCAATGTTCTCCTCCACACTCCTCCTTGAACTTGTAGAATTAATTCCTCAAACCTTGACCATATACTCTAAAGACGTGAATCTAGTGCTCCCTAAATTCCCTTAGTTATCACTCATAAGGAAATTTTAGAGAGACACTCTGAAGTCTAAATTTTACTAAGTGACTTATAAATTGATAACTTCCTGCACTTAGGGAGTTATCAATCTATATGTTCTTTAAAACTAAATTAAATAACTCTAACATCTTAAAATTGGAATAATTTAAAAATTCAAATATACTCCACTTAAACTTTAATCAAATTCCCTTTTAGCCTTTAATAAATAAATCCTAATAATATATGCAACTTGAACAATAATTCTTATAGGACCTATCCAAGCCACACGACCTCTTTCACACACTTAGATGCTTGCTAGGACAACCAACTCTATCCTAGGCTAGGTCGGTGGTTTGTGTGGTTTTTTTGCGGGTGTCTTGCCTAGAGGGCACCTATGTGTGTTTGCTTACTTTCATGTACTACATAGCATACATGTTTATTTTCTGTTTATACACCATAGAGCCGAGTGAATAAAGTGAGGGCCGTGTACTTTACTTTATGTATTTGCTTTCCTGCATTTATAACTGTTCACAACGCACTCATAGCATGTATAATTATACAACTGCTTTTACTTTTCTGTACTTTACTTACCTGCAAAGTAGAATGTACCTAGGGGATGATGTACTTATAAAAAAAATGTAAAGCTTTATTTTCTTAGATGTGTTGTATATAGATTGAGTATGTACAGTGTCTGGAGTCTTTAAAAGAATTAAAAACAACTGCTTATACATATACAAATGGGCTCCAAAAAGTAATATCCTCTCCTAGGAGGACGTTCCTTTTTAGGATTCCATAGAGGACTTGGAGCCTGAAGACTATAAGCAGTTGTATTTAATTCTACTCTCTTATAGGCTTAGAACCCAGGTTTGTTGTCAGTGGAGCCTGGCCCCACCTTTACTTTACTATAAATTCTGGGATGTAACTGATAAATTTGATATTAATAAAATCTGCTCTTATATATACAACTATCTCATGCATCATTACCATTCGTGTAGATTTTTGATTTTTGTATGCATATTCTACTGCATTTGATTTAGATTCTTTAGTCATTCCTTAATTCTTAGGATAGAGCCATCTTAAATCTTGCATTCATCGGTGATTTATTGTGATTAGGATTGTTAGCTGGCAGCCCACTCTAAGCAGGTGGTAAGTCCAGATCGTACACACTTCTCTCTGCACATTCTTTCTAATCAGTTCTAACTCTTCTAAATTCAATATTAAAGTCTATAATCTAAAGCCTGATCATGAAAATTTAAACTAGCCCAAATATTTAATTAAAGTTATATATAATTTTGAAATTAATTAGTCTTCATTTAAATCCAGAGTACTCTTAGGAGATGTAATTAACTATAGGGGCTTGCCCCTATAGGGAGTCTAGATCCCAGAATAATCTAAACCATATCTTAATTTCCTTTCTAAGGTAGGGGAAAGATATGTGAAACATAGATTAGTGCTTTATATATATTTTAAAATTTCTTTTCATAATCAAATAATAGGTAGATAATTGATCTGCTTTCACAGGAAGATATTATATCTTCTATATTTGATAATGAAATTAAATTCATAATTCATTAGCCTAATCGGGTCGATAAGATAATATGCGAATCATTCTTCGGGATGATTTGTATACTCCATATGCTGCACCTGATTAGAAGAATGAATTATAGTATTATTTCTTTTAAATCAATAGAAGAATATTAGTCTACTCCTCGGGGTGGTATAATGTTCGACTATATGGATTTAGTTGAAAGAAAATGTTTAAAATATAAATAAATCGAAACATGTGGGATAATATTTTATTTAAAATAAAATTTAATATTCTTTCTCTTTCTTCTTTTTTTCTTTTATTTAAATAAAAAGTAAAAATATTTTTTTAAAACTAGATATTTTAAAGAATAAATAAAATAAATATAAAATATTTTCTCACACGATGCTGCTCGAGCCCTCACTCAAAGGATTCAGAGCATTGTTCGCTTAATATGAGGTAGGGAGCTTATCAGTAGAGAAAGGTTACTCTGTAAGATTTCTCAGGCACATGTTAAGTTGCAGAGACAATCCTTGAGGCAGTGGTACAGGTAGCAAAGAGGAAAGCCACCATAGCAGCCAATCAGTTTAGTTCCTTCAGTTAGACTGCAAGTAGGTGCTCCCGCTATTGGATGATGCCCACGTCATCATGGACGTAGATAGTAGTCAAAGCCTATCCAACCTCATATTAGTTTAGTTATTATAGCCACTTTGCACTTAGATTCTCTTACTAGATCCCATTGTAGGATGTGGGTATGGAGACGATGATAGGAAGACTCTCCTATTGCGATAGTATAGTTAGTTGAGGCAGTTTGATAATTAGAGAAAATTGCTCCATCAGGATCAGAGGTAGTATCAATGATTTGTGATACAGTAGCATATACTTATAATGTTATTCCTCTAATAATTCATGAGTCTTGGTAGATGTTCTTCCAGTTCCTAGCCCCCATATGATTTCTTCCCCTATGGGCCTGTATATAGAAGCTTTCTTCCATACCCTCTCTAAGGATGACATACTCAAAGAGGAGTCACATGGAGATTTATCGATATATCGAGTGTGTGTAATCACTTTATTAGGCCACTCAAATGAGCAGAGAGAAGTAGAGGATGATGATGAGCAAGGAGAGGCCAAGGTTGGTGGATCTTCTAGGTTAGTTGACACAGATTCCATAGTTCTACACCTACAGACCTAGATGGTAGAGATGGACAAAGCCATAGCGACGATAACTACTCAGTTGATAGTATTGGGGGATATACCCTATGTTATGGGCGTAGGTACCCCTACTATATCCAGGGGTGAGCCAGTAGTACTAGTAGTGGTAAAAGTAGATCTCATAGGAGTGGATAGGGTTCTTAGAATAGTACCTGCAATACCTACAGTAGCTTCCTTTAATACCCGAGTCCAGAGTCAGTCAGCTCAATTGTAAGCAGGGTAGATTCAGGATCTGATAGCACAGAAGGTTGAGCATACCATTTCCTCCCTAAAGTCTGGAGAGGTAGTTAGCAAGGGGAGACCTTACTCAGTTGAGTACGAGCAAGATCCCTACCCACTAGCTTTATCCCTCCACGGTTATATGTTTTTGAATGGTTTGGGAACCCAAAGTAGTGTTTGGCTCAGTACCGATCCATATGTTGCAACATAGGAGGAAACGATGCTTTAATGTTAAGCCTAGTCATTAGTAGCTTAGTTGGGGTAGCATTTACATGGTTTAAAGACCTCCCCAACTATTCAATATGCTCCTTTGTAGAGCTCAAGCTATTATTTATTCAGAGGTTTATTACTGTCGAGCACAGAATTACAATGGGTGGTTAGTTATGGACAGACAATATTCCCATGTGACTCTACCATATTACATAATCAGATGGAGGAATCTCAGTTTATATCCTCAGGTGATTTTGCTGAAAAATATAGATGGCCCAATCGCACCTTAGTTAAAAGGTTTCAGCATTAGTACCTTCCAAAAGTTATTAACGAAGGTGATCAGTTTAGAGGATAGTATACCCGCTGTATTCCCTCCTAAGGTTGAGAGTCAACCTTAACGTGGACCTCAGAAGCAAGAGTTTTTAGGGGCACCTCCACCAAGGAAAGGGAAGGTACATAATACTTATAAGCTAAAGGTTAAGGGAAGGAATCTCATGGTCAGTTCAGCACCATCACCATAGTCGTACACACCTGGTCAGTCAGCAGCATAGTTTAGACCATCTCGTAGGACTCCAGAGAGTCAGCATTATCTATAGGAGAATCTTAGTAAGGAATATCCCTTTAAGAGGGAGAGTGTGAATAAGATATTCAAATTCCTTATTTAGAAGAACATCTTGACATTCCCGACAAATAGTAGACTGGAGGAAGAGGGGCAGATGGATGTCCCACTTTATTGTCCATTCCATAAAAATATCAAGCATGTCATAGAAGATTATTATGTTTTAAAGGATATAGTTGAGAGGCTCATGGCTTGTGGGAAGATACACTTATATGATAGTGACTTGGTGCAAGACTACTCAGATTAGTCAGATGATTCCAAGTTTTTGCCATAATGATCAGAGTCACATGGGAAAGCTGTAGTAGCAGATCACTTCATGGTTATGAGGGAGAGTGGCAGCTAGCATTCTCTTGAAAGACAAAGCAAATGATCAAGCAAGCAGTTCAGAGTTCAGAGACAGTTGAGATGATGCCTTCCTTGGACAAGTCGATAGTTTCTAGCCAAATTACTTTGCCATTATTTTTTCCTTCTTCTATTATAGTGTCTACTGAGCACATTTCTTTTTCTTCTTCATATAATAAGAAAATATATAAAAGAGAAAAGATTGTTGTAACTTCATAGGAAAAGACAGGACCCCTTCCTGTGCTTATGCCGAAAGATTTTATTCTCCATTTGACTAATATTAAATAAATAGAAGAACATGGTTCTGGCTATTTATGGTCTTATATTCCTTCTAGCTTTACTTCTTTTAGCACTCATTTTTTTCATGTATTACATATTTCTTGTAATGTTAATGATTATTTATGTGAAGATGAGTTTGAGTGTGATAAAGAGCCTGTAGTCACTATCCTAGAGGGTGGTTGTTATATGGATTGAGGAGATAAGTTCGGGAGCCCACTGTTGCAAATCTACTTTCATGACTTATGTTTTGAAGATTGACAAACACTATTGATTCTCTTGGACTGCATGTTACTTTTAACTTTTCAGGAATCAAAGATCAGACGAAAAAATGGAGCCAGCTCAAGATGTGGTAGATTAGGGTTGAGTTAGTCTGTAATTTTATTTTCCCCCTATTGAGTCCATTATAATCTTTGGTGTGACTAATGCTAAGTAACCCTACACACACACAAGAGACTTAGAATTTCTGTTTTTACTCAAATCGGCTAGGACGATATTTTACATCGTCCTGGACGATCGGGCTTAAAATAGAAAGTCTAATCAGGGATTATTAATTAAGGCAGCCGTCATTAGCTAATCAGCCTCGATGATACGTGTGTTGGCCAGGACAATAAGCTCAAAACAGAAAGAAATTGCCGCCATAAACAATTATAGTATTCTATATTTTTGGTAATCGGCCAGGACGATCTTGGATCGGCCTGGATGATATTTTACAATTATGCCTTAATTGATCAGACAAATTAAGGAAGTAATTAGGGATGATTGATATGATCATATCAGCCTGGATGATCTCAGGATCGGCCGGGCCGATCTGTTCAAAAACCTTAGTTACTTCTGGACGATAAATATCGGCCAGCTTGAATTCAAGGCGATTCTCTAGATGATTTTCCTCTGATTTATACTAATCGGCTGGGATGATCGTGAGATCTTCCTAGACGATCAAGCAAATTTTCAATCCTCCAGTTTGCATTCAGGGCGATGCTCTGGTCAATCTTTTGAGATTTGTACTGATCGGCCAGGACAATGTCTATATCGGCCTGGACAATATTGTCGGCAACTTGCAATTAATGAGCTCCTTTGAAGCTCTTCTATTTAAGGGCTCTTTTTCAATGTTATTGAACAATCTTTTGCTGCTTCCTTGACCTGAGAAGACCTTGAGGAGATAGAGAGAGAGAGAGGATCTAGTGAGGGGGAGCTTGTGAGGGGATTCACAAGGGTTGCTTTAAGGATCGCTCTGCTTCTTCTTCGTATCCATGGAAGGCTCGGTAGAGGTAAGGATTCAACATCTAATTGTGGTTCTCTGCCAGCTTCAGGAGGAAGCAAAAGGAGATAGGTTCTCAGCCTTGCCAGGGTGGCAAAAAGAGGTTCTTTGTAAAGGCTTCTCCGCCTAGCTGTGGGGGCTAAAGGAGAGTCAGGATTGTAGTGCAATACTCGGATAGCGCCTCCAGGGAGTGGACATAGGTCGAGTTGACCGAACCACTATAAATGTCTGTGTTCTTGTTTCTTGCTTTTGCACTTTAAATTTTCACGCTTATTTTTCTTGTGGTGTGATTTTGGTTTATGATATTTTACTTCTTTGTGAAAAGAATTTTTAAAATACTAATTCACCCCCTCTTGGTTAGCTTGGGCCAATTCTATAGGGCTTAACATCCCTAACAAACTTTCAAGCGGTATCAGAGCGAGATTCATTAAAATTAGTTTGAAAACTTTTTGAATTTTGATCCATGGCTAACTTTGGGAATCGTAATACTACGGAAGGGTATTCTATTACCCGACCTCCCCTATTCGATAACCTACCATTTGATTTCTGGAAAACCCGCATGTCAACGTTTTTACAATCTACTGATTATCGCATGTGGATGCTTATCAAAGAAGGTTATTCTCCACCTTCTCGTGAAATTAATGGTGTTAAAACTGAAATTACTTTTATTGAATGGACTTTCGATGAAAGAGATTTAGCCCAATTAAATGCAAAATGTTTGAACTATTTTTTCTGTGCTTTCAGTTGGGTTACATCAAGGATCAGCCTTAAGCCCATATCTATTTGCTTTAGTCATGGATGTTCTCACTAGACATTTGCAAGATGATGTACCTTGGTGTATGCTTTTTGCTGATGATATTCTTCTTGTTGATAAGACTAGAGAGGGAGTTGAAGGTAAACTTGAATTATGGAGGTCAACCTTAGAGTCTAAAGGTTTTCGCTTGAGTAGATCTAAAACGGAATATATGGAGTGTAATTTTAGCAGTAATAGTCCTAGTGAGGGGATTGTGACTTTGGGCGATCAAGTCATTAATAAGAGTACACGTTTTAGGTATCTTGGATCTATTGTTCAGAGTGATGGTGAAATAGATGGGGATATTATCAGCAGAATTCAAGTTGGATGGTTGAAGTGGCGGAATGCATCGGGCTTGTTATGTGATAGAAATGTACCCCTCAAACTTAAGGGAAAATTCTATAAGATGGTAGTGAGGCCTACAATGCTTTATGGTGCCGAATGTTGGCCATTAAAAGAGAAGCATAATACTAAGTTAAGTGTGGCAGAGATGAGGATGCTTAGATGGATGAGTGGCTTTACCCTTAGAGATAGGATACGAAATGAGCATATACGTGAAAAGGTTGGAGTAGCTCCAGTAGAAGATAAGATTAGAGAGAGTCGCCTTAGATGGTTTGGTCACATAAAAAGGCGGCCTTCCGACGACCCAGTTAAGAGAGTAGAGGTATTAGATTTGACTTGTGTTAAGAAAGGTAGAGGTAGACCTAAAAAGACTTGGTTAGAAAATATTAGGAATGACCTTTCTTTATTAGATTTAAACGAGAATTTGGCTTTTAATAGGACTCAATGGAGAAAAAGGATTCATGTAGCCGACCCCACGTAGTGGGATAAAGGCTTGATGTTGTTGTTGTTGTTGTTGTTTTAAAATCTGAGGATTACATGCTTGTTTCTACTTGCAAAACTGGTAAAGAAATTTGGGATAAATTATGTATCACTTATGAAGGCACTAATGAAGTTAAACAATCTCGTTTGAATATTCTCTTGCATGACTACGAACATTTTTGTATGAAATCATCTGAATCTATTTCTGACATGTATAATAGGTTTACACATATAGTCACTTCACTATATGCATTAGGAAGAGAACTTTTAAACTATGAAAAAGTAAACAAGATTTTGAGATGCTTGCCTTCGTCATATGATGCTAAAATCACTGCAATCACTGAATCTAAGGATTTGAACACTTATTCTATTGATAACTTACTTGGCTCACTCATTGCTTACGAGCAAGGGGTGAATCAAAGAAATCTTGATGCAGGTGAGAAGAAGAAGGAAAAAACCGTTGCAATGAAGGCGCACAAATCTGACTCCGATTTTTCCGGGTTTGAGAGCGATGAAGTTGCCTTCATCACAAGGCAATTCAAAAGTCTTCTAAGGAAAAAACAAAAGCATCATTGGAGAAAAGGTAGGAATCATAAATATTCTAAAGGATCTTCTGATGTTGTTTGTTATGAATGCAGGAAGCCTGGACATGTGAAAGCCAATTGTCCTACACTTCAAGATCACTCAAGCAAAGACAAAGAAAAGGGTGAGGAGAAACCCAAGTTTATGAAGGACAAGAAGAGAGTCCAAAAGGCGTTCTGGGCAGAATCTGGTACTGATTCCTCTGAGACTGAACTAGAGGAAGAGACAACAAACCTATACTTAATGGGGGAAGATCATCTTGAGCAAAGTGATGAGGAAGAGGTATGTAAACCAACCTATGATGAATTGTTTGAGATTTGTGAGAAAATTCATGCATCATACAAAAAACATAAGAAGACTCATGCTAACTTAAACTTGGAACTTGTGAATTTACAAAAAAAGTATGAAGTTATTCTTAAATATCATTCAACGATTGATTCTAATCACATGGCTCTTCTTGATGAATTTGATGATTTGAACAAAAAGCACACGGAATTAATTGATGAGAATGAAGCATTAAAAGTTTCACACACCTCTCTTTAATCTGATTTCAAGAAATCTAAAGAGAAAGAGAAAAGCTTGAGGGTTGAGAATGATGTTCTAAGAAAATACAAACTTGAGGATTAAGAATGAATTGTCTACACTTAAGAAAACTTGGAAGATGCCAACTCTTCATCAAAAGCCAAGACCTAGGAAGAGGCATTATAACTCAAACCATTTAAGAAATCCTTTTCGTGTAGTTAGATGTTTTTCTTATGGCATGCTAGGATATATCTCACACACTTGCACTGTTCACTGTAGTACACATTGGGTGTGGAGACCTAAGGTACATGATTCACAGAATACCACACCTGCATTGTATTCTACTTTTCTTGAGAAGGGACCCAAACCAGTTTGGGTTCCTAAATCTGACTGTTGTTGAGTTTTGTAGGGGTGCTCTCACCAAAGACCTCGTACGACATAGGATAATTGGACATATGGAGGCTCGCAGCTCATAATTGCTTAAACTTGCTGCTTCGTAATTTCTTGAAATGTTTTTTAATTAGTTTTGTGTTATTTTTGTTGTGTGCTAGCTTTTTGGTGTTTTATATTGTTTTATTTTCGCTTTGCTTTTATGTTTGGTTTTCTATATGATTAGTTTTTTAAGCTTTTAGATTTTGGAGATTTAAAGCCATTAATTATCATTTCTAAATTGGTCAAAGGAAGAAACACCGTTGATGGTTTCCCTCCCTCTAACCTCTTTTAGTGACATAATTTTCTTTTCTAGATAAAAGTCTATCTCATATTAACAACTTGTTTTTGAAACTAAGATTCTTTTTATCTCGCTACAATAATCTATCTTGTGCGTAATATCCAAAGTTCTTATATATCTTTCAAGTTAAATGAAATATTGCCATTGCATTTATCACATGATTATGATTTTATTTTGTGACTTGTTCTTCCCAATGTTAGAGAGAGAGCTCATATTCTCTAATATTTGGAGGATATACTCACAACTAAGATTCTTTTTAAGGGTTTTGTTAAAGAGAACTTAGCTTGAAAAAAATTAAGAGGGAAAGTGGAAAAGAAGCAAATTTGAAATGGAATATATATATATATATATATATATATATATTGAGCATCTTGATTTTTTATACACATTTGTGTGTGTATATATATATATATATATACACACACACACAAATGTGTATAAAAAATCAAGATGCTCAAAGAGCCAATCAAAGTGACAAGAGGCATAAAATGAGCTCACTAAATGCAAGCTATTATCTCTTTTCAAAACTTTTAAAACTTAGAGAGCTCATTGGTTATTTGACGCTTTCAAAGGCTTGATTTCAAATTCTATGATTGAGACAAATTACTTTGGTATATTATTTATAAGATATTTTCTTTGTAACAAAGTATTGATTGAATCTTCTTTTCACCCACTAAAGTTTTTCTGAGTTAAACCTTTTGTTTTTAAAAGGACGATTATTGCCCTGAAAGAAGTCCAAGCTAGGGATTAACAAGATCGGATATTCTACCTTTTTCAGATTTTGACTTATTAACTCTTTGATCTTTTGAATCTCTAAAATTGAATTGTTTGAAAAATCTATCATATGGATACTTTGCTAAAAAAAAGGTTTAACATAAAACAAATTTTTTTTTTCTTTTTAGTTTTTTGCCTTTTTTAGCTTTGTATTGTGAGTCTTTTATTTCTTTGAGGGATTTAATCATCAACTTTTTCCTTGGATTCAAATCTCTTGTCACATCTTCCTGGCCGATTCTCATATCGTCCTGGATGATAGGACAAATTTTCTTCAAAATTCCATCTGCTGAACTTTTCTGTGCTTGATATAACTCTTCGTCCTGGATGATAATTTATCATCCTGGATGATCTGATCGAACTCTGTTGATAGTCTTGGCCGATAACATATTTCGTCCTGGCCGATGCATTTTATGATCATCGTCCTGGCCGATACACTAGATCGTCCTGGGGGATCCTCGTGTCAGCACGTTTAAATATTTAAAATCGGCCCCAGACGATCCATTATTGGACAATCGTCCGGGCCGATCCACTGTTCGTCCTGGACGATACACGTGACACAGATTTAAAATGTTTTAACTTTGGCAATTACGATCAATTATTGTGCATCGTCCGGGACGATACACCTAATCGGCCCGGACGATCTGCCTTTTCAACGGTCGTCCTGCTTAACTCCTCGGGACGATCGCCTGTCTCTAATCGGCCTGGCCGATATCTGATCGGCCCGGCCAATCGAACTGCCTTTTTGACCAATCGGCCTGTACGCAATTATTGTACCATATCATTCTGGACGATTCTGCGATTGGCCTGAACGATATGTCCGTTTCTTTAAATTCAGGCCGTTCCAGCCATGTTTTGCACTTCACATCTCCTCTTCTCTTGAGTTTTCTTACTAGTCTCTTGCTATGGCTGGTGGGAAGCGAGTCCGACAAACTTCTAGGAGTTCTTCGAGGGCTAGGATTGACCCTCATTTCAGGGAGGTAGAAGATGAAGCTGCTTACCATCGATATAAAGAATGTGGGATGACTGTCTCCATAATCATCAATCCTGTCCACCTTTCGTATCCGGTAATGGATCTCTTTGCTCACACTTCTCTTTGTTTCATTCTTTATCTCGCTTTCCCCTTTCATACTAAGCTTCTTCGTGAATTCTTTGCAAATCTTCACATAAATCCTACTTTCACAGCCCTGACCTCCTATGTGAATCGACTCCTGATCGAAATCACATATCAGGACTGTGTTGAACTTTTACATATATCCACCACCGGGGATAAGTTGCATATAATCTTTTCAGATCCTGACTTTGACTGGTCCACGGCAAATCATTTCCTTCGCCAGACCAATGCACCTTTTTATGTTGGAGAGACTAGCTCTTTAGTTAAAGATGCTAGGACATTCCAACATGTCCTTCGCACCTCCATAATTCCAAAAGCTGGGGACCGAATCCACATCACTCCTCTACTTTCTCTGACTACTTTTTACATCATGGCTCATAGATAATTTAAAACTCCTGACTTAATTTTTCGGTACATTGATCATTTAACCACAATCTGTGATCCAAGTCATAAGAGGAAACCCAATCTGGCTTTAGGACACCTCATAGCCTATATCCTTGAAACCAAATATCAACTTCAATATCCTGCTCCTCCCAACCTCCCAACTCTCTTCTACTCAAACAATTCTTTCACTATCCTTCATAGTACCCGTCTCCACCCAGGAGATGAGGAATCTCGGGGGGCTGAGGAGGAGGAGGCTCCCGCTCCCGCTCTTGTTCCTGATCCTACTCCTCTTCGCCAGCACTCTCAGCTTGACCAGTTAGTGGAGAGGTTTGATCAATGGGAGACCCGCTTCGACGCTTACGTTGCTGCACAGGAGCAGCAACATTCTGAGGACATGGTCCGCTACGAGCAGCACCGTACAGAGGACTTAGCCCGGTTTGATAGCTTCATTACTCACCAGCAGCAGCAGCATGACCAGGATATCGCCTGGTTCAATGCTCAGTTCACTACGCTAGCTAGCTACTTTCAGTAGCCACCTCCACCACCTCCATTTGATGATCAGGTCCCTCATTTTTCTAGTCTTTGTTTTCTATTTTCTATTTTCTGTAGTTTATCTTGTAGTTTGTTTTAGTTTCTATTGTGTTGTCTCCATTTTATTTTTGTGTGTCCAGGACGCTCTTTTTGTGATGATAAAAGGGGGAGTAGGATGTGGTAGAAAAAGTTGATATGCTTGTAACTTTGAAATTTTAATGAATTGCTATTTTTACTCAGATTTTCCTACTTGTGTTTGCCATCATCAAAAAGGGGGAGATTGTTGCAAATCTATTTTCATGACTTATATTTTGATGATTGACAAACACTATTGATTCTCTTGGAATGCATGTTACTTCTAACTTTTTAGGATTCAAAGATCGGACGAAAAAATGGAGCCAGCTCAAGAAGGGGTAGATTAGGGTTGAGTTAGTCTGTAATTTTATTTTCCCACTCTTGAATCAATTGTAATCTTTGGTGTGACTAATGCTAAGTAACCCTACACAAACACACTTGAGAGACTTAGAATTTCTGTTTTTACTCAAATCGGCCAGGACGATATTTTACATCGTCCTGGACAATCGGGCTTAAAACAGAAAGTCTAATCAGGGATTCTTAATTAAGGCAGTCTTCATTAGCCAATCATCCTGGAAGATTCGTGTATCTGCCAGGATGATAAGCTCAAAACAGAAAGAAATTGCCACCATAAATAATTAAGGTATTCTGTATTTTTGGTAATCGGCCAGGACAATCTTGGATCGGCCTGGACGATATTTTAGAATTATGCCTTAATTTATTAGACAAATCAAGGAATTAATTAAGGATGATTGATACGATCATATCAGCCTGGACGATCTCAGGATCGGCCGGGCCGATCTGTTCAAAAACCTTAGTTACTTCTGGACGATAAATATCAGCCATCTTGAATTCAGGGCGATGCTCTGGACGATTTTCCTCTGATTTGTACTGATCGGCCGGGACGATCGTGAGATCATCCTGGACGATCAAGCAAATTTTCAATCGTCCAGTTTGCATTCAGGGCGATGTTCAGGCCGATCTTCTTAGATTTGTACTGATTGGCCAGGACGATGTCCATATCGGCCTGGACGATATGTTTGGCAACTTGCAATTAATGAGCTTTTTTGAAGCTCTTCTATTTAAGGGCTCTTGTTCAACATTTTTGAATAATATTTTGTTGCTGCCTTGACCTAAGAAGATCTTGAGGAGAGAAAGAGAGAGAGGATCTTTTGAGGGGGAGCTTGTGAGGGGATTCATAAGGGTTGCTTCAAGGATCACTCTGCTTCTTCTTCGTCTAGAGTTTCTCATCCATGGAAGGGTCGGTAGAGGTAAGGATTTAGCATCTGATTGTGGTTCTCTGCCAGCTTCAGGAGGAAGCAGAAGGAGATAGGTTCTCTGCCTTGTCGGGGTGGCAAAAAGATGTTCTTTGTAAAGGATTCTCCGCCTAGCTGTGAGGGCTAAAAGATAGTCACGATTGTAGTGCAATACTCGGATGGCACCTCCGGGGAGCGGACGTAGGTCGAGTTGACCGAACCACTATAAATTTCAGTGTTCTTATTTCTTTCTTCCGTACTTTAAATTTTCGCACTTATTTTTCTTGTGGTGTGATTTTGGTTTATGAGATTTTACTTCTTTGTGAAAAGAATTTTTAAAATACCAATTCACCCCCCCTCTTGGTTAGCTTGGGCCAGTTCTATAAGGCTTAACATCCCTAACGAACTTTCACCCACTCCAGTCACTTTCCTTAGAGCCAACCCAAGCCATCACCGCTGAGCTAAGTGAATCACCTGTTGAGGATGACTTAATAAAAGAATTTCACCTGCATTCAGAGAAAGTCCTTCCACCTAGGATGGATAAAAATATAAAAAAAGATAAAAATATTATTATCTAGCAGGACGATCCTATCCCTTCTTCCTAAGAGCAATCTAAAGAGAAAGAAAGTTGGAGGTTGATTATAATATATTGGCTCACTTAAGAAAAATTCCTTCAGTTCTTAATGTCTACGATGCTTTGATGATGTCTCTTGACTTGAGAGAGACCCTGATAAAAGAATTGCTTGAGCCAGAGTCTTATCAAGTCTTCTTTGCTTCTAAATCTATTAGGGATGCTTGTGATATGAGAGAGAAGACATGTATTACCTTTTTTATATCGAAATATTCTTTTAAGGACTTTCAAGCAATATCTTCTCATGTATGTCATCACCAAAGTCAATGGTTATGAGTAGAAAATGATCCTCATTGACTAGGGAGCTTTTATTAATATCCTTAGCTATGAAACGAGCCACTCCCTCAGTTGTTTGAAGCTCACCTCTGATAAGATCATGTTGAAAGGCTTCAATAACCAAGGCCAACAAGATCTAGGGTCTATCACCTTGCCTTTAAAGTTTAGAGGTTTCCTAACTAAGGCAAAGTTTCATGTTATTAAAGTTGATACTTCATATAAGGTTATCTTAGAAAGGCCTTGGATCCATGATTATAGAATGGTGCCTCTACCTTGAACCAATATATGAAGTATATGCAGAATGATGTCGATTATTCCATTCATGAGGATACTCAACCTTTTGTCATGCACAGGGTTTATATTTATGATAATGCAATTATATACCATAGAAGACTCATAAACCTAGCCCTGTATAGTCACTAGTGATACCTGTTAGTATTGTATAGGGTTCTACATAGTTACCTATACAAGATCCTATACAACCACTAGTACAAGATCCATCACCAGTTAGTATTGAGGTAGGTGTTTCTGCTGCAGATCTTGTTAGATCTTCCTTTCAGTTTGCAATTGCACACTGTTCCCCCTAGTAGAGTTAGGGGAGGGTGAGGTAGAGATAAAGGTAGAGAGTCGAATCATCATGCTAAAAACTTTAACACTCAAATTCCTCCTCCTTTAAAACTTTACACTTCTTCTTTGATTGTTGAGTATGACTCTTAGGATGATGAGATGATTGATGTTCCTCATCATTCAATCCCTTCATCAGCCTTAAGTTTCTATGATTATAGCTTGCTCCGTACCTTTCACAGGTACCTGATACCTAAGGGTGGATTAGTTGTTGATAGTAGCTTTGATGAGGAAGTAGACTCTCAATGTCAAACTACTAACAAGTAATCTCTTTCCCATCAGATGTGCAGAATAAGAGTCAAGGAATCCCATCAAAGATATTTTGTTACTCCTTCCACTAGTGAAGGTGGTATACTATGAACTGACAATTGCTCTGTGCCTCCACTATTTAGATCCTTTGTGCCACCATAATCTAGTGAGTGTGCCTATTTATCCCATACCGTAGGTTCCCCACTGAATCCTAAGAGTTAGGGTCCTATGGAGACCACTTTGGATGATGAAGCTACACATGTTCCTTATTACTTTCCCCTTTTGTGGAAGGTTATGTTTAGTAGGGTGCCGTTCCTTTGACTTGGTCCGACGAACGAGCTCTATAGTAAGCCCATGTTTGGTAAACTAATCTGCCTCAAACCTAGGAAGGCTTGGGTTATATGGGGAAGAATCATTTTACTCATGCCAACATTCATGATGTCTCTTATTCAAATTTGATTGTTTCCCTTAATAATGAAGAAGACATGGATGATGTTGAGGACAAGGTCCTTTATGCTCCACGTGAGTTCAAAGATGGCACTACTTCTACCATGAACAAACTATGTGTTGTAAACTTAGGCACTGAATTAGACCCTAATCCCATTTTTATAGTGTCATATTATCTGACTTAGAGTCTCAAGAACACATCAGGCTACTATTAAAATTTAAAGACGAATTTGCTTGGAATTAGACTAAGATGCCTAGTTTAAACCCAAAAGTAGTAGTCTACAAGTTGGCTATCAAGCTCGATGTAGTCTCTATTAAATAATTACCTCGTAGGATGAGATTGTAGATTGAACAAAAAGTAATCACTGAAACTAAGAAGCATATAGAAGCTGGATTTATTCGTAAGGAGAAGTATCCCACTTAGCTTGTCAATGTTGTTCTATTTTGGAAGAAGAGCGGGCAGATTCATGTTTCTATCGACGTCTGAGATTTGAATAAGGCATGTCATAAAGACTATTTCCTTCTTCATATCCCCAAGGTTATGTTGGATATCACTTCTTCCTATAGCCTTTTCTCCTTCATAGATTTCTCATCTGGTTAAAATGAGATAAAGATGTCCCCTGAAGATGAGAAGTTTAATGCATTTTACACACCTATAGGTGTGTTTAGTTATAAGTTGATGCCCTTTAGCTTGAAGAATATCGAGGCCACCTATCAACAAGCTATGACTATTATATTCGATGAGATGATACACACATGTTGAATGATATATGGATGATTTGGTGGTCAAAAATAAGGTCCACGGAGATCACTTTCGAGATCTATGAATCAATTTTGAACATCTGTGCAAGTATGATTTAAAGATGAATCCTTTGAAATGTGCATTTGGTGTTAGTGTAGAAAAGTTCATAGGGTTTATAGTTTGTTATTGTGGCATTGAGATTGATCCTTCTATGATCAAAGTCATAGTAGACTTAAAACCTCCTAAAAGTCTTACCTAGTTGAGATCTTTCCAAGGTAAGCTTGATTTTTTGTGAACATTTATCTCTAATCTTTTAGATAGATGTCATCTCTTTGCAACCCTCACAAAGAAGTATTGTCACTTTCATTGGGATGAGCATTATTAGGTGCCCTTTGAGAGTATAAAGTACTACTTGATGAACCCCCTATTTTAGTTGCACCCATAACAGGAAGGCCGTTAATTCTTTACACTATGGCCCTGGATGAATCTTTGGGTGAACTTTTAGCTCTAGAGAATGAGGAAGGCAAGGAAAATGCCTTGTACTACCTTAGTAGATGATTGATACATACCGAGCTAAAATACTTAGCGATGGAAAAGTAGTGTTTAGCTTTGATCTTCATGGTGTAGAAGCCTGGAAATTACATGCTTACACATAAGGTTAACTTTATTTCTCGAGTCAACCCCTTACAATATTTGATGGCCCATCTAACCCTCTCAGGTTGTTTAACACATTATTCTATGATCTTACTACAGTTTGATATTACTTTTGTCCTTCAGCGGGCCGTTAAAGGATAGGCTATAGCTGATCTTCTTGCTGCTCACCTAATTCCTGTAGATTCTTCACTTAATGATGATTTTCTTGATAAACTAATCATAAGTATGGATGAACATGAGTCCCCTACTTGTAAGTTCTACTTTGACAGTGCATCATCCATTAAATCATTAAATCCAAATGAAACTCTCACAGTTATGGTACATTTGGGCCTTATTTTTATATCCCCTGATGGTCACACTCTTTTGTAGTCCTATAGTCTTTCAGGACCTCATACTATGAAATGAAGCTGAGTACAAAGCTTTGATTTAGGGACCTGAGTTGGTCATTCAGATGAAAATTGTCCGTGTGAAACTCTTTGTAGACTCCCAACTAATCTTCAATCATGTAGTCGGAGTCTTCAAAGTGATTAAGCCTAAGCTCTTGTCTTATCGCAATAAGGTAATAGACTCTTATATTTGATTCTTGAAATAAACCTGGCTAATATACCTCGATCTAAAAATGGTAAAGTAGGTGCATTGGCCAAGCTAGCTAAGAAATTGGCTGACACAACTGAAAATCTAGTGTCTATTATTATCCAATATCATCAGGCCATGTGCCCCGCAAACTTGTCTTTTACCAATAAAACTTCACAGTATTTTCTATTGAGGAAGAGTCAGATTGGAGAGCCCCCTTTATTGAATATTTGAAGTATGATAGGCTTCCAGATGATCGCTCTCTTACCACTCATATTAGAAAGAGAGCTTTATCATTAAAATATGTAAATGATACCCTATATCTACGCTCTTTTGACCAAATGTTATTACATTGCCTTAATAATTAGGAAGCTTGTAAAGTCACGTACAAGTTACACGAGGGGCTTTGTGGTGCTCTTTAGTCTGGTCCAAAAATGAAAGGTTTAATTAAACACCTTGGTTATTATTGGCCAACTATGATCTGTGATTATTTGGAGCATGATAAAAAGTGCCACCAGTGTCGAAGACATAGCGCAGTGATTCACCAACCTCCTATCCAATACACCCTACTATGTCATCTTGGCCATTTTGAAGGTTGGGGCAAAGATGTAGTGGGTCCTATTATCCCTATTTCCTCTAAGGATCACAGGTTTATTCTAACTGGCACTGATTACTTCTCTAAGTGGGTTCAAGCTATCCCACTTAAGAAAGTCAAATCAGAGGATGTGATGCTCTTCTTTCACGATCATATTATTTATCTCATTGGTGTTCCATGTCATATAATTTCTAACAACGGCCTATCATTTAGAAGCACCAAGATTGCTAGATTTGCCCGCCACCATAATATTAGTTGGCGATACTCTTCGATCTACTACCCTAAAGCCAATAACTTGGTGGAGGCATTTAATAAGACTCTCGTGCAATTGATAAGTAAAATCCTTTCGAAAAATAAGCGATAGTGGCATTATAGGTTACCCGAGGAATTACGGGCCTATATGACTACATATCATACTCCTACTTAGTCTATCAAATATGCTTTAGCTTTTGGGGTTGAAGAAGTCCTCCCACTTGAGGTCGAGCACCACTCGTTGCATGTGACATTTAGCCATAATCATCCATGAGGATAATGTCTGATTATGATTTAAAGTGATTGATGGATTAGAAGAGATTAAACTACATGCTCATTAGAATCTCAAGCTATATTAGGCTCGTATGGCCTGGTCATATAATCTCCTTGTTCAACCCCGTACCTTCCGGGTTGGTGACTTAGTTCTTATCTTATACAGACCTGTCATTTTGCATCATCGTCAAAGTGGTAAGTTTGAGCCTATTTGGGAAGGCCTCTTCATTGTAGAGAAAGTTTATTATGGTTGTTCTTACCTACTTAGTGATGTAAATGGTGTTCACCCTATGCCCGTCCTCAATGGGAAGTACTTCAAAAGTATTATGCTTGAGTTAAGTACATTACAGGGGAGCCTATTTGTATAGGTACCACCTAAAGGATTTCTCTTACTTTTCGACAATCTGTGTGACCATGATGATTTATCCTCTACCACATGACATTCATTACAAAGAGTATAAGGCTGTCCTTAAAGGTGATAAGTTGATACGTCGAAGGGATGTTTGTGCTTATATTTATGCACACCAATCACATTGGTGCTAGAATATAAAATCTTTTGTTTAGCTCCCCCTTTGTTAGGGTTAATCCTCCCCAGTTTCACTTGGTACCCCCCTAGTGTGGTAAGGGTTATCAAAATTAGTCTATGTTATTTTCTTGGAATTTGTATGTTCCTCTAGCTTAAACCATATGATTCATGTATATTCAAGCTTTATAGTTTGGCTAGTTTAGTATAGACTTATGGGATTCATATGCCTTTGAATTCACCATAAGTTTTAACTCCCTAGTTTTACTTTTCACCCCCAAATGTGGTTTGGGATATCAAAACCACTAGTTCAAACCCCTTTTGTGGAATGTGATACTGGGTCCATACATAACCTATGTTAGTCAGGTATGGTGATGTTGACCCACTATCCCTATATGAATTCTTTTCTTCTATCAATCTTAATGTGATAGTTATATTCTCAGTTCATTCATATGAGTTGAATGTGGTCTGGGATATCAAAACCATCAACTTAGATCCCTTTAGGGATGTGATACTGGGGCCATACAAACCTATGTTTATCGGGTATAGTAATGTTGATCCACTATCCTAATATGAATTTCATTCATATATCAATTTTGTTGTGATTATGCTCCCCAGTTCATTCAAATGAGTTGAATATGTGCTGGGTTATCAAAGCTAATGCTTCACTTCCTTACAAGATCATGTATAATTTCTCTCTCCCCAATTTTATTCATGTGGCAAATATGGCTTGGGTTATCATAGCCAACCATATCTCCCTCTCCTTGTAGCCCAATCATTAGAGGATATTTTCATACTAGGAGTAATTCATGGATATGGTAAACATTCCCTCTACCATATGATGTCTTTGAAAGTATGGCTTATGCTCAATCTATGATAACGAATAGATAAAAAAATAATATATAAAAAATAATGGTCTTCCTGATCACTATCTCCCACTAACTATGGTCCATCCAACCTTCATCGCTAAATAATGGTCCTTCTGACCGCCTTCACCAGACTATGATCTTTCTGACATCCGTCACCTGTTGACTATGGTTCTGCCGACTAAACAAATATTTCAATACTAATTCTTTTTATTCCCACCATGTAATATGATGTCTATTTTCTACATCAACCCAAGGCCTTCCACCTAAATAAGTGCCTTATTTGTAATCGACTGCAAATAATAGTGGATTCATTCAAACTGAGATAGGCCATGTGGTGCCAAGAGGGGGGGGGGGGGGGGGGGGGGGGGGGGGAGGGGGGGGGGGGGGGGGGGGGGGGGATTGGAAATTTGTTGCACTAAAAAAACAATCCTAAATAGGAGTAGTAATTTTTTTATGTTTTTAAATCTTAAAAGAGAATATTAATTGATACGAAAGTGAATGCTTAAAACAGAATTGCAACAATAGGTGGTTAAAATTTAAATTGCTCAAAAAAGAATTTTACTATGATTTTCACCAAGCAATTTTAATGAAAATAAAATGCAAAATGTAAATAAAAGTATGGTAAGGGAAAAATCACACCAGAGAATTTATAGTGGTTTAGTCACATGACCTACGACCACTCCCAAGAGTCCTCCACTCTGGTAAATTCACTACTAAATAGTAATTCTCCTTTTGCCCCCATAGTAAGACGGAAAAGCCTTTACAAATGTCACTTTCACCAATCCGGTGTAGTAGAGTGCTAAGCGCTATGTCACCCTCCCGATGATGGAAGCGAACCTTCTCAATTTTCTCTCTCCTACAAAAGGTGGAGTACCTTAGAGGACCCGGACGTAGAAGAATCTTCCCCATAGAGAGCATCCCATAAGATCTTCTCGGGCCACCGGAAGTGAAAAGTGCGGTAAGCTAGGAGCAATTGTGTGATCTCCCTGACACTCCTTCTCACTCACATAGCCCACCTTCTCCTTACTCACACAAACCCCAAAATCTTCTCAAGAGCTCTCTCTCTCAAGGAATCCCCCTCTAATCATGTTCCTCTCTCACAGATTAATTTCAAAAGATAGAATTTAGATATTTAAATCAGGCTCCAAAAAACCCTAAAAAATTCAATTTATCTATTATGATCATACAATATGATCCAATATCATACAATATGATTAGTACAAAGTAGCCTTCATCCTGGTATGAAAGATTACGAACAAGTAATATTTCTATATAATATCATACAGTACGATATAATATCATCTGGTACGATATGAAAAATCATTCTATTCATACAGGATGATTGCTGAGATGATGAAAAATTATCTCTATACGTCATATGGTATGAACCACTTCGTATAGTATGATTAGTTCAAAATGAAGGGATCGTCCGGTATGATGTCCGGGATGACTGAAAATAGTCACGGTTGCTTGTACAGTACGAATCATGTCATACAGTATGATAACCAGTCAAAAATTAATCCTTGATGTACTAATTAATCTCAGGGTTAATTTAAGTAAGTATCCAAAATATCATACAATATGATAGAATCGTACAGTACGATCATTTCAAAATTTATGAATCAAGAACTTACTTAAGTTAATCTGGTGGCTAGGGTTTTTAATTAGAAACAGTTTGTACAGTACGATATTCATCATATAGTAAGACTTGTTTAAAGATAGCTGTTAAGCTAGATCAGATTGTACAGCACAATTTAAACTTGTACAGTACGATCGACAGAAAAAATTCTTCATTTTTAAATCCCTCTCTCCCCTTGAGTCTGTGCATGATTGCTCAGTCTTGCATATAATTTGTGGCCAGACTCAAGAAAAGAAAATTAATAATAAATAAAAAATTATAATGTTATAAACTCCAACTCATACTCTACCCAGTCTTGAGTCTTCTTATCCTTAGTAACTTGTGATCTTCCTAAAATGTTAGTACTCACAGACAAGAGCAGAAATCAAAAATATTCAATGAATAATAATAGTTCAATCGACATTATTTATCATCTTCAAAATCTCAGACTAGCGGTCATTGATTGCAACATTATGAACGCTACACCCTCTCTTTTATTTGCTTGTGTGCTGGATCTTCGTACAAAGCTAACACATTAAATTTTATATTTCTCTAGTACCATGAATATTCTAGGATGCAGCACTTCTAATGATTAATTGAGGGAAAGGATGGTCTCTTTTATAAAGTTTAAATAATGAATGCTTGAATTACTTTTGTTGTAGCACTCAAATTGAAATAACAATACTGAAACATGCATTGGGTTTTGTCTTTAAAAGGAATAGATTGGTTTTTTACATGGAAAATTCTTCCATAGATGATTAAATGTCATGTGAGTTGTTTAGTAGTTTAATACACAACCTCTAAAAAATTTCTTATACTTTATTAGTTATATGATGCTTTTGGAAAACTCGTTAGCTATGTGTTCATGGCTTAAGTGGAAATGCAATCTTCCAATAAAACATTAATCTAACATCAATCTATTATTTTGTTGAGAAAAAGTTGACTAGCTATAGAGAAGAATTAATAGTCATAGTGATGTTAGGTGGTGTTTAATTTGCTCTTTTTGTTATTGTCTGTGACAAGATAAATGTAAGAAATACATTAATAACTTTTTTGATGCCTTGTTTAAATTTGAATTGTGAAATAATATTGTTTATCATTAAGAAGTCATAGTATACCTCATGAATTTTGATCAAACCAGTATATTTGTTGTGCGCTCCTATGTTCTGTCCTCATGTGTGGCTCCTATTATTTCATGAAGGACATTCATTTTGTTATAATCAAACTAGCCTCCTTGCCCGGGATTCCTTGTAAACATAAGCCAAAGCCACAAGAACCGACCCTCCTCCTCCTACACTTTGTTCACTCGGGCTGCGACTAGCCATAGTTCAACAGCCGTTTCGCACCATGCCTCTCTCCAATCTCGCAATCTACACGATCCTCCCACCCTCACAACACTATATATATATATATATATATATATATATATATATATATGGTAAAGCTAGGGCATTATATATATCATCCTTTTCCATTCTAGCAGTTGTGCTCTTCTTTAATAGCCATTGAAATCTCCGTCCTCTACCTTCTTCGTTTCCTCCTCGCTATACCATATCTCAACAATTTTTTCTGAATCGTTTGTCCTTGCACAGTGAGTTTTCCATATTTCCTTCCCTATTTCTCCTCCTTCTCTTGGACTGAGTTGAGCCTTCCTCTTTCCCTCCCTCATTGTGTAATATCATTCAATAATTTCTAAATTAATTTTATCGTTATTGTTATTTGAATTCTTAGATTTGATTTGAGACATCAAATCTTAATTTATCTTACTTGTAGAACATTGTAATTTTATTCGTGATTGTTTGTTCTCTTTTTATGTTGCAATTTAGTTCCAAGAATTAGAAAATCCTTTTCCTTTTAGATACATTCGATGACATTATTTCATGTTAAATCTTATGGATTTTCTATCAAAGTTTAAATTGGATTGTGTAATCTTTGTGTTTTATATTGGAGTCTTTTGGTATTACATTAAATTAAAATTTATTATTTGTAGGTATTTTGAGCTTTATCCTCGAGTTATGATCGGTTGAGCTTCTTTTTCCTTCGGACGTTGTGTTTCTCTCTTAAAGGCAAGTACTATTCTATTTTTGAGTAAACATACCGTTCTAAATTAGGGGTATAATCCATGCCAATGATAATATGTTTTAATATAGGTATTTAGATTTTCATATCTATTTTAAAGTATTTAGTATAATCACATTTGGTAAATCTTTATTTTTGCTCATAATGAATTAGCATGTGATAGCCATAATTTTACCTTGAATTATTTCTAATTAGTTTCTAATCATGCAAGTAAAATTTCTATGTTGGGAAAAGTTATATGTATACAATTTAGCTTGATCACATAAACTGAATCTCATTTCTACCAACCATACATGATATGTTTAGTTATATAATGACTTTTGATTACTCATAAAAGCATTTGTCTGGTATGATTATATTTTGGTAGAAGCATATTTGTTTTGGTTACATGGGGTCGACAAGCCCCCGGAATGATGACTCTATAGGAAATCTTTGGATTTCTTTGGGTTGGTGTTTACCTTTGATGTAAGCAACATGTATCCCCATATACAACCATATGATGCTTCAGTTCCACTCCAATCAACTACATGGATGTCTCAGTTTTCCCTCCCATAATTAATGAAAAAATGCTTCATTTTTTCCCATGATGGTTCTTTTTTTTTTTCACCTTTATAGCTGCCCTTTCTGGTTTCCCCATTATCAGCCATTTAATGCTTCAATTTTCTCCCACTTTTAATCTTATTTTGATGCTTCATTTTCCCCATGCTGGTTGCCCCTTCGGTTTCAATTTTACCTTAGATTTTGAGGAGCTTTCATGGCTATTTTTAGAGGAGTATTAACTCCCTATATTTATTGTTCTTTCCCTTTATTTTCTCTCCTACAAAAGAGCCTGTTTGAAAGAGTAGGACAGTTTCGAGTGATAATTTGTGCAATATAAAACCTGCGGGTTTTTTCTAGCTTACGAGCTAACCTCCTTCCCCTTCCCCTCTACTACTTCATCTCAGACTTCTACCTCTTCTTCTTTATCCATGATTCTTACCCCATATGTATCTTACTTCTCAAAAAAAAAAAATTGTATGCTTTAAGGGTGTAATAGTGTTTATGAGTCATGTTTAGTATTTATTTATAAAAAGTGTCTTTTAATTTGCAATCTTAGCATTTATGTTTATATATATCATAAGAAAGGAAGATTTGAGTCATTGCAATATTTTTTGTTGCACTAATTTGGTATCAGAGCTTTAGGTTATAGGGAGTCTTCCTTTCTTAAGTCTTTATTAAAAGAAGAAGAAGATATGAGAAATCATCAGCAATATAAAAGTTCAGATGAAATAGAAACCACAGTTGGTGAAAATCAACCAACTAATCTTGAAGACAAAATTCCAACAAGAAGATGGGTCCCATCACAAGAAAGTTCTACTGATTTAATCCATAATAAAATATAAAAAATTAAGGAGAAAATAAAATTGTGTAGAAAAATATGAGAATATAAAGTGTCTTACAAGCTCAAATAAAATAAGAAAAAAATATGATTCAAAGAAAGTATGCGGCATTACACAAGAATTAGCACTACAGGAAAATTATGCATTACCGGCTGATTTTCTAGAGGAAAATTATTCATTTTCCTGCAGATTTTTAAGTTTTTCGACAAAATTTTTTTCGACGGTAAAACTAGCATTAAAAACATGTTCCATTGAAAAAATAGCGCCGAAAAGTTTTTCCCGATGGATTATTTTTGCATGTACAATTTTCGGCTCAAAAAAAAAATTGTTGGAAAAAAGAAAATTAATAAAAAGAAGCCATGCCAATTCAAAATTTTTACCGGCCAACCTGCAACAGCTTCCCGCTGGCTCACCATGCCTATGCCAGAGCCGACCCACACCGTAGTCCAATCCACTCCGCCCCACAGCCCTGACCCGCGCCTAGGCCCGCCACGTCTGTGCGCTATGCAGAGTTTAAACCCTGACTCCCTGCATCCCGCAAATGCCCACTTACCATCATACCGTTCAAATAAAAGTGTTTAAGTAAATATTTTTTTTATATTTATGTTATAACTTATAGAATATTACAATTAATTATTGATTTTTCTTATTATTTTCATGATTAAACTTTTCATATTATTTTAGTTTAAGAATATTTAATTTAATTAATTTATTTTAACAAAATTAATAATTGTATATATTTCAAATAATTAATTTTCATAAATAAGTTATTAAATTAATAACTAATTAAACTTAAATAAAATAAATAATTAATTAAAATTTTTTATTTTAATTAATAAATAAATTATGTTTGTAATACTTAATTAAATAAAGTTATTAAATGAATGATTAATTAAAATAAGCTACAAACTTATTAATTAATTAAATTATGAATATAAGATGTTTTTAGAAATTATTAAAGTCCGTTGAAAAGTTCACCATAAATAAATCCGCCAGAAAGTCCTCTGAAAAATCTGTCTGAAAATTAGTCAAAAATATTTCAGCATAATCCGTTAGAAATTCGCCAGAAAAGTGCCTTGAAAATAGTCCGTAGGATATCCTCCAGAAATTTCGTCGGTAATAAACTATTTTCCTGTAGTGAAAATGTGGCTTATTCAACGCGTCATGGAAGTTTTAAAGTTATTTGATCAGGGGATGAGATATCTTAATAGAAGGAGAATTGATGTAGGCAAGTTGTACACCCCATGCAGCCACATGATGCTTATGTTCCCCTCCAATTAGCTGTACGGATGTCTCAGTTTTCCCTCCCATAGTTGATAAAAAATTCTTCATTTTTTCACCTGATGGTTTGATTTTTCCCCTAAATAACTGCCCTTTTTGGTTTCCCTATTATTAACCAATTAATGCTTAGGTTTTCCCCAACTTTTGAGGCTATTATGATGCTTCAGTTTCGTATGACAACTGCCCCTTCAGTTTCAATTTTACCTCAGATTTTAAGGATTTTTCAAGGCTATTTCGGGAGGTGCATTAACTCCCTATATTTATTATTCTTTCCCTTTATTTTCTCCCCTGTTAAAGGGGTTGTTTTAAAGGGATGGCATGTTTGAGTGATAATTTATGGAATATAAAACCTAAGGGGTTTTTCTAACTTGCAAGCTATCCTTCTTTCCCTTCCACTCTATTACTTCATCTCAGTGTTCTACATATTCTTCTCTATCCACGGTTCTAGCTCCATCTGTATCTTGCTTCTCAAAAAAATTTTGTAAGCTTTAAGGGGTAAATGTGTCGATGTGTCATGTTTAGTATTTATCTATAAAATGTGTCTTTTAATTGGAATCTTAGAATGTATGTTTATCTATGTTGTAAGAAAGGAATATTTGAGTCTTTGCAATATTTTTTGTTGCATCAACCTTCAAACTGATGGGTATATAAAAACTCAACAATATATATATATATATATATATATATATATATATATATATATATATATATATATATATATATATATATATATATATATATATATATATATGCAAAGAAAATGTAAATGAATATAAAATTGAAATTGGAAATGACTTACATGTTATCATGATGTACAATGATATTTAGTGTGGTGCATTTGTAAATATGAAAGTGATTTGGCATCATCAAATAAATTGCATATATTCATGCATATTAAAATATGTTGTAGAGAAGAACTAACCTTTTAACACAAACGTCTCTCTGCCGAAGCATTTCTAGGGTGATTTCTAGGGCTCGTTGCATGTGCTCGTTTATGGCATTTTTGGCTAGATTTTTTGGGTTATTTTGTTTTGTTTCTCTAGTTTTTCGTTTGTGGATCTTTCTCCTACTTACATTTTGTGGTTCTCTTTGAGTTTTTGTGTGGGGTAATGACGATCCCATCATCATCGCACCCTATCTCTTCATCTTTTGAAGGAAAAACTCGTTCCTTTAAAGAGGCCCTCACTAGCGGTTCCTCCTCTTCTCCGCAACTGCGTTTTGTGTATTTGTCATTTAACGGTTTTCCAGCTCTAATTATTGAGGATTCCGTAGTTGATCAGCTTGCTGCCTCTTTTGCGCTAACCTTGGTTGGTAAATTTGTTTTGAGAAGGCCGAATCTTGATGCTATTCATAAGTTTTTCATTAATCTTAAGCTTTCCAATTCTTTTCATGTGGGTTTAATCGATCAAAGTCATATTGCTATACAACTTTTCAATGATCTTGATTATAGTCGAATTTTTGCTAGAAGATCGAATTATATTCAAGCATGTCAAATGCGGTTATTGAAATGGACTTCGGATTTTGATGTTAGGGAGGAATCCCCTATTGCTTCGGTTTGACTGACTTTTCCTAATTTAAGATTACATTTCTTTAATAAGCAAATTTTATTTGGTATGGCATCTATCTTTGGCCATCTCTTACAAACTGATCAAGCGACTGCTTCGATTTTGAGGTCGTCTGTTGCTAGGGTTTTGGTTGAATTAGATGTATCTAAAAAGCATCCTATTGAAGTTAAAGCTTATTTTCAAAAAGTTGAGTTTTAGAATTTACCTATTTTATGATCTTTTTGCAAAATGCATGGCCATGCTGTGAACGAATGTTTTCGGAAATACCCAAACTTGCGTGTTGAAAAGAATTCTTTAAAATGATCGAAAGAGGAATTAGGTACTGAAAAGGATACTAATGATCCTAATGATTCTCCTCATCTTCCTTTAGGTGAATGCATTTCTCCTATGGATATAGTTCCTACGACTGAAACGGTGATGGTCCCTCTAGTTAGCTTACCTTAGTCTCAAGAATAGGGAGTACCTCATTTAAATGTTGTTTCTAATGATTTACTTAAGGTGGTTTCTAATTATAGTGAGAAAACTATGGAGAATGCTTTAAATACTGTGGAAACATCTCCTTCTTGCATTTTAAATCATATCACAACTGATGATACTGACTCTATGAATCCTACTATTGATCAGGACTCTTGCAAAGATACTCTTGTGCATGCTCCATTGGTTGGTAAAGAAGGTGAAAATATGAACTTGGCTTTGGAGGAAGGGGAATTTGTTTCTATGGAAACACTTAAGTTACCTTCTTCCTACAATAAGGAGTCAGGCTTGAAGGTAAATGACAATTGGGATGACGATGGTAGGTTTATGGAAGATGACTTTCCTAGTTTACACAAGGAACAAGCTAATGATGGTGCAACCTCTTCTCGTTCTAATTACAATAGTGATGCTTTTACTGATTTTGAGGATATGAATATTGCTGTTTGGTGCTTTACTAAGGTTGACCATTATACTAGTTTTATTAAATTTTATAGTAAAAGATGCCATAAGCCTAAGCATATTTCACTGCAACCAGCCAGATATAATGTTAGAAATACTAGCTCAAATACTTCTCATTAATCTATTTTTATGTGTAGCACTATTATTTGAAATGTTAGGCGCATTGGTTTCTTCTCTTCTAGGATTCATGTTAAAAACTTATGTCGTGTTCATAACATTTATATTCTTGTTTTACTTGAACCCCTTATCCCCGCATCTAGGTTGGTTTATACCTCTTCTTATCTTGGTTGTAATCATGCTATTTCTAATATGTCTAAAAAAATCTGGGTTTTGTGGAGAAATCCTATTAAAATTGATGTTATTGGAGATTTCACTAAGGTCATGCACTGTTAAATTGAGGCTTTTAATTTTCACTGTTGTGCTTCTTTTGTGTATGCTGCCTCATCTCTCTACATTAGAAAATTATTATGGGAATAGCTTACAAATTTTCATAGTATCTATCAGTTGCCTTTGTTGGTGGGTAGTGATTTTAATGCTATCTCTACTTCTTCTGAACGGTTTGGTGGAGCTGCTCCTTCTTATCGCTCCATGTCTGATTTTAATAATATGATCCTGTCTTGTAATTTGATTGATATTGGTTTTGTGGACAATAAATTTGCCTGGAATAGGGGACACTTATGGCAAAGGTTGGATCAGGTGCTTTTTAATGACTTCTGGATCAATGCTATTAATTTTACTAATATGCATCATCTTAGTAGAACGTTGTCTGATCATTCTCCTATGCTTATCACTGTTAAGAATAATCAAGCTAATACTATCTCTTCTTTTAGATTTCAAAATATGTGGTTACTTAATAGTTTCTTTTTTGATGTTGTGAATAATAACTGGGATGCTCCTTTACATCCTTATAACTCTATTGTTGGCATGAAAAGACTGTGGTTCAAGCTTAAAAGGTTGAAACAAGCTTTAAATTGGTGGAATCACAATGTGTTTTGTAATATCTTCTCTAATATTTTACAAGCTGAATAATGTGTTTATTTTAATGAGAATGCTTGTTAGAATGATCCTTCTGATGCTAACTTTTCTTTGCTTAAGCAATCTAAATTAGATCTTTTTAATCTTCAAGCTCAAGAAGAGGTCTATTGGAAACAGAAAGCAGCTGCTAGGCATTTGGTTGAGGGTGATAATAATACCAAGTACTTTCACGCTTTAACTAAGAGAAAAAGGATTAATAATATAATAAATAACATTCAAATAGAGGATGGTTCCTATGCTAATGACCACGGTGAGATTGCTAACTTAGTTGTTCTTTATTTTCATAATCATTTTAATAAATATTTCACTCGTATTGCGGCTGTTGATCACTCTTTTATTCCTAAGCTTGTTTCCTCTGAGGATAACTCTTCTCTTTCTAGACCTCCTTCTTTAGATGAGGTTTAAGATACTTTAATGGACATGAATAGTGATTCTATTGCTGGTCCTAATGGTTAAACGACTATATTTTTTCAAAAATGTTAGCACATTATTCATAGTGATATTTTTCCTACTATTTTGGATTTTTTCCTTGGTAATCCTATCTCTAAGTTTACTTCTACCTCCTTAGTGCTTATTCCTAAAAACAACTCTATTCAAACTTGGAATGATTTCCATCCTATTAGTCTTTGTACCTTTTTTAATAAATTGGTTTCCAAAATGATCTCTAACCATCCTTCTGTTATTTTACCTAACATTATTTCTCCTTTTCGAATGGGCTTTATGAAAGGTAGGGATATCAAGGAAAATATTCTTTTAGCTCATGAATTGACTCAAGATTTGGATGTTAGGGTAAGAGGGGGTAATGTTATTTTGAAACTTGATATCGCTAAAGCTTACGACAATATTAATTAGAATTTTATCTATTTTATGCTTGTTCTTTTTGGCTTTAACTATGTGTTTATCAACCTTATAAAAAATTGTATTGAAAATGTTTATTTTTCCATCATTCTTAATGGCTCTAGGCATGGTTTCTTCAAATCCTCTAATGGCTCAAGGCAGAGTGATCCTACTTCCCATGCTCTTTTTATTATTGTGACTGAATTTCTTTCTAGGGGTATTTGTAATTTATTTGATCTTAATCTTGGCCTTTAATATAGAACTTTGATAGGGTTTCATATTTCCCACTTATGCATTGCGGATGACTTCATTGTATTCACTAATGCCACAATCAATAGAATTCATAAACTTCTGGAATTTTTTAATATTTTTGAATTGGCTAGTGGTCTTTCTTTTAGTAGAAATAAATGTTGCTTTATTACTTCTAAAAAGATTTCCAATGAGCGGATTTTAGCTATTAAATATGCCTCTAGTTTAACTCACTCTAAGTTGCCTGTGAAGTATCTTGGTGTCCCTCTTTTTAAAGAAAGAAGATAAACTTTTTTGTTTGATGATCTTATTACTTCTGTGCATAATAAACTCTTATCTTGGGATTCTAACTTTCTTAGTTCTGGTGGAAGAGTGACTCTTATAACAAGTGTTCTTTGTGCTTTACCTGTTTATATGTTTCAAACTATTTTTCCTACTCAGGAAGTGTGTAGTAGGATCTACAAAATTTTTAACAAGTTCTTTTGGAAAGGTACATCATCTACTTCTAAAATTACTTGGGCTGCTTGGGAAAAAAATTGTGGTGTCTTGAGTGAAGGTGGTCTTGGCTGCAAGAATTTACATGACCTTACAAAGGCCTTCTCTTTTAAACTTTGGTATACTTTTCACTCTAATAAGAATCTTTGGGCTACTTTTATTCAGTCTAAATATTGTGTAGGTCGTCATCCTACTAATATTTCTCCTAAAAATGGGGAATGCAAAGTGTGGAAAAGGGTTTGCAAAGTTAAATGGGAGATGGAGCCCTTTATTTCTTGGGGTCTTGGGGAAGGTAACATCTTCTTCTGGCAAGATAAATGGCTTGGTAATGAATTGTTTGACTCTATTCTGAATTCTTCGTCTTCTACCTATGTTAAAGTTAACTATTTCTTTAATGAGAATTGTTGGAATTATGATAAGCTTTCTAGTATCCTCCTTGAATGCCTTACTAATCGTATTTTAAATCTTCATATTAATGCATCGTCCAAAGAAATTATTTTATGTAATTTATCCAATGATGGTTGTTTTTATCTTAAGAAGGCTTGGCATTCCTTTAGAGAGAAAGGCACCAGAGATAATATTTTTAATATGATCTGGCATAAGAGCATTCCTACCATGGTTTCTGTTTTTATTTGGAGAATTTTACATAGATTTATCCCTACAGAGGATAACCTCCTCAAAAAGGGTTTCAATTTAGCCTCTAAGTGCCAGTGTGGTTTTCACATGGAGAATATACATCATATTTTTATTTTTGGTCCTGTGGCCGTTAGAACTTGGGTCTATTTTGACGATTTGTTACAATTTAATTGCTTTAATGCTCATATCTCTCTTTACTTAAGTTTTGGTTTATTGGTACTAAAGGCCACATTTGAAATACTATTCCTTCCCTCATTCTTCGGGTTTCTTTGATTGGAGAGGAATAACTCTATTTTTAAGGGAGTGAAAATGAACCACCTTAATGTTATTCAAAGGGTGAAGGATATGATTTTAGCTTTGGTGGCTGTTAATTTGATTACCATTAAGAGTTTTAAAAATTGTTATAATGCTAGTATTTTGCTACAGAACACTTGGGATCGGTTTCCCTCTTCGATTAATATTGTTTATTGGTGTAAACCTCTGTCTAATTTCCTTAAACTGAATGTTTTTGTTGTTATGCTTTTGTTGGTTGTGGTGGCCTTATAACGGATTCTTATGGCCATCTTATGGTTGCCTTTGCGGGCCCGATTCAAAAAGATAATGCTCAAACAAATATTTTAAAGGCTATTCTTTATGGTATACAGTTATGCCTTCATCTTAATTTAATGAATTTGTACATTCAAGTTAACTCTAGGCTGAATATTTCTCCTTTGCAAGATGTGGAGGACGTGGGTTGCTCTCCTAATAACTTTTATCTTGTTAGGGAAATTAAAAGGCTTTTTTTGCATACTAATTTTCATCTTTCCCATGTTAATAGGGAGGGTAACTCTTGTGCTTCTTGGCTTGCTGTTTGGGGGTGTAATTTAAACTGTTTTAATGATTTTATTCCTACTACAATACCAAGCTTTCTTAAAGGTTTGATTTATCTTGATGAATATGGTACCCCTTATGTTAGTAATTAGTTCTAAGTGCAGGTTGTCGTGTTTTATTTTTTTTCTCTGGTCATTCGTGACTGTTGGATTTCTTGGTTGTCTTGGTCTTATTGTAAGTTGCTATTTTTTTGGGGTCTTTTCCTGGTTTTTCTTGGTAATCATGGTGGCGTTGGTTTCAATAGTTTCAACCTCTTGTTTTTGTTTTGGCTGGAGGCTGAATTATGTTTTTGATGGTGGCATAGTTTGCTGGATGGACTCTAATTCATTGTTGGATGTGTCGTTCCTTACTCTGCTCGATTTGTATCTTTTCTGTGATTACATCCTCTGTGATGGTAGTTGTAGCTACTATTTTTTTTGTAATTGGGATTTTGATGACTATAATTTTTTGGTTTTTCCTTATTTTTTCTTTAGTCATTGGGATTTTGGACTAGAGCTATGATTTTATTAGTTTTTCTGCTGAAGCTCAGTCCCATTGTTGCTCTCCTATCGGGGCTGGGGTTAATGGTTGAGCTGTGTATGGGCATTCTTTCTTTAAAGAGGGGTGTGTTCTTTCCAGTTGTTGCCCCTCTTTTAATTTTGCTCGCCTCACTAGTCTGTGGCTTTCTATGAACTTTCTTCAGCTTTTTTGCTGGGCTGCTGATGGGGGTTATTCTGTCCAAATTTTTATTGATTTGTGGTGGCCAAACCTGCGTGCCTAGAAGTGGTGTTTTGCTTCTCTGTTCTTTGTTGGGATTAATGTTATCATGTCCTATGTTTTTTTTCTCTAGAGGATTAGATGGAGGCAATTATTTGTGGGTAATTGGGATTACCCGACTTGTAGGATTGAGTGGCTTGTGGACTTTGTTAATGAAGCTAGAATCTTTGAGAATATTCTGAGCTCTAATAGTCTGAATCTTATGACCTGCTTAACTTGGAACAATTTGGCCATTTTGTTCTTTTTCTTTTACACCTACTCTTTTTATTTCCTTTTTTCTTCTAATATCCTTTATTTGTGTAGCTTGTTCTTTTGCAGTTTTTCTTTTTTTGCAAGTGAGGCTGAATATCAAGGCTTTCCAGAATTTTGTAAGAAGGAAAGGGCTTAACTATACTCACTTGTTCCTTCTTTTTTTGATGCTTGCCTATAGCATCAGTAGAATGTTACTAGGTATACTTGTATTTTTTTGTAGTGGAGAAAATTGGCTCTTAAGTTTTCTTTTACTTTGTTTTGTAGCTCTTTTGACTAGTAGTGAGCTAATTTTTTCCTTAAGGACTCTGGAACCTATTTTTTATATCAACGCATAGGCCTCTTTATGGGAATTGTATATATATATATATATATATATATATATATATATATATATTATATATATATATATATATATATATATATATATATATATATATATATATATATATATATATATATATATATATATATATATATATATGTTGTAGAAAACATTGCATATCTCATTGAAGTCTTCGATATAGAGATTATAAGTTAAAAATCCCCTCTTTTGATTGCTCGTAGTGCATGCCCTGTTTCTTTTTCTATTTATGCTTTAATAGATAGTAGTTAGTTGCTGAGTTTGATTTATCAAATTTAGCCATTGTCTTTTTAGTACGTCCAGCGGGTGTGTTTGCTAGACCGCTGCTTCAGGAGCTGGGTTACCAGTAATAGATTATTTTTTATTGTATTTATTATTTGATAATAGTTGTTATATTTATGTTTATATTTTCTGATGATTGGGCAAATTTTTTCTTACTTTTTGCTCTATTTATATTCGAGATGGCTTGTATCAGAATTTGGTTATTTAGATGTATTGGTTATTTAAACTTATATTAATAGATTGACTTTATTTCACTTCCTCTGTTTACTCTGATGTATATATATATATATATATATATATATATATATATATATATATATATATATATATATATATATAATATTGTATCTCTTGTATATACATATTATTTTTGTGAATACAAAATAGGTATTCTTATCACTTAATCGGTCCCGTGTTGCCTTGGAAAACCACCTTCCAGACCCGAGGTGTGACATTGTGGTATCAGAGCCATTCTATTTTGTATTTGATATTCCTAAGTTCCGTAGGATTGGGTAGTGGGTTATATTATCTTAAGTTATTCTTGATGTTGTATAATATGTTTGATATGTTATGGTAGTTTATTTTGATATGTTTAATAGTTCATTATGGCGCCAAGAAGAAAGAATGTTGTTTCCACTCGTGGATTTGATGTCATGAGAACTACTAAGAAAGTTCCACCTATCCCAGATGAACTCGCTCTCCTAGTTATCGAGGAGTTGTTGTTCTTAATCCGGATCTCACTTTGCTAATCACAATAATGGCAGAGGCGACCACTCAGCTTACTCAAGCAATGCAAGGAATTAATCAGGTTAACCATAAAAAACCACAACCAACTTAACTAAAACCCCCATTAGTGCCCCAAGAAGCCATAGGAGTGCCTGATACTGCCCCAGCTTAGGTAATTCAGTCAAATTTGAAGAGGATAAGTGGATTAATTAATATTAATATATTTATTTATTTAAACTAACTTTTATGCTATAAGTCATTCCAACCAATGGAGTGATAGAACAAGTGATGTATTAGTTCTTAAAGACTCATCCTTCAACATTTAATGTGATAGTTGGACCAATTAATTATGATGCATGGCTTCATGACATCAAAATTAAACTTTGTGGCAATGTCCAAAAGAACGAAAGGTAGGCATTGTTGCATTTCAAATGCATAATTTTGATGACTAGTGGGAGAGCATCTGACACAATATCTTTGGAGTAGATGCAATAAATCCTTGGGGAAAATTTGAAAGACTGTTTCTCGAGCAACAATTTCTTGTGGCGGATCGATTAAACCTGATGAACAATTTGAGGAAGCTCAAGTTGGGGAAAAAATCAGTTAGTATGAGACATTTTTTGATAGATTATTCATATTTGTACCAACTATTAAGTAAAACAAAGATAAAAAAAATCTACAACTTCTTATTTAACTCGAGAGAAGCTATCAAAAGATTTTTATCTATAATGAAGTGCACTACATTCAGAGAGCTAATAGATCGAGCAATTCACGCAGAGATAGAAATAAATGCTTATGAAGAAAAAGTTATTGGAAAGTACTTAAAAGCAATAGATACTCAACCACCTAGAGGTTCATAAAAGAAGAAGCATAAGAGCCATCAGGGGTAGAAGTCCAAAAGCAATCCTCATTATGTATATTGTGACAAATATTATTTAAGGACTTACAACTTGGTCATCGAGAAGTATTTTAACTACTATAGTACCAAGCACAAAGCTAAAGATTGCATGCTCAAAGCTCCAGATCAATTAAATCCTTTAGCTACTTGAGATAACTTCAGGCAATGGCATTAGAATGGGTGGCATAAATCAGAAGGAGGATGCAACTACATGCATAATGGGAAAGGTAAAGGAAAATAATATTGCTCTCATCCCTAACAATAATCCCATCAAGTGTCAATATCTCAGTTATAACAACACCGCCCTATTTCATAGTACCAACAGCCTCTGGTGCCATATTAACAACAACAACATGTGATGTTGTATTGTGCACCACAACCTCTAGTATATGAGCAACCTAGGCAGGTGATCCCTCCTCTTATCTTCATCATTACCCAAAATTAGGCCCGTGAAGCTCTTGATGTGGTGAATGGTTGTAATATCCAATATTTAGACCTTACTAAATATTTTGTTGAGTAATTATAACTCCAAATAATAAATTGTCTTAGCCACAACATTGATATTGTAGTATTTTAATTACACATATATATTTTTAATTTTTGGAAACTTATGGAAAATCCATATGAAATTAGTATAAATCTGTACAAGTGAGTATTTTAGGATGATTAAGTGTCCGTTTTGCAAATCAATTTCACCAAAATTTTCTAAATAAAATAATTTATTGTATGGATATTTTTCTATAAATGTTTAATCCCCAAAAAGATTTTTTATGAATTTTATAGTGAAGAATTAATTAATTATATATTTAAAATTTATTACATTATTATTTTTTTCTTAAATATCTATTTCTATTACATCACTTTATTATATCACTTTTCTCCTTAAGCATTCTGCTAACATAGAAATTAATTAGAGAAAATGAGAGCAAGTGAGAAGAGATAATGGAAAAGCTAGGATTTGGAGCCACATAGTGATTTTCGTCAATCGAGCCTGCTTGGAGAGTTGTTTGTCTTGTTGTAAGGAACATTTATCATATTTGTAATTTCAATAATTTTGTGTTATTATTATTTTTTTTATCAAACTTGAGTTTTTGTTATAAAAAAAAGAATAATTTTATATTGGTAAAAAGTTCAACACATTACTTTTTATATGTTATATAGATTAAGATTATAAATGTTTTAAATATTTGTAATTTTTTACTAGGTGATTTTAAAAATACAACAATTTTTGCCTACTCAAAAAATTATTTTGACCTCTAAAAAGAGTCTTAAGGTTTTCATTTGAGTAGATCTAAAACTGAATACATTGAGTGTAATTTTAGTAGTAATAGATCTAATGGGGGGTTTGTGACTTTGAGTTATGAAGTCATTTATAAGAGTATGCCTTTTAGATATCTTGGGTCTATTATTCAGAGTGATGGTGAAATAAATAAGGATATTAATAATATAATTCAATTTGGATAGATGAAGTGGAAGAATACATCAGGCTTTTTATGTGATCAAAAGGTACAACTCAAACTTAAGGGAAAGTTCTATAAGATGGTGGTTAGACCTATAATGCTTTGTGGCGCATAATGTTGGCCATTCTAACAGACGCATAATATTAAGTCAAGTTTTGTAGAGATGAGGATGCTGAGGTGGATGAGTGGCCTTACTCTTAGAGATAGATACAAAGAGAGCATATACATCAAAAGGATGAATTGGCTCCCATGGAAGATAAGATTAGAGAGGTCACCTTATATGATTTATTCATATAAGACGGTGGACTTCCGATGACTCGGTTAGAAGAGTAGATGTATTAGATTTAACATGTGTTAAGAATGATAGATGTAGAACTAAAAATACTTGGTTAGAAAATATTAGAAATGAACTTTCTTTATTAGATCTAAATGAGAGTTCAACTCTTTACCAGACATAATGGACAAAAAAAATTCATGTAGTCAACACCACGTAGTGGGATAAAGGCTTAATTTTATTGTTGTCTAAAAATAGTGATTTAACTTAATTATATTTTCAGAATGTTATTTTATGTCATATTTGATAATTTGATTAAATTCTAAAAATATGAATTTTTGCTCAGTATGAATTTTATTGTCAATCTGGTTGAACTTCAGGCTTCGGTATTTCAGCAGGGAAATAATAGATCTCCAGGTATGGATGGAGTCACTTCATCTTTTTATAAATGCTATTGGGATATAGTATGGAAAACTTTATGGGAAGTTATTAAGAACTTCCTAAACACTGGTCAAATGAGTAGGAATTGGAAGGATACTTTAATTGTTTTGATTGCTAAAATAAAGAGCCTTTTAACTCCCTCTAATTACAGGCCGATTAGTTTATGCCAGACTAACTATAAAATTGCAGCCACTATTCTAGTTAACAGATTAAAGAATTGCATTTCCAAGTTGATCACTGAAGAGAAAATGGCCTTTATGCCGGGAAGGTCTATTTCTGAGCATTATTTGTTGGCTCAAGAGATATTTCATAAGTTCAAAATTTCTAAGAACAAGAAGGGATTGATGGCTCTGAAGCTAGACATGGAACAGGCTTATGATAGTATGGGATGGACTGCACTTGATCAAATCCTTAAATGGTATGGATTTCCTTGTTTGTTTTCTAATCTGCTCATGGAATGTGTTGTAGGGGTGAGATTTTCAATCATTATAAATGGGAGAAATTCTGAGTGGATTGATGCTCATAGTGGCTTTCGTCAAGGATGCCCACTCTCTCCTTATCTCTTCATTATGTGCTTCCAGTTGCTTTCTAATTCCATTGAGCAGAAGGGACAGGATCTTGGTATTAGAGTCTCTCCTAGAGGCCCTAGGATTTCACATCTTTTGTATGCATATGACGTGCTAATCTTCTCTCATGTATCCACTTGGTTAGCCAAAGCCTTGAAGAAAATAGTTGAAGATTTTTGCAAATGGACGGGCCAAAGAATAAATGTCAGTAAATCTCAGATTTTTTTTGGTAAGGTAGTTGGCTACTCAACTAAGAAGAAGATTACTATGTTGTTTGGTTACAAAAATGTGAAAGAGATGAGCTACCTTGGAATTAAGTTGTCCTTAAATAGATTGAAGTTGGCTGATTTTCAAGATATGTTGAGCAATGTCATGGATAGGCTCAATGCATGGGGCAAGAAGAATTTATCTTCGGGGGGTAAGATTACTCTTATCTCTAGTTCATTGTTGTCTATGCCAAACTTTTTAGTAACTCATTCTTTAGTTCCTAAAAAGTTGTTGTATGAGGTGGAAAAATTGTGTAGAAATTTTCTATGGCATAAACCGGGTGGAGAGCATAGTATGCACTATGTGGCCTGGGAAGATCTATGCAAACCGAGAAGTATGGGTGGGATGGGACTTCATCTCCTTTGATGAAGGTTGATTCTTTGAGGCCCAAACTGGCGTGGGACCTTTTTCAGAAAACTGAGTCTCTTTGTTACAAAACTATCAAACACAAGTATGGAGATGATTTAATGGTTGGATCACAAAAGAAGGCAACTTCAAATACATGGAAAATCTTACTTGATGGGGGAAGACAGCTGCAGAACATTACCAAATGGGCCGTTGGCAGGGGAAATAAGATCAATGTTTTAAATGATATCTGGGTGCTGGATAAGTGTATTAACAGATGGCCTACACTGGTGGATTGTGTAGTATTGGAAGGGATGAATGTCAGCCAACTTTTATCGAGTGAAGGTCAATGGAATTATACATTGCTTCGTGAAGTTTTTCATCCTGAATTCATCATGCTGATCAACAACATTAAGATTAACCCTGGGATGGAGGATCGGAGGGAGCTGCTGAGAATGCACTCGGGTAAGTCTATCTCGGCTATGTCTTATGAATATATGTTGAACAGTAAGTGCAATATGGATGGAGAAGATTATTATACATGGATGTATAAGCTCAAATTAAACAAGAAAGTTGAAATTTTTTGGTGGAGACTTGGGAAATCTGCAATCCCCACAAATGTATTTCTACATTACTGAAGGCTTGCTGTGGATCGGGCTTGTGCTAGAGGCTGTAATACTAATGAGAGTTATGAACACATTATGGTACATTACAAATTTTTGATTGAAGTTATGAAACAGATGCATGATTGGGGCATTTCTATTCCAGTATTTTAGTCTCTTAGCAGCTGTTTGCAGGAGTTAAGAAGGATGTCTATTCAGGATCTCGGTATTGTTAAGATTTACTGCATTGTTGTTTATCTTTCTTGGAGGAATAGAAACTGTGTGAAACATGGAAAATCTGCATTTTTGCTTCTGTTATAGCTTCTAATGCTTTGGCCTTGGCTACTAATAAAGGTAGTCCGTATCTTTCAAGCTGGGGAACCAATCTCCTTAGGGAGTCTTGTGAGTCTTGGTGCCCCCCTCCGAAAGACTGGATGAAGATAAATATTGATGCGTCTTTGCTTAGATCTTACTGTGCTGGAGTTTGTGGAATTTTCAAAGATCATAAGGGAAGGTTTATTCTTGCATTTGGGGAAAAGAAAGTCCATTGGGATATTACCAAACTTGAGATGGAAGCTGTTTTCTCAGTTAGGGAGTACATTAGGAGTTGGATGCTTGAGTACAAAGGGGTGATTATAGAGAGTGAAAATGTTAATGTCATTAAGTTCATTCAGGATTCTTTCAAAAAGAATAAGGAGACCGTGGATATGAGGCCTTTGGAGGAGCTTCTTTTTGTCAATGACTTTCATAAAGAGGTCTTCAATCATGTTCATAGAAGTTGTAATAAGGTGGCCAACTTAAGTGCTACCATGGCTCTTAGTAGGAGTTTCTTCTTTGATAGTTTTTCTTTTGATTACATTCCTTCCTTGCTATTGTATTCGATCAAGGAGGAATGTGATTCTTTTCATTCTTATCAAGTGTAATTAGCTTTCTTTTGTTTTCTTAATGCAATTGTGGTGCATTTCTTCAAAAAAAAAAAAAAGAATTTTATTGTCAATCGTAAGGACATTTTGGCATTTTTTGAATTAAACTCAAATATGCTTTATTTATAGTAATGTATTAAAAATGAATGTGGATATGTGATTGAGTAATAGCTAGTCGCTATTACTATTATAGTACTATGATAATAATGTGCTGGTAAAAAATAAGTAAAGGCTTGTTGACCCATTGGTTGGAGAGTGATTGACCTATAAAGGATGTTGAACCGATGGGCTCTCCATTAAAAATTAGGGTTTAGTGTTTTTCTCTATTAATTCACATGATACACTAATTAGGATTTATAAAGAAATGATTATTGTGTCAATGGGAAAAAAGTGACACTCTATTTATTGAGCCAACAATTTATTAACACTCATATGATACTTAAAAATATATTATAACCATAATTCTTACTTGTTTAATATGACTACTCAAATGAATGTTATTAATGCATTATTAATATTACTATATAAATTTATTATTAACATTATTACCAATTTATTTATAGAAAAAATATGATATATTCATTGGTTACGTGATATATATGATATATGAAGCATGCGATTAAAATATTGATTTAATAATGATATAGAATAACTAGATAGCTTGTGTACATTCCTATATGATTTTATGACATTGATTTGATTTCAATAGTCTTTACTAATATTTTGATTCAATGTTTTGTCTGATTTATTCACTAATTGGTATTATAGATACGATGATTACTTTATAGATTTGATACTTATATTGGTTTACTATTTCCATATCATAGCGCTTTACTATTTATAGATTATACAACAACTACGTGTGAATTTTACTGCTTATGAACTGATTGAATTATCATATGAATGTAACAGCTATGATTTGACTGTTGACATGTATATCACTCCTTTATCGTGCTATGAATTGAGTTGTATGTTTTGGTGACCTACTAGGCTTTTAGCTCATTATAGATGATTAAAAAATTATAGCCCTTATAGAGAATCAAGAGTGTGAGGCTGATAAGGATTCCAATAGGTTCAATTTCTTTTTATTTTAGTTATTCTTTTATACTCATGATTGTATGGATCCTAGGTATTGTATATGATTTTAGGTTTAAATATAGATGTATAGATTAATATTTTGATTAATAATTTTATTTTTTAATATTGATATTAATAAAAGAAATTAGGTAGCTCTAGTTATTATTTATTAAAACATAAAAGAATAATTCTTCCAAATTAGATTCTAGGACATCACACATATATTATTTCTATTGATAAGCAACTAATAAAGGTTTTATTTATTTCTGGGGCATCACATTCATCCATATTAAATAAGATTATATTAACTTCATCAGTGTCCTAATTGCAATCTCAATTATAAATTGTTATGCCATATGGAACATCAATGAAATTTACCTGGTGTGTTCATGATAATAATATTTTAATAAACAATATACATATTGTTAAGAGAGTTGCTATTTGCATGTTTTACATTCTTACAACTTATATAGTTTTGATGATTTCAAGTATTATTGTTTTTTGTATAGTTATCTCCTAACACTTTTTGGAAAAGTTGTTTTTGCTCTTGTGTGTACTAACATTTCAGGAAAATCAAACACCAGACTACAATGACTTCAAATCAAATTCAGCATGAGATACTTTGTATATTTAAAATTTTATATTCTTCTTTGAATTAAATTTGAGAGGAAGTTATTGTAATGGAGTGAATACACATAGACACCTTAGAAGATTTTGAGATATTTGTATTGATTGTACAGGACGAACATAGTTCATACGGGATGATCAGATCAGTTATCTCCTCTAAACAGCAATGGAATGAATAGGGGTTGAAGAAAAAATTTTTAAGTCCTGATCATCCAGGATGAAGTGTATTCATCCCCGGACAAAATGTTCTCTAGAAAATTTTCATTCAAGAACGAAGTGTATTCGTTCCAGGACGAGTTGCTCTCTAGAGCATTTTCATCCAAGACGAAGTGTATTCATCCAAGGATGATTTGCTCTCTGTAAAACTTTCTTCCAAACGAACCTTAACTTCGTCCCAGCATAAAGTGAACCGACACTGAAAATTAAGTGTCATTCTACAATTTTTGGTAACCAACCTATGGAATAACCGTTCGTACCGAACAAACCTAGTTCGTACGGGATGATGTGTGTGTAAAAAAACATTTTGTACCCATATACATTAGGTTCGTTTCCAACGCATTTAAGTAAAATCATCCAGGATGATCCATGATCGTACGTGACGATTCAATTAGTATTGACTTGAAAATTTGCAGTTTTTTTGATGATTTTTTGTGTCTTTCCTATAAATAGTCCAAACTAAAATGCCATATAATCTTTTTGCCTACTGATCTTCGTGCCTATTAAAAGAAGAGTAAAGGAGAGAGTGTGAGAGAGTGTTTGAAGGAGATTTCTTTCCATTGGAGCGTGAAGGTTTCACTTGGTACTCAAAGGTAAGAGTCTTTACTCTTTGTTTGTGTTTTTTTCACTCTTTTCTCTCTTCCTTCTAGAATTCTTGTGAGAAGATCTGTTAAGGAGATCTGGTTCTCTGCCGACACTTGGAGAGTGTGAACAGCTGAAGGGTTCTCTACCCACACTTGGAGAGTGTGAATAGCTGAAGGGTTCTCTTCCCACACTAGGTGAGTGTGAAAGGATGAAGGGCTCTCTGCCCACACTAAGAGAGTGTGAAATGACGAAGGGTTCTCTGCCCACACTAGGAGATTGTGAAAGGATGAAGGTTCTCTTCCAGCACTGGGGATAGTGTAAAAGGATGATGGTTCTCTGTCTCACCGGGTAGTGGTGGAAAGAGTGTTTGTAAAGGCTTCTCCGCCTTGCTGTGGGTGCAAAAGGAGAGTCATTATTGGTATTAATGCATTACTCAGAGGGTCCCTCCGGGGAGTGCATGTAGGTCAGGTTTTGACCGAACAACTATCAACCTCGTGTCTTTATTTTTCTGCTGCCTTTTATTTTTTTGTTTTTTTATTTTAAAACTGTGGTTGAAAAATATTTTCTACAAAACTCATTAAAATTTATTTTTTGGTTTAAAAATTAAAAAGGAGGGATTTTTTTTAAATTACCAATTCACTAACCCCCCCCCCCCCCCTCTTGGTTAGCCGTGGGACATAAGCTTAGGTCTAACAACCTAATTCATAGAAATCAAGTTTCAACACATATGCCTGCAACACTTATTATTCTTCCACTAGAAGAATTTGATGTAATATTATGAATGGACTGGATATTTAAGTATCATGATATAATTGATTGTCATAAGAGAAGGATAATTTTTTATATACTCAAGGCGCTAGCCTTTAGCTTTAGCGATGCAAGAGGAATCTTGTCTTGTATATATGCAATTAAAGCCCATGAGATGATTTATCATGGATGTTCAAGAGTATGTAAATGTATGAGATAGATACCAACAAACCAAACCTCAATTTACTGATGATTTACTGGCTTATCTCCTGATCGTGAGATCAAGTTCACCATAGATCTGGTTGTGGGTACTACTCCAAAGCACCGTATTGTATTTTAATGATTGAACTTAAATAACTTAAAATGCAGCTACAAGAATTGATGGATAAGAGATTCATTAGACCTAGCATTTCACCTTGGGAAGAACCAGTCTTATTTGTGAAGAAAGATGGAAGCATGATACTATATGTTAACTAAAGAGAACTAAACAAGACCAATGCTTATTAATTTACACAAAATATATAGATTAATTTTCATGTTTCAAAAATATAATTCATAAAAAAGAGTCCTGAAAGTCTATAAAATGAGATATTTTATTAAAATAATTATGGATCCAAAGAGAAAAGAACATTGTTAATCAGATAGTTCTTTTCATTTGGATATCCTATTGAAATAAAACATAAGTAGTATGAAGATAAGAACCATGATTAGAAGGAAGCACTAAAGATAAAAAAAATTATGTTATTATATAAGATTTGCGTCCTTTCATAGGGTATAATCCAGGGGTTATTTATAAGGCTAACCATCTTTACTTTTCAACAGATCCTAAGTGGTACATTAAGCGTCATTTGTCATATATACTTTGGGCATTATATTTTGGTTCATACTTTGATTTAATTAATTATTTATATTGATTTACATAGTAGAAATTGTCAATTTTTTAGGTTTTTTTTCTTTTATGTGCATATGCCTGAATTTCAATTAGGCTCCTAGGATTAAAACTCATAACTTAAAAATAAAATTTTAGAAATAAAATAACATAGAAAGACAATCTTTCCAAGAAAGTAAACCAAAGATTGTCCGAGGTCACATAGATATTTTTTATGACTTTATCCTTATTTTGACATTTTCTCGCTTGAGGAAGAGTTAAAATAATCTAACCTACGAGGATGAGGTTTGAACTTGGGGAAGCCTAGTCTTCCAAAAAAATTATTTTTTTTGCTTTTTTTAAAATAATTCAAAGCACATGATTTTTTATACAAGATTCAACTAGCATGTATTATATTAGAAACTAATTTAAATAAAAAAATTTTTGTATTATTTTAGAAGTATAACCTATCTTTTATGGTCTGTGGCTATTTTGGATTTTCTTAGTTGACGATTCCTTTTCTAAAAAAGTAATAATTTAGTCATCTTTCATAAGACCAAATAACAAGATTTTAAGAAGATTAGGTGATTTAACTAGATATCTTTTTCGGACAAGAAATAAGTCCATATTACACTTCTTTAAATATGTTATTGTTATTACTTTTTAGTGTCCAACTTATATCTAGGTTTTGAGGTAGACCTTAAATTATAAGTTCTCACCTTTCAGGAATATAGTCCAGCATTTCTAATAAAATTTCAACTTGAATAAATAAATTTAATCTTAAAATATTATTCCTCAGCATATGATAAGATGGGGTTGCCTCTGAGCTTCTTTAAATCAGCACTTCATTCCTTTCTCCTTTTACTCGCTAAGAACTGTTCAAACATTGAGTTTTCTCCTTGAAAAATTATAATTTCTAACCTTGTCTTTTACCTTATAATTAAAGGGTATAAAATCACTACTTTAATCGAGAGTCATCTTAGCAGTAGCTCTCTTAAGATGTATTTAACCAGAGGGGCTTACTCTTATGAGGAATTGAGAACTCCATATTAAAATAAACCCTATTTTATAAGGGAAAATCTCTATAAATATAAATATCTTTTTCAAACCCATATCTGCATATAAATAGCCTTGAATAATGCTTTTATCATCACCTCATATGATACAATGTTCTCCTTGATAATTTGACCTCAAAATTGGTGAATTTTATAAAACTCATAATTACATTTAGATCCCTTATAGAATACTATGTTTATCTCTTGAGATAATGTAATATTCTCTTTGGTATATTTGATTGTAGGAATGGTTGAATTTTAAATCTTTTCTCTTTTAAACATTTTCTATAGAATTTCATTTTCATCTTTCTAGATGATATATTATTATTTGAATTGTATTTGATTATAGAAATTTCACTTTTTCAAAACCTTATTTTGATATTAATACCATTGTAGAATATAATATAAGTCTTTTGAGATATATCTTTATTCGCATTGTAATATTCAATTTAAAAATATGAGAACATTAAATTTATATGGCATTTATTTTCCCACAGATTTTTCTAATGACTCCACTCGGGATCAATTCCTCTCTCCATCTTTAACAGTGATTGATACCCTTATATCGACAGTATACTTGTGCTTGACATGGGTTGTGACTACCTTTCTTTCGCTAGTAATCTTATTCATTTTATTCTTGGATAACTTGATCTATATCCTAAGAAGTTATAAAATTAGATCTTTTAGGAGCCCCATCAATTCTTAATGGAATATCTTTTTATGCCTCTCTATACAACTGCAATAAAAAGATTTAAAATGATCTTCTAAGAAAAATAAATAATTTCAATTTTGAATATTAAAAAAAAAACTTTTCTCAATCTTTAATCATATATTAGAGTTACTTCTTTTAGAAGATCGACATATTATAAGGATTGGGACCAAAAATTTAAATCTTTAAAGTTTGAATCACTTTTTAGAAATTCTCTCCTTATCCTAGCCAACATATTGCAGTTATATCTATTTGTAACTTGATTTGCGTGATTGGACAAAGTTTAAGAAAATTCAAACTTCTAAATCAATTTTTTCTCTTTTCAGACCCACATGTTGCAGTTACATATTTTTATAGCTTAATGTGTGTGGTAGGGTAGGCTCCAAAAGCTCAAACTTTCAAAACAAAACTTTTTGCTTGTCCTATGTGACAGTTCTATTTTTTGTAGCTTGATATGTTTGTTAAGACAGGGTCCATAATCTTACATATACAAGATTTTTGAGATTAAAGTAAATTTAATTTGAGAAAAGTTTGAAAGATTAAATACAACTCAAGCTATAAAAATAATTTGATAGAAAAAATAGCAGGTTTGTTCCTCTAAAAAAAATTACCTCTTTTTTCTTTTAATTATAATATAAAACTTATTGTGGTTGACTCCTCTAAAACATAAAGAATAAAGACTATGGTTTTCAATGTTAATAAAAAAAGTCTGTTGTTAAGTCTTGTAATCAAGGTATTGTGGGTAATTTGAAAGCTCTAAATGGTATAATTTGGACGGTTACTATTGTTTATGGTAATAAAAACATGCATAAAAGAAGAAGTCTGTGGAAGATGATAGAAGAGTTTACTACTAAAGATAAATCGTGCATGATAGAAAGGGATTTCAACTGTATTCTCTTTAAGGATGATAAGAAAGGAGAAAAAAGGTTCTTATTTTCCCAAGGTCCACAAGAGATGAAGGATTTCTTAATTGCAAATTATTATCATGATATTGGTTCCATTGGGCCAAAATTTACTTGGTGTAACAATAAAGGTCTTGCTCGCATTTAGCTTGTCATATTCCACTTGCGATTATTAAGCACTTGCCTAGAGTTGCTTCTGATCATTGTCCTATCATTATTAATCTTTTTAATTCTAAGATTTACAATTAGAAGTCTATTAGATTTGAGAATGTTTGGTGTTTCTATAAAGCATCAAGAGGTTTGGTTATGAAAGCTTGGAGAAAAAAGGATTTTGGTACTGCTGGTAACATCCTTCAATAGAAAGTTAGAAGATCACTTAGAAGCTTGTCCTTTTGGAGTAAGAACAAACTAAAAGAACTTAATAAATTAAAAGTGGACCTTGAAAATTATAGTTTTGTTTTACAAGAAGAGGAATGCTTGTTTGGTCTGAGTCCGAGAAAATTGTTGGTGATGGGAAAGAAAGTGCATAAGTTAAATACTACTCTTGCTAGGTTGTCTATGTGGTGGAGGCAACATTTTAAAACTTAGCGGTTAGAAGATAGAGATCAAAATTCTAGTTTCTTTCATGCGTTGTGTCAACTAGAAAAAATTGGAGCAAGATCAATCAGATTTCTACTGATAATGGTGTTATCAAAACCAATGAGGATAAGATTCTTGATGTGTTTGAAGATTATTTTCAAAGGAAATGGAAAAGAGGAATTGTTTGATTAATAATTAGCCTATTTTCATGAAGATCAACAGCTTAGCAATAACCTGAAGCTGATGTTACTTGCTGATTTTCAAAAAATAGGAATTATTTGCTGCTGTTATGAAGCCCTCGATCACCTACCCTCCTTAGCGTCAACTGATTTTCCTATTTTGCTCCTTCGACGTAAATGACAATGATGAAACAAAGGAGCCCTAACGCCTGTTGACCTGGATTTTTGCCAAACAATTGGACCAAAGGGTTGACTTGGAAATTTAACCAAGCCATGACCCAAGTTCTCTCCTATCCAGTTCAGTGGGTCAAATTGAGTCTGTCGAGCCCATACCCAGGTCCTCGGTCAACCTGGTTGACCAAGTCAACTGAGGTTGACCCAAATTGACCCATTAGGCCCTTTCGAGCCACGATCAAGTTCTAATCAATTCCAAACCTCCTTGGACTCATCCCTATCATTCAATGGATCTAAATAGGCTAAATTGACTAAGTCAAACTTTGATTTGGTCAATCCAAGCCTTAATGGGTCATTTTGACCTATTTAGACCCATTAGAGCCCAAATCAATCTTGCATGCATTCAAACCTATCCATAGCTCAATCCACTGTTCCCCTTTGACCTATTTGACTGGGTTTACCAGGTCAACCAATGACCTGGTCAACCCAAGTCTTAAATAGGCCGTCAAAATGGCCTATTTAAGTCCATTAAGAGCTTATTATGTGCATTCAAAGCCCCATTGATGGTCTAAAATTCAAAATCCCGTGGAATCAATTAAACTTCCCTCCCAATCACCTCTGGATTGAATCTTGGTCGTTCCTTTTAGATCCATGCATTTAAATAGTGAAAATTAGGGCTTGTTAAGGGGTATTTTTTCCAATCTCTCTTAGCCCAAAACCTTTCATGTGAGAGCTTTAGAGACTCCCTTCCACCTTCCCCATTCAAATCCATCATGAAACCCCCGTCGGCGGTGAGCTCTCCGACGAACCGAATGTCTAAATGTTCCAAGACTTCTTCCAACCGATCAATCGCGTTTCAAAACCCAATTTCTTCTACAATTAGGAGCATGGACAGTCTACAAGTGCAATGCGCCAGAAATCTCCCAAATCCCTTGGGTATTTTCGGTAAAAACTCAAACCCTAGTCTAGAACACTTAGATTGAAATAGCTTTTTTTTATTTCATTTTAGATCAAAATAATATATCCCCATGAATGCTCTTCACTTGTAGATTATAGTTTAACATTTCATTTGATTCCATGCACCCAATCGAGAGAAAATAATGAATCATTGTTTAGGGTTTCAGTTTACGCAAACTGAATGTCATGCATGATTTGGACCATTGATCGTGTGATTAACGGCTCGGATTTGGCTGTTCTGCGATTCCGTCCAGACTGCGGGATCGAGCCTACTTTTTTTTTCGACCAGCGAGATCTAGACCGTCCAACTCACTCCGTAGGAGATTGGACGACCGTGGTGCTTCGCCCACGTGGCAAGTGAAACTGTGTAACCGCAGTTTTGGTTGCCTAATGATTGCGAGCTGCGTAATCATTGCGCCGCCGTGCAATCATCGTCCCAGGATCGTGGGACCAATCCAGTCTTGCCACGCTTCACCCCGGGAGCCAAATCTGCCACCACGGTTTGGAACCACAAACCGGATCGCGCCACGCGTTCGATTGACCGTCGCTGTCGCCGATTTGATTTTAAATGAATTTAAAATTATTTTCTAAACCTTATTTTCTTCAAAAATTCCCCATAAATCACTTATAAATCATAAAATTATGTATAATATATAAAAAGTTTTAGAAAAATATTCTCTTTAATTTAAAATGATTTTTAAATAAAAATCCAAAGTATATTTTAAAATATTATAAAAACATTTAAATACTTTTTCTTATTCAAATTATTATTTTGATAATAATTATTATTATACCATTACTTTAATTATAGTTATTTATAATAATTATTATTTTTAAATTATTTGTTGCTATTCTAGTTGTATTATTATTATTATTATTATTATTATTATTATTATTATTATTTTATTATCTTAGTACTATTACTATTATTATTATTATTATTATTATTATTATTATTATTATTATTATTATTATTATTATTATTATTATTATTATTATTATTATTATTATTATTATTATTATTATTTATTAAATGATAACTATCCTTAAGTATCATTATTATTATTATTATTATTATTATTATTATTATTATTATTATTATTATTATTATTATTATTATATTATTATTGGTTATTATTATTATTGTATTATTATCATTATCATTATTATTATTATTATTATTATTGGTTATTATTATTATTGTATTAAAATTATTTTAAGATCTTATCATCATTATTTAAATTATAATAATAATTTATTATTATTTTTAGTATTTTAAGTATCATTTATTATTATTATTATCATTATTTTTATTATTCTTATTATTATTATTATTATTTTTATTATTATTATTATTATTTTAAAACCCTTGTTATTATCATTTTTATTATTTGTGTCAAAAAAAAATTCTGAAGTTTCACTATTTTAAGTCAACTTTATTTAATAACTATTTTTTTAATATTATTATTTTAATATTATTTTAAAATAGTTTTTATTGTATTAAAACTTCAATAAATCATAACTAATTCATTTTAAATCAAATTTTAGCCGGCCATACCACGTCCTCTTTAGAAAATTATGTGCTTTTATTTAAAAATATTTTTAGATATTAAATTTACTTTATCTAGTTATTTTTTGTATTACTTATATATTATATTATTTTACTATTATTTAAATAATTAATTTAAATAATTATTTTAAAACTAAAAATTATTTTCAAATATTTTTTTTGAAACCTTGCTTGGGTGGCTAGTGGATCTCCTATATATAAATTTATTACAAATTAATTTATTTTTTTTAATTATCTTATTTTCCAAAATTTATATATATTTATAAGTATTTTAAATTATTTTAAAATTACTTATACTTTAAATCTTAATTTTGGGTGATCCACTCCATAAAATTTTAAACATAGATTGAGTAGGTGAAAAGCGATCATGGGGGAGTGGATTAGTGAATGGTTGAGTCCCAATCATTCACTAATCATTTCATTAATTGTACTTATTTTTCTTTTATCATAGTTTGCATGTGTAAGATGAACGAGCACTTAGTTTAGACTCTCCTAGATCTAAGGACATGGTGTACTTATTTGTTTGTGTATTCCCATGCATTGTTACCTTGAGGGTTAGCCTAAAACTATATTTTAAATCCCTATAATGTAGTGACACCTTAAGGACAATAATTAAGGACCCATCTAGCGAACTTGGAAAAATTTAGGAGCTCGGATAAATCCCTGATAGACATGAAAACTTCAACATTTAAATCTAATGACATCTGAAATATCCCAAAATTTTTTGGGAATTTTAGGGCTCTTTAGACCCCTTAATTAGCAAATCCTATTTAAACAAATAAATAGGGCCTGATAACTTATAAAAATTATAATAAATCCATTTTAACTCATAAAAATACCCATAATAGCTCAAATTATTCAGAATCTAACCCTTAACTTGAGATAAATAGGGATCCTTATTTTGACCCTTAACTTAACTTCAATTGAAAATTACCTTTTTGCCTCTAATAAATTATTAAAAATTATTAAAAATCCTAATTTTTCTCCAAATACTTGGGAACACCTTCTTAGGTCATTTCAAATATTTTGGGGCGATTCCAATTAGTTTGGAGCTGATTTGGATCAAAACCTTAAAACCACCCCTTTGTTAGATAATTCAATAAATACTTAAACTTCGAAAATTCATAACTAATTGTAGAAAATTTCAAATTAGGCAAACTCAATTGAATTTAGCTCCAATTAGGGTTTAGTATTTATTAAAAATATCAGGATTCCAAAAACTAACCTAAATTAAAAAAGTCAACCCCAACCTATAGTCTAGGGCCCGAAACTTCCAAAATTCATAACTTTGCATAGGAAACTCGAAATCCAGCTGACTAATTATATAACTACTCCCCTTAAGGTATAATATTTACCTAAAACATTAGGAACCCCAAACCAAGCCTATTTCTCATAGTGATCTTTTGGATCCCATAGCGAGGACCTATGAGGATCCCAGGACTTTTTAAAATTGGATAATAGAATATAAACTTCAAATATCACTACCTTAAGTATTTAAAAGTGATCAACAAACTAAATTAACTAAAATAGATCCTAATTTACTAATATCTAAACTTCAACTATAATTTCCTTTTCTAGCCTTTAACAGATTATAACCTTAGGCAATTAGAACTAGTCATCCTATATATGACCTATCCAAAGCCACACAAACCTTACACACACATAGAATTATTTGCTAGGGCACCACTTCTAGACCTAGGCTAGGCTAGTGTTTACTTTTTTTGCTGTGCTCTAGGCTTTTTCGATATTTTACAGCATGCCGTGAATGAAACTGTTGTTGTGTTTTCTTTCTTTTACTGCATTCTGAGAATTGATGTGATGAGCAATAGATTTACCCCTAGGTTAAGAACAACATATATATATTGTTTTTCATGCAGGTGGTCATGCTCACGCAAGCTAAAGGGGGGCAACTGTCATGATTTCTAATGATATTTTATGCAGGTGCTTGCTCAGCCCCCCTAAATAAATGAGGGCTAAAGTAATTATTATAACTACTATAGGTGCTCCAAAAAATTTCTTAGCCCTCAATAATTAAGAGCATGGCCAAGCATGACTGTGATGTGTACTTTTATCTTCATATAAACTGCTTGAGATTATAACTACTTGAAATTTTTATTAAGATAACCTTGCAAGGAGTTTAGAATTTATTGCTTTCCATTAATGTAATCTATTTGTAATATTGGAGAGAGTTATGAAAATGACTCTGAGTTGGGATATTCTTATCCAACTCGAATTTCAAAAGAAGAAGGCATTCTCAAAGGGGAGAGTCTTCTTTCCTTTGAAAGTTCGAGTTCGGATGGCTTTTAGATATCCAAAGAGAAAAGACAATGCCCCTTCGATAGGGGGAATTGTCTCTTCATTTGGATATTCAAGCCACGACGAATCTAAGGAGTCCAAGGAAGAAAGATCCAAGAAGTTCAAGGAGGATAGATCCAAGGAGTCCAAGGAGGAGAGATCCAAGGAGTCCAAGGAGAGGAAGTTCTTGAAGATTGAAGAGTTGAAGACCCATTATCCCACTCAAAGTTATTTACGTCAGTCATAGGCTTAGAAATCTGGGTTGTTGGCAGTGGTGCCCGGCCATTTTACTTTTCTACAGACCCTGGTTTGTAATTAAAGGGTAATTAGCCTATGGAAATTTGTTTGATTAGTTAGATTATTTATGATGTGTTTTATTTATACTGTGTACCTTTAGAGTTGCTTGCTTTTTTTAGTTTATTGGGGAGTTGCATGCTGTGTTTTGATTTAACCTGGATCTCATTAGGCTCATTAAGGATTATAAAATATTTTCTACTCATAATAAAAAATTTAATATTTAGGGTTTAAATAACATAGAAACATAACGAACGTAGGGAATTACTAGAATCATCCTGGGTCACATACATATTAATGAATTCTTCTCTCTCCTTCTTATGAGACACTTTCCCGCCTGCGGGTAGAGTCAGAATAATATGACCTATGAGGATGAGGTGCTGGACCTGGGGAAGTCTAGTCTCCTTCTAAAAATTATTTTATAATAAGCCTATTTTTAAAATCTAATGCATATTTGATTTGAAAGCTTCAACCAGCATGCATTGTATTAGTAATTAACTTAATTAAATTTTAATTATATTAGTTAGGTGCATTCAACCTACATAAGTCTAAAACCAATTAGGAAACTCTCTAGATGTTGGTCCTACTTCTAAAAACTAAAACCACCTACCCATCTTTCATAAATGACTTGATAGCATAGTTTTGAATCGATTAGGTTGTAAGCTGGCTCCCCAATCTAGGCCGAGGTAAGTCCAGGTTTTGCACTGCATTAGCTAGGACACGGGTGTTAGTGTGTGTAGAACACTAAACCCAACTTAGATTTAGGATTTGAGGCTACTACATTTGGTCTTGTAGTAGGCCTAAATAGTAGGAAAGTTCCCTATTCTTTAGGGATTATAAAATCCTACTTATCTGCATCACATGATGACGCCACCTTCATCTTTTCTCTCATGCATATGATTGGATGCTTGATTTTCTTTCTCCAATTTCGCTTTAGTACCCTAGATCCTCTGAATGCCGGTGTAAACCCCGCATGTGGATTTAGCCAAATCAGACCTTTCTTCCTTTTGAGTAGGACTTCTTAGTCTATTCCCTTGTACCAATCCCACTTTGGAAGAGATAATGTATGATCCTTAATCGAGAGTTTTCTCAAGTCTTGGCCTGGGATGTAATTAACCACAAGGGCTTGCGCCGATGGGAAACTAAATTCCACCATCTACTAAATCGCATTCAAGCTGATGCATCGGGTGGGGGAAACCCGTTGTTACAATCAGGTCGTATATATTACTACCCATCAGGGTGTGCTGGCGAGAGCCTCTATCCTCAATGGTTAGTCGTATGCACGACTAATTTGCCCTTCCATTGACCTGTTCGTGTCAAGTATAAAGGCCTACGATCATTGTGTCCTACGGGACAGTGCGGTCGTATCCTTTGTGTTTGAACCCCACGAGCGGTGCTCTTTCGGAGGTCCACAACGCTTCTCATCTTGCAAGTTCGGAAATGAGAGACCTTGCTTTTAGCCATGGAAATTAATACGATTCTTCTATTTTGTCTTTTTAATGAATACGTGTATGCAATATGCATGTCTTTTTAAAATTAAATAGTGCTTTAATTAGATACGGCTTTGCCATATCTGGTACGTATTGGTGTCATATCGGACGTGTATTCGTGTCTGACACATATCCGATACAGCACATCTTCATAAATAATTGTATCAATGCAACATAGATTAATTCATTTAAGTAACTTTAGAACACACAAAACTTAACCCAAATTCTTCTCTAATATATTCCTTTTAGCCTAAATAGAACTTTAAACACCTAAAAAGTAAGTTGAGCCATTTTTACCAAAATAAATAAATAAAATTTGCTAGAAGGATCATCAGAAACTAATAAGCAAATATTTACAATAATAAAAAGACTAAATAGAAAATCAACTATATCAATAAGGAAACCACAGCTAGTCATTATCCTTCTACCTATTCCCCTACCAAATCCTATGGAAACATTATATGAATCTTTTCCTTAGTAGTAAAAGTCATATATATGACACCATGCAACATTTGTCTTTATATAAAGTATAAGCATCATATAGTTCTATGCATTTAACTTCTTATCATAATAGAATTTATAATACATTATTCTGACAAAAATTTTCAACCATGCAAATAATCTTTCACAACCTCCAACTAATTCCATACCTCCAATGAAATTTTTTTGATTGATGGATATAAATCTTTCACAATCTTAGATGAAAAGATTTTAAATTTAAATTTCTTAATATAAAAGAAGAAGAATTGAGGAGTAACTTATAAAATTTTTAGAAAAGTGCCTCATAAAATTGATAAATACTTGAGGATAAGATGATAAATTGAATACAATCTTTATTTGTAATTATAAGAAAATTTTATGTGGTTATTCTCGAACAAAATTTTTTTTATTTGTAGTTTTGGATAAACCCTTTTGGATCCTTAATTTAAAACCATAAGTGTGCCTCTAGATAAGGTGGAGTTAGATCATCACTCACTATGCTCTATACTATGGTTTTTGCCCTATAAACCACTTTCGGTCAACTTCAACTCTCCATGGCCCTCAATTCTTTGGGATTTCTTCTCATAGTGTTTTTTCCACCTTTTTCTTTTTTCTCTCTTGGTTTTAATCTTTCGATCATGCCACCTTTAGTTGTCTCTCAACTTGGATGGCAATTAATCGATTGAGTGAGTGTGATTTCCTTAATGGGAAAAATATAATCATTCTTTTCTTGAAGCCTTGTATGGGGCTTCCCTTTCGAGCAATTTTCTGGATTTCAAAACTATAAAACATCGTGGGCTTCTACCCTTTTAGATTTTGGAAGAATAAATCCTTGCTTTTGCGCAACCATTCGAATACTCATTGGTTGCATTGGTTGGTAAATTTCTAAATCATAGAACTCCTCTTGAGTTAATTCGTAAGTTTTTATTTAACCTAAAATTGATCTGTATGTGAATGTTCTGTCACTGTATTAGATGCAAGGCATGCTTAATCAAGATGGTATATGATATGGATTATATGTTGACATCATTTTTGTATGAGGTCACTCTTAACTCCTCCCTGAGTCCTAGATCATAGGATTTTCCTAGTTCCTAGCCCTTAGGCTCAATCCAAATCTTAACTCAATCCAAACCCAGAACTCTTAGGCTAAAGACTTAGGTCCTAAAGCCCTTTCTAGGTGATTTTTCCATCACCTTGAAACCCAATCTTTTGGCATTTGATTTAGGGTCTGTCAATTTAACATTGATGTGACATGTCTCTAGTGCCAACTCTCCAAATTTGAACCCAATTAGAGTACTCTAACCCCTTAAACTTAATCTAACTCCAAATGTTGCAAAACCTTTGAATATTTACAATCCATGCCACTAGGCCTTTCACCTAGTGGAATTTGACTTTGAATCCCCCTCCAAATCTTTTGATCACTCCTAATACCTTGATATTGACTTGTTAAGCCTACATCTTTTTAGATTCAATTGACCCAAAATTGACTTGAGTCCAAAATGATCAAAATACCCTTAAATGGGGATTTTTGGACTTTTGGCCTAAACTCAACTTGATTTGACTTATCAACCTTTGAAATCATCTTCAAATGTCATTTCAATGGATCCTAAATGACTTTAGGAAGACATTGAACCCAAACTTACTCTTTGGTTTGACCAAGTTGACCAAGTCAACTATGGTTGACCAAATCAACCCTTAACCTACAAACTTGTCAAATTCAATCATTCAACCCATTTGAATCAAATCAATCATTCAAAATCATTTAATTGGACACCCTTCACATGTCCAAAGATTTTCAAGTCAATCCTCATCTTGGATTGACTTGGTCAACTCATTTGGAGAGGTCAAAATCCTCTCCAATTACATGTATTTGCCTAAAATTTCAAATCCTTGATCTCAAACTCTTGGCCACATCATCAAGCCACCTTAGAAATCCATGGATTAGTCTAGAACCTGCTCAAACATGATGTGATGTGACCCATTTCCTCCCCTAATAGAGCTTAAATCATCCCCTTAAACAAGGCTTGGCATTGGTTCATCCAAATGGGGAAAAAGGTGTGGTCCCTCTTCACATGGACCAAGAGAAGTCACTCTCAACCACCAACCCTATTCCATAGCTTTGGGCAGCATAGGAGACACTTGGCACTCATCCAAAACCACTCCAAATCAAATCTCAACCATCCAATCCAAAAGCCAAAGTTAAAGTGGGGGAAAACTTGACCTAAAGGGGGCTTCTTCATCATTCCCTTTGATATGATCAAAAGCTCCAAACTCCAGCAGCCCCCAACTTTCTAAGAGCTCCTCCTACACACTCCAGCACATTTCAAGTCCTTCCCAAGCTTTTCCCAACCATTTCCAAGCCTCAAATCACTATTTTAGTGAGGAGAGAGCATTCTAGAGAGAGAAAGAGGACTTTCAAATATAACTTTTGATCCAAAAAGATCCGGCTTTTAGAGTCTTCAGAAAAGTTGTAGAGGATTTCTGCATCTTTCCAACAAGACAAAAATCGCAAAAATCTGACTGTTGGATTGTAAGTTATACGCATTTTAATTTTAAATTTTAATTTGAAACTGTAGCAATTTTACAATGAATGGAGCCTCCAAACTCCAGGCATTGTACGATCATATTTCCCTCTAGATACAGTTCAAATTTCGTGCAATTTCGTCTAGTATTTTGAAAGATATAGGCATTTGAAATTTTTTAACTCTGGTTCAACCAGAGCCGTCCGATCGAGCCGTAACGCGATCGGACGGCCTAGAATTGGCCACGTCGCCTCAAACCGCGCGGCCCTCCTCTGGGTGAAACACGGGTCCATCCGGGATCTGACACGTGGCATCATGCCACGCCGCCACGTCATCGCCAGCTGATTTGACCCAAATCTGAATAAAAAATACTTTAAATGCTCCAAATCTTTCAAAATTCACAGAAAATCTAGTTTTCCACCAAATTGGGCTTTCGTAGGATCGTTGGAAAGATAATCAAATGTAGTATTTATTAAAAGTAAAATTATATTGATTTGATTTCTGTATTGTGAGATATTTGAGTTTATGTGAATTTCATGTATCGCAATTTTCTCACAATCCAGTGATCAAATGAATTCTAAATTTTGGTGGATAATTATTGAATATCTTAGGCATGTTTAATAATTTTTTTAGGTTCAGATGCTCAATAGATTTCTGTGATATGAATTTTTAAGGTAAAGGGTCTATTTTCGACCCTAAACTTTGAAAATTTATAACTCCTTAGGGTTTTAATATTTTGCTGTGATATTTCTGTAGTATGATTGTATGTATGTCAGGGTTAGACACACCAAGTTTCATGCCTATTTGAATAGTAGAGACACATAGGAAAAATAATTAAGGAAATGTCTAGAAAACTTAGAAAATTCATAGGGGATTGTACACACACCCAATAGTGGTGAAACTTGAACATAGTAAACTTAGTGACATCATATACCTTAGGTTTAAATTTGAGTCAATTTGGAGGTCATTATGTTAGAAAATTAAGCATTTCAAATTTCAACCCCTTTAAGGACTTAGAAAATTCAATAAATCATCATAAATTTATATTAATTCCAAAAAATACCTATAATACCTCTAATCAACCATATTTCAACTCTTAAGCATTAAAAATTAAAATTACTTTAATTTTACATTAAAATCCATTTTAATTTAATTTTAATCAAAATCAATGTTTAATCAATTTTAATTAATTAAAAATTATTAAAAATCCCAAAAAATCTTTAAACACTTGCTAATCTCTCATTAGATCATTTCTGATCTTTGGAGTTAATTTCAAGAAGTTTAGGACTCATTTGGGTTCAAATCATTAAAAGGGCCCTTAGTTGAAACAATTTAATAATTCCAATAAATACCTAAACTTCCAAAATTCATAACTAATTGTAAAAAATTCTAAATCAATCAAACTCAGTGGCTAATGACTCTAATTAAAATATAGTATTTTCCAAAAATGTCAAACCCCCAAAATCTGGTCAAAGTCAATAGTCAACATTTTGGTCAACCTTAGGTCAAAACCGGGTTAAAACTTCAATAAATCATAACTTTTGATAGAAAACTCCAAATTTAGTGTGCCACCTGTCTAACAACTCATAATTAGGTCTAGTATTTATTAAAAATCTGAAATCCTTAAGATTAACTCTAATTTTAAAAGTCAAGTTTTGACCCCTTAGTTAGCATATCTGGATAACTTCAAAAATTCATTAACTCTCACAAATTCCAGAATTTTCTTAATAGGATAATAAAATTTTCAACCAACCCATTAAAATCAGTAACCAACTCCCTTTAATATTAATCCACTCCTTTAATTCCAACCAATTTAAATCAACTTAATCAACCCCGATTGCTACTAGGTAACCCAGGCCTACGAGGCTATTAGCTTAGCCCCAAGGAAGGTGAAATAAACTTCACGGCCTCGGTGTGAAACAAAGGTAGTAATCAATTAACTTTTAAAATATGTTTGATTAAAATTCTTAATTCATTAATACTTAAATTTTAATCTAAATCCCCTTTTAAGCCTTAACAAACCCAGACTTTTATACAACTTCAACTAATTACCCACTTTAGGACCTACCTCAGCCACACAACCTTTTACACGCACTTTAGATGATGTGCTAGGACAACCAACTCTAGATTTAGGTTAGGCCGGTGTTTACTTTACTGCCGTGTGCCGGATTTTTCGTAGTTTTCACTGCATGTTGTGAATGAAATTGCTTTGCTGTGTCTGCTTACTTTTTCTGCACTCTGTGGATGGATTGATGTGTTTGGCGAGTAGATTACCCTTAGGTTAGGTACGATCTGGATGTTCACACAGTCTTCTGCAGGTGGCCACGCTCATGTAGGGCAATAAAAGGGGGCTAAATCAATAAAAAAAAAGTTATTATCAATTGTTATAACTGCTTGCACAGGTGCTTCAGCTACTAAAGCCCCCAAATCATAAAAAGAGCGTGGCCAGTGTGTTTACTTTCTTTTCTGCTCATATACAATTGCTTGGGAATAACTTCTTTTTATATATTAATTGCTTAGGATAACCCTGCAGGTGAGTCTAGATTTTTATTTTGATATTAATGTAATTTGTGTAAGTGTCAAGTGTTGTGAAAGTTGATTTTGAGTTGGGATACATAGGTCCAAAGCTTGGATTCCAAAGAGGAAAGGATACCCCTTTAGTGAACACTCCTTTTCCATTTGGAAATCCAAATTTGGATCATACCTCCTCCTTACCCAAAGTGGAAAGAGTGGCTTTCCCCCTTTGGGGGAAATGCCCTCTTGTCCATTTGGGTAATCCACTACGAAGATTCCAAGAAGATTGAAGAAAAGGAGTCCAAAGAAGAACGAGATTGAAGATTTGAAGATTTGAAGATTGAGAGTATCCCACTCAAAATAACTTGCGTCATTATTAATCTTGAAATCCGGGTTGTTGTCAGTGGTGCCCGGCCACTTTACTTTCTGCAAAACTCTAATTTGTAATAAGCAAGGCAACTTTGCCTATGAAAATTTATTAATTAGTTAATATTTGATGTGATGAATTGACTGCCTTTAGGATTTCTTGCTTTTCCTAGTTTTTTGGTGATTGTATGCCGCTTTTGTTTTCGCCTGGATACGTGAGACTCGTGAGGGTGTGAAAGTTTTCTACTCATAACCTTAAATGTCTAAAATTTTAATGAGTTTAAATAACATAGAAAGATAACGAATCTAGGGAATTAACCGGGGATCGACCCCGGGGTCGCATACATATTTCTGCACTTCTTCTTTCCTTGTTTTAGACCCTTCCCCGCCTGCATGTAGAGTCCGGATAGTCTGACCTATGAGGACGAGGTGCCGGACCTGGGAAAGTCCAGTCTTCTAAAAAAATATTTTATAAGCCTGTTTTTAAAGATTTCAAGCATACTTGATTGGAAGTTGTTAACTAGCATGCATTGCATTAGATACAAACTTAAAGAGTCAAAATTTTAATTGCATTAGTCCTTAGCATTTTTGCACCCAACATAAGTCAAAGGGGTTAATTAGGGAAATCTCTAGATGTCGGCCCCAACTCTCCAAAACCTTAAATACAACGTCCCTACCACTCTTTCATAAAAGACCGGACTCATCTCTTTTAATTCGATTAGGTGGTTAGATGGCTCCCTAATCCAGGCCGGGGTAAGTCCAGGCATTGCACTATATTAGTTAGGTTCGGACGACTGTGGTCCAGTGTCCAAATTAGATTTAGGATCCGGGGCAGATTTTTGATTATAAGACCCCAAATTTCGGGAATATAGTCCCAAATTTCTAATAAAATGCTCAACTCTAATTAAATATCATTTCAATCTAAAACATAAAGCCCAACACTTAGATTAAGTTGGGACGCTTCTGGATGGTTCTGGAATTTCAAAGTGTCCCCTACCTCTCCTCCTTTAACTCCGTTAATAACTGCTCAATTTTGATCCATTCCCTGTTGAATTTCCAAAATTCACTTCTCTTTTTGATATCACTCCTAGAAATTCTAACAAAATTTCTGCCGTTATTTTAATCGAGAGTTTTCGTAGGAGACCTTGTTTTCTTACGATGTAATTAACTACGAGGGTTTGCGCTCGTAGGAGATTTAGAACCACACACGCACCTGATTTTAAAAATTGATTTTTCAAAACTCAATTGGATTTCTTTGGGAAAACTTAAAATATTAGTGATCATTGTTATCATATTCAAAGAATTATCATCGAATGATATTTTCCCCCTTTGGGGAGGTACATCTTTCTTTGATAAGGCTTTGGATGTGAACCTAACGATCACTCTTCTTGAATATTGTAGCTGGATATTCAGTTGAACCTCATTTTGATCCTTCGGGGCCATATGAAGTTCTGTTTAGCATCCGGTCACGATATTTAAGATGAATTTTATAATTCTAAATCTGAATACCGTTATGAAATTTTATTCTCACCTCTCGAGGTGATATACTTTTTCTAACGAGACAATTCGATTTTAGAATTTAATTTTAAGTCCCAAAGAAAACTAATATTTTTAAAATATATTTTCAAAATTCCACCAACATTATAAAAGAGTATTTTCTCATCATTCTTATTTAATTTTGAATTGCTACATGAAATTGTTTAAGTGGTTGCCAATTTTTGATATTACTGTGGAATCTCTGATCATTCCTATTTGAGTTTCATTCCAAAATCTTAGGCCTCATCTATTCTCCCTCTGCATTCTTCATGACTTGGGTTTGCTTTTTGTTCTTCCATTAAAAATTGATAATGCCACTGTCATTGGTTTACGACCATCTGTTGCTAGGGTGCTTGTCAAACATGATATCTCCAAATGTTATCCTGAGGCATTTTGGATTATTCCTAATAATTTAGGTTACGTTCAATAGGTTGTTATGGAAGATTTTCCTCCATTTTCTAATCACTGCAAGTCTTTAGGGCATTACAAAACTAACTGTTGTATTCTTCACCCCCACTTAGATAGGTCTCCTTTTAAATCTTGTGTTAATTCTATGGGGAATGGCACTAATGCCATAGTGTTATCATTGATGCTACGACTGCAACTTATTTTCCCCTTTATTGTTAGTATTCACTTAACATTGCAAAATAATGTGGATAATATGAAATATGAGCTTTTGCCTCATCCTATTTGTGATTCGGGACATTTTGATGTTCATGTTGTTTCGACCATCCCTATATTTTTGACTGGTGAGCCTATTGTTGGTTACGTTACTAAAAATCTTGATAGTATCATTGATGAGATGGTTATCAAAGCTATTTTGGTTCATGTGGTTAACTTGTCTCATTTTCAATGTGCATGCCTTTATTAGAATTGCCTTGCTCTGTCCAAGAGGATTGTGAGGGTATTAATAATGTGGATGGTAATAACCTGTCTTTAACGCTTGCATGTGATCATCAACTTGCTACAGGTTCCCCTGCTGATTTTGAGAAAGAATCTAAGGATAATGCTCTTTATAATGAGAATTTAGATGATGTAAATGTTGATTTGTGAGATATAAAATGGGTAGATTGGAATTCTTCCTCTAGAGTATTGGTGATGCTTTCAGGTGACTTTCTATTGATTGATTCGGATGTGCCACCTAATATTTCCAATGCAAATAAAAATGTGGATGATATTGATGTTGAAATCTCTCTTATTTCTAAGGATGCTTTGATTGCTCATTTAGCCTTGACATATCATCAAAAAAATTATCTTGATCGGGCACGAATCTCAAAGCAAAATCAAGTTGGGAACTGCAAAAAGTAAATTCAGGATCATCTGAAATATGATTTCAATAAACTTATAGTCAAACTGAGTGTCTCAGAAATACAAATCCAATGACACCAAATTTCACTCAATCCAAGCGCAATTGAGTCCAAATCAAGGACCCGAAGCACTAATTGGAAAGTTCAAACCATAATTTGAGTTACCAAAAAGTTTCAAAGCATGAAGTGCTTATAATCAAATTGAGAGGCTTGACGAAATGAATCCAATGGGCCAAATATCACCAAATTCTGACATCATTAAGACCTTCAAATGTCTAATGAATGATACATGATCAAGGGATTCAATATCGGTCGTCCATCGAACCACTCCCCATTTACCCCTGATCTCTCACCTATTTATGGACCATGCCACTCTAGAAATATATAAATAGACTCCTCTATTCTCTTGAAAGGGAAGCCAAGACCTAAGCAAGAAGGAAGAAAGAAGAGGAGAAGACAAGAATAGGAGGGAAGAAACTCCTCTACCACCTCTGGAGTTCCGCCTGACTTCTAAGTGGCGCCAATATTTAGTCCGACCTCCAAGTGATGCCGAATTTCGTCCGACCTACAAGTGAAGCCAGAGTTCTACCCGAATACCATCTAACACCGCAGTTCTCCTCTGCCACCCACAGAAGTCGTACCTCAGCTCATCTACCCGACGCCGGACCTCGACTCATCTCCAAGTTTCTACCCAACACCAAACTTCTACCTGTTGTCAGACTTTTGCTAGACATTTATCCGATGTTGGATTTTTGTCCATTACTAGATTTTTACTTGACACCATCCTTCTAACCTTCATCATTAGACAACAGTCCTTCTAACTTACGTCTCCCACCGAGTACAGTCCTTCTGTCCTACATCGCCCACTGACCACAGTCCTTCTAACTTATATCACGTGTCGACTACGGTCCTTTTGCCTTACGTTTCCCACCGATTACAGTCTTTCCAACCTCTGTCACCTGCCAACAACGATCCCTCTGACTTACGTCGCCTACCGACTATAGTCTTTTCGACCTCCGTCATCTGCAGACTTTGATCCCTCTAACGTCGCCCACCGACTATAGTCCTTCTGACCTCTATCGCCCGTTGACTACGGTCCTTCTGACTTACGTTGCTCACCGACTACAGTCCTTCATATCAAACAAATATATCAGTAGTGATTCTTGTATTATCATCATGTAATGTACTCTATAAGATGTACATCTAGCTAAGTCCTTCCCCCAAGGAAGGGCCTCATTTGTAATCAATTGCAATGCTAGTGGATTCATTCAAATTTGGCTAAGCCCCATAGTTTTTACCCCTTTTCAGTGGTTTTCCATGTAAAAATCTTAGCGTCTCTCATGAATGATGTACCATCTCTTTTTATTTGGGTGTGTGATGGACCTTCGTATAATGCTAAGAAATTAAACCTTATATTTCTCTACCGCCATGAAAACTCCAGGACGCAACAAGCCTTAAATTTGATGGAGTCTTTTGCATATCATTCTGATTGGCTGGATGAGTGTTTCTCCGTGGCTTGTCTGGGTGATGGGGAATAAAATGTTGAGCATAGGGATGATTTTCAAGCTTTGTTTTGCTTGAATGTGGTTCATATCAAAGATGATGATTTTAGGAATTGTGTTACTAAATGAAGTAGGTGGAAAAATAAAAAGAAAATTAGAAAAAAGTAATTCTCTTATTTTACTTATTTTTTTGGCAAGTTCTGCTCTTTGGTTGTGTTGGATCTGTGGCTTTTGTCTTTTCGTGCATGGGGCTTCGGGCTGCTGGTTTTGTTTGTTTGTTTGGTGTGCTTTGGGAGGGGGTTGGGTTTGTTTGGTTGTGATCTTGGGGGATCTTGGGGGGGGGGGGGGGGGGGGGGGGGGGGGGGGGGGGGGGGGGGGGGGTGTTAGGCTATGTCATTTGTGTTGGTTTGGTTTGGGGTTGCTTCCTTTGGTGTGAGTTTTTGCTGGGGTTAATCCTCTGGTAATTTCTTGGCTACTTTGGTGCTTTGTACAGTGTGTGAATTTTGTTGTTTTTTTGGATTCTGTATTGGTGTTATTTTTTGGGTTATGGACCTTGCTATTGTGTTGTTTCTCTGCTGTGATGGTTTACCTTTTCTGTTGCAGGTTTGTAACTTATTTGCTTTGGAAACTCCTTACTTGTTGCAGGTTGTGTGTTGTCATGTTGCTGAGAGTTGTTGAAGGCTATTTTTGATGTTGCTAATCGGGTTCTACTTTGCTTTGTTTTGGTTCTTTGGTTTGCCTCTATTTCTTAGTTCTCTATTTTTTCTTATTGTAATAGATAGGATATTAGGCTTGCTAGGTTTTACTTTAAATGATGTTCTTTTAGAGAGCTTTTGATCCTTTAAGGACTTGAATCTCTTTTTTAATGTAACACATATGTCCTTTTATAGGTTTTCACAAATAAAAACAAAATTGTGCCTCCATATCTAAGTAAGAAATTAAAAAAAAACTATGTAAAACACGAATTAAGCATGATGAATTAATACAATCAATTATTTTCCATAATTATTATAACTTTATATATATATATATATATATATATATATATATATATATATATATATATATATATATATATATATATGTATGGAGTAGCCACCATCCCCATCCCTACATTGGCCAAATTATGTTGATGATAAAATGGAAGATATTAAGGGGTTCAATCAAGCACGTGTATTTTGTATATTTTGTTTGCAAGAATCATTCATGTTCATGTTGTATTTTGCTTGCTAAACTTGATGTTTACATTCTTTTTTAAAAATAATCATTGGTGATCATATTGATTTTAAAATAGTATAATGCCAAAATAGAAAACAAAAAAAACAAAAAAAAGGAATGTTCTTTGAATGTAAATCATTATCAAAAGATATATTCCTCATCAAATTACAAAGATAGATTAAAACATATTTGACATAATGAAATATGTAAAATTTGTTGAATGAGATAGATAGATTACAAGGAATGTTCATTGAATGAAATAGAAAAACTTGACATAAAAGAAAATTATAATTCAAAATTCAAAATAAAATATTAAAGTTAATAATTAATTAAATATGTTATTAAATTAATAATGAATTAAACTAAGTTATTAAATTAATAATTAATTAAAAGTAACTAAAAATTATTACTTAATTAAAGCCGGCAGAAAAAATAATAAAAAATTAGTATGAACCACCAGAAAAGCCACCGAAAACTCTGCCGGAAAGTGGTCGGAAAGGTGCCGGAAAACCATCGGTAATTATTTTAAAAATTAGGCCTTTAGAAAGCTGCCGGAAAGCCTCCGGAAACTTGTCTACTGGCAAGCCCCCAGAAAAATCCGCCGGTAATTGATGATTTTCTTATAGTGAGGACTTGAGGAATTGCTCTTTATTTATAGGTTATAACCAAACATTTTTATTACATTACACAGTAGCTCTTTGAATTAGACCAAACTGCATATACTTTGTTGTTCATGCGGACATCATGCACAAGATGATGTTACTCATGATGCTAGACATTTTTATCTTCATAATAATTGCTTCCAATAGTTCCATGACTCTAATTCACAGCCTAACTGGGCCCCTTCAATATGGTTCACACCATCACTTTAATAAATTGGATATGTTCATATTTAAAGAAGTGTGTAATAGGAATATTTTTGAATTATAAGTTTATTTTAAATATTTGATATGCATTTTTTTGGGTAATATGTAGTAGCTTTTTTTTATTTAAATATGTTTTTTTTTTCTCTTTTGCCATTCTATTTTTTAAGAAAATATATTCGATATGCTAGATTTTTTTTATGATATTTTGTGAAATTTTGTTAGCAAGTTGAATTAACATCATTTATCAAATGAAGAACAATTTGGAGTTGGTAGCCAATTGGTTGTTCTTTCTAAAAGGAGAGACATTGTGTTTTTTCTAGAAGGAAAACATAATTCAACATGTTTTATAGCTTTGAAGGATATGATATCAATTGGAGGATATGTAAAGCTGTAAATTTTTGACACAATTAGTCTCTTTTGATCTCCTAACAAAATGTATTTAATAAAAGATAAAATTTAAAAAAATATTAAATATTAAATTTTAAGACATGAGTAAAATTTAATTTAAATTATGAAAATCAAAATGCTTATTTTAAAACTTTTAAATTTAGAATTTATCATAAACGTATTTAAAGAAACAATTCTAATATGCATCATATTCTATTTATATATAATGGGTGTTGGCCATCTTTTTAGCCACAAACTAGCAATTGAATATTAACTACAAATGTTTATTTTATTCCAGCAATCTTTTTTCATGTCCACTCGAAAGTGGCTATATATCTCCAACGATTTAACATTTGATTTCAACTCTATTTATTGTGAATGAAACTTTGCTACTTTTAGAATAGTTTGTGAAGTGTAGATTTAGTGCTTTAGGCAATACTTTGCTGGAGTGAATTGAAAATATTGATTCATAAATACTTGGAATAAAGAGAATGATGATGAAATAGACAATTAAAATACAACTAAATTTATTTTCATAAAATATTCAAAATCATAGAATATTCAAATGTGGGTGAGTCAATTTTTTCGAGTTATATGTGTGTTTGAGTCTTCTTCAGAGAAGAGTGAAGTCACTATGAGTAGGGCAAAGAAACACTCAACAACCATCGCCGTGGCAAGGTTCTTGGCTTTATCGTATCTCCTCTCTCACCCCCATCCTCCTTCCAAACAGCCCACTGAGCAATCCAATCCTTCCAAACAGCCCACCAAGCACTCCAACCCTTCCAAACATCCAACCGAACATTCCAACCCTTTCAAAGCAGCCACCGAGCCTTCTCACCCTTTAAACAACTGATCGACCCCTTTCCTTTCCCTCCACACTGCCAACCAAGCCTCCCTCCCTTTTCCAAATAGCCGACCAAAACTCCTTACTTTTTTTCCATTGGTCGGCAAGCCTCCCCCTTGCCTCTTGGTATTCCCTCTACCTTTTCCCCTTCCCAATCCTGATGAAGGCTTCGTTTGGGACGGCTTTTTTATTGCTTTCTAAAACAGTGTTTTAGAACAAATTTTTTTATTTTTGTACTAAAACTTCGTTTTAGAAAGCAATAAAAAAGCCGTCCCAAACGAAGCCGAAATCTATTTAATTAAAGTTTTTCCCTTTGCAATAGTTGCTGCCTTTTCCCCTTCTCAACCTATATTTAATTAAACTTTTCACATAAATGAAATATGTAAAGTTCATTAAATGGTCTTTTCATATTTCCCAATTCCACAAATGATTCCATATATTAATTAAGCTATCAGATTCATGTCATTCAATACAATCAGCTGAAAGCTTTCATCTTCTATCTATCAGACCTCATCCGATCTCCAAAACATTTAATTCACACCAAGCAGAAATGTGTACAGAATTCCATTCAAGATTGTACCCTGCAAGAAGTTAGTATATAGCATGCTAGACAATCCATCCCCCGTCCTTGGTTCACCACTGCCCATCATCACCTTACTAAGTCCACCTCGTTCCTCATTGGACGCATCTAAATCACCTTCTTCTCTTCTTCTTCCTCGGCATCCAGCTCTTTCATCAAAACGACCCCATTCGAAACAGAGCTTTCCTGTTTCCAACGCTTCTTGAAAGAATGGAGGCTTTAACCATGCATTTTTGTGGCTTTGACATTCGTTGATTTGGACATTCTCCGTTTCATCAGCTTCAAGTTACCATTCTGCTGCTCAAGAATAGAAAATGGAGGCTTAATTGAAAGTTAGTTGATTTAAATGAAATTTTACTTCATTAATTAAATTTATTTATAATTCAAATGTTTAGCCTATTAAATAAGAGACATAGATGATAATGATGATTAATTAGTAACATAGATGGCAAACGAGTAATACATTATTATGGTAATTAATATAATATATTAGATATAAATAAAATTATAATTAAAATAATTGAAATAAAACCTTAGAATTTAATCTACATAATAAAAATGGAGCTTGGATCAGCCTATTAGGATTTTCTATGGATGGAAACTCAAGCCATTTTTATAATAGTATATTATTATTATTATTATTATTATTATTATTATTATTATTATCCACATAAATATTAATATTTTTATGATTACATTTAAGATGTAACTTAAAATATAAATTCATTTGCATAGTATAATTCTTTCTGGCTTAATTATGAAAATCATTAGTTAGAATGAATAATTTCTAGTGAGGAGAAAAGCAGCTTTTTTTAAGATATTTTAATTTTATTTTATTTTATATATTTAAGAATAATTGTTTCAAGATCTTTAGAAATGATGTCAATTTTTTACGCAAAAAATATAAAAAAAAAGTATCTTTTGATCTCCTAACAAACTGTAGGGAATAAAAGATCAATTTTAATACAAAATAATACATTAAATTTTAAGACATGTTTAACATTTAATTTAAATTATGAAAATCAAAATGCTTATTTTAAAACTTTTACATTTAAAATTATCATAACCCTATTTAAAGAAACAATTCTAATATGCATCATACTCTATTTATAGATAATAGTAGTTGGCCTTTTTTTATTTCCACAAATGAGCAATTGAATATTAACAACAAATGCTTATTTTATTCCTACTATCTTAGGTTAGGTCCACTCGAGAGCTAGGTTTTATATCTCCAAAGATTGCACATTTGATTCCAACTCTATTTATTTTTGTTTGAGCCTTGCAGTGAAAGAAGGCTTGCCGCTCCTTTCTTCCCTTTTCATCACATAGAATATAATATTATGGCATGGTCTAATCTCCCTATAGAACTCCTCAATTGTATCTCATCGCACTTGCCCATTGTAGACTTTCTCCGATTCTCTACCACATGCACATCGTGTAATTTTTCTCTTCCCGAAAATGCACTATTTGGAATTCAATATCATCCATCCCCATGGTTGGTCCTTCCTAGCAATGCCGAAGAGGCCTCTGACACACTTACCTTCTGCGATCTTACCATCAAAAAAGAAGAAAGCAACATCGGCTGCAATCGTCTTGGTAACCACATCTATGGTCTTCGCTACTATGGCTCATCACCCTTGGCCAAACATATTTAATACCTCGCCTCTTCAACTATCTAACAAAAGTTGAAATATTGCTCCCATCCTTCTTCAGCATCCTCGAATATCAATGGCAAAGGATCAAACCCGAATACACCCCCGACGGCCATGTCAAGTTCTTCTCATGAAGAAGAGCAAATGTTCTATGCGATCACACATTTCTCAGTAGTATTGACAATTGACCTTGATGGAAAAAAATGATAAATTGGTTTGCCAAGCAATACAAGATCCGCTCTCTACAGACTCTTCTTGCAGGAACTATATTGAATCTTTGTCAGGAACTATTCTAAAAATTAAGAGGAGATCAATGGTATGGAGGTTGATGAAAGTTATACCAAGAAGACAACCACTATCTCTGTCTTTAAGTTTGTGCCGGCTATTAATGCTTCTTCTTATTCTTCGTCTCAATGGATCTCCTTCCAGGACTTGGAGGACTACTCTTTTTTTATAGGTTATAACCAAACATTTTCATTACATCACATAGTAGCTCTTGTAATTAGACCAAACTGCATATACTTTGCTGATCATGCGAACATCATGACACAAGATGATGTTACTCTTGATGTTGGACTTTTTGATCTTCATAATGATTGCTTCCAATATTTCCTTGACTCTAATTCACATTGTAACTGACCCTCTTCAATATGGTTCACACCATCACTTTAAAAAATTGGATATGTTAATATTTCAAGGGAGCTTGTAACATGAATATTTTTTTATTATAAGTTTATTTTAAATATTTGATATGCATTTTTTTATTGTTAATATGTACTAGCATTTTTTTTTCAAATATGTTTTTTTCTCTTTTACCATTTTGTTTTTTAAGAGAATATATTAGTTATGCTATATTATTGTTAAGACTTCTTGTGAAATCTAGTTTGCAAGTTGAATCAACATCATTTTTCAAATGAAGAACAATTTAGAGTTGGTAGCCAATTGGTTGTTCTTTCTAAAAGAAGAGATTGCATTTTTTTTCTAGAAGGACAAAATGATTCAACATTGGACGATATGATATCAATTGGAAGATATGATTGTTGTAAAATCTTAGTACAGATGATCCTGAGTTTTATTAAGCAAGTTTTCAATTAAAATAATTGATATAGATTTATGTTTAATCAAGTGAATTTTCTTATGATACTTCAATAATATGAGTTTTATTTAATTTATTAAACTTAATAATTAAAAAGAAAATCACAAAATAAAAATTTTATAAATAGCAATAGATCAAATAATTAAATTATTTCAATAAATTATTTCCTTCTATTTTTTGAAACATTCAACAAATTTAATCACAAACTTATACATGTACCCTAAAGTGGTAGGCTTTAAACTCCAGGCCTTTTGGATGGAGATAAAAACCAAACCACCATGCCAGGTGGGCTTCACATTTTGACATGACAGGACGTCGAACCAAAAAAAGGACAGGCTCAAAGGCTCAAGGTTCAATAGTATGATCAGGGTTGAACCTTAAAATTATTTAAATAAAAAATAAATGATATAATACTAATAGAATAATTATATAATGATAAAAATTTGTGGTAAAAATAAAAAAATTTTATTCACAGTTAAATTTATGAAATAAATATAAATTATTGTTACTCTATGTTATATATTTATAAATTAAATATAGATTACTGTTCATATATGGTAAAAGATTACAACAGATATGTCATTATTATCATATTTGAATTGCAACAGATTCGCCCTTATTAGATTAATCTTCTTCTTTATATTCTATTAGCAATGTCTGCATCCAAGGCTCATTGGAGACATTGCTAATAGGATATAAAGAAGAAGAGTAGTTTCATAAGAAATATATTGCAATACAAAAATGAATTAATTATAACTTATTGCATAATAAGAACCACCAAAGGCTGATAAATGGAATGTGGGAAATTATTATTATTTTTTTCAAATGATAATTTCATATATTCATTAAACACTAACTCCTGATTTGTTAATGATACAATTCACTAATTGAGAACAAGAATAAAAGAAATATAAATATTTATAATACAAAACTTAAGTGATTGGTAAAATAATAGTAATCATAATAATAATTTCTTAGATATAGGCTATCAATAAGAATTTGATTATGTTGCCTCAATGATGTTTTTATAATAATTTTTAATGAAAACATAGAAGTGCGTTTTAGTTCATGTAATTGATAAGAATTTTAAAATTCTTTTCAAAATTTTAAAAGTAAATCTCTTATATATTAATTTAATGCTTCACACAGGCTCATTATTCCATTAAATAATAATAATAATGCCACTTTAAGTTTTATAGGATATCATTTAATATTATGTATATTTACTACATTGAGCCAAGTTCTTTCCCCTGAGGAAGAGCATAATTTGTAATCGACTACAAAAACTAATAGAATTATTTTAATTGGATCCAGCTATTAGAACAAAGTACTTTGATGAAAAAAAATGAGATACACGATGTTGTAATTGATGCATTCAAGGACATGCATCAACAAGTGATAAGTTTATAGCTCCATCATCTTGGTTACTGAGATAAAGCATGAAATATGATAAGATTGCCCACATCATATTACAAAACTCATTATAATATCATGAATACATATAAAATGTGCATATAAAAATGTATATGAAATTATAATAAGTTTTATGATATAATTTGGACAATCTAAATCACATTCCAAGCATTACCATGGTAAGCAAGATGATGGTGCTATGGACTCCTAAATGTAAAGATGTTGAAGGCATTAATTGCAACATTATATATTTTCATTTCGTCATGAGAGTAATTGCAACAAACAATTATAGTATCGAATTCATTGGGAGTTCTAGGCTTACTTGACTCTTAAATATCTTTGAGTTTTGCAAACCCATTATAAACATAAAAAATTAAAATTTCTAGAAAGTTGCTTGTTTCCATTGGTAATGCCTAATTCTTGTAGGTTCATAGACTTCTAATACTAATAAAAATAATTACAAGATAAATATTAGTTTAGACAAAATAAAAATCACTATGCTATTTTTATTATTATTATTATTATTATTATTATAATAATTATTATTATTAATATATAAATTGTTGACTTCAGCACTTTTAACATATATAAGGAAATCAAATCTTCCATGCATGCACACGTTTCCTTTTAACCACAATTACCAAGGATTTCGAGTAAGTCTTGAACTAATGTTAAAATTTGCTTTTGCTTGGAGTAATTATGAAATGCTCTATTTAGCCCGTGACATAGTATCTTTAAATCACTCGATCAGTCCCAATACGAACCTATTAAATAGACTCTTAGAAATATGCAACTCAACATTAAAAAGTAGTCATTGCGTTGTACCTCCCCAAGACCTAGGGGGTGAATTTAAACAATCTTTCTTACATATTTCTCAACCACTAATTGTATTATTCACTAAAAGAGCATAATTATAGGAAAATGTGCAATTTACGGTGGACAAATGCATCAGAAATCTAAGAATTTTCATCAGAAATTATAATTTTTGATGGAATCATGCATTTCTGTTAGTAAAACACGTGTCAGAAAAAGATTTCCAAGGGAATAAATTTCTTTCAGAAATGTTTTCAACATATTTCCATCATATTACTGATAAAAGATTGGTTGTTTAACAAGAAAACAAACAACGTCGAAATTTTTTGCCTAAAATCCGTCAAAAACCTATAAAAAAATCTGTATATCTTAATCATTTGATTCTATTACACAGATAACAACATACAGATAATAAAAGCAATTATTCTCTGATTATTTTATATGCTATGTAATTTTATAGTGAATGTTTGGTTCTAGAAAATGATGAATTTTCTCTAGTTAATAATCTGGAAGCTAGAAGCTGAGAAACGTTGGGAGGAACTAGAACATGGCTAATTCTGATCTAAAATTTCTAGAGCTAGTATGCCCACTACATAACAGTCAAATGTGGTAGTATCTAAACACAAGTTGACATACATATATAAACTGGTTTTGCAAATATCAATGGTTATAGAAGATATTTTTTAATATAAGTACCTTATTTATCTTTCTTCTGCCTCCATTCTATATATTTCAGGGTATGGAATGTTATGTCTATTAATATAAATAAGCACTCTCTGCCATATTGTAAGGATAGCCGGTTTATATAACAAAGACCCTGAAATGCCTGGAAAATAGAATATGTTCATTACTTCAAAAATCTGCATACGAATATAAATAGAAAAGAGTGATCACAAAAAAAAAAAAAAAAAAAAAAAAAAAAAAAAAAAAAATTGAAAGTGCGACTTATTTGAGCTTCCCACTTATAAATGTAGCTCACTATTTTCATATTAAAAATTCTAAGGTCATTCTACCTAGAAAAAATAAATCATAAAAATAAGTATAGCTCATTTTTTAATAAAATATATTTGATGAAATTAAAAAAATGAAAATGATTATAGAGATGAAATTTTGACTTTCAAATCTCAAAGAAATGAAGTTAAATGCTTTAGAAATGACCTTAAATGGAGTTAGATGATAGAGAGGCCAAGAGATGTTTTCTAAAGAGAAAAAATCGTGATATGAGAGAGGGAGAAGGGTTCAGGATGATGATATAGGGTCATTTTCAGTAGAATTTTTGATGAACTTTTCTGTAGGAAATAAAATAACAATTACGACAAAAAAAAACCGTCGAAAATTTTGCTAGGATGTTTAGTTACTGATAGAATTTTGGCATAAAAATTTTGTCCTGAATTACTGGTAGAATTTGCATCGGTAATTTCCAACATGATTTTGTTAATAATTTCGGAGGACTTTTTCTGTCGAAAATTTCATAAGTAATTCATATATTTCTTGCATTTCATCTTGTCATCGAAAAATAAAATAATAATTGATATATCATCAAAAAATTATCTTCATCGGGCATGAATCTCGAAGCAAAAAATAAAAGCCGAAAACTTCAAAAATTAAATCCGGGATCACTTGAACTCCGATTTCAGCAAATTTATAGTCAAACTGAACATCTCAAAAATACGAACCCAACAACACCAAATTCGACTCAATATTAGCCCAAATGAGTCCAAATAAAGGACCCGAAGAGCTGTTGGAAGGTTCGAACCACAATTTGGGTTACCAAACAGTTTCCAAACATGACGTGTTTATAGTCAAATCGAGCGGCATGATGAGATGAATCCAATAAACCCAAGATTATTGAATTTTGACATCATTAAGAACTTTAAATGTCTGACAAATGGTACATGATCAAGGGATTCAATATCGGCCATCCATCCAACTACTCCCATTTACACTTGATCTCTCACCTCATGTCACACTAAAAATTTATAAATAAACCCCTCATTCCTCTTGGAAAGGGGGGAGGAGAGCAAGAAGAGAAGGAAGAGAAAGAAGAAGCTCCTCCTCAACCGCCGGACTTTCGCCAGACCACTGCTTGAGGCCCTCACCTCCGACAGACCACCGCCTGAGGTTGTTGCTTCGCCGATCTACCAGATGAGTCTCTCACCTCCATCGGACCACCGCCTAATATTGTTGCTCCACCAGACTGCCACTTGAGGCTCCCACCTCCGTTAGATCACCGCCTGACATCGTTGCTCTACCGGACCATCACTTAAGTCCCTAAGCTTCGCTGGACCACCACTTGAGGTCCTGTGCTCCACCAGGCCACCACCTGAGGCCCAGGCTTCCACCGGACCACCGCTTGAGGTCCTGTGCTCTACCAGGCCACCAAATGATGCCCTATCGGACCACCGCTTGATGCCTGGAGTTCTGCTAAAGTATCTCCCTACTACTACGATCTTTCTGACCCGGTCTTCTGTCCACAATGGTCTTTCTGACCCCGGTCTCCTGTCGACGATGGTCCTTCCAACCTCCGTCACATACTATGGTCCTTTCGACCTCCATCAATAAATAATGGTCTTTCTGATCCCGATCTCCCGCCAACTACGATTCTTCTGACCTTCCTCGCCTACTATGGTCCTTTCAACCTTCATCAACAAATAATGGTCTTTTTGAACCTGATCTCCTGCCAGTGTTGACATCATTCTGGTATGAGGTCACTAGGACCAATTTAGACCCTAGGATCTATCCAGACCCTATATCAATCTAAACCTTAGGATCTACCTAGATCTTAGATCAATTCAGACTCAAATCCAAGGCCAAAGGTCTAAGTCCTGAAAGCCTTTTTCAGTGAATTTTCAAACACTTCAAAACCTAATCAAATGACCTCATATTTAGAGTCTGTTAGTTGCATATTGATAGGACATATCTCTATAGGTAATCCTCCAAATTTGAGCCCTTTCTAAGCTCTCTAACCTTAGAAACTAAATCAAAATCCAAAGGCTGTAAAACCTTCAAATATTTACAGCCTATGCCACTAGACCTACCATCTAGTGGATTTTGTCCTTGGAGCTTTCTACAAAGCATCCAATCACTTCCAGACTCTTGTTTGTGACTCATTGAACAATAAAATATATTTTGGTGGACACACTTTGACTCCCAGTTGATCAAGGGCAGAAATGACCAAAATACCCCTTAGGGGTTCAAACATCAATTTTAAACCAAATAACCTCCAAATTGTTTAGAACCACTTCCAACAATTTTCAAATATCAAACCAAACATGTTAGACCCAAACCCAAACCCTGAGTCAACTTGGTTGATAAAGTCAACCTAGGTTGACAAAATAAGCCTCTTAGGGTCAAAATAGGCATTTTGATCAAATTGACCTTTCTAGATATTGAGACCACCTCCACCAGACTTCAAATATCAAACCAAAACTTTTGATCTTGGGTCCACCTCCTGGGTCAACTTGGTTGACCTAGTCAACCTGGGTTGACCAAATCAATCATTAAGCTATTTACACTTTGAATCAAGCCTCAAATTCATTCAAAACTCTGCCAAACTCTTATAATCACTTCTCTTAGTGATTTGGACTTGGTGGGACCCCTGTCTAAGTCACTAGTTTGACTTTGTCAATTGAACCCAAGCTGAGTCAAACTTAATCCAATCGAACCAATATAAGGTATATGATTCAATCAAACCTTCAAAACTCTTTGAATCATTTCCAATGCATGACTCAAATATGTCTAAACCTATCATGAGTCATGTCACCTTAGATTGACCAAGTCAACCACTTGAAATTTGGTCAAACTACCTTAAAACTTCCTTCATATGCTTAAACTCTAACCCTTAGCCTTCAAACCTCCTTCAAATTACTTCAACTAGCAAACAATTCTCTCCCCATGTCCATGTAAGCATAAATTGACTCTTTGACTAGTCAAACAGTCAACAAATGCTTTGAATAAGGTTTTAAGTAGTCAAACCTTATTAAATACTCCTCCCTTTCCTTTGGCATTAGGTTTTAATGCATCCAATTAGTTTAAAATCTTCCTCCCATGCCACCTCAGCTGCCATGTGGCCTAGGGACTGGTCAAATTATCAAATTAATGTTTAGAAGGGTCAAACTTAGTCAAACCACCTCTTAAACCTAATCTACCTTAATCCAAATCCTCTCAAGATATTTGGAGAGATTCTAGAACCTTCATAGAGGCATTTCCAGCCCTTGGATGCAAATCTAATGGCCCTCAATCCTCCCATGGGCTTAAATGAGACAAAAGGACCTTTCCACCTAGGCTTGTCCTTATGTCCTTTGATCTCCTGCCCCTAACAACCCCAGGGATAGGTGGCTTGATCCTGGAGAGCCCCAAGTCGATCCCAGCCATTCATTTAGCTAGGGAACATTTGAATAGGGTGAAATCCTCATTTTAGCCATCATTCTAACCCCCACTCTCTCTCACTACCTTCAAGCTCTCAAAGCGGATACTCCATTCATTTGGACTCTCAAGAGATCCCCTCACACTACCCCAGTCAAATCTGGCTGGTCAAAGCTCGCCGGTGGCCATATTCTGGCGAGCTTAAGCCAAGGTCCATCTAAGGCTTAAGCTCCATCCAAGGCTTGAATCGATCAATCCAAGCATTTTCAGTAGGAGACTCCTTCCAGTGGACTACACTTGGACAAACTACAAGTTCAGAGAGCTCGATTTCATCCAAATCCATTGACTATAGGAGGTATAATCCTAAACCTTAGTTTAGCACACATAGATTAAAATAACATTTTTATAAGCGCTTTTCAAACATTTAAATTGATTTCCCATTATTTCTATTCACCTAGGCTACCTAGGTTTAAATTTTCATTTGATTCGATTAATTAGATCGAGAGAACGAGCTCAAATACTCATTCTTGGGCTCGGTTCGTGCAACTCTTCGCTGCATGAGATATGGACCATTAATCATACGATTAACGGTCGCGATATAGCCAAACCATGAGAGATTTAGACCACGTGTATGCCTCGATCTATCAATGCTTTGTCTGCTAAGATCAGGATTATTCGTTCTAAATAGGGGAGATCAAACGACGGTTGCGCTGTGCTGAGCTGGTTAAGTGGCTAGTGCGTGAGCCCCAGACACAGTCGTGCTTTGGATCGCCCAACTAGGGACCGCCACGTGGCCTCCGTCGCCGCCAGATACCTAAAAATGATTTAAAATTAATTTTTAAATCATTTGTAGTTAAAAAATATTACAAAAAATTGACAAAAACATTATAAAATTAATTTTAAATTATAAAAAAATAAATTTATTTTAAATTAATACTTTCATAAAATTAAACATTTTAATTTAAAATTAGAATTAATTTAAAACATTAATTATATTTTAAATTATTTTAATTATTAAATATTTGATAATTTTAAAATTAATAATCAATTAAAATTTATTAAATATTAAATTTAACTTAAATCATTTAAAAAAAATTAAATTAAATATTATTTTAATTTTATCAGAGAATTATTTTTTAAATACTTAATTTAAAAATAAAGTTAATTTAAGATATATTATATATTTTAATTAATTTTAAAATATTTAAACATTTAAAAATTTAATTAACATTTAATTAAACTTAAATTTAAATAACTTTAAAGTTATTAAGTGAAAATTATTTTAAATAATTTTTAAATTTCTGGAACATTTAAAATTTAATTTAAAAATTATTTAAATTTTTAGTTAATTTTGAATTACTTTAAATTCATTTAATTACTTTAAAACTTCAAAAATTCATTAAAGATTCAATTTAAATCATTAAAATTCAAATAATATATCAAATTTTTTAGAAAATTGAGAATTTTAATTTAAAATTATTTACAAGACTTAAAAATTTAATTTATTTTAATTAATTTGAATTACTTGAATATTTTTATATTTAAATAATATTTAATTGAATATTATATTAAATATTTTGAAATTTAAATTTTATTTTCAAATAACTTTTTTAAAAAATCAAAGGACCTCTCAAACTATATAAAAATTGGTTTAATAATATTTTTAATTATTTGTGATTTTGAACCTATATATATATATATATATATATAAACTATTTTAAAATTATATTTATTTAAATCCTTGGACATTGAGAGGTCCATTGAAATTTTAAACATAGGTTAAGCTAATGTGAATAGAAATTATGGGGGAGGATTAGTGGGTAATTAAATTTTAATTATCCACTAATAAATTTAATATTTATGTTAATTATTCTTAACTTTTGCATGTGTAGGTGCACACACACACTTAGGAATCTCCTAGACTTAGGTCTTGATTACGTTTGTGTATTTATGCATGCTATTTAGGTTGGGTCCAAGGGTTAGAAACTTTGATTAAACCCACTTTAACCTAAAGTCATTAAGGATAAAAATTAAGGACTTTGATTAGAAAACTTAGATAATTCATTGTGATTAGGATATACCTCACTTAAACTTGAAATTTGAACACTTCAAAAATAGTGAAATTTTCATCCCTTAGAAACATTTTCTTTGATTTTAGGATTAATTAAAATATTTAATTAATTAATTCAATAATTAAGCCTATAAACCTTCCAGAAAATATAATAAATTCATTTAAAATTGGAAAATTACAAGTAAGACCTCTAACCGACCAGAATCAAACTCTTAATCAAACGAAAAATAAAACCAAATTGATTTGACAGCAAATTAAGGTTTAATTTAATTTTAAGTAAAATTGAATATTTAATTAATTTAATTAATTAAAAATAATTAAAATTTCCAAAATTTTTCCAAACCCTTAAGAATCTCTCTTAAGGTCATTCCTAACTTTTGGAGTTAATTTTAAGGAGTTGGAAACTCATTTGGAGCAAAACCATAAAAAGGCCCTCTAATTAAGCAATTTTAAAAATTCAACAATTACTCGAAACTTCAAAAATTCATAACTAATTTAAGAAAAATCCAAATCAGTCAAGCTCAATTGAATTCTTCTCATAATAATGTCTAATATTTATTAAAAAAATTAAAAATTTCAAAAAACCATTAAATTTGAAAAAGTCAGCTCTTGGTTAAACTTAAGTCAAATTTGAACTTAAAACTTCAAACCTTCATAATAAAATAAAATAAAAAATCCAATTTAAGCGTACTTATAGTCTAACTGATCATATTAAGGTCTAGTATTTTAATAAAATATTATTTTTTAGAAAACACTCTTAATTAAAAGTCAATTTTTAACCCCTTAATTAAATAATTATAATAATCCTAAAAATTCCAAAATTCAATATTTAATTCCAAACTCCAAAAAAATATTAAGTTAATATTTAAAATACTCAACCAACCTTTTAAACATAACAACTATCCTAAATATGAAGTTTATTGGCTGGAGTACTACGGGTTGCGGGGCTACGTGTCCTAAGGATGCTTTGTTCCTCGAGCATAGTGGCACAACACCATGAATGGATTCTAAGGGGTGTTAAACATTTTAAAAGATTAATGATTAATTATTTAACCATTTAAAATCCCTAATTTAACCACATTAGTCATGTTTATTTGCTGGACTACTCCGGGCTGTGGGGCTACATGTCTTAAGGAGGCTTTATTCCTCGAGCCTGGTGGCACAACACCACGAACTAATTGATGGCACAACACCACCACGTACCACTGGGTAACCCAGGCCTACGAGGCTATTAAATTAGCTCTAAGGAAGGTGAAATAAACTTCACAGCCTCGGTGAGAAACAAAGGTGGTATTCCTTAAACATTTTAAATACATATTTAAATCATTAATATTTAAACTTTAACAAAAAATTCCCTTAAGACTTTCAACCAATCAAAACATCAAATAACTTCAACTAATTATCCTATTTAGGACATATCCAGGCCACACAACCTATCTCACATACTTTAGATGGTTTGCTAGGATCACCAACTCTAGTTTTAGGTTAGGTCGGTGTTTACTTTTCTTCAGTTGTGTGCCGTATTTTTCGTGATTTTCACTGCATGCTAGTTGCTAGCTTAGAATTGATGAATTATTTATTTATTTACTGTACTCTATGTTGTGATCGATTGAGCATTTAAATTTCAAATATATCAACTGCTTGAGAATAATTATAACTGCTTGGGATGTTTTAAATATCAACTGCTTAGGATAACCCTGCAGGTTGTTGAGTATAGATTTTTCTTTTATATTCAATGTAATTTAATTCAAGCTTTAGTTGTAATTAAAAGTGATTTGAGAATGGGATATTTATATCCAACTTGAATTCCAAAGAGTAGAAGACATCTCTAAAGGGGAGAGTCTTCTTCCATTTGGAATATAAAGTTAGGATACATTTTAAATATCCAAAGAGAAAAGATAACACCCCATTCAAGGGAGAGTTTCTTTTCATTTGTATATCCAAACCCGACGATCCAAGAAGCAGCAAAAGGACAAAGAAGTAGACAACGAGAAGATCCATTCTTAAAGTCACTTGAGTCTTAGGATTAGAAATTCGGGTTATTATAAGTGGTGCCCGGCCACTTTACTTTTTTGCAAGACCCTGGTTTGTAATATTAAGTGGTACTTGCCACATGGACATTCAATTTGAGCTATTAATTTAATTGATTTATTTAATTGATGGCGCAGTAGAACTACTTACTTTTATAGTCTATTTACATGCATATCAATTTTGATTTGACCTGAAATTCGATCGTAGGCTTGTAAGGACTCCTTCAAAACAATTTCTACTTAAAAAAATTAAAACATTTAAGCTCACATAGAAATTTTAACGAATTTAAGAAGTAAGTCCAGGACCGCCAACAGTTCTCATTTCATAATTGCTGCATTTTCCCTCGTTTTGCTAGGCACCTACCCGCCTGTGGGTTTTGGCAGACCATCTGGCTTATGAGGGTGCAGATCTGTCCAAGGGAAATATGTGCATCTTTAGGATAAAATCTATTTTTAAGTCTTTTTAAAACTGCTTCATATTTGATTTAAGCATTTAATCAAGTCAATTATCATGCATCATATTAGATACAAATTAAATCATGTCTAAATCTTTAATTACATTTATTTAGACATTAAACACCCAACATAAGTCAAAGGGACAATTATGATCTGCTCTAGATGTCGGCCCTATTCTCAAAAAACTATCTTAAGTAACATCCCCACCACTCAACATTAAAAGACCGAACACATGATTTTAAAGCACCTAGGTGGTTTAGCTGGCTCCCCAATCCAAGCCAGGGTAAGTCCAGATTTGCATTACACTAGCTAGGTTCGGGTCACTGATTTTCAAAACCAACTTTAGACTTAGGTTCTGAGGTAGGCTCAGGATATAAGCCCTCAACCTCCGGGAATTGAATCCCAACTTTTTAATAAAATTAATCATTTAAATTAAAAATCTATTTCAATCAAATTCAAGCCAACCACTTAGGATAGACTGGGGCACTTCTGAATTGTTTCAGAATCCAAAGTGCCTCCTACCCTTCTTCCTTTGACTCCAGAAATAACTGCTCAATTTTGATCCAATTCCATTTGAATCTCAAATCCTTACCTCCTTTGACATCCATTTTTAAAATCTTAAATAAAATTTCTACCGCTATTTTAATCGAGAGTATTCATAGGAAACTCATGTTTCCTATGATTAATTAACTATGAGGGCTTGTGCTCGTAGGAGATTTTGAAACCCAGATCTAACTTTTCAAAAATCAAGTTTTCAAAACCTTTAAATAATTCTCTTTAGGAAATTTAAAATTCAACGATCGTTATCTCCATTCTCAAACGATCGATAGTGATTAATAATTACTTTCCTCATATTGATATATCAATTACTATAGTGATTTTGACTATGAAACTAATGATATCTTATCCAAATTATTATAGTCAAACATTTCATTGAACATCATTTTGATCTTTCGAGATCATATGTTATTTCTCCTCAGTTTGCCTATGATAATCAGGATAAAATTCAAAGTTCTAAAATCTGTACCCAATAGGGAATGGTATATTTGCCTCCCGAGGTGATATGTTATTCATAATTGGGTGTTTGATTTTAAAACTACAATTCTAGAAATTCAACTTTCCCAAAGAAAATTAATTTTTTTTCAAAACTACATTTTTTTAATCAAACAACCGACTACGGTTCTTCCGACCTCCATCGCCTACTATGATCCTTCCGACCACCATCAACAAACAACGATCGTTTTGTCCCCGATCTGCTGTCGACTAGGGCCCTTCCAACCTCCGTCACCTACTATGGTCCTTCTGACCTCCATTAACAAACAACGATCTTTCTGACCCCGATCTCCTGTCGATTACATTCCTTCCGACCTCTGTTTCTTACTATGGTCCTTCCGACCTCTATCAACAGACAACAATCTTTTTGACCCCAGTCTTATGCCGACTACGGTCCTTCCGACCTCCGTCGCCTACTATGGTCCTTACAACCTCCATCATCAGACAATGGTCTTTTGTGACTCCGATCTTTTGAACCCCTGTTTCATGCTGACTATGACCCTTCTAACTAAACAAACATGTCTATATTGATTATTGTAACTCCCACCTCTTAATGCGCTTTATATGATGTACATTTATAACATCAAGCCATGGCCTTCTCCCTAAGAAGGGGCTCATTTGTAATCAACTGCAAATACTAGTGGATTCATTCAAATTAGGTCAGGTCCTGTGATTTTTTCCCCTTTTTAGGGGTTTCGACGTAAAAATTTTGGTGTCTATTATGAATGCTACACCCTCTCACTTATCTGATTATGTATTGGATCTTTGTACAATGCTAAGGCATTAGCTATATATTTCTCTACTACCGTGAATATTCCAGGATGCAATAATAATAATAATATGCATGTGAAATATACAATAATCTTCTTTAATTTTTCATTCTTCTAGAGATAAAAAATAATAGTTCAGAATATAATGAATTTAATAAAATTTTTAATTAAATCCTAAACTATCAAAATAAAAGATACCTTACAGACTCAAGATTCCTGCTCACTCTTAGATCTAACCTTTTTATTAGGGCCATTTTCTTTGCTTGAAATATTTTAAATCATAGTATAAGTAAAGAACTTAGTATGCCAACCTTTCTCCATAATAGGATTCAACCCACGATTGATATTTGAAAATATGCATGTTAATAGATATTTTATTTTTTTATTCAAGTATTATAACAAACTAAATTATATGATAACGTGAATGCAAAAATGCACTTGTATCCATCCCCACTTAGCTTCCATTTACCACTTTCACCAACTGAAACATGTGCGGAGCATAGTGTTCTCATTGCAGAGTTAATTTAGATGTCATAATAGATTAGAGTAGTATAAAAAGTATACGTATTGGGCCTAAGGACAGAATTTACAATACACTTTCATTTTTATAATAGAGCTCTAGAATGCGATGAAATACATAATGACGCAATTAAAATGTAAACTAATGAATTAAATATAATGTATATAACTAATCTTGTTCTACAAAATTCTCCAAATTTCAATTACCTTCAGAATATTATTAAATTCCCAAGGACTATATAAAAAGCCAATTATATGTTATCAACTGAAGAGTGGTTCAAAACTGGCAGATTTATCCAGAGTTATCAGAAATTCATATGAAAAAACTATTTGGTGAAAATATATTTTCATATAGTGAACTTGTCCATAATAGTGTGCAAAATAATATATTAAAATTAACACGATGAAGTTTTCTCCAAACATAAAAAACTACCTTTTCAAGCATGGTTTTTTATAAAACAACTAGAATTGAAATTATAAACCACCAACTTGACCTAGTGCCACGGCGCTAAGCTTACTAGTGTCATTTCACTCTCAAAGAATCTTTTAGATTCTCCTAGAATCTTACAAATAGAGGACTCGACGCCACGTCGGCGCCACATAGCACCACATTGTACCATATTTTTTATGTATTTTTTGAGAGCTCAATATAGTGGAGCTAACAATCTAGGTGCCGCGTCACCCTCAAAGCAAATTTCAAAACTTAGATTTTCCTTTCTCAAACACACTTCTTGAGCTTATTCAAGTCTTCCTTAAACACTTTAAAACTTATAATGTTAGTCAAATTACATTATTTTCAATGTTAATCAAAGTTGTGAAGATAATATTTTCTTTGTTATTTTTAATAATCAAACACCATTTAGTTTTCAATTAACTTATACTTGGGTCATAAGATTGAGTCTGGATTATGGAAATCCATTACGACTAATTAAGGCTCCTATATAATCGAACATGGTTTGAAACCTTAGTAACTTATCAGGAGTTATGATCCACGAGATCTCACACTTACTAGTGTGATCTCTTTTCATTCTACCATATCCATTTTCCCCCTCAGAGGCTGAGGTAAAAACAAATCAAAGAAATATTGGAAACAATTTAACTGATACATAAGATTAGCAAGTCAATTAGCACAGCAGTTACCTTCATTACACAACATTAAAATGATTTGTTAGTATATGCTTGAAGCTGTTGATATTTTTAGAAGTAGATGTTAGGTTATATGGTGCTTGCTCAGGTGTGGATAATTTTCCCAAGAAATGATTTACAGTTGCATGTACGTGGTAGGAGAGAGAGAATTACTGTGTTATATGTTGCCATTGTAGCTGAGGCTCTTCATTTTAGACAGCATATGAGGTTGAGTGATGGTTCTGGGCCTTCTTGCTAGCCAAGATGATGGATACGTGTGTTGAAGGTGAGGGAGAATAAACAAAAGGAGATTTTGCTCAACCCAAAATGTGGGAGAGTGAGAACGAGACTCGAGGGAAGTTTCAAGAAATATTTAAAAAAAAATTGATGAAGCTTTTGCCCATCTAAAATTTAAAGCTTTTTTAAATTAATTCCTTATTTCAATTTGAAAATTTTCAAACATTCCATTTAATTTGTTAATATCCCACTGATGGCATGTAGAATCATAGTCGAGAAATTGCTTCTATTCATGCAAAAAAACTAAAAGATATGCTTTCAATTTTGTAATTAACATAAACTAATGACCTCTCTTATTAAACTTTAACTTATTAAAATAATTATTTAAATTTTAAGTACATATTAATTTTTATCATAGTTAAATGCTCAATATAATTTTATTTAAACATCACCTATGGAGATTAATCAATTTTTATTAGTTATTTAAACAAAAGAAGTATGTCTTAGATGAACATGCAATTAAATTAATAATATAAATAATAATTACAAAAAAATGTATACTATAATTTTAAACAAACCAAATTCAAAGGCTTACTTAAAATTTCTTGCAATGAAGCTTTTCATATGAAAAATTTTGGTCAGTATATTTTGATAAAAAATTAGTCCGAAAGATCTCATTTACGAGAGATGGTGAAGTACCGCTTAATGTAGATGATGACCAATTATATATATATATATATATATATATTAAGAAAAATCATTCCGAGAACTCTTCAAATTAATGGCATCAAATTTTGACACAAAGTCTTATTTGATCTTTCAATGAGCCGTTTACAATGATAGTTATTTTTTTATATAAAAGAAATAAAAAGTTTTTAATTTAATAAATTTAAAATTTTATACTTGAGTTTTCAAAATGCTTAATCAAAAGTTAAATCTAGCAAAGTGATAAGCTCAAAGGGCTTATTTTTAAAATTTAAAATTTAAAATGTGTTATTTAAAGAAATAATTATGTTATATGCCCTATTCTATTTATGAATAATGGCCCGTTGGCCATTTTTTTAGCCATAAATAAGAAGAAAATTTAATTTGATGCATTTGAATATTAGCCACAAAATATTCCCCCAAAAAAAGCCACAAATGCTTATTTTATTCCCGCTATTTTTGGTCAGTACCACTTGGGAGCTAGGCTATATATATATATAACAAAGATCGCATAAGGCATTCATGCTCATTTCCTCATCTATTTGCCACCACATATACAATAATATTATGGCATGGTCTGATCTCCCAACAGTTCTCCTCCATTGCATCGCATCACAATTGGCCATTGTAGACTACCTACGATTCTCCATTGTCTGCACCTCATGGAATTATGTTCTTTCCAACGATGTACCCAATGGAATTCAATGTCATCCCTCGCCATGGCTACTGCTTGCCAGTGAAGATGGAGAGGCCTCCAACACACTCATCTTCCATGACTTTACAATCAAAGAAGAAGAGGTCAGTGTCAATTTCCATCATCGCTTCTCCTCCCTTAGTAGTCACAACACCAGTCATCGCTGCTTTGGTTCCAAGAAGTTCTGTACCCTCGCCTCTTTAACCCTCTCACAAAGGCTGAAATATCACTCCCATCCCATCTATTTTCACCATCCCTAAAGATCAAGGGCATATGATAAAGCCCCAATATTGCCCCAACAATTCCAATTTTTTTTGTGATGAAATTTACTCAAACTTTATCACAGATGAGGATGCTTACGTAATATATATTTTTAGAAGTTCATTGTCTCTCTAATGACTTATTAGGAATTGTTATTGTTATATATGGACGTACATAATCTCTGGCTTTGGCAAAGCCAGGAGATCAAACATGGGTTCTTTGCCCGTAGTTGGCTCTTTACACCATGATGCATGTGGAGCAATTTGAGGATGTTTAAATCATCAAGAAGATAAAAGATTTTACAAAATCACACATTTTTCGATGGTATTGGCTCTTGACCTCAATAGAAAAAATGTTGAATTGATTTGCCCGGGAAAGCTAAACCCATGCTTGCACTCCAAAAACTTTGATTACATGTACTATATAGCTTTTTTGTTAGGAGCACTTCTAAAACTAGAGAGGGTGATCGATAATACTGAAAGGAAGATAGATAATAGTTGGAAAGCAAAGATAGTGGGTATATTTGTTTCCAAATTTGTGTCGATTGCTGTAAATTCTTATTCTTCCTTTCATTCAATCCTTGTTAAGGATCTAAGGGGTTTCTTCTTGTTTGTGGGTATAAATCAAACTTTTTCCTTGCATCACACTCTTTCTCTCGGTATTATACCAAATCGTATATACTTTGCAGATCATTTGAGTGACATGTTATCAAAGTACATTGATCGAGATGCAAGGCTTTTTGATCTTCATAGTGAACAATTTCAATATTTTCTTAACTCGGATTCACAACCTAATTGGCCCACTTCAATTTGGTTTAAACCATCACTTTCATAAATTGTATATCTTAATCTTTGTTAAGTGTGTAATCTAAATATTTTTGAATTATAAATCCATTTTAAATACTATGGGTTGTGTTGCTAAGGAGAATCATCAACCTGAGACCGAACGATCCCATATACGGCATACGAAAGTTGTGGTTAAGAGTCTAAATTTTTTACAATCTTTGTGATGGATGAAATAATAAAGCAGTAAGCCCAAAGCCATTTTATTTTAGAATGCATTTTAAATAATCAAACCCTCAAACAAATGCATAATATAAACATATAAAATGGATCACATATTGTTGAAAAGTATTCAAATTAATGAACAAAAAGCATTCAAATAGTTTTGAAGGCTCTCAAAAGGTCATGCTTTTGCTCATTTATTTAAATATCTGATTGATGAAGAGAATTTGATCCAAATATTTCTATTTTGAAATCATAAAGAACCATAAGCATAATGATATTTAATTATTATACAATATATACATGTAATGCATTTACAAGTATAATGAATATGATTATTTTTTAATATATTTTTTCAACTATAATGGTTCTCCATGGATGCCATTAATGTTCTTGATCCTCTTAGGATTACAGTAAAGCTTCCAAGAAACGAATCATGAACGCTTCCACTATCATCGTCTCTAAGACTAAGAGAGATTCTAAAAGAGAAGAAGCTTTGTTTAAACTCTAATGGTGAGGAGGGAGGAAGGAGAAGGGTAGAAAAGAAAAATGGAATTTCTTTTCCAATCTTTTTGATTACTTTCTAACAAAGGCAATGTACATGCACCATGCATGCATTATTTTACTTTAGTATTTTGTCTATCAATTAATTGGTGATGATGAACTACTTTCCCTAATTTTTATGTCATTATTCCTTCCATCTATTACCCAATGATATGCAGTGGGATATCTTTTAATCAGAATGAGTGAATGGATCCCATTTTACTAAAATAAGAAATTTCATGTAATTGATATATACTTTTATTATAAGAACTAAATTGATCAAAAAAATTATTAATTTATAATATTATTAAAAATAAACTTTTTCCAACCTAATGAAAGACATCAAATTCATTTTATAAAATGAAATAATATAACTATTGTAAATAAATACCTTTGTCTGAGGTGACACATATATAATATGTGTTTTGTATCTTCCACTCATTTTTATATCTAAGAATAATTGTTTCGAGACCTCTTAAAATAATGCCAAATTTTGACACAAATAGTCTCGTTCTATCTCTTAAAAAACTACATACAATAAACGTTAAATTTAAATTTAAAAATAAATATTAAATTTAATTTTTAGGACATGAATTTTGCACACTATTCTATTTATGGACAATGCTAGTTGGCCAATTTCATTATCTGCAAATGAGAAGGAAAATTAATGCACTTGAATATTTACCACAAATACATATTCTATTCCACATATTTACATCTCTAACAAAGATTGCATATTTGATTTCAATTCTTATTAATTTTTGTCTGATCGTGGTAGTGTTGGAAGGCACTGCATCTCCTTTCCTACATTGGCCACCTCAAGTACATTAATATTATGGCATGGTATGATCTCCCCATAGATCTCCTTCGTTGCATCGCATCGCACTTGTCCATTGTAGACTTAGTCCGATTATCTATTGTTTGCACCTCATGGAATTTCACTCTTGCCAACTATGCACTCCTTGGATTTCAATGTCGTCCCTCCACATGGTTGCTCCTTTCAAATGATGTTGGAGAGGCCTCCGGCACACTCACCTTCTGCGAACTAACCATAGAAAGAGAAGAAGCTATCGTCAGCTTCCATCATCATTTCTCCTCCATCGGTAGCAACACCTTTGGCCGCCGCTGTTTTGGCTCCAAGGATGGATGGCTTGTGACCCTTGACAAAATAGATCTACAACCTCGACTCTTCAACCCTATAACAAAGGCAGAAATATCGCTCCCATCACTTTTCACCTTGATCGAGCCACAATATGCCCCTGACGGCTCCATCAGGATTTATTACAATGAAATTTTCTTAGACTTTACACCTTATGACTTACGTGATATGTTTTTTCATAAGATCATTGTCTCCTCTAATGACTCCTCTAGAACTGTTGTAGTTATATTTGGCATTACAAAAGCGCTTGCTTTGGCAAGGTCAGAAGATCTGACTTGGGTTCTCGGGCCACAATTATCTCCTTATAACACGGAGGAAGAGGAGCAATTTGAAGATGCTTGCTATCATGAAAAAAATAAAAGATTTTATGCAATCACAAATTTTTCTATGGTGCTTTCATTTGACCTCAATGGACAAAATGTTGAATTGATCTGCCCGAATATGCCTAACCCATACTATCGCACCGGAAACCTTGATTTTATATACTATATTGCCTTTATGTCAGGAACTCTTCTAAAAATAGAGAGGGTGATTGATATTACTCTTGATAGTCACCGTTACGCAAAGACGATGAGTATCTCTATTTTCAAGTTTGTGCCAGCTGTTATTTCTTCTACTTCTTCTTCTTCCACTTCTTCATACTCTCAATGGATCCCTATCAATGAGTTGGGGGAATACTCCATTTTTGTGGGTTGTAATCAGACATTTTCTTTGCATCACACAGTTGCTACTGGAATTAAACCAAATTGCATATATTTTGCCGATCATTTGAGCAACATGTTTCCAGGTGAAGTTGAATGTGATGTTGGACTTTTTGATCTTTATAATGATCGCATTCAGTATATCCTTCACCCTTATTCACAGACTAATTGGCCTCCATCAATATGGTTTACACCATCACTTTCATAAATTGAATATCTTAATATTTGGTAAGCATGTAATATGAATATTTTTGGATTATAAGTCTATTTTTAGTATTTATTGGGAAATTTATTAGGTAATATTGAGTAGATTTTATATTTAAATATGTTCTTACCTTTTTATATTTGATTTGAAGAAAAGATATTAAAAATGTTAGCTCACAATTGAGTCTTTTAGTGATCTTGTTAGCAAGTAGAATCTGCTTCTTTTTTAACATAAATAACAATTTGGAGTAGATTACATAAAAAACAACTACATGAAATGAAAAAAATTAATGTTTATATGAAAGGAATGAGAGAAAATTCTCCCAAAATTCTATATACTCGTAAATTCTATGCCTTGAATTTTTTTTAGAATAAGTCTTCTGTGAGGAAATAGGTAAACACATCTTTGTAAGGCAATATTAATAAATATTAGCTCAACTATTATTTTAAAAGGAATCAAGGATTTCAAGGAAAAAGGATTTAACGAAAAAAATCTGTCATTGCCAACTCCGTTGCTTGAAGCATATGGATATTTTGTATGTAAATAAGGAAACTTTACACTATAAAAAAATTAACTAGTCACTATTGTATCACTTAATGTAGATTTAAATTGAAAAAATTCATGGATGGCTCTATGTTATAGGAAATGGTTCTATCACTAAAGGTATATATATATATATATATATATATAGCAATAAATATTTTTTTATCCTCTTAAATAATTTAGATGCATCATTCTTATCAAATTAAAAGTGTACACTTTTTCACTATAGGAAATTCACAGAATACCAAAGGAACTTTCGACTGTTATTTGATCGACAGTTAAATTGACGGCTGTTAATACGGTACCAATGGTGGTAATAAAGAGTAAAACACAAGAAAATTTGGTAGCATGCTGGTATTATGTTTTCGTTATGGTATTTAACAGCAGTTTAGCAGGTGTTTTTAAGTGAAAAATTTATGGTGATATAAACAGTTAGAAACACCACCAAAAAAGGGCACTTAACCCTCCCCCCCCTCCTCTTTCTCATCTTTTCTTCGCTTGGTTTTTTTGGTTTGTCGAAGGAACACCCACACTCACCCAAATTCACCCTAACATGGTTTCATGGCTCGTTCGATTTGTCCAGAGAAGTTGTGACCTTCTGTCGTAGCCTCACCGACCGATCAACCTAGCCAATTTTTACCCACCCACCTTAGCCAAAGGTGATCTCCACACATCTCTTTAGTTTTTTTTAGATCTCCATACTCATTTTTCTATAATGGGATAAAATGTTTACTATTCATGCCTTTTAATCTCCATGAATGCCTTTGGTGTTGATTTAGAGAAAGCATAAGACAAAGTTCAAAGAGAAGTGCTATGGATGAAAATTCGTTAGGGATGTTAAGCCCTTATGATCGAGCCCAAGGCTAACTAAGGGGAGGGGGGGGAGGGATGAATTGGTATTTAAAAAAATCCTTTCAATTAAACTCAAAACACAAACCAAAGTTCTCCATAACAAAAATCAAAGTGCAAAAATTAAATGCGAAAAAAATAATAGTAAAGAACACAGAGATTTATAGTGGTTTTGTCAACTCGAGCTACGTCCACTCCTAGTAGGTGCCCTCCAGGTATTGCACTAAACTCAGTGATTCTCCTTTTTCTCCCACAATAAGGTGGATAAGCCTTTACAAAATCTCATTTCCACCAACACCCATGAGGCATAGAACCTGACTCCATTTGCTTCCTTCTGAAGCAGGCAGAGAATCTTGATCGATTGCTGAGGTAGACCTCCCTTGAATCCCCAAGGATAAGGGACGAAGTTCGAAGAAGATGAATTGGATCCTTGCTTATGAAGAGGTAAACAAGTGGTCTTTATAGAAAGCAGTAAAAGATGCTCTCCTCTCCCCCTTTCCAGCAACCTTTATGAAACCTCTCACAAACTCCCCCTCATAAGATCCTCTCTCTCTCCCCCTCTCCTCTACGCTTTCTAAGGTCAAGAAAGCAGTAAAAGATGCTCTCCTTGTGTAAACAAGTGGTCTTTATAGAAGAGCTTTGCAATAGCTCTTAATTGCCAAAAATTGACTTTATCGTCCAGGATGATCAGTTGATCATCCTGTATTATCAGTATAAAATCAACTGAATTAGCCAGGACAATCCGGGATGATCAGATGGAAATTTATTTATATCATCTAGGATGATAGTAAATCGTCCTATATGATTAGTTCAATTCAACTAATTACACCTGGAGCATTGCCCTGTATGGATGTCTGGATGAAGGAAAAATAGCTTGATCGTCCAGGCCGATCTCACGATCGTCCTCGACGATTAGCACAAAACATCATATATCGTCTAGAACATTGCAATAGTAGTCTAGGAGGAATCTTAGGTTTGATTATATGATCGTCCCGTATAATCCTAAGATCATCTAGGACGATAATGTCGGCAAATTAAATCTTAATAGCTTTCCTTAATTACCAGATTAATTTAGGCATAATTGTGCTTCATCGTCCAGGATGATGTCCTAGATGATGCCCAAAAATATAACCTGCCTAAATAAATCTAGCAGCTGATTCTTTCTGATTTGAGCATATCATCCAGGATAATATTAACATCATCTGGAACGATGTACTTAATGACAGCTACCTTAACCAAGATGCCCTAATTAGGGTTTTACTTTTAACTGTTCGTCTAGGACAATTTTGGATCGTCCCGGATGATGTGAGTAAAAACAGAAAACTCTAAAAATCAGTCAGAAATTTTCCCAAATGTGTGTGTGCAAGGTTACTTAGCATCATGAACCACATCGTTTATAATAGACTCGAAAAAGAGAAAAGTTTACAAATTGACTCAGACCTAGTCTACCCACTTTTGAGCTGGTTCAAATTGCAATTTGATCTTATCGACCTGAAATATTAGTAGACAAAGAAGTCATAGAGAAATAGAAGTATTTGCTATCATCAAAATATATATTTCCTAAAAAAATAGATTCGCAACAATCTCCCCCTTTTTTATGATGACAAACACAACAAATAATTAAAGCAGTTCAAAGCAGTTTTAAAAGAAGCAAGTGAAGAAACCAACACAGTTTAAATAGTTCAACTAACTAACATAAACATATATCAAACTAGAATAATGAAAATAGACTAGAACAGCACAAACTAGTACATCTACTCCCCCTTTTGACATCACAAAAAGGAGGAGGGAAAAAAGAAGAAAAAAACCACTTTAATAGAGGAGAAGACTAAAATAAGGAAAATACAATATCACGAAATTAAACTAATAGAAAGATGGACCTTAATCATCTGAAGGAGGAGGAGGTGGTGGTGGCTGCATAAAGTAACTAGAAAGTGTGGCGAACTACTCCTTTTTGTGATGTGTAAAGGGTTAGAAGAGGACAAAAAAAAAAAAGGTATTAAGGTGGCGAACTACTCCTATTTGTGATTTGGCGAAGGAATATGGTTTTAGCTTAGAGTTAGTATAAATGTTAAGAGTTTGATTTAGATAATTTTCTAAATAAGTGAATATCCACCATTTAAAAGATAGGTAATTTAGAATGAATTAGTAAAGGGTAAGAAGAGGACAAAAAAAAAATTAAATAGTATGACCAATTGCTCATGAAGGAGGTACATGCAAATCACTCAATTGTAGGGTTTTCTCTTTTTTATCATGCTATTTCATGTTATAATTCAACCAACTTTTAGCATGGTCTGATTTTATATGTTTCTAATGAATTCACACATACAAGTTATTATAGGTATTAAGGTGGTTCAAGATGATGTTTATACCTACATCATAGAATATCAATCTTGGTGATTGCAAATAATGGGGGTAAGTAACATACGAGGAAGCAATATAGTAACAACTAACACACATAAGATATTTGAAAGTCTAACATGTTAGTTATCATTGTGAGACAAATGAAGATCCATTGTAGGGGGCTATTATGAGGCCTAAGGAACCTTTAGGGTGTAACACACATTATATATGACTAATGACTACTCTTTTTCCATTGACCCAATTATTGGTAAAGGCTTATGATAAATATCAAAATTTTTATCTTTGCATTATACAATCGTATCATACTCCTTCCAAAATTTTCTGATAATTTCACTAAAAAAATATTACAATTCACTATTGAAGTACTAGCATAACAAAAAAAAAAATAATAATATTTAATTTTCTACATACAATCATATATCTCCACATACAACTTACTAACAAAATGGGATATAATTCTCTTATAATGTTTAGATGCATTATTCTTATATAATTAAAAGTGTATAATTTTTATGGTGATATTTTCATGAGAAAGTTATAGTATAATTTATTATTATTAATATATGTAATGCCAGAATGCCATCATCCTACAATGATTGTCCAAGATCATCTAACTATTATCATCCAATCATCAACAATATTTTATCATTACTCCATTATCATAGTGTTTTCAGCTTTATTTGATCATTATTGTCTTATTGTTCTTGACCAACCACCATCTTATAACCCTGGTCAAAATATCTTTTATAAATTGACACCTTTCGTTATTTCCACCACTCTCCATTACTCTAAAATCTCTACTAAAACTATAAGAGGCCAAACAAATATTCCCTATTTTGTAATCACATCTTCTCCAGTTATGAGTAAGAGCTATCTTTTATAACTTTAAGTGCAAATTAGATTATTTCAAAAGAGTCAATACCCTACAATTTTTTTTCTTTTCAAAGTATTTCACGTAAAATATCTAGTCTCAAAAATTCTTCCTTTAGATTTTCATGCCATGCAGCTTTTTATAAAGCTATGGCATTAAACCTGAATTATTTATTAATACATAATATTTCATATTATTATATCATGAGATAGGGAATTGAAAATGAATAGTAATTGCTAAGAATCATGCAAGATTTTTAAGTAGTATGATCAATTGCTCACGAAGGAGAGACTTGCAAATCTCTCAATTGTATGGTTCTATTTCTTATCTTCCCTTCTCATGATATAATTCCACTAACTTTTTGCAGTAACTTTAGTTCATCCCTTGCTAATGAAATCCCACATACAAGGTTGTAGGTATTAAGGTGGTTGAAAGAGTTGTTGATGCCTGCTTCTTGAATGATTAATCTTGATGATGGTAAATAATGTGGGGAAAGTAACATGCAAAGAATCAATATGTTTTTAAGTGGCACACATAAATCAAGCCTGTCAAACTCTATTACTTAAATGGTCTCCAGATTTTGATGTTAGGGAGGAATCCCTTATTGCTCATTTATGGATTTCTTTTTTGAATATGAGACTTCATTTCTTTAATCGTCAAATTATCTTTGGTATGGCTTCTATTTTTGGGAGGTTGTTACAAACTGATCAAGAAACTACTGTTGTTTCTAGGCCATCAGTTTCTAGGGTTTTAGTTGAACTTGATGTCCCCAAGTAACATCCTATAGAAATATGGATTGGTTCAAAAGTTAAGGGGTATTTCCAAAAAAGTAGAATTTGAAAATTTACCTATTTTTGGTTCATTTTGCAAGATGCATGGGCATGGAATGAATGAATTCTTACGAAAACATCCTCACCTCCGTAAAGAAAATAGCTCTTTGAAACAAAATGAGGATGTGCTTACTCAGGTGATCTCTAATCCAATTCAAGTTACTTTAGAGGATAATACCTCCAATCCTAATGCTGAACCGATGGAGGTTAATTTGGGAAACCCTATTATTTCTTCTACTAATGATGGTTCTTTGATTATTAATCAAGGTCTTTTTGTTAAAACTCATGTTGATACTAATATTACTTGTGAAAACATCCATGATCAAGGCTTGAATAATTATGAAGCTCCTACTAGTACTAATATTGTTGTTTCTCCTTCTTGCATGATTAATTTAAATACTAATGATTTTAATGGAAAGATGATTTTTTCTACCTCTACTAATCTCTTAAATGATCAGAAAGCTTTGGCTATTCAAGTCATCCCTAAAGATGCTCTTTTAGAGGAAGGAGAATTTGTTTTTTCTCTTCCAAAAAGCAATAAAGAAATTGTTTTAAGAGATTGTGATGTTATTGAGGAGGAGGAAAAGTTTATGGAAGATGAATATCGTCATCTATCTTCTTTAAGGAATCCACCAAATGGTAGTAAGGCTCTTTCTCTTTCTTATTATAATAATGATGCTTTGACTGATACTGAGGAAATGCATATTGCTTCTAAATGTTTTGCTAAAGATGATAATGAATTTTGTTTTATCAATGTTCATATTAAAAGAGGAAGGAAACCTAAGCATACTTCTATTCAACCTCCTAGAAATGCTCGATCACATACTTTTCATTAATTTGGTTTTTTATGTTTAATATAATTATTTGAAATGTCAGGTGCATTGGTCATCCTTCTTTTAGAATTCATGTTAAAAACTTGTGTCGTGTTCATAACTTTTCTATTATTATTTTGCTTGGGCCTCTTATCTCTTATGATAGATTAATTAGCACTTCTAGGTTTTTGGGCTTTAACCATGCTATTTCTAATGTTGTAAACAAGATTTGGGTTTTCTAGAAAGGCTCAATTAAAATTAATGTCATTGGTGACTTTACTCAAGTTTTGCACAGTAAAGTTGAGGTTATTTACTTTAACTGTTGTACTTTTTTTTTTTACGCTGCATCATCGCTTTATTCTAGAAAAATGCTTTGGGATCAACTTTTTGATTTTTATAATATATGTAATTTGCCTTGGCTTGTTGGTGGTGACTTTAACACAATCTCTAATCCTTCTGAACGGATTCGAGGTTCCCCCTCTTTCTTTTTGTTCTATGGAGGATTTTAATAATATGATTACTTCTCCAAATCTTACTGATATTGGGTACGTTGGCAATAACTTCACTTGGAATAGGGGTCATTTATGGTAAAGATTAGATCGTGTTCTTTTTAATGACTCTTGGCTTAATTCTCTATTTTCCACTAATGTGCAGCATTTGAGTAGAACTTTGTCAGATCATTCCCCTTTACTTATCAACATTAAGTGTAAACATGGTAATGTTTCTTCTCAATTTAGATTCCCAAACATGTGGTTGAATCATGATTCTTTCTTGGATGTCATTCATCTTAATTGGCATGCCCCTCTTCATCTTGATAATTCTATTTTTGATATGAAGAGACTCTGGTTTAAGTTGATCTTGGCATAAAATTATCCATTTCTAGTAGAACTCTATCACCTATTGTTCTAATTTGTTGAAGTAAATTAATACCTTTATTATTTTTAAGATGCCTTCGTAAGGCTGCTAGAATAATATCTAATTCTGTATTAACATGCTCGAATAAAATATCTCTCAGATTCCGAGGCAAACGACCGTTTCTATTGCTCTCTTAAAGAATTCTAAAGAGGATTTGTTTAATTTACAAGCGCAGGAAGAGGTTTATTGGAGGCAAAAATCTACTGCTAAGCATTTGCTTGAAGGTGATAACAACACTATGTATTTCCATGCTTTGGTTAAGAGAAAAAGAGCCAAAATTAGTATCAATAAAATACAAAGGGAAAATGGGTCTTTTATTGAAAATTCTAAGGAGATTGCTAATTTAGCTGTGAATCATTTTCAAGCCAGGTTTAACAAAGTTTTTAATCCGGATCAAATTATTGATCATTCTTTCATTCCTTCCCTTATTTCTATTGAGGAGGTTAAAGAGACCTTACTGAATATGAATAAGGAGTCTGTAGCTAGACCTGATGGTTTTACCATTCTATTTTTTCAAAAATGTTGGCATATTATTGGTGATGATATTTTTCATACTATTTTAGATTTTTTTCTGGTACTCCTATCCCTAAGTTTTTTATTTCTACTTCTATTGTGCTTATTCCTAAAAATAATGCTATTACTAATTGGAATGATTTTTTACCTATCAGTTTATGCACTTTTTCAATAAGTTGATTTCTAAAATTATTGTGGATCGTCTGACTACTTTTTTACCCAGAATTATTTCTCCTAATCAGATGGGGTTTGTGAAAGGTAGGTCCATTACTGATAATATCCTGTTGGCTCAAGAATTCTGACAAGACTTGGATGTTAAGGTTACATGTGGTAATTTAATCTTGAAGCTAGATATTACCAAGGCATATGATAATATTGATTGGATTTTCATTTACCTTATTTTAGAATTTATCGGATTTAACTCTGTTTTTATCAATTTTATCAAGAACTGTATTGAAAATGTTCATTTTTCTATCATTATTAATGGTTCAAACAATGTTTTCTTCAAATCTTCTCATGGTTTAAGGCAAGGTGACCCCATTTACCCTTCTCTCTTTATTATTGTTGCTGGGTTTCTTTCTATAGGTCTTACTAATTTATTCAATGCCAACTCTCATTTTTACTTTAAAACTTGGGGGGGGGGGGGGGGGGGGGTCCCTCTATCGCATTCTATTTTACAGATGATTTTATCGTGTTTCTAATGGGACTTTTATCAAAATTCAGAAGCTTATAAATTTTTTTGATTATTTTGAGAAGGTTAGTGTTTTACATTTTAATTAAAACAAATGTTGATTCATTACCTCTAAGAGAATTTCATATGATCGTATTTTATCTATTAGTAATCTCATGGGCTTTTCTCATGCTCAATTTCCTATTAAATATCTCGGAGTGACACTTTTCGCTGGTGGAGGAAAGTCCTTTTCATTTGATGATCTCATTGCTTCTGTTCAAAATAGACTATTATCTTAGGAGTCTAATTTCCTTAGCTTTGGTGGTCAGGTTGTGCTTATTAACGGTGTTCTTTGTGCTTTTCCAGTTTATAGTTTTCATTATTTTTTTCCAACTCAAACTATTTGTGATAGACTTCACAAGATTATTAATAACTTTTTCTGGAGAGGCACTTCTTCTAATACTAAAATTCATTGGGCTGCTTGGGAGAAATGTTGTGGTGTTTCGGCTGAAGGTGGTCTTAGGTGTAAGAACTTTAAGGACCTTGCTAAGGCTTTGTCTTTTAAACTTTGGTATAATTTATGTGCTAATGTTAGTCTTTGGGCTAATTTTATGATTTCTAAGTATTGTAATGGAAAGCATCCTACTAATTATTTTTCTTAACAAGGTGACTAGAGTTTTGAAAAGGCTTTGGATGATTAAATGGGAGGTTAAGCCCTTCATCTCTTGGGGCCTAGGAGATGATAATATTTTTTTGGCAGGATCATTGGTTAGGTAAAAATTCTATTGACTATATGTTGAACTCTTCTTCTATTAAGGTCAATACCTTTTTTAATAATAATTTGTAGGACTATAATAAGCTTGCCAATGATGTCCCTGAATGTATCCTCCATAGTATTTTAAACTTACATATTAATACTGCTTCTATAGATACTTTGTTGTGTGATCTTTCCAAAGATGGTAGTTTTCATTTAAAGAGCCATACCTTCAGAGATGAAAGAAATAAAGATAACATCTTCCGTAATATTTGGCATAAAAACATTCCTTCTACTATTTCTATTTTTTTTGGAGAGTTCTGCATAGATATTTTCCTACGGATGATAATCTTTTTAAGAAAGGGTGTATCTTGGCCTTTAAATGCAAATGTTATTTTCATAAGGAGAGTATGCACCATGTTTTTTTATCTGGGCCTATTGATGTTAGAACTTGGGTCTATTTTGATGATTTGTTTCAACTGAATTGTTTTAACTCTCATTTGTCTCTTAAATCCATGTTTAAGTTCCATGGTTTATTAACTGCAAAGGTCGCATTTGTAACCTTATTCCTTCTCTCATTTTATGGTTTTTTTGGCTGGAAAGGAATCATTCCCTTTTCAATAATGTGAAAATGAACCATCAGAATGTTATTCAGAAAGTGAAGGATAAGGTTTTAGCTATGCTGGCTATTAACTTGATTTCTGTTAAGAAGTTTAAAAATTATTACTTTGTTTGTAATTCTTTAGGTTTGAAGTTGGAGGGTGTTGCTTCCATTTCTAATGTTATCTACTGGCATAAACCTCCCATAAATTTCTTTAAGCTTAATGTGGATGGCACTAGTACTGAATTATTTGGTGGTTATGGTGCTGTGATTAGAGATAGTAATGGTGGCCTCATTGCTACTTTTGTGGGTCCTTTTTAGGGTAACTATTATACTGCTGTTCTTAAGGCCATTTTGTATGGTCTTCAACTGTTCATATCTCTTAACGTTTCTAATTTGCATATTGAGGTAAATTTTGACTTGGATTTTCACCTCTTTCAAGATGATGATGAGATGTGTTGTTCCCCGAACCTCTTCTATATGGTTAGCGAAATTAAAAATCTGATGTTGTTCCTTAACTATTCTTTTCACTATATTACTAAGGATGGTAATGCTTTTGCCTCTTTGTTGGCGATGTGGGGTTGTAGTTAGACTTATATTACTGGTTTTATTTGGGACACTAGCCCTGCCCATCTTCGTGGATTACTTAATCTTAATGCTTATGGTTGCCCGTATGTTAGATCTTAACTTCTCTTGGTTAGTCTTTGGGTTTTTTTTTGCATTTGTTTTTCTATTAGTTGGTCCCTAGTTTTTCTCTGGGTTTATTGCTTTAGCTTACTATTTTTCTGGGTTGTTCTGCTTTGTTCCCATAATTCTTGGATCTTGCATTATGTTGGATGGAATTTTTATGGTGAGGAGCTTGTTTATCTTTTAATTTGGCCTTCTGTAACTACTATTGTTATTATAATTAGTCGTTGGTCCTTCCCATTCTGGAGGATTGTAAATTGGAAGATTGTTTTATTGTCTCTGTCTGAGTTTTTCATTCTATTATTGTGTTCTCCTTGCTGGTTTCTCATGGTCTGCTCTCGGTGATGGTCCTATGAGTGCTTTTGGTTATATGTGTTCTGTTGTGCCCAGTTTTTAGATCTCCCCTTCTTAACTGCTTCTCTTGGGACTCACTTTATTTTTGTTTAGCTGATTCAGTCAGATTTGTTCATTGCTTCTACTGTTTGTTTGGTTATGGATATGAGCAATAACTGTAATGCTATTTTTGCTGAGAGCATTTCCCTTTGGTGCTCTCCCTCCCTCAGGTTGCTTCTTTGGTTGGCTGGGAGTGTTTCTGTCCATTTGGTTGGGGTTCTGGTTTCTTTAGACTATCTCTTCTATGGGATGTTGGGGGAGCTATTTCCTCAGTTTACTTGCTGTAATGACTTTAAATGTCCTTGTGGTAATTTGGTGGAGGGTATTTCCTTTGCTCTTCATTGTTGGAAGTTGTGTCAGTTGACCTTGGGAGGTCCGTTAAGGTGCTGTTGTGTTTTTGAGTTGGATGACTCTTTATTCCTGTATTGGATTTTCATTAAGTATGCTTCCTTCTTATGCTGGGGTCATTTAAAGAACTGGATGGTTTATGCTCCTGAGGGTTGGATCGAGTGGCATGTGGATATTCTTGATGAAGCTAATTATATTATTTTTCTGAGCTCTTATAATCCATATCCATCGTTTAACATTGAGTGGAGCTTTGATCATTTATGCTTAAGTGGTTTTGCTCATCCTTTTTATCTCTCTAATTTAACTTTCTGCATTTCTATTTCTTATATTATTTGTTGTTATAATCTTCTCTTTTATAGCATTTTTTTTCGGGTCATTTTGTTTAAAGTTGTTTTTAACCCTTTTTGTAGAAAGCTCGAGCTTGATTTCTCCATCTACAGCCTTCTTTTTTGGATGCTTCCCTGTAGCATCTATAGATTGTTCCTAGGTTCTTTTGTAATTTTGATTAGTGGAGACTTTTTGCTCATAGGTCTATTCTTTTTTCTTTTTTGTAGCTCGTTAGAGCATAGTGAGCATTTTTAATTATTAATGCGCAAGCTCCTCTACAGGTTTAAACCAATATATATATATTAATATATATATATATATATATATATATATATATAATATATATATATATATATATATATATATATATATATATATATATATAAAATATATATATATATATATATATATATATATATTATATATCAATTTAAATAGGATTTGATTGAGCAAATCCTAATTGATTGAACAAAGTTTGTGATACATGGAAAAACTCATGATTGAATAAAGATCATGATTGCATTGAGAAATGTGATCAAGTAGAGATCATGATCATGACAACTATGTGATCAAATAGATATTATGATTAAAATAAAATGCATATAGTCAAATGAAAATCATGATTTTGGAGAGCAGGCATGATCAAATGTATATTGTAATCATAGCAAGATGTACATGATTAAACACATATCATGAATGCAACATGTCATGTGATCGAACAAAGATTTTGATTGTGAAATGACATAAATAATTGAATGGATACCATGTTTATGACAAGAAACATGATGCAATAAAGATCATGATCTTGATAATGAATGCATGATCAAATAGAGATCATGATAATAAAGAGAAATGTTATCATATGAGCATAACAATCATGGTGAGAAGAGAATGTGAGAAAATAAAACCACATAGAATCAGTGTGCTCTTGTATTTGTGATCGAATGCTACATTGAGAATAATGTACCATCTCGAAAGATGAATTTGGTATTCCATTATTGATTCAATAAAAGAGTAGGATTTTGGAAATATCATTTTTATACTCAAACACAATCAAAAGGATAAAATATTGTCCCAAAGGACGAACATGATATCCTATGATGTGTTTGGAAATGATCAGATATGGCAAAAAAATATTGTATCATCTCAAAAGATGATAACAACATTCTACGAAAGTATTAGAAAATTAAATGGATTTTAGAAAGATAGTCTACATTCCTAGATATCTTATCCCTATCTTAAAAGAATAAGATAAAGTTTATTTTATTCATAAGTTACAGGTCTCCCATAAAGGCAAGTACATATGTTTAATTACAACCCAAGAGAGGTAATCTCTTGAGAATACTCTTGATTAAAATAATGACAAATACTTTTTTTAGATTTTAAAGTTCAAAATAAGGATTCGAATATTGTGGTCTTCTCGAAGGAGATTGGCTCAAGGTTGACCATTTTTTTCTGGAGTCAAAGGAGGAAGAGTAAGGAGCGCTAAGATTTTGAGACCACTCAGAAGAGCTCCAGGCTATCCTATGAGCAGGCTTTAGTGTTTTAGAATAAAATTTACTTTATTTAAATTGACATTTTATTAAAACGTTTAGACTTATATTATTTATCAAAAAATTAGAACAATGCCTAAGAGGTGATACCTTATGACTTGCAAAATCAACCATAGAACATATAGCTAAAGTGTGTCACTACAAAGTTGTAACTCCAATCTAGTTTAATGAAATATAGTGGAAGTTATGTCTCTAACACCTCCAAGGGTTTGATAAAACCCATTTTTCTGAATTTATAATCTTGGTTGGATATGACTGTCTGGTAAATTCTACCAAACACTTTAAAACCATGATGTCTGTTCCAATAAAATTTAAGATGGGTGGGTTGTCATTTTAATTAGAATTTTGGGGCCAACTTCTTAAAAGTCATAATAGCCCCGGACTATAAATGGTAGATCTTGATTCTAGTCCTAAATGAAATTAAGATTTTTGCTTTGATGAGTTGTTTATGGATGCGTTATTATGCCATTTATACACTCCTAATCATTTCTCATTCTATGTTATTTAAGAAATTTATAATGTTTTTTTAAGGAGAAGAATTTTTTTGAAGATTAATGAGAACTAATCTATAGTCAACCCTAAGAAACAATGCAAATGTCTATCACACACTAGTTACATTTCGGGTAAAATCAAGAAGTTTAGTTTTGCAAATAACAGGATTTGATGTGTTGGTCAATATTCTGGTATCAGTTGTTTATTGCATAAGGGATTTGATTTTCAATTCTTATTAAAAGTTATAATCATGTGCCCTTTATTTTATTTTTTGAGGTTAAAGTTTGCAATTAGTGATTTAATATTTACGCTAGAGAATAAAATAAAGTACAACATAATACATGAAAAGTAAATTGAATATAAGTAAACAACACATAAGAACATGTGATAACTATACAAAAGAAAATAAGCAGATAAACCACCTAACCTAAGAGTTAGAGGATGGTGGCCTATATATAACTTCTAGTTTGTGTTAGATCATGCGGCTAGTCAACCCTATTTTTAATTTGGTGTTTTAATTTTTAAATTTAGATATGCTTAACTTTACTCAATGGTGGTTTTAGTTAAAGTACTAATGTTTCAATTTTTTTTTATTTGGCTTTAAGTGACAAATAAAGGAAATTTTACCTTTTAATTTTACTTTTTGAATTTTAATATATTTAAAGTTTTAATAAAGTTATGTTAAACAAGATCCAAACTTAAATCAAAATAACTTGAATGCAATAATGTTGATAATTAATACAAGAATAATATAGTTAATAAATATGTCAATTGCAGGCATGATTACGAGTTTGTATTGGAATAATAATTATTCCTTTAATTAAGGAAATTTACCTAAAAAAAGAAATTAATTTAATAAATTAAAGAAGAAATAGATGACTGATATAACATTAAAAAATTAAATTATGAATTAGAATTGATACATCACCAAAAATCATCATGATTGTGCATGAATCTTGAGACATATTAAAATTAGAAACATTCAAAATTTAATTCCGGACCATCTAATTCCAATTTCAACAAAATTATAATCAAACTGAACATCTTGTTACGAATCTGATTTCAAGGAATATACTTTTGATGATTGCAAACATTTCTGTTTTTCTACGACTGCCTTTCTTACTAACATTTCAGGTCCATAATATCAAATTGCAAATCAAGCCAGCTTAAGATTGGGTAAATTAGGATTGAGTCAGCTTATAATGTATGACAAGTGTCTTTTAACTTTTCTTGAGTCCATTATAATAATATGGGTCTTGATGCTAAGTAACCTTACAAACACACGCTTAAGGGAAAAATTTTGACTGTTTTAGAGTTTTTTTATTTTCGATCACATCGTCTGAGATGACCCCAAATCATCTTGGATGATCAGTTAAAAATAGAAACCCTAATTAGACCATCCTAGTTAAGGCAGCCGCAATTAAGCAAATCATCCTGGACAATAATATCATCATCTAAGATGATATGATCAAATCAGAAAGAATTTGCTGCCATAACCTTTTAGGCATATTTTATTTTTGAACATCATCCTTGATGATGCAATATAATTATGCCTAATTTAGTTTGGTAATTAATGAAAGTAATTAAGGTTTAATTGATCGATCATATCATCCTGGACACTCGCAAGATTATCCATGATGATAAGTTCACAAACCTTAGTTCTTTCTGGATGATCAATAATCAGATTGGCTCCATCTAGGGCGCTGCTTTGGACGATATGTACTGAATTGAACTAATCATCCGAGATGATCGAGAGATCGTCCTGGATGATCTGTTATTTTTTTTAATCATCTAGACATCCATTCAGAGTGATGTTCTAGATGATATTTGTCATTTTGTACTAATCGGCCTTGATGATCATAAGATTATTCTTTATAATCTAGTTATTTTTTTATCATCCAGGCATCCATCCAAGGCGATGGCCAGGATGATATTTGATAACTTGAACTAATTATACCGGATGATATCCTATCATCCTGGATGATCTAAACAAATTAACCTTCTAATCATCCAGACTCTCCCAAATCATCCTAGCTAATTGAACTAAATTAGAACTGATCGTATAAATGATCGGTCAATCATCCTAGACGATCTCTGATGATTAGCTGCAAATTAGGGAAATTTTGAAGCCCTTCTATTTAAGATCTCTTATTTTCTCAAGAGAATATCTTTTACTGCTGTCCTGACCTGAGAGAGCCAAGATGAGAGGGAGAGTAAGGGAGAGAGAGAGGATCTTGTGAAGGGGAGTTTATGAGGTGTTTCATAAAGGTTGCTCCAAGCAAGGATCTGAGTCATCTTCTCCAGTTGTCATCCTTGGTTCCTTGGAAGTTCAGGAGAGGTCTACTTCAATAACTGATTAAGGTTCTTTGGCTACTTCAGGAGGAAGCAAAATGAGTTAGGTTCTCTACCTGCTTCTGGAGGAAGCAAAAGGAGTTAGGTTCTCGGCCTCATCGACGTCGGTGGAAAAGAGTTTCCATAAGAGCTTGTCTACCTTACTATGGGGAAAAAAGGAGAGACACTATGTTTAGTGCAATACCTAGAGGAGAGGCTCTAGGGAGTGGACGTAGGTCAAGTTGATCGAACCAGCTATAAAAATCTAGTGTAACTCTTTATTAATGTATTTTTCGCATTTAATTTCCACCTTTAATTTCGAGGTAATTGTTTGTTGTGTTTTGATTC